>CM040121.1:424053901-425253901 GCA_022559845.1 Amorphophallus konjac | reverse complement strand
CCCCCCCCCCCCCTTTAAGAAGACAATTGGAATTTGTCTTCTTTAATTAATTCTTGGTCCAAGTCCAAGTTTGGACCATGGACCAGCCACCTTGGACCCAGGAGTCCAGGTGGACCAATAAGGAGGAGGGAGGGGGCCCCTGCAGGGCCTACATGCACATTTGCAAAGAAACCCAATGGCCTTTTGCAAATAAACCCACTAAGACCTACTATTGTGTACCCATATATCACAAGGGCGTACATACAAATACAAAAGGACGTAGATGCAAACACAAAGTGAGCGGGCTGACGTTGATGTCCCCATCAGGGCCCATTAAGGCTTGGTAGACACCGGGTCTTGGTTTGTCAGAACCGTGGAGATCCCTGTCTGGCCACGTCGGCCTATGCTCGCTCGAAGGAAGCTAACATGTGCTCACTTATGTATTTTATTCAAAAAAAAAGTCAGTAGCATCACCTACGGTGGGGCCCCACCTAGAAGATCTCCGGAAGCTGTAGTCTTTATTCTTTTCTCTTCGACCAAATGAGACAGTCGGCGCCCTTAAAATGCTGAGCATGAGAAACCGAAACTCAAACCCCAAGGGCAAGAGTAGGATCCATTTCCTCGAGCATCGATCAGAGCACGAGAAGAGGGCAGTGTCCCGGCAGGCATACGAAAAGGAGCCCACAAACGTCAAACGACTATATCTCCCTCACAAAAAGAAATACAAAATCAAAATCAAGAGAAAAGCCTAGTCGTGACCGTGCCTGTTGTGATAAACAGAACCTCTCAAAGCAAATGTCTGAATCCACAAAAGGGGCTATGGAATGTAAATGCTCGAGATTTGGTCCGAAGTTGTCCTAAAGGAAAGAGTTAATGGGCCATTATTCGCTCGCCGGGTTAACGGCTTTGCCGGTCCTCTCAGGAGGTTTATCCCCTGCACTCTTCCTTCTCCCTCTAAAGATGAAGGTTCGATGGAGTTTCTGAAGGGTGAAAACTGCCCAGGGTCTGCGACCTTATTTTAATATACACATTTGGTTGCCTACTTTGAAAAGCAAAAGCTATCGCTGCGGAGGAGTCTCCGTGTTTCTGACTGGTCAAGACCCCTATTTACCACCTTGATGTCTTCTTGTTTAACCTCGGGCTTAAGCCAATGCAAGCGCGTCACCTATGGGTGCGACGGCGTCTGATTCCGGGTCAGCGTCACGCGGTTGTTCATTGGGGTTCTAGGGTGTTCCATCATATACCATCTAGAGTTGTGAGGAAACAGACCCGGGTCGGGCAAATCATTTACCTCAAACATCTTTTGGGTGAATCCCTGTGGTCGGAAGCGACTGGGAGCCTAAGCATGGCATGACGGTATTGTCATCAGGGTAAGTCTTAGCCGGCGGGATCATCATTCGAGGGGTCTAGAGGCCCAAATCAACCTAGATGTGCACTTAGGATACTTGGGAGGTTAGTAATAAACCCATGTTCTCGTTTAGGTTGGGTGCCATTTGGGTGCTTGACAGGCATTAGCAACAAAAAATTTTTATAATAAAAGCAACAGCAAAAATGGAAAGGAGAAAATGTACATATTTGTAAACAAAAAAAATCTTTTTTATGATAAAACAAAAAAAATGCCAAATATAAAAAGAAAACAAATCAATTTTGTATGATTGCATTTGCGTGCAGCATCTCACTTTTAATACCGCTTGCATTTGTGTGCTTGCCTGTCGCATTTATCATCACTGCATCTTTATCTCGCCTTCCTTAAATAAAGGCTTGGCCCCTTGACCAGTTATCAAGGACAGTCACAGTGACCATTTACTTATTGATCAAGGGGCCAAGTCAGAATAAAAATTCTGATTTTTTTGTTACAGTGATGTGTACAGGGATTCAAGCAACAGAAGCAAAGGTGAAAACCAAACAAACCGAACCTTGTATTTTATTCCAAAAACCAAAAAAAATTACATCAAGTTCCGCTCTCTCTCTCTGCATTACTCGTCCCACTACTCTCCGGGCAAAATGCTCTCAAAGGTGCTACCCAACTACGAAAAGCGGTACTCCTACCGCTCTGTACTCCCCTTCCTATTCCCACACCCCGGCGTTGATCCATGGAAGCAGCAGAGAAGCTACCAACATGAAAGCCACGCTCTCGTGCTCTTCGGTAGCGCTCCTCACCATCTCTCAGCCACTGTTCAGCAAGACCAAGGCTGGTTCAGAGTTCGAACAACTGGGCCTCCATGGCCCTTCGTTCCTCCCTTTTAGTCAATCTGTTGGCTCTTTCTCTCTCTGCGTCTCTTTCTCTCTCTGCCCGTTCTCTCTCACGGTCTTCCCTCTCCAACTGGAGAGTGATCCTCAGTTCCATAGCATCCCTGGAAGAGTCGTCATCTGGACGACGCTGCAGTTCCCCCTCCAGCTCTGCTATCCTAGCCGCCCTCTGCGCAGCTTGGGCAAGCACGTCTTCCGTCTCCTTTTCCTGCCAGATGTACCATCTCAAGATACGCGGCAAGGCATAAACAAGGAGAACTCAACACTGAAACTTTTACCTGTATACAGAGCATCCCTTCTGCCTCCACAGCACGATGCGTGGCGTGAGCAAGTTGCTCATGAAGCAAGTCAAGTTGTGAGGTGGGAATCCACAAGCGGGAAGAGACACCGCCTACTCCCATCGCTGAGGAAGCCGCGTCAATCTGGGCATGCTATAACCACATGAGTTAGCAGCCAACACCTGGAATCTAGGCTTTCAATTAGGAACGCGCACTGTATACCTACCGGAGCACTCAAGGCTTCACGGGCATCGCCCAATTGTTGCTCCATCTCTGCCAAGCGAGTTCGTAAATTCGCTATCATGGCATCCCGGACATCCTGCAGCCATACGAGTCAGCATTTTCACCAGAAAACCAAAAAAAAGGGAGAAAGAAGAAAAGAGAAAAAGGGG
This sequence comes from Amorphophallus konjac, assembly GCA_022559845.1. Taxonomy (NCBI): domain Eukaryota; kingdom Viridiplantae; phylum Streptophyta; class Magnoliopsida; order Alismatales; family Araceae; genus Amorphophallus; species Amorphophallus konjac. The sequence continues at coordinate 425,251,002 of CM040121.1, read as the reverse complement.
AGACCTACCTCCGCAAGTCCCCAGGGTTGGAACCGCTCTGCGTACCTTGTCTTGTATAGACGCAGGTAATCCTCGCTATCCCGTGCCTGCGATTCCACGATTATGCCACCCCGTTGCCAGTCTTCGTACTGTTCGAGGAATCGCACACGCCAGTCAATGCAGGTCACCAGTCCCCGCGTCTTTCTCCCGACACGAGGTGGCGCAGCCGTATCCACCCATTCCTGAGCCAGTCCTAAAGTCCTCATAACCAATCGTAGCCGAAGCGGCTCGATTTCATTCAAGCAGTGCATCCACAATTCCCATCCGAACTGGGCACGACTTGCTAGAACCCACGGCTGGTCGGCATTGACCATGTCTGAGTAGGGTCTCCAGTTCACCATCGATACAGGGAACTCCTGTAGCTCCCGCCTTAGCACCATCAGTTGGTAGGTTAGGGGTGCCGCACTCATGATGGGTTCCCACCGCCTGGCTAGCGGCACCATCGCGGGTCGCCAATGCCGAGCTCTCCCCATGGGGAGGTAATAATAGCTCCACAGCTGCTCGGCGCAGGTCATCAGTACCTTGTAAAAATAAGAAAAAAATACAAAACAAACAAAACCAAAAATACCTGGATGAATGGTGTAAAACCACTCACAGCCATCTCACGATCCACTTCTTAGAACAGGCCTGCAAACAAGTGTGCCAACATGGCAGCTCCCCAGGCATAGTATCCTACTCTTTCAAGGTCTGATAGCAGCTCCAGGAAGTGACATTGGATACCGTCCCCTTTCGAGCTCAGTACCAATCACCCCAAAAGGAAGAGAAGAAATCTCCTCAAATATATGTTGCATCTTTCCCAGTTGCCGAAATCTGTGCAGTTCACGGCACGGCATCCTATTTCCATCCTTTCCATGAACTCTTCTGAGGATTCATCATCCCGCCAACGAGTGTCGGTGAGCCCTAATGCATCCATGAGAGACGCCCTAGCAACCGACCTATTTTTCCGACCATCTAGGTCCAAACCCAGTAGCTTCCGAGCACCTTCTCGGTAATCCGCATAAGTGACCCTGGTCACTACTTCGCCCTCCACCTTCAGGCTTGTGATCCGGATCACATCCTCCAAGCTGGGCACCATGTGCCCCCAGGGCATCAGGAATGCCCGACTCACTGGGTCCCATCTCTCACACAAGGCTTGGATCAGAACCAGGTCGAGCTCGAGCGGCTCGATCCGAAGAAAGGTGCCAAATCCCATCACGTCTAGCCTGGCCTTCTGAAAATCTGGGAGACCCATGTATGCGGCCACTGCTAACTCCCATGAAATGTGTGATTTCATCACACTCTGTGCGTGCATAAGAAATGGAGAAGGGTGTTGTCAAGAGGAAGGAAGAAAGAATGAGAAAAGGGCAGGAAAGCTTAGCTTACGAGTTGTGATTGGGCCCTTTCGCTGAAGTGCCCTTCGAGGTCCAAAAGCCTCCTGGAACTACTACCACTGGACCTGCTTCTCTTCGAGGAGTGGGAAGATTTGCCCTCCATCCAACTCTCAGAATTTTGAACTCCTCCTCTCCCGTGAGAACTTGTGCTCCTCGAGTTAGCTCTCGATATACCTGGGAGGATAAAAGGGACAAGAATTTATAGAAATGGAAGGAGTGCAGGCCAAGATTGCCTCCATCACCTTTAATGATAGCCCTCGCGATGAGGCACCTACCATGCGGTCCCGTGTGTCACTTCACCGCTCGCACAGGGTGATTGATTGGACGAAGAATATGACGACTAGCCCCCTATGTTGTCTAGGGATACCCTATCATATTTTGGGGGACGTCCGCAAAACTTGACACAACATCCGGGAGAAGGAACTAGGGCCGTCATTATTGACTTCGACGGTAGATTCTCGTGGAAAATGGTCACAACAAGACGTGAATCTCCGCTTGGGGTGGAGTCTCGGCCGACCCATCACATGGGAACAGTGCAAAGGAGAAGAAGTGTAGGGAAGAAGGAACGCACAAGAGAACAAACAAGCAGCAGAAAATCAACTCACTCCATTCATAATTCTACATAAGCTTTCATAAACATCACAATCATAGAGAGGAGGTGGGTCCACTAGCTCGCCAACTCTTGCCATTATCTTCATGCTCGTCCCTCTAGGCGTCCCTCTCCTCTCCCCTGAGGTGAGGGTCCCTCAGAAGCCTCCTGGATCCCCGTGCAGTAGCACCCGCCTCGCCTCGTGGCACCGACTCCACAGCAATGACTCGCTGCTCCTCCCCTGGTGTGGTGAAGAAGCCACCAGCGGCAAAGCGACCAGACTGGCGCAGTCGCTCCCCGAACTCTCACGCTCTCTCATAGCGCGTCTCCATCCCTCCTAGCCTCTGCATGAAGGCCTGAAGGCCCAGCTGGAGCTCCCTCACTTGGGCCTCCAAGGCCCTCCTCTCGGTCTGATCCCGCTGTCGCTCGGCCCTTCTCTCAGCTTTCTCTCTCTCTGTCTCTCTCCTCATCATCTGCAGAAGAACCCTTAACTCCAGGATGTCTGGAGAAGGTCTCTCCTCACCGCGATGTCGCAGCTCTGCTACAGTCGCCACCCAGGCATCACGCTCCTCTTCCGCCCGGGCAGCCCGAGCCACCGCACCGACAAGTTGCTCCCGGAGGGAGGCAATCTCAAGAAAAGGGGCCGAGGAACTGGAAGATGCGCCGCCAGCCACTCCCACCATCGCTGTCTGCTGGGCACGCTGGAACGAACAAACAACAGTAGTCAGCTAAGCTCCACATTTAAAAATAGAAAATGCAGCACTTAGCTTACCAGGAGCGACAGTTCCTGTTGAGTGGCGGCCAGCTGCCGCCTGACCTCGGCTAATTGGACACGAGAGCCGTTGACGTCGCGCGTATCCCCGGCTCGGGGAAGACCCACGTAACTCTCTCTCTGTTGCCACAGGAAGTCGGCGCTATCCTGCACCAGTACGCCCCCTTGCTGTCCAGGGAGACGTATGCGCCAGTCTTCAAGCTTCGCATTGCCGCGACTCTCCTTCCTGACGTGGCTCGGGTCGTCTGCACTCGCCCACTCATCGGCCAGGCCCAGGGTCCTCGCCATGTCCTGCACCAAGAAAGAAGGGCCTCGCATCATAACAAAGAACGCGTCCCCTGTCTAGGACGCGTCCATCATTTGAGTGCAACACTCGCCGAACCCTTTCCCCCTCGCACGCCTCGCTTCAAAACTCAAAATAGATCAAAGAAGGGAAAACCGAAGCACTCACCGAGCCGTGTTCACTTCCTTCCGCGCCATTGGGCTCCTCGGGTCCCTCGAGGGCCCGAAGCGGCCCTTCCTCCTCCATGGACGTCGTTCCGTGCTCTGGCGCGTCCCTCCCCAGGCGAGGGGTCCCGCGTCCCTCTCCACCTTTGCCGTGGTCCAGACCGCCAAACTCCATTAATCGAGGGGAAGAAGACAAAGACGGGCGAGCGAGTTTCGGCGGAAGGCGGGCTCGTTTGCAGGTAAGGCACGGGAGAAGAAAGGGCACCCGGCGCTTTAAATTTGAATTCGAGGATTAAGATGCGTCCTCGCGCCTGGACGCGCCCAAAAAAGGGAGAAAGGAAACAAAATCCCCCCGTGCAAAGCGTAGTTCTCCGCTGTTCAGGGCAAGGTCTCGTGGAGCGTGCCTCGAAGGACAAGTGCAAAGAAAGAAAAGTGAGAGAGGAAAGGTACACACAACACAAGAAAGTCATTTTCATTTCATATAATAGTCGAAAGTACATCATGCAGTAAGGAGGGTAGAGTGTACAAGCAACTCTCTAACTCTCGCCATCACCCTCCTGGTCATCTCTCTCCTCCCTCCTCTGACGGGGATCCCTAGGGGCCTCTGCGACCTCTGTGAACCCTGAGAAGCCGTGCTCGCCTCGCCCTGCGGTGGCGTGCCAGCCTCCAAGGTGCGGCGACGCTCCTCGGCCGAAGAAACTAGAAAGCTGCCCACGGAAAAGGAACCAGACTGACGAAGTCGCGCCCCGCGCTCCTTCGCCCTCTGATACCGCTCCTCACTCTCCCGAAGTCTCACCTCCGCCGTGCCAAGACTCAGTCGGAGCTCCGACACCAGGGCCACCAGAGCCCTCCTCTCGTCCCAATCTCGATGTCGCTCTACCCTCCTATACACCCTCTCTTTCTCTATGATCTCCCTATCCCTCTCTCTCTCTCTCTAGGATCTCCCTATCCCTCTCCCTCTCTCTCTCTAGGATCTCCCTATCCCTCTCCCTCTCCTCTCTCTCCCTCATCGCCTCTCTCCTCGACAGCTCGAGGGTGATCCGCAGATCCATCACGTCGCCAGGAAGCTCCTCAGCCTCCCGTCGCCGCTCCTCCTCTAGCTCCGCAATCCGGGTGTCACGCTCCGCCGCCCAGGCATCGCGCTCCTACTCGGCACGAACATCACGGGTCAGGGCCTCCCGAATCTCGGCCACCTGTCCAAACACGCATGCACCGTAAGAGAGCAGTGATAAAAGGAAAGCAGCTAGAGGAGGGTCAGGGCCAAGCAAGCACTCACTCGAGCCTCGCGGTCACGCTCGGCCTCCTCAGCCCGAGCCACCGCATACGCCAGCTGCTCCTGAAGGGCAGAGATCTCCGGGGGAGGGCCCCACGAACTGGAACCCGCTCCACCAGCCGTCCCGGCTACTGCCGCCTGGTGGGCCCGCTGAAACACAGGGCAAACGACAGTCAGAGGCTAAGCATCGGAATCCAGGGTAACAAAAAATGCATCGCATAAACTCACCAGGATCTCCAACTCCTGTCGAATGGCCACTAACTGCCGCCTGGCGTCTGCCAGCTAGGCCCTCAGCTCGACGATCATGTTGTCACGAGCATCCTGCATTGCACATAAGAAAGTGCCACATGCATATACATATAGAAGGGTAAAGCATTTTCATTTCACTTACCCCTGTCATACCACCAAGGAAGAGGCGGTCCCCGTACGTAGCCCGGTACCGTCTCAAGTAATCAGTACTGTCCTGTACATGGGACACCACTGGGACCCCGCCCTGCTGCCAGTCCTGGTACTGTGCCAGGAAGCGCGTACTCCAGTCCACGATCTTCGCCTTCCCCTTGGTCTTCCGCCCAATGCGGGCCGGCTCATCTACATCAACCCACTCCTGGGCTAGCCCCAACGTCCTGATAACCAGTCTAAGCCGCAGTGGCTCGATCTCGTTCAGGCAATGGACCCACACGTCCCGCCCGAAACGAGGAAGACCCGCTACAACCCAAGGCTGGCCAGCGTCGCCCATGCCCAGGTAGGGTCTCCACACCACCTACATCACCATACATACATCATACTAGTTGCCATTAGCTCGCATGCATAAAAAACACAAAAAAATCATACGCATCATACCATGGCCTCGGGATACTCGCTCAGCTCCCGACGAAGTGACGCCAACTGGTAGCTGTGTGGTGCCGCTACCACGACCGGCCTCCACTGTCGCGCTAGAGGAACGGCTCTCTTGTTCCCCTGCCTGGCCCTCCCCATCGGGAAGTAGTAATAACTCCACACCTGCATCCATCATACATCATTAGCACGAGTAATTGCATATTTAACTACGGTAAAATGCATAAATAAATTGTGTACCTGGAGAAAAGGTGCGAAGCCGCTGACTGTCGTCTCCCTCTCTAAAGTCTGGGAGAGATCAGCAATCAAATGGGCAAGCAGAGCCGCTCCCCACGCATAGTGCCCCACTCTGTCAAGGTCTGCCAGGATCCCGAGGAAGCGGCAGTGGATGCCGTCACCCTTCGTCCCCAGCAGAAGGCGGCCCAGGAAGAAGAAAAGAAACCTCCGGAGGTCTAGATCCACCAGCTCCCGCTCGCTCGGGTCCTGGGTGAAAGCTGCCCGGGCATCTCCCTCCAGTCGTGCCAGAAACTCCGCTCCAGTCTCGCCAACCCGCTGGCGCGGGTCCACGAATCCGAGCGCCTCCATAATCTCCACTCGGCCGACTACCCTGCTGTCTCTGTCGGTCACGCTCGTCTCTAACCACAGCAGGTCCAGGGCACTCTCTCGGTAGTCGGGGTAGGTGACCCCGCTGACTGCCTCTCGGTCAACTCGTAGCCCGGTGATCCGAGCTACGTCCTCTAGTGTCGGCACCATGTGCCCCCAGGGCATCAGAAACTCCCGGCTCGGCGCGTGCCACCGCTCCCTCAACGCCTGAATGAGAGGAAGGTCGAGCCAGAAGGGCTCGATCCTGAGGAAGGCTCCAAAGCCCATGGCGTCCACACACGCCCTCTGGAAGTCTGGCAGCCCACGGTACGCTGCCACCACTAGAGACCAGCTGATCCAGCCCTTCATCACGCCCTGCACACCACAAAACCAACAGGGCAACACATCAGAATCATGGATAATAACAAACAATAACACTGTACATAATATTTATTATATATATATTTCTAGAGGCGTCCAACCTTCTGGACGCCCCCCTTCCTATTTTTATTTCTTTCTTTTTAATAAAAAATCAAAACAAAAATAAATAAATAATATATATTATCGTGGAGGCGTCCACCGCCCTGGACGCCTCCTTACCTTATTTTATTTTATTTTATTTACGTAATAACCCAAAAAAGAACAAATAATAAAAATAAAAATAAAAAATTGTGGAGGCGTCTAGGACCCTGGACGCCTCCTTCCCTCACTCCCCGGCATTCTCCACACAGCCTCTCGTCCGCCCGTTTAGCCCAGTGAACCAATAGAATGGAAGTCTAAGGGGCTTACTGGATCGTGCTCGTCCTCTCCCGCGTCACCAGCTCCCGCAGGGCCCTCCACGGCCAAAAGAGGAGCCTCCTCCTCCACGGCAATCTCCTTCGCCACGGTAGCCTCCTCGGCGTCATCTCTCAACCTCCTCGGACGACGAGCCCGTCGTTTCCGCTTCTCCCCACCCTCGCTCGGGCCTCCTTGCTCCATTGGAATTGGGAATGGGTCGTTTAGAGTGAACGAGTCATCAGAATGAACAGTAGAAGTGAAAGGGGGGTGAGGCCCCCCTTATATAAGAAAATCCCTTTTTTTTGGGGCGTCCAGGCGCCTGGACGCCCCCACTTTTATCTTTTCTTTTCAAAAATTCAAAAACTTAGGGGCGTCCTGGCGCCTGGACGCCCCCAAACAAAAATCCCAAAAAATAATAAAAAAGGAATTATAGGGGCGTCCAGACCCCTGGACGCCCCCAAAATAAGAAATAAATAAAAAAATAAAAAAATGGAGGCGTCCAGGCCCCTGGACGCCCCCATTAAAAATAATTTTTTTAATATATATATATATTTACATATGATCATATTATGAATAAATAGGTACATAAAAAGAAAGAAAACAGAAAAACAGAAAAACGAAAAATAAAAATCATAACAAAGGGAACGTGGTCCAAAACATCAAAATGCCAGATTTTATTCCATCGGAAAGCAGAACGAGCTACATCAGGGGCTTAGGCGCCTTAGGCCTTAACTTCCCCAGTTCGGTTACATAAGCTCTCCACAGCTCGCATTCTTCCCCCACATGCGCTAAGGCCTTTCCCGCAACACTTGTCTTCCAGGGTGCTTTGACGGCCTTCGCTTCCTTCGCATCCGCTTCAGTGCCCAACTCTCTCTTCTTCAAAGGAACGATGCCAGTCGGTGGTGGGAACGAATGACGTGCAATGTCGATCTGGAGGCAGCACCGATGCGTGTTGTAAAGGACAAACTCGGTCGCACCAATCAGTTGGAGGTCAACTTCACAAGAAGACCTCATGATGAGCTCAAGCTGGAGTAAACATGCCGGTGCGCAAGAGAAGAAGCTTTGTGTCACGGTTCGAAAGTGAGACAGCCAGTCTTCACGTCTCTTTAGCCACGGAACACGGTTCTCCACGGTGCCATCGAAGCCTAACACGTCGGCTATATGATAAAGGGGGCTTTGTTGGAAGAGCTTCGAAGCGGTTGGCATTCCCTCACGGTGATCAAACTTGAAATGCAAATCCAGCCAGCAATTCAGGACAAGTGCGCAACCAAAAGGAGGCTTACCCATGCTCGAGGTAATAAGGCCACTATACAGGTAGGCAAGGACAGCGGGTCCCACCCTCTTTCCACGCCAGATCCCACAGATAGCACTCAGTTGATCTTCCTCCACCATGTTGTCAGTATAAGGAAACAAGAGAGCACCCGCCAGACAAATGGTGAACCCTTTCATGATTCCCTCTAAATAGTCATCGTCTGGTAACCCTCTCAGGGCCTCCATGACCCATTCCGCGAGCTTTTGCAAATCAATCCCCTTTACGAACCTTTCGGGCTGCGTCGGGCGGCATGAAGCTTCCAAGGACGCTTTCGGAAGTCCCCCGTGTCAGCATCTGCATAGCCTTCACCTTCCCGTCACTCTTGAATTTCTTCAATCCGAGCATAAGTTTCACCTCCTCGAGGAGGATGGTCGCCTCGAAGGTCGGGAAGATAAAAGTGTGGGTCTGGGGATGCCAGATCTCCACTAGTGCGCCCATAGCCGCCCAGTCCATACGAATCTTCTCGTATGTTTGGCGTGAATAAGGAGCCCCTGCAGATGCCACTTCGAGAGTATGGCCCTCATGCCGATGGATATGTTGGAAGTTAACTTTGAAAGCCATGGCAATTTGGAAAACTTCTTCGGGCCCGGGAAGAGTGGATATGGCTGAAAAAGGAAAAGAAAGAAGGAGGAAGGGAGCAAGTGAGAAGAAGGTTCAAGAGGAGAAAAGTTGAAATGAATCAGCTTACTATATGTGACATGATCATCCCGCTGAGATGACCCTGGAGGTCGGAGAGTCGCCCAATCTCTCGGCCAGGCCTGCCCCTCTTCATAACAAGGGAAGATTCTCCTTCCATCCTGAGATCTCTAGATTCTCCTCTCCTTCCTCTCCTGAGCTTCCAAAACCCACCTTGGTGCATTTGAATGAACTAGCCTAAGGGGAGTTCTTATAGGAAGGGAAGATCGCTACAGGACAGAACATGTCACATCAGCGGGCAATGTCAGGATTTTGGCAAGATCTCCTTTCCATTGTGGTGCGATTCTGTTACGATTCTGTTACTTGCTGATGTTATTAATCCATGCTGGCTTGTGCAAGTTTTACTAACGGGCGTCTTTGTCCTATCTCCTGTCCCACTTTTCAATGGTTGGTCCCACCATGTCATGCATCGTAGTATATGATACCTACGCTACTAGAACATGTCAAGGACCTTGCGGCCCGAACGAATCTGGGATTTGAGTTCCTCTTCAACAAAAACGGTGATGATCCCAGAAGAATTTGGGTTGTACGGATAGGCCGTTAATTTGTGGTAGCATGGGGACGACGGTTCCATTCAGTGAGTTGGTGCGCGGATAAACGGGCCCCAGCCCAGTGTCGGCTCACCGGATCGGTATCCTGACCCATTCTTAACAAGTTGACAATATTATCCTTGGCTATTTTCTATTTTAGTTTGTTTTAAATTTTTATTTAAACCCAGCATGCATTCATATAGGACTTTGATTTATTGCGGAAAATCATTCAAGTGATTCGATTGTGAAAGCCGTTGTGTTTCCATTCTTACAAATATGAGATATTCCACTCCGAATGAAATACTGAGTTTCCTTGAAACGGCCCTACGCTGCTCTTCCAAAGGAGACCCTTGTTTGGACAGACTCTCAGATATTTCTTTACTTTTTACCTTGTTTGACCCACCTAACCGCTCACCAAAGTTGAAACATGCGGGTTTATGACCCAAGTACTTCCACACCGAGAAGTTGGTCTCCTTTATTTTTTGTGCCTGAGCACACATCTCACCCTCCCTTATTTGATCTCCATCCAAGCAATCGTCAATATTTGAAAGACCTTCTTCAAGGTCGCCTCATTGAAACTTCAGGAAAGATTCCAAACAGTAATGTCAAAAGCGTGTCTCATCACACCTTGGCATCAACTTATCAGTCCGCTCCCACTTCATTTCACTCCACTTCGATACCATTCCACTACGTGTCGCTCCCTTGCAAAGCAGACACCAAGGCGGGGCAGCTGTAGACACGCCATTCCTGACGTCTCCTGAACAATCTCATATTACTATACAACGCCCCGCGGCGGCTTTCGCATTTTGAATCACTTGAGTGCTTCCTTTTCTTGGGTCTTCTTCTTCCTTTTTCGGCATCCGGAATCGTCTCGTCGCAGCATTTGGACGGCATCAACACCAGTCAGACGCATCGGAAGGTTCCGAAACCAGGAAGGGTGTCTGCCGGGCGGCTGCCAACGCCTTGTCTGAGGACCCAGGCGGGTCTTCATGGGGGCATCCAGGCCCCTGGACGCCCCCATTATTTTTATTTATTTTTCAAACCCAAAAAAATGAATATATATATATTAATGGAGGCGTCCAGGCCCCTGGACGCCTCCATTAAAACAAAAATATAAAATGCCAGTTGGCATAAAAAAAAAACAAAAAAAATAATAAAAATATATTTTCTTGGAGGCGTCCAGGACCCTGGACGCCTCCATCAACTCACTCACGGGGCCCCGCCCACCGATCGACGATTTATCGTGTGTGAAAAAAACCAATTGTGGAAGCGTCCAGACAGCTGGACGCGCCCATTTCTGAATCACGAGGCGCCGCTCACAAAACCACGCGTTGTGCCAAACCGCGTGCGACTTTCGGTGGAGTTCGGTGGGACTTATTGAGGCGTCCGGGACCTTGGACACCTCCACAAAAATATTTGAAAAAAATGAATAAAAATAGAATAAAATATTATTTTTACCCTGATGGAGGTGTCCAGGGTCCTGGACGCCTCCACCCTCCGGAGCCCTATAAATAGAGGCCCACCCCCTCAGTTCTGGAGGAGCTTCTAAGAGATCCGACAGGCTGCCGGAGCCCAGAGGCTACCAGAGTCATTTTTAACCCGTGGGGTCTTTTGTAGGTGGAGGTTCTGCCGGCTTCTCGGGTGCCCGCGCTCGCAGGAGGAAGGCTATCCTCGTCCACCGTACTTCCACGTCGTCCCTACGCTACCGAAGCTCCGCCGGATCTCACTATCGGCCATCCAATAAGCCACTCTCTCCTTTTCTTTCATTGATATCTTGCATTCATCATATCGCATCCTCCATCCCCCTTATAAGGGAGTCTTTTTTCTATTCCTACGTCGGCATAATCGCCATTCATCATAAGTATTTTCCTCCTACTCGTATCCGAGAGAGGTTTAAAAGATAACACCAACCAGGTGTGTGTCTTGCCATCATTTCGTTATTTTTATCGCAAGGATTTGAATACTACACCTTCATCTTTCTAATCCACTCGTTACTTGTTTGTCGTTGTTTTGCAAGGGTACCCAAGGAAAGCCCTCTCCGTCGGCCGGCCGAATGGGGAGGAAGAAGCAACCCGCCATCTCCCGCTCTTGAGGTAGGCGCGATCACTTTCTTTATTTTGGGGTCTTTTGGCCCCTGGCGATCACATCATGTTCACAAGGCCGCGGCGAGTCACTTCCCCAATGGCCGTTTAAATTCCCGTTCTTATATTCTCTTTATATTCTATTATATTCTTATCTGCTCATATTCTCGAGGCCGCTGCGAGTCACTTCCCCAATGGCCGTTTAAATTCTCGTTCTTATATTCTCTTTATATTCTGTTATATTCTTATCTACTCATATTCTCGAGGCCGCGGCGAGTCACTTCCCCAATGGCCGTTTCAATTCCCGTTCTTATATTCTCTTTATATTTTGTTATATTCTTATCTATTCATATTCTCGAGGCCGCGGCGAGTCACTTCCCCAATGGTCGTTTAAATTCCCATTCTTTATATTCTCCTTATATTCTGTTATATTCTTATCTGCTCATATTCTCGAGGCCGCGGCGAGTCACTTCCCCAATGGCCGTTTCAATTCTTGCTATTTGATTTCTGCACCATTCCCGTCCCCCCGAGACCGCGGCGAGTCACTTCCCGCTATGGCCGTTTAACCCCCATATCTTGTTATATTACATTTGTCCCGCTCGTCCCGCCAGAGCAATCTCCCGTGGTGGCCCCTTCTCTTTTCTCTTATTTCTGTGTTGCAACAAACAAGAGGAGCCCGCGCACTCCGCGTCTTCTTCGCTCCTCGAACCACGTGACGTCGCTCACAAACTTGTATGCTACTTTGAAGGTGTCCACCGCAGATCGGGAGTGAGTGCCACCCAAACCCCACCCTGCGGGCTAGCCGCCCATGAAGTTGGGAATCCCAGGCCCTTTGGGGGTCAGCCTAAGCCAACTAAGTCACTTAGAATCATTGGGTCTCACCTCGGACCCTTGCCATCATCCCCCGGCCCCACCGGGTGATCGCGTGTGCCGTGTGAGTAAGTTGCTATCGTGAGAATCATTGGAGTGCTTGTATGCTTGCGGGTCTAGGTCCTAGGGTCATCAACTCATACTTAGTCAACCTTGGGCTGTGCCACATCAACACCCATATGTCCCGCTAAGCTCTGCATTAATGTCAAAGTCAAAGGAAGAAGACCCGGAGAGACTGGCCATCCAGGGCTCCGGGAAGATACTACCACCCGACAAATCCCCGCATTCGCACAGGCGCATTAAGAGACCGAGAAGTCACAGGATGTCCTCATGAATTAACACACTGCTAGGGACCCTCCCTCGGTCCCTTGACGGTGAAGAAATATCCCAAAGAATGCACGGCTTCAAGCTACGTAAGCAAAAGCAAAGGCCCTCCAACGGCACGGGCCTGAGGCCCTTTAGCGGCACGGCCATAAGCCCCAGCGGCACGGCCCTTCAGCCTTTCAGCGGCATGGCCATATGGCCCTCCAGCGGCACGGCCATCTAGCCCTCCAGCGGTACACTTCATTTAGCATTTCACCAAGTCCATACATCCGTTAGACGAAGTCTAAACACTCATGTCTGAAGTCTGTACAGGCTCATGCATGCTCACAGTGTGAAGTCTGTATAGAGTCCATGACCACGAAGTCTATGCAGTCATGTTTGAAGTCTGTACAGAGTTCAGGCAAACACGAAGTCTATACACTCATGTGGCAAGTCCGTACATTCACCAGTTCAACTTCCAAGTCCATACATTGGTGAAGTCTGTACATCCACCGGTTGAGCTTCCAAGTCTATACATCGGCCCCTACAAGTCTATATGTTGCAGCTGAGTTGAAGTCTGTACAGCCTTTGCTCTGCCAAAGTCTATACATTGATGAAGTCTGTACGGCGCTTTTGATGCAGGCCCCTGCAACTCTATACATTGCAGCTGAGTTGAAGTCTGTACAGCCTTTGCTTGGCCAAAGTCTATACATTGTGAACTCTCAAGTCTGTACAAACCTTCCTTGTTCAAGTCTGTACATCGTCCGGTTGCCTTGCCCACAAAGTCTATACACTCCTTCACCAAGTCTTGGCCCTTCCAGCGGCACAGGGCTTCTTGGCCCCTTCAGCGGCAAGGCCTTTGGCCCTTTAGCGGCACAGCCTTTCTGCCCTCAACGCCATGCGCCCTTTCCCCAGCGGCATAGCGCTGAAAGCCCCCCGACGACATGCATCGGCAGAAGACACAACGGTCAATAGGCAGACCCATTGGCGCGCAGTCCAGCCACTTCAAAGCCAGCTAGCGCTTGTCTCCGTGTCACCTTCTGGCTGGAGGATGGGAGATCTTCGCCTGACGAGGAAGATACCAAAGTCAACCTCAGATGGCAGTGCCATCATGAGGTGACCTCGTCAACCGTCCGCATATAAAAGGCCCCCCACAGATAAAAAAGATGGAGAGGGATTTATGCTAGAGGGAGGAAGACAGAGAAACAAGAGAGGATCTTCGTGCGAAGAGGCCCATTCGAAGCGAAGAAGAAGAGAAGAACAAGGTAGAAGAGATATACAAAAAAAGAGGGAGGAGCGTTGCATGTAGCAGAGGGGGGGAATGGAGGAAAGGGAAGTCCTGCCCTTCCTCGTTCCAACCCTCTCCCCAACTTTCTTTTCTTTCCTGTTCTTAGTTTTCTTCACCCCTTTTGTTTAGGGATGCATTGTATGATGTGTGGTTTTCAGGCCATGATCTTTGCTATCTTGACTCCTCCATGAATGAAATAATGTTCGGTTTTCCTCCTTACTGTGTTTGTTGTCTCCTCCTTACCAGGCTCTTGTGGTTTTACGTTCTCTTCCCCCAACCTCTCAGCTCAATGTTCTACCTGATTTCCCGTGGCACTGGTTCATGCAGTCAATAGCGTTCATTCCTGGCTTGACAGGGTCTGGCCAGCCTCCTCCCTCTTCAATGGATTTCCGTTGCACAACAACTCCTGATCTTGCCATACGGGTCTGTGGGAGCCCTTTTTCTTGGACACATTGGAGTCACTCAACACCCAGAACATCCTTTTTTGCCCTCCTTCGGGACCAGTGGTATGCCCACACACCCTCAAGCTCCTAGTCATTCTACCACTCAGGGCCCCCAGCGGTACGCCTCTCCCATTTGGCCATTTGGCGGTACAGCCTTCTTTGAGTCTGCCTGGCGGCACACTCTCCTTAGGGCCATTCAGCGGTGCACCCTTTCTCTTCTTGTCAGCAGTACACCTCCCCTCCTTGGCCGCCCAGCGGCACACCCTTGGACTGTCAGCCTGGCACTCCTTGACTATCACTTTCCGGTGTACTCATAGTTTGCATCAGTCTATTGGTTCCTCGCTCGATGTTTTCTCTGAGTTTCCCGAAGTTTCCCTAAAGGCGGCTGCTCCGGCACCCCCCTCAGCTGTTGGTTCATGCCACCCCCGTGGGCATATTCCTCGTTATTCCTTTACCTCCCGGGTCAAGGGGAGGTGCTGCCGAATTTTTGCCAGGAATAACAATCAATCTAAAAAGATGAAAAGAAGCAGCAAACAGATGGAATGAGCAACAGTAAAAACACTCAAATCAATTAAAAGGACTATGCAAGATTCAAGGAACTGAACTGAACAAGACTTCGAGCACTGTATTGCTAAAATATGACTTGGGACTCAATCTCATGACAGCAAACTGAAAGCTTAACCATCTAAGATGCTTCATTCTGAGCTGAACAAGGAACCCTCTCTTGAGTCCTGGCCACCTCCTCAGTAGCACATCTTCTATCCTCCAGCGGTACGCTCCCTTTTGGCCCTCTAGCGGCGCACTCCCCCAATTCCTTTCCCAGTGGTACACCCCCCCTGCTGTCTGAGCGGCACGCATCCTCCCAGCGTTCCATCAAGTCTATACATCGCTGCATTATTCATGCTCAAAGTCTGTATATCGTCCTCTTGTTCATGCATTGCATCATTTGAATTGAAGTTTGTACAGCCTATGCATGAAGTCTGCACACTGTCTGGTCGCACACACTTATAAGTCTATACATTGGCAGCTCTACCTACGTTGCACTCATAAGTCCATATGTTGTAAACTCTCAAGTCTGTACAGACCTCGCTTTTCTCAAGTCTGTACATCGTCTAGTTGTCTTGGCTAAGTCTATACGTTGATTGTCTGCTCACGCATCACTCCTTTGGCAAGTCCATACATTGTGAAAGTCTATACATTCTTCATTGGCTTGCTTCATGCACCAAGTCTGCACATTCCTTTGTAAAGTCTGTACGTTACATTGCATGAAGTCTGCACATTCCACGCTAGCGAACTCTGTCTAAGTCTATACATTGCTTCTTCATGCATCGCACAAAGTCTGCACATTGTGTGCTACATGCTCATCAAGTCCATACACTGGCTAGTCTGCACAAGTGTGTAAGTCTATACATTGGCTGCCGAACGCTCTTCAAGTCTACACATCGCAGCATGCCTTCGTCTCAAGTCTGTACAGTGCATCATGCGCTTCAAAGCGTTTCTAAGTCTATACACTGCACCGTCTCATTCATCGTCTTGCAAAGTCCATACATCGCCGCTATGTGTGTGCATCATTGAGCAAGTCTATACATCGTGTGCATCTCGCTGCTAAGTCTATACGTTCACTGTACCGCTTGTCAAGTCTATACATCGTCCGTTGCATAACACGTAAGTCTGTACAGCCCTCGTGGCTTGTTCGCGCACCGTCTCCTCCAGCCCTTCCAGCGGTATGCTCCCAGTCCCCCGGCGGTGCGCTCCACAGTCTTCCAGCGGTACGTACTCAGTCCCCCAGCAGTACACTCCACCCTTTACCCTTCAGCGGTATGCCCATCTCCATTCTTCCAGCGGTACGCTCCCCAGTGGTACACCCTTCTTTACACTTTGAACCGCACACACCATTCATCTCTCAGCGGTACACCGTAGTCTCCATCATCTCCCCTACGAATACAAACATGTATGCAATAAAAAGGGGAGGGGGCTATATGATAAAGGAACAATGAACAGTAATAATAATAACGAGATAAAAGGGGTGGTTCCAACCAAGATGATGACAAGGGAAAATAATAACAAAGAAAGGGTAGTGTCAACAAATAAATGGTAATAACAAGCATCAACAATCATCGTGAATACGATAATGTGGCAGCAGTCTCTCCTTCCTGGATTCCGAATCCACGGATATTAATGGTGGCCCTGTAGGTCGGAAGTCACTCCCGGGAGTTCTCTCTCTTGTCATGGTGACCGCCCGGCCTTACCTCGGGCCGATAATTCATCAGGGTCCCCTCCCTCGTCGGGATCTAATTTGCCTCCCTGTATTAAAATTGCCGTCCCTCGGCAAACATTTGTAAGGATTCGTCCCCCCGGGTTATCGTCTCGCTTTCCGTGTAAACTTGTGTCCAAACATGAAATGGTCCACCAGTGACCGACATGACCCGAGCATTCATGCCTCCACCTCGGGCTCACCGCATAACCCGACGGGTGTTTCCTTCCTGCGTTAATCAGTATTTCTTTCGACCGTGGAGCCCTTATTTCTGGCAATTAATCAAGGGTATTCCCCTCTCCGAGGGGATGTAAATGACGTTGTGACCTTTATGGCACAACGGGTCTCAGTCCCGACCCGAACTACACAATCGTCTGACCGAGTCAGATCGAGCGCACCATGGGCTCTCCGGGGCCCGAACAAATCGTCACTTCGTGACTGGCACGCCCACGCACTTAATAAACCCAATAAACAAATAAACAACGATTTAAATAAAAAGTGCGTCCACAAGTCTGGCACGCCCGGTGGGACTGGATCACCCTTCATCTTTTTGCCGGAACCAAGGGCTCCACGGCCCCCTTCTTGTAATACTGATTCCCTAATTTGCAAATGCAGGTTGCGTCATGGACGTCCCGATGGCACCCACTTTCGGCTACAACCCGTCGAGAGTCACGTGCGGAACGGCTACATGGCCGTCCCTCTCACCTTCGGGAGCTTCCCTCCCTCGGTTGGCTTCCCCAACTTTTTGGGAGTGGCCTTCACTCACCTGTTGGATGTGGAAGCGTCTGACGGGATCAAGGACGACGCCTCCATCCAGGGGGCCATCAATGCTACTACCGGCCGACCAATGGCCGAACCTCCCAAGGCTGCCCCTGTGAAGACATTGGGCTGCAACGTGCACCATGTGCACGAAACTGCCGGCCCATCTCGCCCAGGCTCAGCTTCCCATCAGAGAAGGCTCCGGAGGAGCCATGCAACCACATCACCTCGAGACCGGGTCTCCAGCACCGGCAAGTTTACTGTCGTCGGAACGTTCCGGGTGCATCTTTCCAGGCGGCGCTCCAAAGTGACCCCGGATCGCATCATACCTGCCGTTCCAGTGCGTAACTCCTTCCAGCCACTGGGGAAGATGAAGGGCAGGATGACGCTCGCATCTCCAGCTACAGTTCCACAGCACCAACCAGCCCCTAGGCCGACCAAGGGCAAGCAGGCATGGGTTCCCAAGGCAGCCCGGGTTACTTCACCAACCCAAGCAATGCCCGGCACCCTTCACCCGGCAAGGGCTCAACAAGCAGACCGGGTCAAGGCATCGGCCCCCATCTACGAGCCGGCATCAGCCACACTGGCTCCGCCGGATAACACCCGCCGTCGACGCCACCGACGTCACTATCAGGCTGCCCATGCGGAGTCTGCAATCCACATGCCCGTTGCTGTCAACAGGGCAGCACCACCCGCTTCTCCTCCAGATCAAGATTGGGAAGGAGTGCAGCAGGCCATGAGAAACTATCTGCGGGGCCCGGGGAGCACTCCCCTGGGTCGTCAGAGATTGCTGGGAGCAATGGCCTCTGCATTTGAAGAAGAAGAAACCCGACCCGTGCCTAGTGCCGAGTCGAGGAACTGCTCTGAGGAGCGCTATCAGTCCCCGCCGAAGGAAGAGGTGACGCCGCGGGGGTCGGTCTTTGACAGATTGGTCTTCCCAAGCAGGCCGTCAAGAAGAGAAACAAGAAAAGGCAGAGACCTAAGGGTCTACACTTGCAATATGGCGGGAGTGTCAGGCCGGTACGGGGCCTTACCGACCGAGCCCGGAGAAATGGTCAGACTTGTGTCAAGGCCGGGACCCCTCACCAGAAGAGGGAAGGCAGCAACCGAAAAGACACAAGCTCACACTGGAGGAACTGACTACGGGGAGTCGTCAACGGCCCTGGCCGCCAATGTCATTACTGAAGGCACCACGGGAGGACCATCCACTTCGTCCGAAGAGGCGCCAGCCGAAGAGAGAGGGGGCACCCCTAGCCTCTCAATGAGTGACCCTGCTGTATTACTCATGATGCAGCAATATCAAAGAGAGATCGAGTTGCTAAGAAAGTAGTTGACCGACAGAGCTACTCAGCCCTCAACATCCGGGCAGACCGAAGCACTACCAGAGACCCCTGGGGGTAACGGTCAGGCCTCGGAAGCTTCCCCACAGGTGACGGTGTCTCCACCGATCCCCGGCTACACCGGGGGCATACCCCTGCACCAGCCACAGTACATAACTCCGGCCCCGCCGCCGAACCTACCGTTCCAGGGATCCATCGTTGCGCCTCAGGCGACAGTGTTAACAACGCCACTGGCACAACCGGCTCATTTCTACCCGAACCCGGTGGACCCGACGACGGTGAACAGACTTATGTTGGAACAGATGATAGACATGAAGCTGGCAGAAAGGGGCGATAGTGATTGCACGCCCTTTGATGTGTATCAGGTACCTTATCTGGCACACTATGTTGCAAGGAGGCTCCCGACTGGCATCACCAAACTGCCGAAATTTGAAAAGTTTAATGGGCAAGGGTCTCCCAGGGAGCACATCGCCTACTACGTGAATATTATGGGGGATTTAGATGCAGATGAAGCCTATCTCCTCAAATTCTTTGGCTCAACACTTACCGGGCTTGCTTTCGAATGGTACTCGAGCCTGCCCGTCGGGTCCATTACAGACTAGCCCAACATGCAGAAGAAATTTAAAGAAAGGTTCTACATAGCTGAATGGGAGGTCACCGTGGCAGAACTCTACGCCACGAGGCAAAGAAGTGATGAGTCGGCACTCGACTACAAAAAGAGGTGGAGGAACCTCAGCATGAGATGCAGGCGTCCCCCGCATCAGGAGGGCGCGGTGCAAATTTGTAAACAGAACCTGAAGAAAGAAATCCTTGAGAGAATGATCGGTGCGGAAATAAAGTCATTTGACCGCTTAAACAATATAGTGGCGGAGATCGAGGCATTCCTTGCTCGATACTCTTCCACTCCAACTGCATCAAGTCAAAGGGCCAGACAAGCCGAGAAGAAGCCGATGCCGCCAGAAGTCCACACATTGGACTTTCAAGCTTTTGAGAAACAGACGGAGAAGGCCAAGGAGACGGCCAACCCACCTCCAGCCAGGGCTACTGAACGGCGGGAAGGTCCTTCCCTGCGGGAGAAAATGAGGAATAAGTTGTATTCTTTTCCTCGAGATAAGTCCCGGATCTTGTTTGAATGGGCCACCAGATACAATAAAATTACATTTCCAGAACCAAAGAGGCCTGGCGACATAAAAAGAAAGGATGATCCTCGTTTCTGCCCATACCACCAGATGTTGGGGCATACTATCGAGGAGTGTTATATCTTCAAGGATGTCATTGAATCCTTGGTTAAGAAGGGAGAGCTGGACATGGGGGAGCACAAGGTGGATCCTCCGTAGCCGCATGAGATGCCAAACCTCGGCACTTCTGTTAACATGATCTCTCTTTACCAGCAGATGCCTGAGGAATGGGCAGAGGCCAGTACAGCTGCAACATATGAAGCCTTTGTCATGGCACCAGCTCAAGACCAAGGAGGTTGGTAGGCTGCGCCGACGAGGAATAGAAGAAGAAGGCAAGCCCCCCGGCCCACGCCGGAGGTTCATATAAGGGGTGTCACACCTCGACCAGTCCTACCACCAGTGACGCCTGTTTGGCATGATACAGCCCTCCGGCTAGTCGTGCGGCGCTTCACTAACAGCAGGAAGAAGCATACCCCGATGCGGGTGCACAAAGAGACCAGTCCCACAGTGGAAAGGCTCCAGGCCATTATTGATGGGCTTGAAGATTATGAGCAGCCCAAAATCCGGCCTGTGGAGCTGAAGGAATATGTCCCCTGGAGGGAGTTCGAATCACTCGAACTAGCGCCAGAAGCAGAAGCCGAAGCAAAGGAAGAGCCCCTCTTGTGGGGTGAGCCTCCCCAAGGCTAGTTGCCAGCCACTGAAGAAAAGAAGAAAAAGAAGAAGAAAAGGCCCAGAAACAAGAAGAAGAGCGGGGTTGTTCTCTCCTGTAACACCCTGTCGGCGTTGTTTGACACTGCCCTCTCTCTGGGGGAGGAAGAGCAAGAGACGCCCATTGAGCCATCAGAAGTGAACCTGGCTGAGGCATCAACCTCCCAACATGCCACCAGGTCGGGAAGGAAATGGGGATGCCCTCCTCAGGCCAACCATAACATCCTGCTCAGAGGAGAACAGCCATATCATATCCCTGAACCTAGGATCCAAGGCATGGAGATTCCCCCTCCCTCGGGTCTCTACCCCGGAGAGCCGATCGGTCAGAATACCCCTTCATTTATTGAGTTTCTAACGACTCAAGGGGAAAGGCAGTCATGCCCCCGAGGGTCTCGACAGGTCAAAGAAGCAAGTAGCCTCTCGGCCCCACTCATGGCAAGTCCTCCTCTATCAAGGGAAGAGACTAGCAACATCCCGAACCTTACCGAGTTCATGCAAGAGAAGGCAGAAACCCAACAGGCCCCGCAAGCCCAAGTAATACCTAACCCGGCAGAGGAAGCGCCCCCTGAGCCGGCTCCCCAGGCCCCGACTGGGGGCAAGCATAGCAGAGCCGAAGAGATGAAGTTACTCGAGGTCCGAGCCGACAACAGAATAGTCAAGCACTTGAAGAAGATCCCAGCCAGGTTTACCGTCTGGGAGATTCTATCTCTGGATGAAGAGACACGGTGGGCCGTCATCGCGGCACTCCAGACGCCAACTTATGTGGAGGCTTGCCTTGTAGAAATATCACCCGAGGTAGCGGTGGCTTTCACGGAAGAAGATATGCTCCTGCCTACCTGCAGTCACAACAGGCCACTCTACATGAAGGGGCAGTTGAATGGGCACCCCATCAATAGGGTATTAATTGACCCTGGGGCGGTGGTGAACATACTCCCCTACCGGATATACCAGAAACATTACTTTGATGTACACTTGGTCGAGGTCAAGAATGTTAAGATTGCTGGCTTCAACCAGAAGTGCGAGGTCCCCATGGGGATTGCCGAGTTTAACCTCTCTCTCGGCGATTTCATGACTAAGGTCCAGTTTCATGTGATTAACTCCAGTACCTCCTACAAAGCATTGCTCGACCGGCCTTGGCTACACCAGAACAGGGTAGTGCCATCTACTCTGCATCAATGCATCAAGTACCCTGGCGACGGGAAGGAGGAGAGAATCTTTGCTAACCTCCACCCTTTTGAGGTGTTCGAATGCCATCTCTCAGACGCCAATCTGTATCTAGAGAAGCCGAAGCAAACTCCCCAAGTCACCTTGGACAAGGGAAAGAAGAAGGCGGAGCCCGACAGCTGGTTCCCTCCACCACCGCCAGGCTACGTAGCTCCCCGTCAAGTATCATTTGTTTCTGGGACGGAAGGAGTAGTCAAAGCAACTCCCCTTTCCATCTACCCCGCGCCGGGGTTGCCGCACCTCGAAGACTTGCTGGAGGACATCAGGGTCCCGTTCGGGATCATCAAGCCTCTCGCAGAAGCTGACTGCCAAGTGGCGGAACCATTGAGGACCTTTGAGGTGCCTAACCCCGGAGGACGGTCCACCATTTTCTATGTGGCTAATGAACACCCGATCAGAGGGGACGATGATTGTAAACTCCCCGACGAGCTGCATGACCCACTCGTCCCGATCACGGGACTGCCCGACATGACTGGTCGTGTAGCCAGAATGACCAGGAAACAAGGGGTCCCCTTTCGCTAGCTCTCCAGTCGGAAGGACATGTTCGAGAAGATGTGGAACCCACCAAACCTGGACCGGAGGTTGTTGCAAATCACCCGGCACCCGGGATTACTCATTAGAGGATTCCTACGAAGCCGACGTTATATCGGTCTCGACTCCGAACGGCAGCAGCCTCACAGGCGCCCAAGGCCCACAGGAAGTGCAAGGTCGGCAGTACCTTAAGCCTTCAGTCGGTGAAGATCAGGACGAGGAGGTATTCTTATGGAAGCCACCTCCCTGCAAGAACAAGGGAAAGGTCCCGTCCTCCTCTGAGGGATCGGCCCCAAACGACTCCAGCGACGGGCCGTCATTGCCTTCGTCGGATGCTGATGCAAAAGGCAAAGAAGCAAGTCGAACTCCGGGCCTCCCTCTGGGCGACTCTGCCCTGTTTGCCCTGTGCTATCAACAGCAGCGAGAAATCGAGATGCTGAAGGCTCGGTTGGCCGAAGTGACCGTACTCATATCTGACTTGATTGGGGGCATCTTCCGCCAGCAGAGTATTGGCATGCACCTGCCCCCGGGGGCCATCCCGAACATCCCTACGCACTAGAGAAAGTAGGCCAGAGGCGCAACTGTTTCCCCAGTCAGACGGCCGGTTGACCAGAATCCCACATTACAAGAGAGAATGCGGAGGCCCTACTCCTTCCCGAGGAGTAAACCCGAGGGATCTTCGAATAGGCTTGCTACTATGGCAAGGTTACCCTCCCAAGGCCCAAGAGGCCGCAAGATGCTCGCAGAAGTGGTGACCCTTTGTTCTGTCCGTACCACCAAATACTGGGTCACTCCATAGAAGACTGCTACGTCTTCAAGGACATTGCTCAGGACTTAATTGAGAAAGATGAGCTCAGAATGGGAGATTACGTGGTAGCTCCACCACGCCCTCATGCGACAAGCAACCCCGAAAGAAATATCTGCATGGTGTCGGTTTAGCACTAGGTTTTTGAAGAGGCAGTGGAGAATGGGCAACCCCGGTCACCGGCAGAGAACCGGCCCCCGGTGTGGCAATCAATTACTTCGATCCCGGCTGGAGCCATCTATGATGATTACCTGGAAGACCCCGGAGAGGTTCTTTGTCTCCCCACACAGGAGGACCCCCCAGAGCCACAACCTGCAAGCCTGGAACAGGGGGATATTAGCAAAGCCTCATTACCCAATGAGGCAGAGCAGGATGACATCTATCGTGTCCTTGAAGCAGAAGACGGCGAAGATCAAGATTTCGTCGACTTATTGCCAGCACCGCCAGAAATTGAAGATGGCGGTCAGGCCACAGTAGATGAACTTATCGAGATTAACCTGGGCACGGAAGGCGACCCGAGGCCGACCTTTCTAAGTGCCCTTCTTCCTCTACAGGAGAGGGAACAGTATATCAAGTTGCTGTGAGAGTTCTGGGACTGTTTTGCCAGAAATTATAAGGAGATGCCCGGCCTGAGTCCTGGCGTGACTCAACATGTTCTTGCCATCGACCCCAAGGTTGAGTCGGTGAAGCAGTCTCCCCGGTGCATGAGACTGGAACTGATACACCAAATTTGTAAATAAGTCGACAAGCTCATAGATGTCGATTTCGTAGCTGAGAATCAGTATACTACCTGGCTCGCCAACATTGTGCCGGTGAAGAAGAAGAATGGACAAATCAGGATCTGCGTGGACTTCCGTGACCTGAATAAAGCATGCCCAAAAGATGATTTTCCGGTGCCCATCACTAAAGTAATGATTGATGCAACCACTGGCCACGAGGCCTTGTCCTTCATGGACGGATCGTCCGACTATAACCAAATCTGGATAGCCAAACACGACCGAATTCATACGGCCTTCCGGTCACCCAAAGGAATATTCCATTACAAAAGAATGCCCTTCGGCCTCAAAAATGCCGGCGCCACCTACCAGCGGGCGATGACCAAAATATTCGATGAGCTACTGTCCAACAAAGTCGAATGCTACATTGACGACTTGGTCGTCAAGACAAAGAAAAGGGAAGATCACCTGAAGGACCTTAGAGTCATCTTCGAGAGGCTCCGGTAGTACAAGCTGAAGATGAACCCGATGAAGTGTGCCTTCGGCGTCTCCAGCGGGAAGTTCCTCGGCTTCATTGTCCGATATAGAGGGATCGAGATCGACCCTTTCAAAATAAAAGCCATCCAGGAGCTGCCTCCTCCGAAGGATCTGGGAGAGTTAAGATCCCTGCAGGGCTGGCTGGCCTACATCCGAAGATTTATTTCCAATTTGTTGGGACGCTTTCAGCCATTCCACATATTGATGATGAAGAATGCACCTTTTAACTGGAACCAGGAATGCCAAAAGGCCTTCGATCAACTGAAGAACAACTTGAGGACCCCGCTTGTGCTGGGGGCACCTGTTAAGGGGAGACCACTTATTCTATACATAGCCGCCACCGAATGCTCCCTGGGGGTAATGCTCACCCAGAACAATGATGAGGGGAAGGAGCAGGCCCTCTATTATCTCAGCCGGAGGCTAGTGGGGGCAGAAGCAAAATACACCCCGATCGAGAAGATCTGTCTTGCCCTGGTCTTCACAGTCAAGAAGCTGAGGCATTACATGCTCTCCCATGAAGTGAGCCTGATCTCCAAGGCCGATCCAGTTAAACACATTCTCTCTCAGCCAGTCCTGAAGGGACGTCTCGGCAAGTGGGCTGTGCTGCTAATGGAATTTGATATCACCTACGTGCCACAGAAGGCCGTTAAGGGTCAAGCCATGGCCAAATTCTTTGCAGCACATCTTGTGCCCGAAGATTCCCCATTGGCTACAGAGCTGCCCGAAGATGAAACACTGGAGGTGGACCAAGTCCAACAGATCGCTTGGCAGCTGCACTTTGATGGAGCTTCGAGAATAGAAACAGCCCCATCCAGACATACAAAAGTACGGGCAGGGGCCGGCATTGTCCTCAAATCCCCCGAGGGAGAAGTACAGCATACATCTTGCTCCATCAATAAACCTTGCACAAATAATGAGGCAGATTATGAAGCTCTGATTATTGGTCTCCAAGTTGCGTTGCAGATGGAGATTAGAATGCTGCAAGTGTTTGGCGATTCGTTACTAGTCGTCAAGCAAGTCCAGGGGTAGTTTGATGTCCGAAAGCCTGAGCTGCTACCTTACCATGCTAAAGCGAAGCGGCTCATGGAGCAATTCTATCTTATTGAGATAGGCCATGTTGCCCGGGGAGAAAATGCACAAGCCGATGCACTGGCAAAACTGGCAAGCTCATTAGCAGTCCCGCCTGATGGATCTCTAAGCATCCGGGTGGTGAATCAGCGCCAGGTGCCTAGCATGATAGAAAAGCCAGAAGAAGAAGAACTGGAGGTCGCTGTAGCAGAAGCTGTCGGCCTACCGGACTGGAGGGATTCCCTCATGCAATGGTTTAAATACCAGCAATTGCCCAAGCAGAGAGAAGAAACGATCAGGCTAATCAGAACAAAGGACTCTTATGAGGTCCAGAACGGGATCTTATTCTGAATTATGGCGGATGCCAAACGGAAAGTACTCCTGCGGTGCCTATCCACGGAAGAAGCTTGGAGGGTCATGAAAGAAGTCCACGCCGGAACAGCAGGTGCACACCAGGCGGGACCAAAGATGAAAATTGAAATAAAGAAGCTTGGCTACTACTGGCCAACCATGTTTGATGACTGCTGCAAGTACGCCAAGTCTTGTCAAAAATGCCAGGAGCATGCCACAGTACCTAGGAGGCCGCCTGTGCCGCTACATCCGACATTGCCCAGCTGGCCGTTCGCCTAGTGGGGAACAGACGTCGTGGGCCCACTACCCGCGTCATCCGCCGGGTGCAAATACATTTTGGCGGCAACTGATTACTTCTCCCGTTGGGCAGAAGATGTTGCTTTGAGAGAAGTGACTGGTGAGATCGTCGCCAGATTCGTCCGGCGCAACATCATATTCTAGTTTGGTGTGCCAAACCGAATCATCTCAGACAATGGAAGTCACTTCCGCTACCAGAAAGTCTACCGGCTGGCCGAGAAGTACAATATCGACTGGAGAATGTCAACCCCCTACAACCCACAAGCCAATGGTTTGGCTGAAGCTTTCAACAAGACTCTTTGTACTCTCCTGTCCAAAATTGTTAGTTCTGACAAGAGGGACTGGGAAGAGAAAATGTATGAGGCCCTGTGGGCGTATCGAACTGTATACAAAACTCCGACAGGTTGTTCACCCTTCTCTTTAGTGTATGGCTCAGAGGTACTCGTCCCCATTGAGCTGGAAATACCCTCCCTTTGGGTCGCAATCCAACACGGGCTAGTCCATGAAGAGCGAGCAAATGTCGAGCGAAGGCTCGAAGAGCTCTCCGACCTGGAGGGGAAGCGACTTCACGCCCAGCAGAACATCCAGATCTATCAAGCCCGAATAGTTCGCGCTTTCGACAAGCTCGTCAAAGAGCGTGAATTCAAGAAGGGTGACCTCGTTATGGTCAAAAGGAGGGAAGTCATGGCTTCCAACCCCAAGGGCAAGCTGAATGAAAATTGACTTGAACCCTATGTAATCCAAAAGGTTTATGAAGGCGGGGCATATGTGATAGTCGATCATCGGGGGGAGGTCCAGTTTCCACCCCTTAATGGTAGGCATCTAAGACTGTATCATGCTCCAATTCCTCCATTCAATGAATAATACATTTACCCACCCCACGGCGGGCGGATTTGCTTTCAATTGCTTGAATGGATTGCTTGACGCCTGTTATGCACCACAAGAGAAGCGACCAAAGGGAACGCGCGCATACCAAAAAAAAGGAAGGAAGAAGGAAAAAGAAAGGGAAAAGAAAAGAGGAAAAGAAAGAAAAAAAAGGAAAAGAAAGAAAAAAAAGAAAGGAAAGAAAGAAAAGGAAAAGAAAGACAAAAAAGGAAAAGAAAGAGGAAAAAAAAGAAAGAAAAGAAAAAAAGAAAGAAAAGAAGAGGGGGAATCAACCCATCTCCTTGCGTCGGCACTCACCCGTATCGGCGAATATTCCAATAAACGAATTAACCCTGTCAGCCCTTGACACTCTATCGGCACTGACGAAAAATACCCCACCCAGACCTTTTGTCCGAGATTGGGGAATCAACCCATCTCTTTGCGTTGGCACTCACCCGTACCGACGAATATTCCAATAAACGAATCAACCCTGCCAGCCCTTGACATTTTGTCGGCACTGACGAAAAATACCCCGCCCGGACCTTTCGTCCGAGATTTGGGAATCAACCCGTCTCCTTGCGTTGGCACTCACCCGTACCGACGAATATTCCAATAAACGAATCAACCCTGTCAGCCCTTGACATTCTGTCGGCACTGACGGAAAATACCCCACCCGGACCTTTCGTCCGAGATTGGGGCATCAACCCATCTCCTTGTGTTGGCACTCACCCGTACCGATGAATATTCCAATAAACGAATCAACCATGTCAGCCCTTGACATTCTGTCGGCACTGACGAAGAATACCCCAACTAGACCTTTCTCCCGGGATCGGGGAATCAACCCTCCTCCTTGCGTTGGCACTCACCCGTACCAACGAACACACCCAGAGACAAATAAACCACACCTGTCATCGGCACTCTGTCGGCGCAGATGAACAACCCTCTTTTGACCAAGACCTCCCGTCGGGGTCATTGAACGAACAAACTCTTCTCTTCGTCCCTTCGGGTGACAAACAACCCCTTCTGACCAATACCTCCCGTCTGGGTCGCCGGATGAACAAACTCTTCTCTCCGCCTCTCCAAGGTCAGATCAACCTACTTGGGTTAAACGTACCGGTGACATCATTCGACTGAGTCGCTTTATGGACATGGTGGAGTGGTCCCCTCGTCCCTCCTCTGGAAGGGGCGAGCACTCTCCTATGCTCATATGCGAATCTCACCAGGCTCTCCCCGAATAAACTATTAGCATGAACTTGTGTTCCATCACATAGCAAGAAAAGAGAAAAGGAGGGAAGAAATTGCCCGACACCGCATGCATACCATAGACACATGGAATAATTGCATTGTATTCTTTTTAGAAAATTTACATCGGCTTCGGGGCATACCCCGGTGTCACATGCAAAGAAAGGAATGTAAGGGGAATCGGCGGCTATTCTAGCCCTCGGAAGATGTCCTCAAAAGGGAGGATCCCGACGCAAGGGAAGCTTATCATCTCACGCAGACGGCCCTCCTGCGCCTCGAGGTGTTCCAATTCTGTCGTCACAGAGGTCATGGCTGCCTCGTCAACGGCCAACTCTTCAGCCTCCTGGGCCTTACCCGTCTCTGCCTTGAGCAGGTCAGACTCCGCCTGGGTAAGCCAGCCCCGGAGTTTCTCTATCCGGTTCCCAAAGGCGTCGATGTCGGCATTGTACCTATCCAAGGGTCCTTGATGTTGCTCCCGGCTATCTCTCCGAACAGCCAGCGCCTCCAGATATTCGTCCCTCTGGGCACCGATAGCTGTGAGCTCAGTCGGGGCTTGCGTCTCGAGGAATGCACGACGGTTCATGTACTTCAACAATAAGAGAACGCGTCACGACCATTCTTCAAGCGGGCAGGCCATCATCTGCAGTGCTTTGGTTAGCTGCTCCACGATGGCCCTGGCATCTCGATAGGTGAGCGTTGG
Source organism: Amorphophallus konjac (assembly GCA_022559845.1). Taxonomy (NCBI): domain Eukaryota; kingdom Viridiplantae; phylum Streptophyta; class Magnoliopsida; order Alismatales; family Araceae; genus Amorphophallus; species Amorphophallus konjac. The sequence goes on along the minus strand of CM040121.1, from coordinate 425,222,222 downwards.
ATCGGCAACAACCATGGAGCGCAATACCAACAGGGTCTGTCAAACTGGCAGATCCGAACTCATGTGGCCGATAGGGGGGACGGCAGGTGGGTTGAAGCTAACTTCGCTGTCCACGACCGCCCACAGCTCCATGTCAACCACGGCCAAGCTACCCGGAAGGGCCAGCGCCGAAAGGAGGGAGCTCGCGGGCTCCGAGGTCGACCCCTGGCCAGCCACCACCATAGGTGAGGGAGGGACCACAACGGAGGCGTCTGGCGCCGCCATGATGAGCGGCTGCTCCAGCTCCGTGGACCGGGCAGGTGCCGAACCTGACAGTGCCGCCTCCTCCACCATAACCAGGGCCCCGGGAGACAAAGTTGTTTCGGCCTCTGCCACCTCGGTTGGCAAAGTCTTTATGGCGGGCAGGTCCAGTGTCGCTCCCGGGAAGTCTTCATCTCCCCCTGCCTGGAATTCCTCCGAATCTGGGGTGAGCATAAACCGAACCAAACCGAAAACCCAAACCGAACTAAATCGAACCGTTTGGTTTGGTTCGGTTTGAAGTCGAATTCGGTTTGGTTCGGTTTCATAATGTGTGAAACCGAACATAACCGAATAAACCGAATTAGAAATAAAAAAACTAAAAATTAATTACATACATATAAAAGCATACAAAATATAACTATGTTTATTTTTATTTTTCTTTTATATACATATAAGTCATTAAATTTATATATATTATAATAACATATAAAAATTCGGTTTGAAACCGAACCGAACCGAACCAAATTTTTTCGGTTTGGTTTGGTTTGATTTGATGAGCAAATCGGTTTGGTTCGGTTTGAAAAAAAATGATCCCAAACCGAACCATGCTCACCCCTACTCCGAATGCTCGTGGAGGATCGCCAATATCTTCCCTAGAAGCTAGGCTTCCTCGGGTATCACCGGCGTCGGGATCGGTGGCAGTGGGATCACCAAATGCGGGACGGCTCCCATATGTAGGAGAGACGTCAAGGACTGGTGAGGACACCTGAGCTAGAGATCGGCGCGATGCAGCAGAGCGACATTTCAGATCGCGTAGCACCGTTCGGGACTCGCAGGCTTCTTTATGGCTTGGAGATTGCTTGGAGGATTAGACTAGAGCATGGAGTCTTTTATTTCTTTTATTTTGGACCATTGTAGGCCAATTTAAGGCCAACTAGACTTTATTTGGGTCACATTTGTGTTTAGGAGGCTGCTATAGGGGTTATTGGGCCACTTGTTGGTTCTAGCCCATGGGGAATGGGCTGGGCGCCCATGGATGAGCCCACATTGGGCCAGACCTCTTTATCCTCTACCCAGACCCATTACCAATGTCCATTAGGGTTTGGAGGAGGGCACCCCCACCTTCTCATCTCATATGAGGTGCGCCCCCCTCTCTCCTATCTTTTAGGAGAAGAAATAGCATCCTTTCCTATTTTGTAGGTAGTTCAAATTAATTCCTTTTTTTTAGGAATTCCTTTAGGGAAATTAGAATTTCTTTCCCTCCCCCACGTATAAACATGTTGTATTCATTTTGGGAATCAATGAATGAAGAATTTTCATGTGAACAGTTTGAGAAGGCCGCAGCCATCTCCTTGTCTCTTGGAGGGTGCGACGCCCCCCTTTCCTCTCCCTCCTAGGTGGGTGCGACTCCCACCTCTCTTCCTTCTTCTCCTTCCCCTCCCTCTAGGGTGAGACTCCCTAGTTCACTTGCAGGTATTATTGGCTGCTCCAATAGCAGGGGAAGCGCCCTCACCATCCACCATTCAAGCCCGGAGCCATGGAGCACAAGCTGTCCTCGAGCATGGAGGAGATGGAGCATGAAGCCCTGCGCCCAGATCTGGTCGTCTGCCAGCAGAACTGGGCCTGAAAGAGCAGGTTGGAACACCCCGGTCCCGACCTCAGATCCCCTTCACCCCTTCTCCAAAAACCTCCCTCTGCAAGTCCCCCACCTATCCTGAAAATCCCGCACCGAAACTCGTCCAGAGGCGAAAGTTGCCTTTGTAAGCCTTTTCGCTGCGCTGGATGCCCCTGGAACAGGCCCGCCAGAACCCTGAGCCGCAAAGATCCACCTGGTACGCCCTCGTCCCGACCTCAAGCCGCCCAGGTCTCTTCAAAACAATCCCTCCCCTTCCAGTCCCCGAACCATTCACGCAAGCCTCATCTCAAAATTAGCTCGGGGTAAAACGTTCCCTTTGGAGCGACTTTTACTGCGCAGACTGCCTGTTTGCAGCCCTAGCGGGACAGAGCCAAAACCCTTACAAAGGGACAACCCTCAAACCATGTTGGATCGACCTGAGATTTTGAGAACCCTTCCTACACATCCCAAACCATCTCCATAAATTTTCCCGCACCCCAAAAAGCCCGTTTCCTTTGCCGACCATGTCCGCCATCCCGGGTCTCAGTTCTGACTGCTCTGAAGTGCAGAACTGCGCTCCAGTTCCCACGGCTCCCCAAGCCCAGAACTCCCACTGCTCACTCCACCACTGCTTGGCCCTAGCCTACCCCCCACAGTCACCCATCCACCAGAGAAAGCCCCGCCTCAAAAGCTGCCCGGAAGTCCCCGTACTGGCTGTTCTTCTGCCCTCTATCCTGCGGCAGGCAGACAGGCCAGACTGTGCAGAGGCGGCTCCAAAATTCGCCACGGCTGCCGCGGGATGCGACTACAGCTCTCCTTCCACGGGCTTCTCAGGGACATCCCCACCAGTGGCCACGCCAAGTTTCGCAGCAATTGGTTGAGGTGAAGGTCGCCTTCCAGGCTCCCCTTCCCGCTGCCCACCAGCACCTGTTCAGACTGGCCAGCAGTCTGCCCACCGTCCGTGCTCGCACCGGAAGCCCACAGCAGCGCCGACAGCGTCCCGCTTCTTCCAGGAGGAGCAACATCCACTGCAGCACGCCCCCGGGACCACGGCTACCTCCTAGGCCCCAGGCACTCATCATCCTTGCAGCAGTACGCACGATCGGTCCGCAGCGGTACCCGCAGGCGACGAGCGTCACCGACCCCGTGCCTGTCACCCCATTTCGCACGACCCCGGGTTCTTGATGTAGCCTTTTACCTCCCTACGAGGAGTGGGCACTTTTATTGGGTTGTACTTGATATTTTTTTACCGGGATCGTGTGACTTGGCCGGGCCTCTTCCCCACGCCCCGAGCGTGGAGGTATGCTCCCACTCCCCTCGGTTGTGCTTGCTCTTCTAGTATTTTCTCTTGATGCCACTGCTTGAGTGCTTGGTAGGATCCTAGCCAGTATATATTTATATTCACTGTTGCGGTGAGTGAGTGTGACCGTCCCGTGACTCATCCGGGTCGCGAGTGTGGAGTCGACCACCCTAGACCCTGCCGGTTTCTCAACCATGCGGATCGGCGCGCTTCCCTCTTTGGGGCGCTTGTGAGCTTGTAGTTGCTTGTTCTTTGGAATAATCCCTTCTTGGGAACTTGAGGTGTCGAGTCAACGCCGTTCTACTAATTGCCAAATTGCTGGTCTCAATTGTCCAATTGGTCGCGTCCTCATATAGAGTTCTAGCTTGCATAGTGTCCCGCATCAACTTTGGCATCAGAGCTTAGGGAACCAGTTTGTTCTAACAAATTGGGGTCTTAGGTCATTTGAGTTTTTAGGTTGTCTAGGGTGCATTGAGTCTCTTAGTTCATCTAGGTAACCTACCATTGCATTGTCATTTTAGGTTTGTGTCTAGTTAGAGTTTTATCCTTGTCTCGTTGAGTCTTGCATGTCCAGCTCCCCGCCAGCCCCATGGTGGTTCCTCGAGCCCACGTGTCAGATTGGTCATCCCTGGTGGCCCGATTCGAGGCTCTTATGGCACGACCCCCGGGTGTCACCCCTACCCCTCAGTCGTCGGGAGACCCGATCCCTATACCGATGACCGAGTCATTCCAGCGCCCTGTCATGTCCGTGGCCGTCCTTCCTAATGGGTTGCATACGGAGATCGACTTCATCAGTAGGGTTCCATCTAATTTTGTCTCACATGACATTGTTGAGTCTCTCTCTAAGACTGGGGAGATTGTTCTCCGCGGTGGCTTAGCTTTTATCGAGTTTCAACGGTGGTTCGGTCCCGTTCTATATCACGATGGCGCATGGTGCAAGATCGGCACACTTGCTGGTCCATGCATCATTTTAGGGCGAACTTGGTTGGAGGAGAGAAGAGCGACCATCGACCTGGACAGGAGGACCTGCACCTTACACCCATCTCACCTTCCCGGCGAGTTCGTCTTCCACGACGGCGCTGCGCCAACCACCTCCGTGTCGCTAGCCACCTACCCCCAGCGATCCACTCCGCCTCCAGGCTCATGTCCCCCACCACTCCCGGGGCCCACCCCTATGGCCCCCTATAGTGGGATGGGCCATTTCTCCGACTCGTGTCCTTCATGTTCCCCTATATTAGAGGACACACATTCAGAGGATGCCCCACCTGAGCATATTCCGGTGAGTTATGAGGTTGACCGAGAGTTTACCAAGAAGTACCACGCCGAGGTTGAGGGGTTAGAGAGCGATCCCATAGAGATTCTAGTGGGCCAAGGTGAGGCACCATCCAATGACACCAGTCTATTTGTTACCCTAGACCCAACCTTGCAATGACCTTTGCCCTTCAATCCTCATCTTGAGCCATCCTTGCCTTCCAAAGGCAAACTTATCATTGGAGAGTCATTAGCTCGCTGGTTAAGGAAGGGTCCCATTCTAGATGCTTCGATTCCTTGTTACCCACCCATGGAACCAGCTCTACCAGTAGTACCCCTTAACTCCTTTCACACGATTTTTCGATCCTTCTGCTTTCTTGAAAATGTGAAGGACTTCCTTAGGAGTTTAGATTGTCAATGGGAGTTGACATATATGTTGGCCTTAGGGTCTGACCAACCCTATAGTCATAGCTTCACGCTCCCTGCTTTGGGGTCCATTACCTCGGCATACACCATAGGTCCTATCACTTCCGAGGTCCTTTTATTCTTTCCCATACCCGATGAGGTTGACTTTGTCCCCTCTTATGGTATTACGGTCCTGAGGGAGGAACCTTGCCGTCCTTGCCTTCCTCATGAGCCCCTTGCCCCATCCATTAGAGTGCCTGAAGGTGATCATCTGCACCTGGGCGAATGTCAAACATGGGCAAGTATAGGGAAGGGACCTATCGGGAGGGGTCATCATTCCTTTGACCCTTTTGATCCCATCCCTAGTGAGCCTCTCGACTCGTATTCTTTCCCCCACCTTGTCGAGGAGGTCCATTATCACACCCCTTCCATGCATGCATCCACACTCCAGAGCTTGGAAAGAAGGAAGCCCCAGTCTCTCTCTCATGTTTCACCATGTCCACCATCATGTAGGGGTAATGTCATGAGTGAGTTTGGACTTACTAGTCCCCTTGAGTCTACCACATTTAGTAGGACACATGTGCATGATAGGTACAACTTTCGTTTTCCAGGTCCTCCCCATGTTGTCAAGTCCGGTAGACGTCATAGGCATGCTAGGTCCATGTTTGGATGTCCAGGACCACCCTTGCATTCGCATAGGTATGAATCCACACAGCTAGTTCAGAGTCTGCATCATCATCACTACCTTGAGTCCAGCAACGCGCGATATAGAGAATTGGCCGATGCTCATAGACACCCTCGCGAGTTCCAGGAGGGAGATTATGTCATGATCCGGGTCAGACCGGAACGGTTTCCTTCTGGAGCCGTGAAGAAATTACAGGCTCGTGGTGCTAGCCCCTTTGGAGTTCTGAGGTGAGTTGGATCCAATGCATATGTTGTAGACTTGCCAGAGGACTATGGTATTAGCTCCACATTCAACATCTCGGATCTAGTTACATACAGGGACCCGGCAGTGATCCCCAGTGAGTTATTTGGGCCTTCTCCACCCCTTGTGAGCGAGCCATCCCTTGAGAGTCCACTTCCAGCCCTGTCACCTCAGCAGCGTGAGCGGATAGAGTCTATACTCGATGAGCAGGTGACTACCACTAGGAGTGGCGTGTATCATCGCTACTTGGTTCGTTGGGGACGACGGCCCGCATCTGAGGACACATGGATCACCGGGGTAGAGCTTGCGAGGATAGATCCAGACTTGCTCGAGCGATACTAGAGCGACCGAGACCCTTACTCGATGGAGTCGAGTTTCTCCCGCCCGTGGAGAATTGGTGAGGACACCTGAGCTAGAGATCGGAGCGATGCAGCAGAGCGACATTTCAGATCGCGTAGCACCGTTCGGGACTCGTAGGCTTCTTTATGGCTTGGAGATTGCTTGGAGGATTAGACTAGAGCAAGGAGTCTTTTCTTTCTTTTATTTTGGACCATTGTAGGCCAATTTGAGGCCAACTAGACTTTATTTGGGTCACATTTGTGTTTAGGAGGCTGCTATAGGGGTTATTGGGCCACTTGTTGGTTCTAGCCCATGGGGAATGGGCTGGGCGCCCATGGATGAGCCCACATTGGGCCAGACCTCTTTATCCTCTACCCAGACCCATTACCAATGTCCATTAGGGTTTGGAGGAGGGCGCCCCTGTTGGGTTCGGTGCAAGTATTCAGAGAGGGGGTGAATGAATATAGCCTATAAAAACTTTCACCCAATATAAACTTTCGCTCAATTAGAATTTCGCTCACTCAACAGATTAAACACTTAGAACAAAATCTGATCAAATCATCTAATGAACCTGTGATCAAACACTTGGAGCGCCCCTATGCAAACATCTAGCGGAAGCAAGCCATAAGCAATCAAACCACAATGCAAGAGGGGTTTTTAGGTGGTTCGGTCCTGCAGGCCTACATCCACCCCACACTCAACCCGAGTGTGGCTTCACTAACAGCTGGGCAACACAGCTTGCCAACAGATGCTAATACACAGCATACCCAGGGGAACACCTCCCCTCTTCCTCCTATACGGAGGGAATCTCTAGCAACCCACGGTCACTAGAAACCAGAGACTCACGTCTCTCTTCCTCTATACCAAGAGGGAACTCCACTAGTAGCAGCCCCGCTACCAGTGAACCAGCCAGTAGCACTCTGCTACCAGCAATCCACCAGAGGCCTAGCCTCTCTTCCTCCTAGCCCGGAGGGAACCCACAAGCAGCCCCCCTGCTGCTTGCAAACCGGAGATCAGATCTCCCTTCTCCTGACCCACCAGGAGGAACCCAACCTCAGTCTAGAGAATCGGAAGAACTCAGTAAATCAGATCGAATAAAAAGAAAAATAAGGAACGAAAATAACATAGCAAACACAAGCTGTAAAAGAAGGAACATCAGATGTGGCTCTTAAAGAGCTGGATGGCCTGGATTTGATCCACGGTCCATCAAGAACAGATCTCCCTCGATCTCACTCTCTTTCTTCACTCTCTCTCTTTCTCTTTCTTCTCTGCTGCACTTCTCTTCTTCTCTCGATCTTTGTTCTCCTTTTCTCTCTTTCTCTTTTTCTTTTCTTCTGCTGGATCGAAGAGCTTTCTGCTCTGCTGTTGCTCTTTCTGCTCTCCAGGCTTCTTCTTCGATCAGCCTCCATCTGAAGACGAAGGCTCCAATATATACCAGCAGCAGTGGGGATATAGGGCGTGTGCTTCCCACGCCTTTTGTCCAGAAGATTCCTCCTCGGATCACGTGCTCAACACCACCTCGGATCACATGTCAGGTGCCAGCTTCGGGTCACGTACCCATTCATCAGTACGCTCAGCAGTTGGAGTTAAATGGCGTCAACCCACTTGCTCCAAGGAGTTGACGCACCCTTCAGAAATCTTCAACCCTTTTTAACTTCTGCGTCGACGCTTCCAACCCGTGGCGTTGACGCATTGATGCGCTCCAGTGAGCAACCAGCCTAGCCTTTTTTAACTGTTGCGTCGACGCTGCTCCACTGCTGCGTTGATGCATTGGAGTATTTCAGACAAGGCCTCTGCTTCTTGAGTGGCTGAGTTGACGCAGCCTTTGCGTAGAGTTAACGCTGTGAAGAGTATCCGTGGATGCATCTTCACTGGTGCGTGGACGCCTTAAGCTCTAGCGTAGACCCTGTTCCTGTCTTGCATCAGGAATTAATTCAAACGAAGAGATTAATGAATCAAGACTTAATCACAAACACGCCATTCATATCTCATTGTGAATTAGATCTGAAGCAGTGTATAGACTTGGTGAACACTGCAACAGTAATCGGATGTATAGAGTTGAAGTTAGACAATCCAGTGTATAGACATGAAGAACGAACATCTACAGTCCAATGTGTGGACTTGTCGTTCACTGGTGAGTGTACAGACTTCGAATGAAAACCAATGTGTAGACTTACCACCGACCATTGTGTAGACTTGAAGAATGTGAGACGATGGCTAAGACACTGCACAATCGGATGTATAGACTTTACTTAACACAGTCCGATGTACAGACTTGGAATTTCAACTGAAGGGTGTATAGACTTGACCAAACAGTCCAGTGAATAGACTTGACTGGCTGAGGCCAGTGTACAGACTCCGAAGGATGCAGACTCTGTATAGACTTCAACTCAAACATGCATAATGTATAGACTTTGTGAAACGTGAATGCGATGTACACACTCACAGCGTTGACGCTGCAGACTTGAGAATGCTCACAGCGTTGACGCTGCATGAGACGTAGGCTGTACAGACTTAGCCTAAGACAATGCATGAACTGATGTTGTATATACTTAGCCAATGCAATGCACTATGAATGTATGGACTTACATGAGATGCTCATTGAGACGCTCAATGTATACACTTCAAGCCCAGTGTATAGACTCTCAGCCATGAACAAAGCGTGAAGCACACTAATGAAGGAATGTGTAGACTTGGAAGTCTATGTGCATGACAAAACCAATGTATAGACTCTGAAATGCAAGCGATGCAGCAATGCCTAGGCATTGGGCTTTACCCTGCAGTGTATAGACTTTGCTACCCAAATAATCAATGTTCTGATGGGTCGACGCATCAGCAAGGGTGGGTCGACCCACTACTGTTCAGACTGTAGATACATGCAGAGACATGATATCTGACAGAATGCAATGCATATATATAAAGAACAAATGCCATCAATGCTAAACATCATCATTCACGTTGCTATCATATGCATAATGCCCAAGAATAAGAATGCACAAAAATGTACTTTGTTTATTGCAATCATCAGAACACAATAACATTGCTATCATCAAAATACAATATCAAATACACTCAAATGCACTCACTGTCTTGCTCTCATCAAAACCAAATAGCATTGCTATCATCAAAGCAACATAGCACATGCTTGTGCCAAAGAGGCACAACATTCTCCCCCTTTTTGATGATGGCAACACAATGTGACAGTGAGTCACACACAAGATTTTCTCCCCCTTTGACATGATCAAAAAGAGAAAAATAGTAAAAATAAGAGTGCAAAGTGTATTATGATTGTAAATTCCTCTAGAACATTCTCCCCCTGAATGTAAGACTCCCCTGATTTATTTCTCCCCCTAAATAATAGCTCCCCCTTTGAGAAGGAATATGAACAGATAAACAAGGAAGAGAAGGTAGGAGGGTCACTTGACAATAGCTGAATCATAGGTTCAGAAAGGAAGCATGATTATAAACAACTGTTAAAGTATAAGAATCAGCAACATACAATTTTCAAAAATTCAGGTTTAATAGTGATAAGTCTAGAGTAAAACACCTGACCCCTGAAAAAGAGTTTATAGACTCCATTTATAGCAATGAATCTAGGGCACATGGTATTAATAGATAAGTCAGAAATAATACCCTTCTGTGATTAAACAAGGAAATTCAAGAGAGGCAACTTGAACATGTATTGATAAAAACAATTTTCACTCATTGACTTTTGATTTTTCAAAAGGTTACAGTAGTTTGAGTTTCACTTTTGAATTTTTCAGAGCCTGAACTAAGTAAATAGATCAGTGGCATTTATGCTGTTGACATTAGGTGTACACCTTGATCAGAGGCAGGTACCCCCAGTTACTAGGTATAAACTACTAGACCTATTTCAGATCAAAACCTACAAAGAATAATCTTCACTTTTGACATTAAGGGTACACCTTGATTAGAGGCCAGTACCCCCAGTTACTTGGTGAGAACTCCCCCTATAGATTTGACCCTTTGAATAGAGATATTCTGAAGCACTTCATGACTATGAGTTCTCCTGCTTCATTGGAGGAGATCACAATTTCTCACTGCAATTCAGCCATTGCTCTGTCACTATGTTTAGTTCATAGCATTTATGATCTTATTTACTGCTGCCCTTATCTCTTTTAGAGTGATTGTTTGAAAAATAGTACACACTCTTATTCACCTTTTCTAGAAATTTTCAGATCAACACATTAGGCATTACAAAAACTTTTTCTAATCTTACCATGAGACAAGGATTAAGAGCTATAAAAGTTTTTCTTTTATCTCAGATTCTGAAGGCAGACATTTGACTCTTCAATTTATAAAGGTTAAACCTTTAGTTCTTTTCAATTTGTGAGAGTGATTCTTATAAAAGAATAATTGAAATAATCACAACTCAATGTACTAAACCAGAAACAGAACTGTTGTTCAGTGAAGGTTAGGGAAATGATAGCAATAGGCATTGAGTTCCTGGAGCATCTGATGTCAAAAGATATGAAAGAACTAGATGGGGACAATGAGAAGTAGCAAGGATTCAATGAATTGAACAGAAAAACTCTCAGCTCCCCCTGACATTATGATGCAAAGATTATGCTATGCACTAGGCTGTTCTACATGCAGGCTATGCAATAATGAAACATGAGGCAATTATGCAATCAATTTAAGTTTATGCATCTAACAACAAGCATGCAATGTATTGACATAAAGTCTATATAGTGCATCAACTGTATACACTAAAGAAGCATTCAAATTCAGTTCAACATATGGCAAGAGCATCAGATATATGCAAAGTAAAACTCAATAGCTAAGTCTGGAATGCAGACTGATCAGCTGGACAAGAAGAGATCATCACAAATCAATCAAGCAATAACAACAATTTTCGATGATGAAGTTAAAGCAGACAAACAACATTTTCAGATGGTGAAATTTAAAACAAAGTTCAGAACTGACCTGATAGGTAGGATCTTGGGGTTTTCTGTTGAGGCCTTGGATCATTAACCCCTTTATTCATCAGCTTCTAAGGCACACCTACAAGATAAGATCAAGTTGATCCTGCAGGAACCCAAGAAGTCTTGGGTCCTGAATTAACCCTAACAGGTGTTCTAAATATTTTCTTAGCAACATGATCATCAAATTTCATCAGATAGCAATTATTCATGGAATGACCAAACTTTCCGCAATATCTACATGATATAACAGATTTTCTGGTCCTATGGTGCATGTCAACAGCAGCATGAGACCTATGATCATAAGCATGAAATATTCTGTTATATGCATGAAATTTTGACTTACCATTACCTGCCCACCAGCATTCAGAACCTCGGTGGCCAGATTTTTCACATTCAAAGCATACAGGTGTCTTTCCTTTAAAATCAGATTTATTTCTATCAGCATCATAATGATCAGGGAATTTTTTAGATTTAAAATTCAATCTATTTCCGTGTACAGGGAATTTACTAAATTCAGAGTTAGAATTCTTTCCCTGAGCATGCTAGCAATTTTCAACCGTGTGGCCCAATTTTCCACAATGAAGACATTGAATGTTCTTTTTATGAGATGCATGATTTTTAGCATGGAACAGTTTATCATGCATTCTAACAACAGATGGATCATCTAATTTCATTTGTCTACAATCATGCATGAGATGACCTATTTTATGACAATAAAAATATTGATGCCTTTTGATGTGAGCAGAAGAAGGTTTCTTCACAGTAGGCTTCCTAGCATGAATTCTATCATACTTCAATTCATCCTTCTTCATCATAAAACAATCAGACATCTCATGGCCAAACTGTCCACAGTAAAAGCATTTGACATTTTTGACACTAGATTTGTTGGCCTGAACTTTCTTAGCATGCTGATTTGAAGAAGAGCCTGAAGTGCTAGCTAACTCAGAGCTACGCACAAAGGTTGTGTGCTGTCTTTTTCTTTCTTCCGGATTACTGCCTCCATCAGAGACTTTCTTCTTAGAAACAGCCTTTGAATTTTCTTTATTTTTAAATGACTCAGACAGAGAATTGTTCAATTCAGTGATTTCATTTTTGAGAGAAGAAATGAGCATTTCAGAATCTGTGATCTTTTCATTAAGTAAGAAATTTATGGCTTTGTAGCTATCAATCTCTTCTATCAAGGTACTCACTCTCTCATATTCATTTTCAACTGAATTCTTCCCTTTTTCAAATATTAAAAGTCTCTCAGATATAGCAGAATTAAGTAGCTTCAACTCTTCATTCTCCTTTGTAGTTAGTTCATTCTGAACTAGTTCATTAGTTAAGATTTGATCATTTCCTAATGAATTCAGCTTATCTTCTAGTTCAGAAATCTTGTCTGTGAGTTCCTGATTTTTATTTTCCAAAACAGAAATTTGTTCCTTACTCACATTCAGATTAGCTAAGCATATTTCATGAGATTTTCTCAGATCTTGACATTTTTCACAATGAGCATTCGAATTAATCTGATCACATTTCTTTTTCAACTTTCTATTTTCAGATTTCAAATATTTACATTTCTCAGAACGTTCCTCATACATATCCCATAATTCATCAATTGAAATCTCTTCGGATTCAGATTCAGAATTTACCTTGGATGAGGATTCTTCATTATCCCGGTTGGCCATCAAACAACTATCACTCTAGTGGTTATGCGCAGAGATAACTTTGTCATATATCTCTTTTCCAGAATTACAACTGAGAGCAAAAGAATATACATCAGTATTAACAGCAGCTGTCAAGATATTAAGAATTATGACATTATCACGGTTCTTAAAGGTGTCCTCACTAGACCACTTGGTCTGATCTTTGGGTAATCGATGTGGGCCTTTGGATAGCAAACTCCATAGTTTGGGATCAATGGAATCTACATACACAGCTAGGCCTCCTAGCCAACTTTCAAAGTTAGAACCATCATAAATTGGAGGACGATCCATTTGGACAGATGACAAACAGATTCAACTCACTAAAGCAAATGATAGGAAATGCAGCAAAACCAGATGGGCAAGGTAAAGCACTAAACCGGTGAAACAAAACAACGAGCACAATACACCCACTCTGAAAGCACCAAAAATCTAGCAGGATCCTCTGCAGATTGTTAGATCTGTTAAGTCAGAGACCGCTCTGATACCAATTGTTGGGTTCGGTGCAAGTATTCAGAGGGGGGGTGAATGAATATAGCCTATAAAAACTTTCACCCAATATAAACTTTCGCTCAATTAGAATTTCGCTCACTCAACAGATTAAACACTTAGAACAAAATCTGATCAAATCATCTAATGAACCTGTGATCAAACACTTGGAGCGCCCCTATGCAAACATCTAGCGGAAGCAAGCCATAAGCAATCAAACCACAATGCAAGAGGGGTTTTTAGGTGGTTCGGTCCTGCAGACCTACATCCACCCCACACTCAACCCGAGTGTGGCTTCACTAACAGCTGGGCAACACAGCTTGCCAACAGATGCTGATACACAGCTTACCTAGGGAAACAACCTCTCCTCTTCCTCCTACACGGAGGGAACCTCTAGCAACCCACGGTCACTAGAAACCAGAGACTCACGTCTCTCTTCCTCTATACCAAGAGGGAACCCCACTAGTAGCAGCCCCGCTACCAGTGAACCAGCCAGTAGCACTCTGCTACCAGCAATCCACCAGAGGCCTAGCCTCTCTTCCTCCAAGCCCGGAGGGAACCCACAAGCAGCCCCCCTGTTGCTTGCAAACCGGAGATCAGATCTCCCTTCTCCTGACCCACCAGGAGGAACCCGACCTCAGTCCAGAGGATCGGAAGAACTCAGTAAATCAGATCGAATAAAAAGAAAAATAAGGAACGAAAATAACACAGCAAACACAAGCTGTAAAAGAAGGAACATCAGATGTGGCTCTTAAAGAGCTGGATGACCTGGATTTGATCCACGATCCATCAAGAACAGATCTCCCTCGATCTCACTCTCTTTCTTCACTCTCTCTCTTTCTCTTTCTTCTCTACTGCACTTCTCTTCTTCTCTCGATCTTTGTTCTCCTTTTCTCTCTTTCTCTTTTTCTTTTCTTCTGCTGGATCGAAGAGCTTTCTGCTCTGCTGTTGCTCTTTCTGCTCTCCAGGCTTCTTCTTCGATCGGCCTCCATCTGAAGATGAAGGCTCCAATATATACCAGCATCAGTGGGGAGATAGGGCGTGTGCTTCCCACGCCTTCCGTCCAAAAGATTCCTCCTCGGATCACGTGCTCAGCACCACCTCGGATCACGTGTCAGGTGCCAGCTTCGGGTCACGTGCCATTCATCAGTACGCTCAGCAGCTGGAGTTAAATGGCGTCAACCCACTTGCTCCAAGGAGTTGACGCACCCTTCAGAAATCTTCAACCCTTTTTAACTGCTGCATCGACGCTTCCAACCCGTGGCGTTGACGCATTGATGCGTTCCAGTGAGCAACCAGCCTAGCCTTTTTTAACTGTTGCGTCGACGCTGCTCCACTGCTGCGTTGACGCATTGGAGTATTTCAGACAAGGCGTCTGCTTCTTGAGTGGCTGAGTTGACGTAGCCTTTGCGTAGAGTTAACGCTGTGAAGAGTATCCGTGGATGCATCTTCACTGGTGCGTGGACGCCTTAAGCTCTAGCGTCGACCCTGTTCCTGTCTTGCATCAGGAATTAATTCAAACGAAGAGATTAATGAATCAAGACTTAATCACAAACATGCCATTCATATCTCATTGTGAATTAGATCTGAAGTAGTGTATAGACTTGGTGAACACTGCAACAGTAATCAGATGTATAGAGTTGAAGTTAGACAATCCAGTGTATAGACATGAAGAACGAACAACTACAGTCCAATGTGTGGACTTGTCGTTCACTGGTGAGTGTACAGACTTCAAATGAAAACTAATGTGTAGACTTACCACCGACCATTGTGTAGACTTGAAGAATGTGAGACGATGGCTAAGACACTGCACAATCGGATGTATAGACTTTACTTAACACAGTCCGATGTACAGACTTGGAATTTCAACTGAAGGGTGTATAGGCTTGACCAAACAGTCCAGTGAATAGACTTGACTGGCTGAGGCCAGTGTACAGACTTCGAAGGATGCAGACTCTGTATAGACTTCAACTCAAACATGCATAATGTATAGACTTTGTGAAACGTGAATGCGATGTACACACTCACAGCGTTGACGCTGCAGACTTGAGAATGCTCACAGCGTTGACGCTGCATGAGACGTAGGCTGTATAGACTTAGCCTAAGACAATGCATGAACTGACGTTGTATATACTTAGCCAATGCAATGCACTATGAATGTATGGACTTACATGAGATGCTCATTGAGATGCTCAATGTATACACTTCAAGCCCAGTGTATAGACTCTCAGCCATGAACAAAGCGTGAAGCACACTAATGAAGGAATGTGTAGACTTGGAAGTCTATGTGCATGACAAAACCAATGTATAGACTCTGAAATGCAAGCGATGCAGCAATGCCTAGGCATTGGGCTTTACCCTGCAGTGTATAGACTTTGCTACCCAAATAATCAATGTTCTGATGGGTCGACGCATCAGCAAGGGTGGGTCGACCCACTACTGTTCAGACTGTAGATACATGCAGAGACATGATATCTGACAGAATACAATGCATATATATAAAGAACAAATGCCATCAATACTAAACATCATCATTCATGTTGCTATCATATGCAGAATGCTCAAGAATAAGAATGCACAGAAATGCACTTTGTTTATTGCAATCATCAGAACACAATAACATTGCTATCATCAAAATACAATATCAAATACACTCAAATGCACTCACTGTCTTGCTATCATCAAAACCAAATAGCATTGCTATCATCAAAGCAACATAGCACATGCTTGTGCCTAAGAGGCACAACATTCTCCCCCTTTTTGATGATGGCAACACAATGTGACAGTGAGTCACACACAAGATTTTCTCCCCCTTTGACATGATCAAAAAGAGAAAAATAGTAAAAATAAGTGTGCAAAGTGCATTATGATTGCAAATTCCTCTAGAACATTCTCCCCCTGAATGTAAGACTCCCCTGAATTATTTCTCCCCCTAAATAATACCTCCCCCTTTGAGAAGGAATATGAACAGATAAACAAGGAAGAGAAGGTAGGAGGGTCACTTGACAATAGCTGAATCATAGGTTCAGAAAGGAAGCATGATTATAAACAACTGTTAAAGTATAAGAATCAGCAACATACAATTTTCAAAAATTCAGGTTTAACAGTGATAAGTCTAGAGTAAAACACCTGACCCCTGAAAAAGAGTTTATAGACTCCATTTATAGCAATGAATCTAGGGCACATGGTATTAATAGATAAATCAGAAATAATACCCTTCTGTGATTAAACAAGGAAATTCAAGAGAGGCAACTTGAACATGTATTGATAAAAACAATTTTCACTCATTGACTTTTAATTTTTCAAAAGGTTACAGCAGTTTGATTTTCACTTTTGAATTTTTCAGAGCCTGAACTAAGTAAATAGATCAGTGGCATTTATGTTGTTGACATTAGGTGTACACCTTGATCAGAGGCAGGTACCCCCAGTTACTAGGCATAAACTACTAGACCTATTTCAGATCAAAACCTACAAAGAATAGTCTTCACTTTTGACATTAAGGGTACACCTTGATTAGAGGCCAGTACCCCCAGTTACTTGGTGAGAACTCCCCCTATAGATTTGACCCTTTGAACAGAGATATTCTGAAGCACTTCATGACTATGAGTTCTCCTGCTTCATTGGAGGAGATCACAATTTCTCAGTGTAATTCAGCCATTGCTCTGTCACTATGTTCAGTTTATAGCATTTATGATCTTATTTACTGCTGCCCTTATCTCTTTAGAGTGATTGTTTGAAAAACCGTACACACTCTTATTCACCTTTTCTAGAAAATTCCAGATCAACACATTAGGCATTACAAAAACTTTTTCTAATCTTACCATCAGACAAGGATTAAGAGCTATAAAAGTTTTTCTTTTATCTCAGATTCTGAAGGCAGACATTTGACTCTTCAATTTATAAAGGTTAAACCTTTAGTTCTTTTCAATTTGTGAGAGTGATTCTTATAAAAGAACAATTGAAATAATCACAACTCAATGTACTAAACCAGAAACAGAACTGTTGTTCAGTGAAGGTTAGGGAAATGATAGCAATAGGCATTGAGTTCCTGGAGCATCTGATGTCAAAAGATATGAAAGAACTAGATGGGGACAGTGAGAAGTAGCAAGGATTCAATGAATTGAACAGAAAAACTATCAGCTCCCCCTGACATTATGATGTAAAGATTATGCTATGCACTAGGCTGTTCTACATGCAGACTATGCAATAATGAAACATGAGGCAATTATGCAATCAATTTAAGTTTATGCATCTAACAACAAGCATGCAATGCATTGACATAAAGTCTATATAGTGCATCAACTGTATACACTAAAGAAGCATTTAAATTCAGTTCAACATATGGCAAGAGCATCAGATATATGCAAAGTAAAACTCAATAGCTAAGTCTGGAATGCAGACTGATCAGCTGGACAAGAAGAGATCATCACAAATCAATCAAGCAAAAATAACAATTTCCGATGATGAAGTTAAAGCAGACAAACAGCATTTTCAGATGGTGAAATTTAAAACAAAGTCCAGAACTGACCTGATAGGTAGGATCTTGGGGTTTTCTGTTGAGGCCTTGGATCATTAACCCCTTTATTCATCAGCTTCCAAGGCACACCTACAAGATAAGATCAAGTTGATCCTGCAGGAACCCAAGAAGTCTTGGGTCCTGAATTAACCCTAACATGTGTTCTAAATATTTTCTTAGCAACATGATCATCAAATTTCATCAGATAGCAATTATTCATGGAATGACCAAACTTTCCACAGTATCTACATGATATAACAGATTTTCTGGTCCTATGGTGCATGTCAACAGCAGCATGAGACCTATGATCATAAGCATGAAATGTTCTGTTATATGCATGAAATTTTGACTTACCATTACCTGCCCACCAGCATTCAGAACCTCGGTGGTCAGATTTTTCACATTCAAAGCATACAGGTGTCTTTCCTTTAAAATCAGATTTATTTCTATCAGCATCATAATGATCAGGGAATTTTTTAGATTTAAAATTCAACCTATTTCTGTGTACAGGGAATTTACTAAATTCAGAGTTAGAATTCTTTCCCTGAGCATGCCAGCAATTTTCAACCGTGTGGCCCAATTTTCCACAATGAAGACATTGAATGTTCTTTTTATGAGATGCATGATTTTTAGCATGGAACAGTTTATCATGCATTCTAACAGTAGATAGATCATCTAATTTCATTTGTCTACAATCATGCATGAGATGACCTATTTTATGACAATAAAAATATTGATGCCTTTTGATGTGAGCAGAAGAAGGTTTCTTCACAGTAGGCTTCCTAGCATGAATTCTATCATACTTCAATTCATCCTTCTTCATCACAAAACAATCAGCCATCTCATGGCCAAACTTTCCACAGTAAAAGCATTTGACATTTTTGACACTAGATTTGTTGGCCTGAACTTTCTTAGCATGCTGATTTGAAGAAGAGCCTGAAGTGCTAGCTAACTCAGAGCTACGCACAAAGATTGTGTGCTATCTTTTTCTTTCTTCCTGATTACTGCCTCCATCAGAGACTTTCTTCTTAGAAACAGCCTTTGGATTTTCTTTATTTTTAAATGACTCAGACAGAGAATTATTCAATTCAGTGATTTCATTTTTGAGAGAAGAAATGAGCATTTCAGAATCTGTGATCTTTTCATTAAGTAAGAAATTTATGGCTTTGTAGCTATCAATCTCTTCTATCAATGTACTCACTCTCTCATATTCATTTTCAACTGAATTCTTCCCTTTTTCAAATATTAAAAGTCTCTCAGATATAGCAGAATTAAGCAGCTTCAGCTCTTCATTCTCCTTTCTAGTTAGTTCATTCTGAACTAGTTCATTAGTTAAGATTTGATCATTTCTTAATGAATTCAGCTTATCTTCTAGTTCAGAAATCTTGTCTGTGAGTTCTTGATTTTTATTTTTCAAAACAGAAATTTGTTCCTTACTCACATTCAGATTAGCTAAGCATATTTCATGAGATTTTCTCAGATCTTGACATTTTTCACAACGAGCATTCGAATTAATCTGATCACATTTCTTTTTCAGCTTTCTATTTTTAGATTTCAAATATTTACATTTCTCAGAACGTTCCTCATACATATCCCATAATTCATCAATTGAAATCTCTTCGGATTCAGATTCAGAATTTACCTTGGATGAGGAATCTTCATTATCCCGGTTGGCCATCAAACAACTATCACTCTGTTGGTTATGCGCAGAGATAACTTTGTCATATATCTCTTTTCCAGAATTACACCTGAGAGCAAAAGAATATACATCAGTATTAACAGCAGCTGTCAAGATATTAAGAATTATGACATTATCACGGTTCTTAAAGGTGTCCTCACTAGACCACTTGGTCTGATCTTTGGGTAATCGATGTGGGCCTTTGGATAGCAAACTCCATAGTTTGGGATCAATGGAATCTACATACACAGCTAGGCCTCCTAGCCAACTTTCAAAGTTAGAACCATCATAAATTGGAGGACGATCCATTTGGACAGATGACAAATAGATTCAACTCACTAAAGCAAATGACAGGAAATGCAGCAAAACCAGATGGGCAAGGTAAAGCACTAAACCGGTGAAACAAAACAACAAGCACAATACACCCACTCTGAAAGCACCAAAAATCTAGCAGGATCCTCTGCAGATTGTTAGATCTGTTAAGTCAGAGACCGCTCTGATACCAATTGTTGGGTTCGGTGCAAGTATTCAGAGGGGGGGTGAATGAATATAGCCTATAAAAACTTTCACCCAATATAAACTTTCGCTCAATTAGAATTTCGCTCACTCAACAGATTAAACACTTAGAATAAAATCTGATCAAATCATCTAATGAACCTGTGATCAAACACTTGGAGCGCCCCTATGCAAACATCTAGCAGAAGCAAGCCATAAGCAATCAAACCACAATGCAAGAGGGGTTTTTAGGTGGTTCGGTCCTGCAGACCTACATCCACCCCACACTCAACCCGAGTGTGGCTTCACTAACAGCTGGGCAACACAGCTTGCCAACAGACGCTGATACACAGCTTACCCAGGGGAACAACATCCCCTCTTCCTCCTACACGGAGGGAACCTCTAGCAACCCACGGTCACTAGAAACCAGAGACTCACGTCTCTCTTCCTCTATACCAAGAGGGAACCCCACTAGTAGCAGCCCCGCTACTAGTGAACCAGCCAGTAGCACTCTGCTACCCGCAATCCACCAGAGGCCTAGCCTCTCTTCCTCCAAGCCCGGAGGGAACCCACAAGCAGCCCCCCTGCTGCTTGCAAACCGGAGATCAGATCTCCCTTCTCCTGACCCACCAGGAGGAACCCGACCTCAGTCCAGAGGATCGGTAGAACTCAGTAAATCAGATCGAATAAAAAGAAAAACAAGGAACGAAAATAACACAGCAAACACAAGCTGTAAAAGAAGGAACATCAGATGTGGCTCTTAAAGAGCTGGATGGCCTAGATTTGATCCACGATCCATCAAGAACAGATCTCCCTCAATCTCACTCTCTTTCTTCACTCTCTCTCTTTCTCTTTCTTCTCTACTGCACTTCTCTTCTTCTCTCGATCTTTGTTCTCCTTTTCTCTCTTTCTCTTTTTCTTTTCTTCTACTGGATCGAAGAGCTTTCTGCTCTGCTGTTGCTCTTTCTGCTCTCCAGGCTTCTTCTTCGATCAGCCTCCATCTGAAGATGAAGGCTCCAATATATACCAACATCAGTGGGGAGATAGGGCGTGTGCTTCCCACGCCTTCCGTCCAGAAGATTCCTCCTCGGATCACGTGCTCAGCACCACCTCGGATCACGTGTCAGGTGCCAGCTTCGGGTCACCTGCCCATTCATCAGTATGCTCAGCAGCTGGAGTTAAATGGCGTCAACCCACTTGCTCCAAGGAGTTGACGCACCCTTCAGAAATCTTCAACCCTTTTTAACTGCTGCGTCGACGCTTCCAACCCGTGGCGTTGACGCATTGATGCGTTCCAGTGAGCAACCAGCCTAGCCTTTTTTAACTGTTGCGTCGACGCTGCTCCACTGCTGCGTTGACGCATTGGAGTATTTCAGACAAGGCCTCTGCTTAGCCTTTGCGTAGAGTTAACGCTGTGAAGAGTATCCGTGGATGCATCTTCACTGGTGCGTGGACGCCTTAAGCTCTTGCGTCGACCCTGCTCCTGTCTTGCATTAGGAATTAATTCAAATGAAGAGATTAATGAATCAAGACTTAATCACAAACACGCCATTCATATCTCATTGTGAATTAGATCTGAAGCAGTGTATAGACTTGGTGAACACTGCAACAGTAATCGGATGTATAGAGTTGAAGTTAGACAATCCAGTGTATAGACATGAAGAACGAACAGCTACAGTCCAATGTGTGGACTTGTCGTTCACTGGTGAGTGTACAGACTTCGAATGAAAACCAATGTGTAGACTTACCACCGACCATTGTGTAGACTTGAAGAATGTGAGACGATGGCTAAGACACTGCACAATCGGATGTATAGACTTTACTTAACACAGTCCGATGTACAGACTTGGAATTTCAACTGAAGGGTGTATAGACTTGACCAAACAATCCAGTGAATAGACTTGACTGGCTGAGGCCAGTGTACAGACTGCGAAGGATGCAGACTCTGTATAGACTTCAACTCAAACATGCATAATGTATAGACTTTGTGAAACGTGAATGCGATGTACACACTCACAGCGTTGACGCTGCAGACTTGAGAATGCTCACAGCGTTGACGCTGCATGAGACGTAGGCTGTACAGACTTAGCCTAAGACAATGCATGAACTGACGTTGTATATACTTAGCCAATGCAATGCACTATGAATGTATGGACTTACATGAGATGCTCATTGAGACGCTCAATGTATACACTTCAAGCCCAGTGTATAGACTCTCAGCCATGAACAAAGCGTGAAGCACACTAATGAAGGAATGTGTAGACTTGGAAGTCTATGTGCATGACAAAACCAATGTATAGACTCTAAAATGCAAGCGATGCAGCAATGCCTAGGCATTGGGCTTTACCCTGCAGTGTATAGACTTTGCTACCCAAACAATCAATGTTCTGATGGGTCGACGCATCAGCAAGGGTGGGTCGACCCACTACTGTTCAGACTGTAGATACATGCAGAGACATGATATCTGACAGAATGCAATGCATATATATAAAGAACAAATGCCATCAATGCTAAACATCATCATTCATGTTGCTATCATATGCAGAATGCTTAAGAATAAGAATGCACAGAAATGCACTTTGTTTATTGCAATCATCAGAACACAATAACATTGCTATCATCAAAATACAATATCAAATACACTCAAATGCACTCACTGTCTTGCTATCATCAAAACCAAATAGTATTGCTATCATCAAAGCAACATAGCACATGCTTGTGCCTAAGAGGCACAACAACCCCCACCTTCTCATCTCATATGAGGTGCGCCCCCCTCTCTCCTATCTTTTAGGAGAAGAAATAGCATCCTTTCCTATTTTGTAGGTAGTTCAAATTAATTCCTTTTTTTAAGGAATTCCTTTAGGGAAATTAGAATTTCTTTCCCTCCCCCACGTATAAACATAATGTATTCATTTTGGGAATCAATGAATGATGAATTTTTGTGTGAACAGTTTGAGAAGGCCGCAGCCATCTCCTTGTCTCTTGGAGGGTGCGACGCCCCCCTTTCCTCTCCCTCCTAGGTGGGTGCGACTCCCACCTCTCTTCCTTCTTCTCCTTCCCCTCCCTCTAGGGTGAGACTCCCTAGTTCACTTGCAGGTATTCTTGGCTGCTCCAATAGCAGGGGAGGCGCCCTCACCATCCACCATTCAAGCCCGGAGCCATGGAGCACACGCTGTCCTCGAGCATGGAGGAGATGGAGCATGAAGCCTTGCGCCCAGATCTGGTCGTCTGCCAGCAGAACTGAGCCTGAAAGAGAAGGTTGGAACACCCAGGTCCCGACCTCAGATCCCCTTCATCCCTTCTCCAAAAACCTCCCTTTGCAAGTCCCCCACCTATCCTGAAAATCCCGCACCCAAACTCGTCCAGAGGCGCAAGTTGCCTTTGTAGGCCTTTTCGCTGCGCTGGATGCCCCTGGAACAGGCCCGCCAGAACCCTGAGCCGCAAATATCCACCTGGTACGCCCTCGTCCCGACCTCAAGCCACCCAGGTCTCTTCAAAACAATCCCTTCCCTTCCAGTCCCCGAACCATTCGCGTAAGCCTCATCTCAAAATTCGCTCGGGGTAAAAAGTTCCCTTTGGAGCGACTTTTGCTGCGCAGACTGCCTGTTTGAAGCCCTAGCGGGACAGAACCAAAACCCCTACAAAGGGACAACCCTCAAACCATGTTGGATCGACCTGGGATTTTGAGCACCTTTCCTAAACATCCCAAATCATCTCCATAAATTTTCCTGCACCCCAAAAAGCCCGTTTCCTTTGCCGACCACATCTGCCATCCTGGGTCTCAGTTCTGACTGCACTGAAGTGCAGAACTGCACCCCAGCTCCCACTTCTCCCCACGCCCAGAACTCCCACTGCTCACTCCACCACTGCTTGGCCCTAGCCTACCCCCCACAGTCACCCATCCACCAGAGAAAGCCCCACCTCAAAAGCTGCCCGGAAGTCCCCGTACTGGCTGTTCTTCCGCCCTCTATCCTGCGGCAGGCAGACAGGCCAGACTGTGCAGAGGCGGCTCCAAAATTCGCCACGGCCGCCGCGGGATGCGAATACAGCTCTCCTTCCACGGGCGTCTCAGGGACATCTCCACCAGTGGCCACGCCAAGTTTCGCAGCAATTGGTTGAGGTGAAGGTTGCCTTCCAGGCTCCCCTTCCCGCTGCCCACCAGCACCTGTGCAGACTGGCCAGCAGTCTGCCCACCGTCCGTGCTCGCACCGGAAGCCCACAGCAGCGCCGACAGCATCCCGCTTCTTCCAGAAGGAGCAACATCCACTGCAGCACGCCTCCCGGGACCATGGCTACCTTCTAGGCCCCAAGCACTCATCGTCCTTGCAGCTGTACGCACGACCGGTCCGCAGCGGTACCCGCAGGCGACGAGCGTCACCGACCGCATGCCCGTCACCCCATTTCGCACAACCCCGGGTTCTTGGTGTAGCCTTTTACCTCCCTGCGAAGAGTGGGCACTTTTATTGGGTTGTACTTGATAGTTTTGTACCGGGATCGTGTGACTTGGCCGGGCCTCTTCCCCACGCCCCGAGCGTGGTGGTATGCTCCCACTCCCCTCGGTTGTGCTTGCTCTTCTAGTATTTTCTCTTGATGCCGCTGCTTGAGTGCTTGGTAGGATCCTAGCCAGTACATATTTATATTCACTGCTGTGGTGAGTGAGTGTGACCGTCCCGTGACTCATCTGGGTCATGAGTGTGGAGTCGACCACCCTAGACCTTGCCGGTTTCTCAACCGTGCGGATCGGCGCGCTTCCCTCTTTTGGGGCGCTTGTGAGCTTGTAGTTTCTTGTTCATTTGGCATAATCCCTTCTTGGGAACTTGAGGTGTCGAGTCAACGTCATTCTACTAATTGCCAAATTGCTGGTCTCAATTATCCAATTGGTCGCATCCTCATATAGAGTTCTAGCTTGCATAGTGTCCCGCATCAAGGACCCCGCGTCCGGCCCCAAAAGCATCTTCAGCCTTTTAGCCGCATGCACGCGGAAAGATGAGCTCCACCTGGGGATAGCTTTACGAGCCCGAGGCGCGCGTGCTCCGTGGGGCGTTGTTGTCACCTGGCCATGTAAAGAGAAGTTAGCCGCTTGCCAAGTGGAATAAATCATTGAATCCCCGAGAAAGCCCAACGTATTCCCCTGCTTACCTCGCCCGCCGGCACTATGCTGCTCTCCGGCGTTACCTCTCCCCGGGCAGCAACTTTAGAAATTGTCTCCTCCCGAGTCTCAGCTTCGGGTACCACCGGCACTTGCACTTTGACCTCTGGTGCTATCTCTCCCCCTTCTAGGGCTCCGGTGGCTGGGGTAGAGGTCTCCACGGCTCCTTCAGAAGCACGAGCCTGTATTGCCTCGAATAAATCAATAACTCCGAGGGAGAGCTCAGGAAGAAAGAAGAGGAAACTATGCACTCACAGCCACTGCCGTTTCTTCTCGAAATGAGACCTTGGCGGTCGAAGCGGCAACACCGGAGCTCGCCACGACCTCCTCTCGCCGCACAGCCTCGGCCAGGGACGCCAATTCATCCAAAGCCGCAGCAGCTGTCTCTCGCCTGATAGTTCCCGCCCCCGGAACTTGGATCTCTGCATCTTCTGACAGGGCCTGTCCCTTTGAAAGCCAAAAACAATAAGATCAAGAAGATTAGCCGAGGGCCTAAAGAAAGAAAACCTGAATTAACAGGTTCGCACTTACGGGCGCCTGCTTCACCAGGCTAAGAGACACAGACAGTACCGGGGCTTTCCAGGTAGGAACTTGAAGTAGGGGTTCCCCGGGGACACCCTCAGTTGAAAGTACTTCGTCGGAAGAGTAGCCGTAGTCTACCTTCTCGCCCAACGAAGATCTAGGGCTGGTGGGCACCTCCTTTGCTGGCAAGGCAGCCCCCGCCTCAACATCCGGGGTCGGCAGTCGCGCCTTCCTTGACCGCCGCCCCTTCTTCCGATATATCTGCCCGAACCGGGATGCCTCCGGGGCCGCCTCCGGTTCTTGGACCGCCACATCAGCTCCTGCATAAGCAAGGCAAAATCCAGATTCGGTCAGGCCCGCAAAATTTCGAGGAATGGAGAAGTTGATCAAATGACCGACCAAGAAAGTGCTATACCTCTTTCGACTTCGGCGGCGGGAGCGGGGGCGAAGAAGGTATCTCCGATGGATTCTACGGCCTCGTGGGTCATAACTTCACCCACGCTTGGGACGGGTACAGGCGCGGGCCTCTTTACGACGGCTGAAACAAAAGGACACGGG
Source organism: Amorphophallus konjac (assembly GCA_022559845.1). Classification (NCBI taxonomy): domain Eukaryota; kingdom Viridiplantae; phylum Streptophyta; class Magnoliopsida; order Alismatales; family Araceae; genus Amorphophallus; species Amorphophallus konjac. The sequence continues at coordinate 425,196,112 of CM040121.1, read as the reverse complement.
TGTCACAAGGAGCGTCCCTCTTAATATCTCAATAAACCCTGAAGAGCTTCGAAGAGCGGAAGGGACCCAACCTGCAGGACGACTCGGCTCGGCCCAAGCAGCTTCGAACTCCTCGAATGAGGAGATTACGGGTGCCGACGGAGCGGTCGGTGTGGCTTTGGCGGCCTCTGTCTTTCTGCGTTTGGCCTCCCGCCGCCCAGTCGCCTTAGCAGCATCCACAGCCTTCTTCACGGGCGACTTCGCCCGGGGCCTCTTCGCAAGCGGAGGCAGGGGAGTCGTGGTCGGAGCCGCTGGCACTTCCTCAAAGTAAGCCGGCTTGCCTGCCTGCCATAGAAGGTTGCGATACGTCGCCATTTGAGTGCTGTCGGGGTGATCTGTCAAAAGAAAAAGGAAAATAAGGGCCCCGATCAACGTCCAATATTCAAGAGAGGTCAGTAATGAAGAACACAAGGGAAGGAAGAGAACACTAAGTACCATGTGGGCCAGTGTACAGCCGCAGCGTTATCGGCCAATAATTGAGGGACGGCTCCTTGTCCCGACGGGCCGCCTCCCTGACCAGCCAACATACGTCTTCAATTTTCTGGCAGCGATCTGAGAGGGCAGCCAGGTCTGCATGCTTCTTGGAGGCCAGGTGACAGAGGAGGTTGAAATGGTCCATCCCCCATCCCTTGGCATAGTAATAGGCGATGTGGAGGCGCTTGCCCAAGATGACCACTGCTGAATCTTCAATCTTCAACCCGTGCACTCGGAGGAGAACATAGAGCCACGTGGTGTCCTTGTAATTTTCTGGGTTCCGTTCCTCCCTCCTCACAAATGTGCGATAGGGACAAAGTGCGTCCCTCTCCGGTTGCCAGCTCCTCGCCGGGGTGCCTTCTTCCTCCATCGGGAATGGATAGTTGATCAGTTCCAGGTGGTCACTCCCGATGTGGCAGAGGTCTCGCAAGGTCTTCTTGAAATCATCCTTTGCCACAGGAGGCAGTTTGGCCTACGGCGCTGGCTTGGTCTCACGAGCTGCCTTGCACACAACCATGTAGGCGGCGACTTCCTGTTCCTTGCCACGCCTCAATCGGAGTAGGTGCTCCGGGTCAATATCCAGTACCGGCACTGGCTGCCGGCTCAGAAATCTTCTCTCGGCCCCATCCCAGCAGTCGGTCCGGCATAGTCGGTAAAGAGCTGTCCGGGCATTCCACCACTTCACATATTCGGGAGTCACCCGTGGAACCCGACCCGGGGCTGGCACCCTGAAGCTGGCAGTGTCTGCCCGATGAATGAAATCCCACCAAGTTCGGGCAGCCTCGGCAGTAGGACTCCCCCGGAGACTTCGCACCGGTAATTCAAAGCGAGCACTGTGTGCCGGGATATGCTGGTCATATCAAAATTCCTGCCGAAGCGAAAAGGTTAATATGGCTCCAACAGCAAACTGTCCCCTTTGCGGAAGGCCAGCACACTTGGACGGATGGACAGCGCCCAGGCCCTGAGTTCCGGCTCCAATAGCGGGTGAACCACGTTCTCCTGACTGATCGGGTGCACATATTTCTCCACTTGGTCGTCTCGGCACTCCCGGTTACTATTTACTAATGGACTTAAGTGAGCGGCCAGGGTCCAAAAGTGGATGGTGCCCGTGGCATCAAGGGGCACCGTCGTCAACTTGCCTCGAATGTCGTACAGTCACATGGACATCGAGCTTGACGCCACGCTCGCGAACTCCAACATCTGTGGAACCAATCCCCAGCCTTGGATGGTGCGCAGGGCGAATTCTGGGAATAAAGAACAAACCCACGCATTGAAAAAATGCAGTGGGCACACATACTGCGCTTGACGCGGGAACTGTTGACGACTGATGTCCCCGAGCGCTTTGTATATCAGACACAGCGTGGCCGGGCACAAAGATAGCTTGATACCCTAGGCCATCTGACAGGCTGGGTAAATGGCGTCTGGGTGAATGACGGTCTCGTCCCCGTGGGGCATGGCGAACGAGCACAGTCGGTACGTCAGATATGCCGCGCAATGCGTCAATGGGTCGACTCCCATCGGGTTCGGCCCGCCGCGGCGCCCTCGAGAAGGGATCTTCACGTCAACCTTTGACTTGGCGCATTTCTTCCGACCGGTAGCAGTGCCAATGTGTGGGAACTCCTCATACTGCTTCAGCCCATCATAGAAATACTGCACCCAGAGGACCATGCGGACCCTTTTCTGGTCCCCTCGGGGGGGTTGCCTCCCGCCGTGCGACAACTGATACAATTCCCGGTATGCCTTCATAAGGTACCGGTATAAATAGCCCAGAGAATAGTAGCCATCCCCGTTGGTTTCATCCTTGATCATATCCGGGGGGTAGACTTCTTCATAGGGCTCCCTGTCAATAGGCAAGCCACTGAGCTGACTAAGACTCCACAGATCTAACGAAGTCTCGCCCTCTGCAGTGTAAAAAGTGTTGGTCTCTGCGTTGAATACCTCGATCATCCCGCAGTAAAGACCCCTGGAAATTCGGTAACTGTACCGGGAGGCATACACACTGTGGTAGATGCCAGCCCGGATGAGGATCGGGGCATAGTTGAAAAGCACATACTCTGTGAATTCCACGGCCCCTTCCCGGAAGTTGTGCGCGTCTTTGAGCTTCAGCTCCCCGAACCAGCCCAGAGCCAGTTCATGCTTGAATCGGATGGCCAAACAGTCCAGCAGAAAAGGTTCCTCTCTGTATCCCCACTTCAACGAAGCCAGGAACAGACCGAACCGGGGATGCTCACTTTAAACCCGCCTGGCAGATGTGTCCCACCGAGCAGGGATGAACTGAGGCGCCCGCACTAGTTTGTCCTCTGCCAGCAGCACGGCTTCGAGCCCCAAGATGGGCTTCCACTCCCGAGCTTCTCCCACTAAGTACATCGGGATGCTCCTCGAAACACTGTAAAATAGGCTGTCCCGGGACTGCAGAATCGTCCGCTCAGCCTCTTTGACAACCCGAAAGTTCTGCCTCTCCTGGTGACAGAGGTGCTTCAGGAAGTGAACGAGATGCTTGTCCTTCGGGAAGTCCTTCCGGTACTCCCTCGTAGCACGGTCAAAAGTCATGATGCCGTCAACCCGGGTAAGCCTGCGGTAATCCATTGTCTCAGTGTCTGAGCCCGACGATCCGGCCAGCGCCGCTATCTCGGTGTGCTCCCTGTCCAAGTCTTCTACGTTGAACCAAGTGACTGCTGGCACCGGAGGTGGGGGAACGTGCTTGGCGCCGGAAATAGCGGAATCTCTCGGGGCAGCCATTTCTCTGCGAGGGGCAAGATACCGCAAGTCAGAACAAGGCATAAGTAAAGAAAAAGAAAGGGAATTGCAAAGGGGGCTACACTACAGTTGAATTAAAAGAATGCCAATAATTTCTGATGAAATTTCGGCAGAGTTTCCCCTAGGCCGTAGGCGTAAGGGAAAACACAGGTGCACGCCCACAAGGAGTGACGGCCCCAACAAAGTCACAGTGTGCCCAAGGGTGACACCGGAGGTCCTCCGGTTGAAGAAGTCTTCTTTCCTCTCTTCAGCGGTACGCCCAGGCCACATCCCCTGGCGGCACACCCTGTGCCTCTTCCCAGCGGCACACCCCCTGGCGGCACGCCCTCAGTGGCCCCAGCAGCACACTCCCTGTGCCTCATCCCAGCGGCACACCCCCTGGCGGCACGCCCTCAGTGGCCCTAGCGGCACACCCCCTGGCCGCCCAGCGGCACACCTTCAGTGGCCCCAGCGGTACACCCTGTGCCTCCTCCCAGCGGCACACCCCCTGGCGGCACGCCCTAAGTGGCCCCAACGGCACACTCCCTGGCCCCCTGGCGGCACGCCCCTTTGACAACGCCGAGCGGCACGCCCGTGCCATCCCCGTCCAGCGGTGCACCTCGTGCCCGACTTCCAGCGGCACACTCCCACTAGTGCCCAGCGGCACGCCCCGCGCCCTCGTCAGCGGCACGCCCCGATGCCACAGCCTACCCACACTAAAAAGAAGAAGGAGAGGAAAGAGAGGAAGAAAAGAAGAGGAAAAGAAGAAGGGGAGAAGAAGAAGGAAGGGAGATAGAAAATAAGAGAAGAAAGGAAGGAAGAGGACGACGGAGAGCTTAGGGCTCCGTCGTCCCCCGAACGGAGAAGTCACGAGGGGAAGAGGATGAAAAAAAAAGAGAGAAGAAGAAGGCGAGAAGAAGGAGAAGAGGAGGGGAGAAGGAAGAATGAAGAAGAAGAAGAGGGGCCCGGCGCCCTCACCGGCGGCAACGACGACGACGACAGCGGCGGTGGCGCTCGCCGGAGAAGAAAGAAAGAGGAAGAGGGATGACGGGGGTCGAAGAGACGAAGTGAGAGAGAGAGAGGGGGAAGGAATTTGAAAAGAGAAGGGGGGAGTTTCGAACGCCCCCTCCCCCTTTTATAGTCGTCGAAGAAAAAGGAGAAAAAGGGAGAAGAAAAAAAAAGAAAAAAAGGGGGAAACGAACGAACGGAAGTGGGAATAAAAATGAGAAGAAAAAGAGAAAGGAAAGAGAAAAAAAAAGGAGAAAAGGAGGGAATAAAAATGAGGAAAAAAGAAAATAAGAAAAATAAGAAAAGATAAAAAAAGATAAAAAAGGAAAAAAAAGAGAATAAAGGAAAAAAAACGAATGAAAGAGAGAATAAAAAAAAAGAGAGAGAAAAAGAAAGAGAGAAGAAAAAGGGAGACAATAAAAATATATATATAATAAAATAACAATAATCATAATAACGTAATACGTATATAGCAATACAATAAATATACGATAGAGATCATGATGTCCGCATCACGTGTCTTATGAACGTACGTCCAATAATGTACGTTAATTCCCCAGACACACCCGCGGGCACCGTCTGGCTCATCCTTCGCCCGCACTGCCCTCGGGTGGGGGGCATTTGTGGACGCATAAAATTGCACGCCCATATGTCCCGCTATGCTCCGCATTAATGTCAAAGTCAAAGGAAGAAGACTCGGAGAGACTGGCCATCCAGGGCTCCGGGAAGATACTACCGCCCGGTAAATCCCCGCATTCGCACGGGCGCATTAAGAGATCGAGAAGTCACAGGATGTCCTCCTGAATTAACACACTGCTAGGGACCCTCCCTCGGGCCCTTGACGGTGAAGAAATATCCTAAAGAATGCACGGCTTCAAGCTACTTAATCAAAAGCAAAGGCCCTCCAGCGGCACGGGCCTGAGGCCCTTCAGCGGCACGGCCATAAGCCCCAGCGGCACGGCCCTTCAGCCTTTCAGCGGCACGGCCATATGGCCCTCCAGCGGCATGGCCATCTAGCCCTCCAGCGGCACACTTCATTCTGGGTTTCACCAAGTCCATACATCTGTCAGACGAAGTCTATACACTCATGTCTGAAGTCTGTACAGGCTCATGCATGCTCACAGTGTTAAGTCTGTAGAGAGTCCATGACCACGAAGTCTATGCGCTCATGTTTGAAGTCTGTACAGAGTTCAGGCAAACGCGAAGTCTATACACTCATGTGGCAAGTCCGTACATTCACCAGTTCAACTTCCAAGTCCATACATTGGTGAAGTCTGTACATCCGCCGGTTGAGCTTCCAAGTCTATACATCGGCCCCTGCAAGTCTATACGTTGCAGCTGAGTTGAAGTCTGTACAGCCTTTGCTCTGCCAAAGTCTATACATTGATGAAGTCTGTACACCACTTTTGACGTAGGCCTCTGCTGGTCTATACATTGCAGCTGAGTTGAAGTCTGTACAGCCTTTGCTTGGCCAAAGTCTATACATTGTGAACTCTCAAGTCTGTACAGACCTTCCTTGCTCAAGTACGTACATCATCCGGTTGCCTTGCCCACGAAGTCTATACACTCCTTCACCAAGTCTTGGCCCTTCCAGCGGCACAGGGCTTCTTGGCCCCTTCAGCGGCAAGGCCTTTGGCCCTTTAGGGGCACAGCCTTTCTGCCCTCAACGCCATGCGCCCTTTCCCCAGCGGCACAGCGCTGAAAGCCCCCCGACGGCATGCACCGGCAGAAGACACAACGGTCAATAGGCAGACCCATTGGCGCGCAGTCCAGCCACTTCAAAGCCAGCTAGCGCTTCTCTCCGTGTCACCTTCTGGCTAGAGGATGGGAGATCTTCGCCTGACGAGGAAGATATCGAAGTCAACCTCGGATGGCAGTGCCATCATGAGGCGACCTCGTCAACCGTCCGCATATAAAAGGCCCCCCACAGATAAAAAAGATGGAGAGGGATTTTTGCTAGAGGGAGGAAGACAGAGAAAGAAGAGAGGATCTTCGTGCGAAGAGGCCCGTTCGAAGCGAAGAATAAGAGAAGAAGAAGGTAGAAGAGATATACAAAAAAGGAGGGAGGAGCGCTACATGTAGCAGGGGGGGATGGAGGAAAGGGAATTCCTGCCCTTCCTCGTTCCAACCCTCTCCCCAACTTTCTTTTCTTTCATGTTCTTAGTTTTCTTCGCCCCTTTTGTTTAGGGATGCATTGTACGATGTGTGGTTTTCAGGCCATGACCTTTGCTATCTTGACTCCTCCATGAATGAAATAATGTTCGGTTTTGCTCCTTACTGTGTTTGTGTCTCCTCCTTACCAGGCTCTTGTGGTTTTACGTTCTCTTCCCAAAACCTCTCAGCTCCCTGTTCTACCTGATTTCCCGTGGCGCTGGTTCGTGCAGTGAATAGGGTTCGTTCTTGGCTTGACAGGGTCTGGCCAGCCTCCTCCCTCTTCAATGGCTTTCCATTGCACAACAACTCCTGATCTTGCCATACGGGTCTGTGGGAGCCCTTTTTCTTGGACACATTGGAGTCACTCAACACCCAGAACATCCTCCTTTGCCCTCCTTCGGGACCAGTGGTATGCCCACACACCCTCAAGCTCCCAGTCATTCTACCACTCAGGGCCCCCAGCGGTACACCTCTCCCATTTGGCCGTTTGGCGGTACAGCCTTCTTTGAGTCTGCCTGGCGGCACACTCTCCTTAGGGCCATTCAGCGGTGCACCCTTTCTCTTCTTGTCAGCGGTACACCTCCCCTCCTTGGCCGCCCAGCGGCACACCCGTGGACTGTCAGCCTGGCACTCCTTGACTATCACTTCCCGGTGTACTCATAGTTTGCATCAATCTATTGGTTCCTCGCTTGATGTTTTCTCCGAGTTTCCCGAAGTTTCCCTAAAGGCGGCTGCTCCGGCACCCCCCTCAACTGTTGGTTCATGCCACCCCCGTGGGCATGTTCCTCATTATTCCTTTACCTCCCGGGTCAAGGGGAGGTGTTGCCGAATTTTTGCCAGGAATAACAATCAATCTAAAAAGATGAAAAGAAGCAGCAAACAGATGGAATGAGCAACAGTAAAAACACTCAAATCAATTAAAAGGACTATGCAAGATTCAAGGAACTGAACTGAACAAGACTTCGAGCACTGTATTGCTAAAATATGACTTGGGGCTCAATCTCGGAGCAAGTCTGCACATTGTGTGTTGCATGCTCATCAAGTCCATACACTGGCTAGTCTGCACAAGTGTGTAAGTCTATACATTGGCTATCGAACGCTCTTCAAGTCTACACATCGCAGCATGCCTTCGTCTCAAGTCTGTACAGTGCATCATGCGCTTCAAAGCATTTCCAAGTCTATACACTACACCGTCTCATTCATCGTCTTGCAAAGTCCATACATCGCCGCTATGTGTGTGCATCATTGAGCAAGTCTATACATCGTGTGCATCTCGCTGCTAAGTCTATACATTCACTGTACCGCTTGTCAAGTCTATACATCGTCCGTTGCATAACACGCAAGTCTATACAGCCCTCGTGGCTTGTTCGCGCACCGTCTCCTCCAGCCCTTCCAGCGGTACGCTCCCAGTCCCCCAGCGGTGCACTCACAGTCTTCTAGCGGTACGCACTCAGTCCCCCAGTGGTACGCTCCACCCTTTACCCTTCAGCGGTACGCCCATCTCCATTCTTCCAGCGGTACGCTCCCCAGCGGTACACCCTTCTTTACACTTTGAACCGCACACACCATTCATCTCTCAGCGGTACACCCTAGTCTCCATCATCTCCCCTACGAATACACACAGGTATGCAATAAAAAGGGGAGGGGGCTATATGATAAAGGAACAATGAACAGTAATAATAATAATGAGATAAAAGAGGTGGTTCCAACCAAGATGACGACAAGGGAAAATAATAACAAAGAAAGGGTAGTGTCAACAAATAAACAGTAATAACAAGCATCGACAATCATCGCGAATACGATAATGTGGCAGCAGTCTCTCCTTCCTGGATTCTGAATCCGCAGATATTAATGGTGGCCCTGTAGGCTGGAAGTCACTCCCGGGAGTTCTCTCTCTTGTCATGGTGACCGCCCGGCCTTACCTCGGGCCGATAATTCATCAGGGTCCCCTCCCTTGTCGGGATCTGATTTGCCTCCCTGTATTAAAATTGCCGTCCCTCGGCAAACATTTGTAAGGATTCGTCCCCCCGGGTTATCGTCTCACTTTCCGTGTAAACTTGTGTCCAAACATGAAATGGTCCATAAGTGACCGACTTGACCCGAGCATTCATGCCTCCACCTCGGGCTCATCGCATAACCCGACGGGTGTTTTCTTCCTACGTTAATCAGTATTTCTTTCGACCGTAGAGCCCTTATTTTTGGCAATTAATCAAGGGTATTCCCCTCTCCTAGGGGATGTAAATGACGGTGTGACCTTTATGGCACAACGGATCTCAGTCCCGACCCGAACCACACAATCGTGTGACCGAGTCAGATCGAGCGCACCATGGGCTCTCCGGAGCCCGAACAAATCGTCACTTCGTGACTGGCACACCCACGTACTTAACAAACCCAATAAACAAATAAACAACGATTTTAAATAAAAAGTGCATCCACAGGAACCAACGGAATACTGAAAGGCTACCCATGAGCCCACCATACATAGCTCGGAACACGGGTGGCACGATGCCACCGATTTCTGGATAGTCCACTAGACCTACTAAATCAAACGGCCCTTGAGTCACGGGACTCGGGTCAAGACCGTTGTACTGGATGGCTCCATGCCGTCAATCTGCCCTAAACCTAGGGTCAAAACCACAGTCTGATATAGCTTTTAAGGCGAAACATAGCCGCCAAGCTTAATCCCTTTCCAAAGGGAAACTAAGAAACCTCCAGCCCCAGGTTGGGTCATAAGACTCACAGTTCATAGGCCATACACATGGCCCAAATAGAAACCGCTTTCCGATGAAGCCAACGATGCGCGTGAATAACCTTCTACACTCATACCGATCCACGGTCACTCGATCTAGCGAATACACAAAAGCCCAGAACACAAGGGGTCACCCAGACCCTTAAAACCCATGAGCACACTAATCGAGGTAACACGATACCTCCAGACACACCCAAAAACATGGTCACAGTACCGTCGGGGTGTCCGAGACATCCACGGGGCCAATGGTCGACCAATGGATCACAACCGGGTCGACCGGGGGCCAAGCGGGTCAAAGAACTGAATTTTAGTTGACCATCACCCCTAGGTCGTTCGACGAACAAGGGACATGTCGACCTGCCCACTGGGCGAGTCGACTTGCCTAGCCGCCAGTAGCCTTGCTTGCATGGTCGGTCGACCGAACTGGGCAGCAGGCCCTGTTTCATTGGCTAGCCGTTCGATCGACCGGCCTCAATCGGTCGGTCGACCGAAAATGGCAGGGACCCCGTCTGAACTTTCCCTAGGGGTTCGATTTCCACGCCCACTCGATCCCAATTGAGGGGGAAAATAACTAGGACCATTCCCTGGGTCCCAAACCTTAAAAAGAAATGGAAATAAATGGCAAAATGCCTATCGATTCGATGAAACCGTCACATGCCCTAAAAATATGCTTTTAACCCCGACATGAAGAAAAACCCACTCTCGGCTCACCTCAGCCAACAAAACGTGGGGAAAATGAAGTACACTGGTTAGGGAACCATCCCCCTATCTCCACCAAAGATTTTCCAGGCCGAGGATGCCGTTTCTTGACGAAAATGATGTACGAAGCCATGCCGGCATCTGTGAGCGACGTCACGCGGTTCGGGGAGCGAAGAAGATGCGGAGCGCGCGGGCTCCTCTTTTGTTTGCTGCAACACAGAAATAAGAGAAGAGAGAAGGGGCCACCACGGGAGATTGCTCCGGCGGGGCGAGCGGGACAAATGTAATATAGCAAGATATGGGGGTTAAACGGCCATAGCGGGAAGTGACTCGCCGCGGCCTCGAGAATATGAGCAGATAAGAATATAACAGAATATAAGGAGAATATAAAGAGCGGAAATTTAAACGGCCATTGGGGAAGTGACTCGCCGCGGCCTCGAGAATATGAATAGATAAGAATATAACAGAATATAAAGAGAATATAAGAGCGGGAATTTAAACGGCCATTGGGGAAGTGACTCGCCGCGGCCTCGAGAATATGAATAAATAAGAATATAACATATAAGAACTGGAATTTAAACGGCCATTGGGGAAGTGACTCGCCGCGGCCTCGAGAATATGAGCAGAATATAACAGAATATAAAGAGAATATAAGAACGGGAATTTAAACGGCCATTGGGGAAGTGACTCGCCACGGCCTCGAGAGCAAGATGTGATCGCCAGGGGCCAAAAGACCCCAAAATAAAGAAAGTGATGGCGCCTACCTCAAGAGCGGGAGATTGCGGGTTGCTTCTTCCTCCCCCTTCGGCCGGCCGATGGAGAGGGCTTTCCTTGGGTACCCTTGCAAAACAACGACAAACAAGTAACGAGTGGATTAGAAAGATGAAGGTGTAGTATTCAAATCCTTACGATAAAAATGACGAAATGATGGCAAGACACACACCTGGTTGGTGTTATCTTTTAAACCCCTCTCGGACTCGAGTAGGAGGAAAATGAGATGATGGATGCAAGAAGTATATAAGAAGAGGCGCCCTTATGAAGGGGGATAGAGGATGCGAGATGATGAATGCAAAAGAACTACGAAGAAAAGGAAAGGATTGGCTTATTGGATGTGTCGATGGTGAAATCCGGCAGAGCTCCGGCAGCGTAGGGACGACGTGGAAGCTCGGTGGATGAAGACGACCTTCCTCTCGCGAGCGTGGGCACCCGAGAAGCCGGCAGAACCTCCACCTACAAAAAACCCCACGGGTTAGAAATGACTCCGTAGCCTATGGGCTCCGGCAGCCTATCGAATCTCTTAGAAGCTCCTTCAGAACTGAGGGGGTGGGCCTCTATTTATAGGGCTCCGGAGGGTGGAGGCGTCTAGGACCCTGGACACCTCCATCAGGGCCGAACTAATATTTTATTCTATTTTTATTCATTTTTTTCGAATATTTTCTTGGGGGCGTCCAGGGTCCTGGACGCCTCTATAACATCCACCGAACTCCACCGAAAGACGCACACGGTTTGGCACAACGCGTGGTTTTGGAGCGGCGACCCGTGATTCTGGACGTCTCCACAATTTGGATTTTTTTCACACACGACAAACCGTCGTTCGGTGGGCGACGCCCCGTGAGTGAGTTGATGGAGGCGTCCAGGGGCCTGGACGCCTCCAAGAAAATATATTATTATTATTTGTGTTTTGTCTTTTATGCCAACTGGCATTTTATATTTTTTATATTTGTTTTTATGGAGGCGTCCAGGGGCCTGGACGCCTCCATTAATATATTGTTTTTTATTTGGTTTTGGGCTTTGAAAAATAAATTAAAAGAATGGGGGCGTCCAGGGGTCTGGACGCCCCCATAAAGACCCACCCGGGTCCTCAGTTCAGGCGTTGGCGGCCGCCCGGCAGACACCCTTCCTAGTTTCGGAACCTCTGATGCGTCCGACTGGTGTTGATGCCGTCCGAATGCCGTGATGAGACGATTCAGGATGCCGAAAAAGGCAGAAGAAGACCCAAGAAAAGGAAGCACTTAAGAGATTCGAAATGCGTAAGCCGTCGCGGAGCGTCATATAGTAATATGAGACTTTCTCAGGAGACGTCAGGAATGGCATGTCTACAGCTGCCCCGCCTTGGCGTCTGCTTTGGAAGGGAGTGACACGTAGTGGAATGGTATTGAAGTGGAGTGAAATGAAGTGGGAGCGGACGGATAAGTTGATGCCAAGGTGTGATGAGACACGCTTTTGACGTTACTGTTTGGAATATTTCCTGAAGTTTCAATGAGGCGACCTTGAAGGAGGTCTTTTCATATTTTGACGATTTGCTTGGACGGAGATCAAATAAGGGAGGGTGAGATGTGCGCTCAGGCACGAAACAAAAAGAGACCAACTTCTCGGTGTGGAAGTACCTGGGTCATAAACTTGCAGGTTTCACCTTTGGGGAGCGGTTACCAGCCAACGTGGAAGTGCTGCGGCCATGGTGGGTCAAGCAAGGTAAAAAGTAAAGGAATATCTGAGGGTCTGTCCAAACAAGGGTCTCCTTTGGAGAGCAGTGTAGGGCCGTTTCAAGAAAATTCAGTATTTTATTCGGAGTGGAATATCTCATATTTGTAAGGATTGAAGCACAGCGGCTTTCGCAATCGAATCACTTGAATGATCTTCCGCAATAAATCAAAGTCCTATATGAATGCATGCTGGGCTTAAAGAAAAATTTAAAACAAACTAAAATAGAAAATAGCCAAGGATAATATTGTCAACTTGTTAAGAATGGGTCAGGATACTGATCCGGTGAGTTGGTACTGGGCTGGGACCCGTTTATCCACGCACCAACTCACTGAATGGAATCGTCGTCCCTATGCTACCACAAGTTAACGGCCTATCCGTACAACCCAAATTCTTCCGGGATCATCACTGTTTTTGTTGAAGGGGAACTCAAATCCCAGATTCGTTCGGGCCGTAAGGTCCTTGACATGTTCTAGTAGCGTAGGTATCATATACTACGATGCATGACATGGTGGGACCAACTATTGAAAGGTGGGACAGGAGATAGGATAAAGACGTCCGTTAGTAAAACCTGCACAGGCCAGCATGGATTAATAACATCAGAAAGTAACAGAATCATAACAGAATCGCACCACAATGGAAAGGAGATCTAGCCAAAATCCTAACACTGACCGCTGATGTGACATGTTCTGTCCTGTAGCGCCCTACCCTTCCTATAAGAACTCCCCTTAGGCTAGTTCATTCAAAAGCATCAAGGTGGGTTTTGGAAGCTCAGGAGAGGAAAGAGAGGAGAATCTAGAGATTTCAGGATGGAAGGCGAGTCTTTCCGCGTTATGAAGAGGAGCAGGCCTAGCAGCGAGATCAGGCGACTCTCCGACCTCGAGGGTCATCTGAGTGGGACGATCATTTCGCATATGGTAAGCTGATTCTTTTCAAATTTCTCCACGTGAACCTTCTTCTTACTTCCTTCATTTCTTCTTCTTTCTTTTCTCTTCCAGCCATATCCACTCTTCCCAGGCCCGAGGAAGTTTTCCAAACTGCCATAGCTTTCAAAGCTAACTTCCAACATCTCCATCGGCATGAGGGCCATACTCTCGAAGTGGCATCTGCAGGGGCTCCTTATTCACGCCAAACACTACGAGAAGATTCGCATGGACTGGGCGGCTATGGGCGCACTAGTGGAGATCTGGCATCCCCAGACCCACACTTTTATCTTCCCGACCTTCGAGGCGACCATCCTCCTCGAGGAGGTGGAGCTTCTGCTCGGATTGAAGAAATTCAAGAGTGACGGGAAGGTGAAGGCTATGCGGATGCTGACACGGGGGACTTCCAAAAGCGTCCTTGGAAGCTTCATGCCGCCCGACGTAGCCCAAAAGGTTCGTACTCAAAAGGGAATTGATTTGCAAAAGCTCGCGGAATGGGTCATGGAGGCCCTGAGAGAGTTACCAGATGATGACTATTTGGAGGGAATCATGAAAGGGTTCACCATTTGTCTGGCGGGTGCTCTCTTATTTCCTTATACCGACAACATGGTGGAGGAAGACCAACTGAGTGCTGTCTGCGGGATCTGGCGTGGAAAGAGGGTGGGACCCGCCGTCCTTGCCTATCTTTACAGCGGCCTTACTGCCTCGAGCATGGGTAAGCCTCCTTTCGGTTGCGCACTTGTCTTGAAATGCTAGCTTGATTTGCACTTCAAATTCGACCACCGTGAGGGAATGCCAACTGCTTCGAAGCTTTTCCAACAAAGCCCTCTTCATCACATAGCCGACGTGTTAGGCTTCGGTGGTACTGTAGTGAACCGCGTTCCGTGGCTGAAGAAATGTGAAGACTGGCGGTCTCACTTCCGCATCGTGACACAAAGCTTCTTCACTTGCGCACCGGCATGTTTGCTTTCGCTTGATCTCCTCATGAGGCCTTCTCCCGAAGTTGATCTTCAACTGATCGGCGCGACCGAGTTCGTCCTTTATAATGCGCATCGGTGCTGCCTCCAGATTGGCATCCCACGCCATTCGTTCCCGCTACCGACTGGCATCGTTCCTTTGAAGAAGAGGGAGTTGGGCACTGAAGCGGACGCGAAGGAAGCGAAGGCCGTCAAAGCATCCTGGAAGACAAGTGTTGTGGGAAAGGCCTTAGCGCATGTGGGGGAAGAATGCGAGCTGTGGAGGGCTTATGTAACTGAACTGGGGAAGTTAAGGCCCAAAGCGCCTAAGCCCCTGATGTAGCTCATTCTGCTTTTCTGATGGAATAAAATCTGGCATTTGGATGTTTTGGACCCTTGTCCCCTTAATTATTATTTTTTGGTGATTTTTCTTTTTCTTTGTGTTTTTATTTTATGCTTTTGTTTGGATTATATGCATACTCTTGTCTTATTTCTCTTTTATTATTTTTTTGAAATTTTTATTATGGGGGCGTCCAGGGGCCTGGACGCCCCTACTTTTTTATTTTTCGTTTTGAAATTTTTATTTTTTTTGGGGGGGGGGTCCGAGGTCCTGGACGCCCCTAATTTTTTATTTTTTTAATTTTTTTAGTTTTTGTTTTGGGGGCATCCAGGCGCCTGGACGCCCCAAATAAGGTGGATTCTATATATATGGGGGGCCTCCCCCCTTGCTCATTTACTGTTCATTCAGACGACCCAGTCAAACCAGACGACCCATTCTTAGTCCCAATGGAGCAAGGAGGCCCGAGCCAGGGTGGAGAGAAGCGTAAACGACGGGCTCGTCGTCCGAGGAGGCTACTGCGGCGGAGGAGATTGTCGTGGAGGAGGAGGCTCCTCCTTTGGCCGTAGAGGCTGCAGTAGATGCTGGCGACGCGGGAGAGGACGATCACGACCCGGTAAGCCCTTCGGAACTTCAATCTGTTGGTTTAATAGGCTGGATAAGCGGACGAGAGGCCGTGTGGTGAGGGCCGGTGAGTGAGGGATGGAGCCGTCCAGGGCCTGGACACCTCCACATTTTCTTTTTTCTTTTTATTTATTTATTTATTTACGTAAATAATAAAATAGGATTAAAAATAAGGAGGTGTCCAGGACTTAGGACGCCTCCATGATAATATATATATATATTATTTGTTTTTGTTTTTGTTTTTGGGTTTTTCTAAAAATAAAATGAAGAAAATAAAGATGAGGCGTCCAAGGGGTTGGACGCCTCTAAGAAAACATAAATATTTTTTTATTTTTTTTAAAAAAAATAAAATAAAAAATAAAATAAATAAGTAGCATATACAGTGTTATTGTTTATTACTATCCATGCTGCTGATGTGTTGCCCTGTTGGTTTTGTGGTGTGCAGGGCGTGATGAAGGGCCGGATCAGCTGGTCTCTAGTGGTGGCAGCGTACCATGGGCTGCCAGACTTCCAGAGGGCGCGTGTGGACGCCATGGGCTTTGGAGCCTTCCTCAGGATCGAGCCCTTCCGGCTCGACCTTCCTCTTATCCAGGCATTGAGGGAGCGGTGGCATGCGCCGAGTCGGGGGGCACATGGTGCCGACGCTTGAAGACGTAGCTCGGATCACCGGGCTACGAGTTGACGGAGAGGCGGTCAGCGGGGTCACCTACCCCGACTACCGAGAGAGTGCCTTGGACCTGCTGTGGTTAGAGACGAGCGTGACTAACAGAGACAGCATGATAGTCGGCCGAGTGGAGATTATGGAGGTGCTCGGATTCATCGACCCGCGCCAGCGGGTTAGCGAGACTGGAGTGGAGTTTCTGGCACGACTGGAGGGAGATGCCCGTGCAGCTTTCACCCAGGACCCGAGCGAGCGGGAGCTGGTGGATCTAGACCTCCGGAGGTTTCTTTTCTTCTTCCTGGGCCGCCTTCTGCTGGGGACGAAGGGGGATGGCATCCACTGCCGCTTCCTCGGGATCTCGGCGGACCTTGACAGAGTGGGGCACTACGCGTAGGGAGCGGCTCTGCTTGCCCATTTGATTGATGATCTCTCCGAGACTTCAGAGAGGGAGACGACAGTCAGCGGCTTCGCACCTTTTCTCCAGGTACACAATATATTTATGCATTTTACCGTAGTTAAATATGTAATCACTCGTGCTAATGATGTATGATGGATGCAGGTGTGGAGTTATTACTACTTCCCGATGGGGAGGGCCAGGCAGGGGAACAGGAGAGCCGTTCCTCTAGCGCGACAGTGGAGGCCGGTCGTGGTAGCGGCACCACACAGCTACCAGCTGGCATCACTTCGTCGGGAGCTGAGCGAGTATCCCGAGGCCATGGTATGATGCGTATGATTTTTTTGTGTTTTTATGCATGTGACTGAATGGTAACTAACATGATGTATGTATGGTGATGCAGGTGGTGTGGAGACCCTACCTGGGCATGGGCGACGCTGGCCAGCCTTGGGTTGTAGCGGGTCTTCCTCGTTTCGGGCGGGACATGTGGGTCCATTGCCTGAACGAGATCGAGCCGCTTCGGCAGAGGCTGGTTATGAGGACGTTGGGGCTAGCCCAGGAGTGGGTTGATGTAGATGAGCCGGCCCGCATTGGGCGGAAGACCAAGGGGAAGGCGAAGATTGTGGACTGGCGTACGTGCTTCCTGGCACAGTACCAAGACTGGCAACAGGGCGGGGTCCCAGTGGTGTCCCATGTATAGGACAGTACTGATTACCTGAGACGGTACCGGGCTACGTACGGGGACCGCCTCTTCCTTGGTGGTATGGCAGGGGTAAGTGAAATGAAAATGCTTCACCCTTCTACATGTATATACTTGTGGCACTAACTTATGTGTAATGCAGGATGCTCGTGACAACATGATCGCCGAGCTGAGGGCCCAGTTGGCGGACGCCAGGCGGCAGTTGGTGGCCATCCGACAGGAGTTGGAGATCCTGGTGAGTCTATGCAATGCATTTTTGTGACCTGGATTTTTGATACTTAGCCTCTGACTGTCGTTTGCCCCGTATTTTAGCGGGCCCACCAGACAGCAGTAGCCGGGACGGCTGGTGGAGCGGGTTCCAGTTCGCGGGGCCCTCCTCCGGAGATTTTTGCTCTTCAGGAGCTCCTGGCCTACGCAGTGGCCCGGGCTGAGGAGGCCGAGCGCGATCGCGAGGCTCGAGTGAGTGCCTACTTGGCCCTGACCCTCCTCTAGTTACTCTTTCATCCTTCACCTCTCTCTTACGATGCACGCGTACTTTAACAGGTGGTTGAGATCCGAGAGGCCCTGGCGCATGCTGTTCGTGCCGAGCAGGAGCGCGACGCTCGGGTGGCGGAGCGTGACGCTCGAATTGTGTAGCTAGAGGACGAGCGTCGACGGGAGGCTGAGGAGCTCCCTCGTGACGTGCTGGATTTGCGGATCGCCCTCGAACTGTCGAGGAGGGAGGTGACGCGAGAGAGAGAGGAGAGGGAGAGGGAGAGAGAGGGCAGAGAGAGAGAGAGAGAGAGGACAGAGAGAGAGAGATAGAGGACTGGAGGGCGGAGCGACTGCAAGACTGGGACGAGAGGAGGGCTCTGGAGGCCCAGCTGATGGAGCTCCGATTGAGTCTCTGCACGGCGGAGGGGAGGCTTCGAGAGAGCGAGGAGCGGTACCAGAGGGCGAAGGAACGCGAGGCGCGACTTCGTCAGTCTGGTTCTTTTTCCATGGGCAGCTATCTAGTTTCTTCGGCCGAGGAGCGTCGTCGTGCCTTCGAGGCTGGGGTGCCACCGCAGGGCGAGGCGAGCACGGCTTCTCAGGGTTCGCAGAGGTCGCAGAGGCCCCCTAGGGATCCCCGTCAGAGGGGGGAGGAGAGAGATGACCAGGAGGGTGATGGTGAGAGTTAGAGAGTTGCTTGTACACTCCACCCTCCTTACTGCATGATGTACTTTCGACTATTATATGAAATGAAAATGGCTTTCTTGTGTTGTGTGTACCTTTCCTCTCTCACTTTTCTTTCTTTGCACTTATCCTTCGAGGCACGCTCCACGAGACCTTACCCTGAACAGCGGGGAACTACGCTTTGCATGGGGGGATTCTGTTTCCTTTCTCCCTTTTTGGGCGCGTCCAGGCGCGAGGACGCGTCTTAATTCTTTAATTCAAATTTAAAGTGCCGGGTGGCCTTTCTTCTTCCGTGCCTTACCCGCAAACGAGCCCGCCTTCCGTCGAAACTCGCTCGCCCGTCTTTGTCTTCTTCCCCTCGATCGATGGAGTTTGGCGGTCCGGACCACGGCGAAGGTGGAGAGGGACGCGGGACCCCTCGCCTGAGGAGGGACACGCAAGAGCACGGAACGGCGTCCATGTAGAAGGAAGGGCCGCTTCGGGCCCCCGAGGGACCTGAGGGGCCCGATGTTGCGGAGGGAGGTGAACACGGTCTGGTAGGTCCTCCAATCTCTTCCTCTTTGATCCATTTTGAGTTTTGAAGCGAGGCGTGCGAGGGGGGAAAGGGTTCTGCGAGTGTTGCACTCAAATGATGGACGCGTCCTAGACAGGGGACGCATTCTTTGTTATGATGCGAGGCCCTTCTTTCTTGGGCAGGACATGGCGAGGACCCTGGGCTTGGCCGATGAGTGGGCGAGTGCAGACGAGCCGATCCGCATCAGGAAGGAGAGTCACGGCAAGGCGAAGCTCGAGGATTGGTGCATACTTTTCCCTGGACAGCAAGGGAGCGTATTGGTGCAGGACAATGCCGACTTCCTGCGGCAGCAGAGAGAGAGTTATGCGGGGCTTCCCCAAGCCGGGGATACGCGCGACGTCGACGGGTCACGTGCCCAATTAGCCGAGGTCAAGCGGCAGCTGGCCGCCACTCAACAGGAACTGTCGCTCCTGGTAAGCTAAGTGTTGTATTTTCTGTTTTTAAATGTGGAGCTTAGCTGACGGCTGTTGTTTGTTCGTTCCAGCGTGCCCAGCAGACAGCGATGGTGGGAGTGACTGGCGGCGCATCTTCCAGTTCCTCGGCCCCTTTTCTCGAGATTACCTCCCTTCGGGAGCAACTTGCTGGTGCGGTGGCTCGGGCTGCCCGGGCGGAAGAGGAGCGTGATGCCTGGGTGGCGACTGTAGCAGAGCTGCGACATCGCGGTGAGGAGAAACCTTCTCCAGACATCTTGGAGTTAAGGGTTCTTCTGCAGATGATGAGGAGAGAGACAGAGAGAGAGAAAGCCGAGAGAAGGTCCGAGCGACAACGGGATTAGACCGAGAGGAGGGCCTTGGAGGCCCAAGTGAGGGAGCTCCAGCTGGGCCTTAAGGCCATCGTGTAGAGGCTAGGAGGGATGGAGACGCGCTACGAGAGAGCATGAGAGTTTGGGGAGCGACTGCGCCAGTCTGGTCGCTTTGCCGCTAGTGGCTTCTTTGCCACGCCAGGGGAGGAGCAGCGAGTCATTGCTGTGGAGCCGGTGCCACGAGGCGAGGTGGGTGCTACTGCACGGGGATCCCGGAGGCTTCTGAGTGGCCCTCACCTCAGGGGAGAGGAGAGGGACGCCTAGAGGGACGAGCATGAAGATAATGGCACGAGTTGGCGAGCCAGTGGACCCGCCTCATCTCTATGATTGTAGTGTTTATGACAGCTTATGTAGAATTATGAATGGAGTGATTTGATTTTCTACTGTTTGTTTGTTCTCTTGTGCGTTCCTTCTTTCCTACACTTCTTCTCCTTTGCACTGTTCCCATGTGATGGGTCTGCCGAGACTCCACCCCGAGCGGAGAATCGCGTCTTGTTATGACCATTTTCCACGGGAATCTGCCGTCGAAGTCAATAATGACGGCCCTAGTCCCTTTTCTCGGATGTTGTGTCAAATTTTACGGACGTCCTCCAAAACATGATAGGGTATCCCTAGACAACATAGGGGGCTAGTCGTCATATTCTTCGTCCAATCAATCACCCTGCGCGAGCGGTGAAGTGACACACGGGACCGCATGGTAGGTGCCTCATTGCGAGGGCTATCATTAAAGGTGATGGAGGCAATCTTGGCCGGTACTCCTTCCATTTCTATAAATTCTTGTTCCTTTTATCCTCCCAGGTATATCGGGAGCTAACTCGAGGAGCACAAGTTCTCACGGGAGAGGAGGAGTTCAAAATTCCGAGAGTTGGATGGAGGGTGAATCTTCCCACTCCTCGAAGAGAAGCAGGTCCAGTGGTAGTAGTTCCAGGAGGCTTTCGGACTTCGAAGGGCACTTTAGCGAAAGGGCCCAATCACAACTCGTAAGCTGAGCTTTCCTTCCCTTTTTCCATTCTTTTTTTTTTCATTCTGACCAAACCTCCTCTCCATTCCCTGCATGCGTAGAGTGTAATGAAATCACAGATCTCATGGGAGTTGGTAGTGGCAGCATACCGAGGTCTCCCAGATTTTCAGAAGGCCAGGCTAGACGTGATGGGTTTTGGCACCTTTCTTCGGATCGAGCCGATCCAGCTCGACCTGGTCCTGATCCAAGCCTTGTGTGAGAGATGGGACCCAGTGAGTCGGGCATTCCTGATGCCCTGGGGGCACATGGTGCCCAGCTTGGAAGATGTTGTCCGGATCACAAGCTTGAAGGTGGAGGGCGAGGTAGTGACCGGGGTCACTTATGCGGATTACCGAGAAGGTGCTCGGAAGCTACTGGGTTTGGACCTAGATGGTCGGAAAAATAGGTCGGTAGCTAGGGCGTCCCTCATGGATGCATTAGGGCTCACCGACACTCATTGGCGGGATGATGAATCCTCAGAAGAGTTCATGGAAAGAATGGAAATAGGATGTCGTGCCGTGTACTACACAGATTTCGGCAACTAGGAAAGATGCAACATGGATTTGAGGAGATTTCTCCTCTTCCTTTTGGGGAGATTGGTACTGAGCTCGAAAGGGGACGGTATCCAATGTCGCTTCCTGGAGCTACTGTCAGACCTTGAAAGAGTAGGGTAGTATGCCTGGGGAGCTGCCATGCTGGCACACTTGTTTGCAGGCCTGTTCCAAGAAGCGGATCGTGAGATGGCTGTGAGTGGTTTTACACCATTTATCCAGGTATTTTTGGTTTTGCTTGTTTTATATTTTATTTTTTTTTGTGTTTTTGCAAGGTACTGATGACCTGCGCCGAGCAGCTGTGGAGCTATTATTACCTCCCCATGGGGAGAGCTCGGCACTGGCGACCCGCGATGGTGTCGCTAGCCAGGCGGTGGGAACCCATCATGAGTGCGGCACCCCTAACCTACCAACTGATGGTGCTAAGGCGGGAGCTATAGGAGTTCCCTGCAGTGATGGTAAACTGGAGACCCTACTCAGACATGGTCGATGCCGACCAGCCGTGGGTTCTAGCAAGTCGTGCCCAGTTCGGACGGGAATTGTGGATGCACTGCCTGAATGAAATCGAGCCGCTTCGGTTACGATTGGTTATGAGGACTTTAGGACTGGCTCAGGAATGGGTGGATACGGCTGCGCCACCTCGTGTCGGGAGAAAGACGCGGGGACCGGCAACCTGCATTGACTGGCGCGTGCGGTTCCCTGAACAGTATGAAGACTGGCAACGGGGTGGCACGATCGTGGAATCGCAGGCACGGGATAGCGAGGATTACCTGCGTCTATACAAGACAAGGTACGCAGAGCGGTTCCAACCCCGGGGATTTGTGGAGGTAGGTTTCCCCTTTTTCTCTTTTCTTCTTTCTCCTTTTTTTGGTTTTCTGGTGGAAATGCTGACTCGTATGGCTGCAGGATATCCGTGATACGATGATAGCGACTTTACGAACTCGCTTGGCAGAGATGGAGCAACGGTTGGGCGATGCCCGCGGAGCTACGAGCGCCTTGGTAGGTGTACAGTGTGTTCCTAATTAGAACCGTAGATTCCAGATGTTGGCTGCTAATTCAAGCGGTCGTAGCATGCTCAGATTGGCGCGGCTTCCCCGGCGATGGGAGTAGGTGGTGCCTCTTCCAGCTTGTGGATTCCCACCTCAGAACTTGACTTGCTTCATGAGTAACTTGCTCACGCCACGTAGCGTGCTGTGGAGGCAGAAGGGATGCTCTGTATACAAGTAAAAGTTTCAGTGTTGAGTTCTCTTTGTTTACGCCTTATCGCGTATCTGAGATGGTACACACGGTAGGAAAAGGAGACGGAAGAGGCGCTTGCCCATGCTGCGCAGAAGGAGGCTAGGATAGCAGAACTGGAGAGGGAACTGCGGCGTCATCCTGATGACGACTCCTCTAGGGATGCCGTGGAACTGAGGATCACTCTCCAGTTGGAGAGGGAAGACCGCGAGAGAGAACGTGCAGAGAAAGAAAGAGACGCAGAGAGAGAAAGAGCCAACAGATTGACTGAAAGGGAGGAACAAAGGGCCATGGAGGCCCAACTATTCGAACTCCGAATCAGCCTTGGTCTTGCTGAATAGTGGCTGAGAGATGGTGAGGAGCACTACTGAAGAGCACGAGAGCGTGGCTTTCGTGTTGGTAGCTTCTCTGCTCCTTTCGTGGATCAATGCCGGGGTGTGGGAATAGGAAGGGGAGTACGGAGCGGTAGGAGTACCACTTTTCGTAGTTGGGTAGCACCTTTGAGAGCATTTTGCCCGGAGAGTAGTGGGACGAGTAATGCAGAGAGAGCGGGCGGAACATGATGTAATTTTTTTTGGTTTTTTTAGAATAAAATACAAGGTTCGGTTTGTTTGGTTTTCACCTTTACTTCTGTTGCCTGAATCCCTGCACACATCACTGAAACAAACAAATCAGAATTTCTGTTCTGACTTGGCCCCTTGCTCAATAAGCAAATGGTCACTGTGACTGTCCTTGATAACTGGTCAAGGGGCCAAGCCTTTATTTAGCGAAGGCAAGGGAAAGATGCGGTGATGATAAATGCGACAGGCAAGCACACGAATGCAAGTGGTATTAAAAGTGAGATGCTGCACGCAAATGCAATCATGCAAAATTGATTTGTTTTCTTTTTTATATTTGGCATTTTTTTTGTTTTATCATAAAAAAGATTTTTTTGTTTGCAAATATGTACATTTTATTTTTTTTATTTTTTGTTATTTTTATCATTTCAATTTTTTTGTTGCTAACGCCAGGCAAGCACCCAAATGGCACCTAACCTATGTGAGAGCAGGGGTTTCTTACTAACCTCCCAAGTATCCTAAGTGCACCTCTAGGTTGATTTGGGCCTCTAGACCCCTCGAATAATGATCCCACCGGCTAAGACTTACCCTGATGACAATACCGTCATGCCATGCTTAGGCTCCCAATCGCTACCGACCACAGGGATTCACCCAAAATATGTTTGAGGTAAGAGATTTGCCCGACCCGGGTCTGTTTCCTCACAACTCTAGATGGTATATGATGGAACACCCTGGAACCCCAATGACCAACCACGCGACGCTGACCCGGAATCAGACGCCGTCGCACCCATAGGTGACGCGCTTGCATTGGCCTAAGCCCGAGGTTAAACAAGAAGACATCAAGGTGGTAAACAGGGGTCTTGACCAGCCAGAAACACGGAGACTCCTTCGCAGCGATAGCTTTTGCTTTTCAAAGTAGGCAACCAAATGTGTATATTAAAATAAGGTCGCAGACCCTGGGCAGTTTTCACCCTTCAGAAACTCCATCGAACCTTCATCTTTAGAGGGAGAAGGAAGAGTGTAGGGGATAAACCTCCTGAGAGGACCGGCAAAGCCGTTAACCCGGCGAGCGAATAAGGGCCCATTAACTCTTTCCTTTCGGACAACTTCGGACCAAATCTCGAGCATTTACATTCCATAGCCCCCCCCCTTTTGTGGATTCGAGCTTTTGCTTTGAGGGGTTCCATTTATCGCATCAGGCACGGTCACGACCAGGCTCTTGATTTTGATTTTGTATTTCTTTTTGTGAGGGAGATATAGTCGTTTGACGTTTGTGGGCTCCCTTTCGTATGCCTGCGGGGACACTGCCCTCTTCTCGTGCTCTGATCGATGCTCGAGGAAATGGATCCTACTCTTGCCCTTGGGGTTTGAGTTTCAGTTTCTCATGCTCAGCGTTTTAAGGGCGCCGACTGTCTCATTTGGTCGAAGAGAAAAGAATAAAGATTACAGCTTCCGGAGATCTTCTGGGTGGGGCCCCACCGTAGGTGATGCTACAGACTTTTTTGAATAAAATACATAAGTGAGCACATGTTAGCTTCCTTCGAGCGAGCATAGGCCGACGTGGCCGGATAGGGATCTCCACGGTTCTGGCAAACCAAGACCCGATGCCTACCAAGCCTTAAAGGGCCCTATCCTAACATGAAGGTTAGATGCAGGGACTTAACTACATGGTGACTGCCAGGCATCGGCATTTTGAATTTTCCATATTTTTAGTGGTTTTCGGTATTTCTTTGTTTTTGATGTTTTTTTTATCTTTTCATCATTTTTTTTTGTTTTGTGCTAAGGGTAGTATTTCTTAAGATAAAGCCCATTCCAAGGGTGGGATAACTCGGTCCCTTCGGCATTGACTAGCTTGTAGGCGTTGCCAGGGTACACGGCTTGAATTATAAATGGTCCTTCCCAATTGGGTTGGAGCTTAGAACGCGGCCCTCCAGGTTTGACAAAAATTCTTTTTACGACCATCTCACCGACTTTGAATTTTCTCTCAACGACATTCTTTTGGTAAAAGCGAGCGAGTCTATTTTGATACACACGCGTGTGTTTGGCAGCGGCCAGCCGCTTCTCATCCAAGAGTTCCAACTGGGCGAGGAGTGAATTACGACGATCGTCGAGGGGAAATTCCTCGTCCAATTGTACCCTGAGAGAAGAGATCAGAGTCTCGTACGGGACTACCGCTTCCATACCATAAGTAAGGGCAAATGGAGTCTGCCCGGTGGGGGTACGGATTGAAGTGCGATAGGCCCATAGGGCTTCGATAAGTTTTTCTGGCCAGTCTGAAAACTTACTAGACTCGCAGGTTTTTTTGATGATTTTGAGCAATGTTTTATTGGTGGCCTCCGCTTGGCCGTTACCTTGTGGGTAATAAGGCGATGAATGATGCAATGCAATTGCGTACCTTTTGCAGAGGTCCTGTAGATCCTGAGAAATGAACTGTGGCCCATTGTCGGTGACGATTGTGCTTGGGACGCCGAATCTGGTGAGGATGTTCTTCATGATGAACTTGCAGACTGTTGACGCCTTGATTTCCGTGTAAGCTTCAGCTTCGGCCCATTTGGTGAAGTATTCCGTCACAGTAAGGATGAAAGATTTTTGCTTGGTGAGGGAATTGGGATCACCTAGGGGACCAATGATGTCAAATGCCCACATGGAGAAAGGCCACGGGGAGGATATTGGATGAAGTGAGGAAGATGGTGAATGGATTTTATCGGCGTGAAGTTGACACTTCACACACCTACGGACATAGACAACACAATCCTGTTCCATAGTGGGCCAATAAAAGCCTTGCCGAATGATCTTCTTGGCGAGCATCTGACTATTCACGTGGCCACCGCACACACCCGAGTGCGTCTCCTCTACACATTTCCAAACCTCATCGTCACCAAGATATCTTAACAGAATACCAGTAAGGCTCCTCCTATAGAGTAGACCTCCAACCAAAGTATATTTCTGAGCCACCCTTCTTATGGCTTTCTTGTCCTCTGTGGTGGCTCCTTCAAGATAAGACTGATCTTGGCAGTATTTGACGATTTCATAGAACCATGGTTTCTCTTCATCAGCCAGTTCTTCTTCAGCCTCTGCCAACATGATTTCCCTCTTTTCAAGGATATCTTCCTGCAGGATCTTCCTTGCTATCCTATCTTTGATATTTACGTAGGAAGCATCATCGATTGTAGGGGCGTGAAGTTTGTAGATGGAAATGGACTCAAACCATCTTCCTAGAGGGAACCTTATGGATGATGCCAACGAGGTGAGGGCATTGGCGAGAATATTCTGATGACGAGGGACATGAACAAAGATCAGTTTGATGAATAGTTTGGCAAAGGTAGCAGTGAGTTCTTGGTATGGCTTGAGTTTGGGATCGCGAGTGCGATATTGAGTGAGCACCTGGCGAAGGATGAGTTGACTATCACCTACGACTCGCAACTCAGTGATACGAAAGGAATGAGCGAGTTCTAGGCCAGCTAGAAGAGCTTCATATTCGGCGATATTGTTGGTAACTAAAAATTTGAGCTGGTATGCCAATGGGAATGTGAGGCCTTCAGGCGACAGGAGGGCGACGCCGATTCCTCTCCCTTGAGAATTCAGAGCCCCATCAAAATATAGCGTCCACATTGGCTCATCTGATTGGTTGACGGACATTAGTTCCTCATCTGGAAACTCTGATTGGACGGGATCGAACTTGGGAAGAGGATGGTGAGCGAGATGCTCGGCTATGGCATAGCCTTTAATCACCTTTTGCTGGATGTAGGTGATGTCGAACTGAGAGAGAAAACTTTACCAGCATGCTAGCCTATCCGTAAGGACGGATTTCTCCAGAAGG
Organism: Amorphophallus konjac; assembly: GCA_022559845.1. NCBI lineage: Eukaryota > Viridiplantae > Streptophyta > Magnoliopsida > Alismatales > Araceae > Amorphophallus > Amorphophallus konjac. Next base: position 425,169,482 of record CM040121.1, on the reverse strand, counting down.
AATTTGATAGGATTCATTCGAGCAATCAAGTGGACTTCATGAGCCAAGAAGTAGTGCTTCAATTTCTGCACTACCCAAACGAGGGCAGCACATGTTTTCTCCATGACGGTGTACTTCTGCTCACAGGGATTGAGAAGTTTAGACAAGTAATAGGTTGCCCGTTCCTTGCCTTCTTCATCAACTTGTGCGAGGACGGCTCCCACGGAGTCATCCAAGACTGAGACGTAAAGGATCAGAGGTTTTTCTGGTTTGGGTGGAATGAGGACGGGTGGACTAGCCAGATATTCCTTCAACCCTTCAAAAGCTTTCTGACATTTAGAATTCCAGTGGAATTCTACTCCGGGCTTGGTCAACTCGTCGAGAGGTCTACACCTTTGTGAATGTTGGGACACAAACCGATGAATAAATTGCAACCTCCTGATTAAACCTCGGACTTCCCTCAAATTCTTGGGAGGCGGCATATCCCTGATGGCCTTAGCTTTGTCGGGATCTATCTCGATCCCTCTTTTACTCACAATGAAACCCAGCAATTTACCCGACGACACACCAAACACACACTTCTTCGGGTTCATTTTCAATTGGAACTCCCATGACCTCTGCAAGACCTTAGCCAAAACTTCTGGATGTTCCATCCTGGTCCTTGATTTCACCAATAAGTCATCCACATATACTTCCAGATATATGTGCATCATGTCATGAAATATGGCCATCATCGCTTTTTGGTAAGTAGCTCTAGCATTCTTTAATCCGAACGGCATGACCACGTAACAATATGTTCCCCAAGGGGTAGTGAATGACGTCTTTTCCTGATCCTCTTCTGCCAAACGAATTTGATTGTATCCTGAAAATCCATCCATGAATGAGAGGGTTTCGTAGCCTGCCGTGTTATCAATCAACACATCAATGTGAGGTAAGGGAAAATCATCTTTTAGACACGCGCGGTTAAGGTCCCGGAAGTCGATACAAATCCTGACTTTCCCATCTTTCTTCATGACCGGGACAATGTTCGCCACCCATTGAGGATAAAGAACGACTCTAATGAACCTGGCTTTGTGGAGCTTATCGACCTCTTCTTTCATTTTCAAAGCCATCTGAGGGTGGAAACGCCTTAACCTTTATTTTACCAAGATGGACCCTGATTTTAGGGTTAAATGGTGTTCGACCAAGGTTAAATCTAGACCCGGCATATCCTCGTAGCTCCATGCAAACGTGTCCTTATATTCCTTGAGAACCTCAATTAATGCCTCTTCTTCAGAGGGTGGTAGGTTGTCACTTATGAGGATGATCCTAGGGTCTTCCTCAGTTCCCAAGTTGACTTCTTTGGTGGATTCTTCTACGGCGGTTGACGGCTCGTCGAATCTCTTTATTCCACTAGCGTATGCGCCCGCCGCATCCTCATATTCTTCACCCTCATCGTCAGTAGGGCATTCTTCATCCGTGATCTCGTAGAATCCATACCCTTTATCAAATGCACAGTCGCCCTCACATTCTATTTCCGGTAGCCGGATGGGATTTTCTAACAATTGGGGGATGACAAGGAGGGCTTGACACCTGGCGGCTAAATCCAGAAGGAATCGACGAGGGATCTGCCTACCCTTGGATTTCTTCCTAGGTACCACCGTTGACCTATCATTCCTAGATTGACTGACAATATTTACAGAAGAAGAGGAAGACGAAGAGGATGGTGTAGAATGTACAGGAGAAGACCCCTCAGAGGAGGGGTAGAAAAGGTCGCTCATCGGACCTTGGACGGGTGGTCCGCAGGGCGGTACGCACCTGTGGGAGATGTAGGTGGTTTCCTCAACGAAGATGTGTTGTTGGGGAGTTTGAAAATTGACGTTTTTTTTTCGTTTTCATTTTTAATGACAAGGCAGTGAAAAGAGATTGGAGGAGAGAGGAAAGTGGTTATGGCTAGAGAATTGTGAGGCTCATAGAGCAGATCATGGTTGAAGACCTGGCGCGGGTTGAGAAGCCCGCGTAGGTATGTAAGCAGAGAAGGGGATCTGGGAAGATCATCAGACAACTGTCTGCCCCAGGAAGAAGATATCAGCAAAGGCTGAGACGAGTGGATGGAGAAGATGGCGGCTAATGAGCCGTCGACGGCAATGTTGAGGACAGATGAAGATCCGTCGATGACAGGGTCCTTCTGGCGAGGACGAGGATAGTTTGGAACCTTGGCAAGAGTGGTAATATTCTCTGGTATTCCGGAGACGAGAACATCCTTTCCAGTGTAACGGAAATGTCCCGTATGTCGAACCATTTATTCCACTCACATTTCGGATCTTTGATCTTGCCTCTTTTGGTGATCCTCGGACATTTTTCATCCAAATATACAGCATGTGATCCCCCATATGCTTCTCATGGGTAATCTCCCATCTGAACAACGGGCCCTCTGTTGAAGTGGTTTGATAGAGTCCATGTGAGGGGCTTCCAATCCGCCTTGAACGGTCCTTTGAAGCCTAGGCCAAACCTGCGGTTCGGCCTAATTTCCTTTGGCGGTTTGAGCCTACCCTGTAACTGTGCGCCCAGACCTTTACCCTGTTAGTAGCCGATGTTCCTCATAATCTCCCACCCTTTGGAGTGAAAAGGGAGACATGATGTTACGGTTGCCCTGACCGGCTCCTTTGGTGCTAGTGGAACGTGAGATAGATCACGCACGTCCAGCAATGACAATATGGGCCGATGAGATGGCCACACAGAGGGCAGAGAGGTGTTGATAGCATCCACTGTGTGAAGGACAGGTGTACTCACCACTTTAATAATCCTCCAATTGTAAGGAAACTTCAGGCACTGATGGTTGGTGGAAGGCACAACGTCCATGGCTTCGATGTAAGGGCGACCCAGTATAGCCTTGAATGTGGGGTCCATGTCGAGGGCATGAAATTCCGTGGGAATTGACATGGGGCCTAGTTCTGCCTTCAGAATAATCATCCCCTGCGGCGGCCTTTTGCTATTGTCATAAGCCGTGACCGTGATCGAGGAAGGTCTTATTTGTTCCTCGTTGACCCCACACAACTGAAGGGTGTCCATGGAGATCACATTTATGGACGCACCCGTGTCCACAAGACACGGGTTTATGGATACCCCATTAATTTTTATTGAAATGCACAATGCATATTTTCGAGCTTCCTTGGGAGCGAGCTCGTAGTTGTGGAACATGATGGCCGGTTATGTGTCTGTTGGGGTCAGGACGGTCGAAATCTTCTCCACGGGGAGGTCCTCATTAACCATGACTTTTTGAAGATATTCCATCAAGGCCGCCTGGTGGGATGTGGATCTTTGAAGTAGCTCCAGGATGGAGATCTGAGCAGGCGTCTTGTCCAAGTGTTTCAATAGATCATACTGTGTTCCAGGGATAGCCCTTTCTGGTTGTTCTCCATCATCCTTCTCTGGCTGAGATTGCTCAGGATTCTGACTGTTGTGGGGGAAAACCCTGTGGAAAATCCTTCCACTCCGGAGCACTATTGCCTGCGGCTTTTGTACCTCTGTGGGGGTAGCAGTGGGTTTTAACAGGGATTTGAGGGATAGTGGTGGAGGAATGGTTGATGAAGCAGGGGTGATGATGGGAGCAGGGATTCTGATGAGGGGTTTGTTAGGTAGAGGCATGGTGGAGGTAGAGGGGATATCGCGCGGATTATGAAGGATAAGGGGTCTGGAAGGTGGAGGTGGAGACGAAATAGAAGTGGGTAGGGCTTGAAGCGGGCAATGATTTTGAGGTGGGTGATGGGTAATGAGTGGTTTTGAAGGCATTAGTGGTGATATAGTGGAGAAAGACGGGGTTATGTATGGTTAACGGATGATAAGGGGTTTAGAAGGCGTAGGGGTAAATGTGGTAGAGGTGGATGGTAAAGTGGGGGAGTGAGAGAAGATGAGAGGGTGTGAAGGCGTAGTGGAGAGTGTCGGTTGATAGGAGATCAGGGTGCGGATGAGAGGGCGTAATGGTAGTGGAAATGGTGAAGGTGATACTGACGCGGGTTGATGAGAGAGAGGTGCTACCCGGGCAAGGCAAGGGTGTTGCGTGATGATAGGATTGGCGGTAGAAAGAATGGAGGTACTTTCCGGGTGCCACACCTGCTCTCTCCTGACTTTCGGGAAGGAGGAGATGGGGTTAACCTGATGATTGGGCTGTTGGTGCTCCGGTAATGGATTCTGGATTATGCCCATGTTGGGCTGTTGTTGTGGGGCCTGCTGAGGCTGTTGTTGTGGGGCCTGCTGAGGCTGTTGTTGTTGTTATGGTTGCTACTGCTACTGTTGTTGTAACTGTTGCTGTTGTAACTGCTGCTGTGGCCTATGAGGAGGTCTCCTAGCCTTGATAGCGGTGACGTATCGTCTCATTTCATCCCAATCTATTTGATGTTCATCATTCATATCATGGATGTAATCTTTGAAATGGAAGCAGTAATCTACTGTGTGTCCTGGCTGCCTGTGGTAGACGCAGTATTTGGAGGTATCAACATTCGGGGGCCACACTGGCCTTTCTCTAGGTAGGGCGAGTTGATTTGATGCCATGAGGGCATTAAAAATGTCTGCTAAGGTTTCTGGCAATGGTGGATAGTAGGCTCTCTTGGGACCGACCGGCCTCCTTTGTTGCTGTTGGGGACCATAGTTCCCCGGGGGTGGAACTTGGTTGTACTGAAGCGGTGGTTGTTGTTGCTGAGGTTGTGGTTGTTGTTGCTGGGGTTGACGTAATGGAGGCATATTATCCTGGGGTGGATTATTTTGGGGTGGAGGACGATGAGGGAAAGGACCTGGTTGGAGGGGAAGTCGGGGCATTTGTGGAGGCCTTGGGTTGACTGCATAGTTGGTATTGTTGACCGCACCCACTTGCTCATTTGTCACGACCCCTTCTGTGGCTCCGCCCGGGACACCAGCGCCTGTCTTTCTGACCACTTTGGGCTTCGGCGACTCAAACATATTCATAATGGGGGAGTCTTTTAACTGGGTTTGGATGTACCGGGCCCTTTCATAGAGTTCCTCCATTGTAGTAAGTTTATTCATGGCCAGGACGTGTCTGAACTGTGGGGTTGCATTAGACACAATCATCTTCACTTGTTCGGGCTCGGAGAGGGTATCCCTTATTCTTTCCGCCAGAGACCTCCATCTATCAGCGTAGCGGACAAAATCCTCATCGGGCTTCATCTTTTCGGCCACTAAGTCGGTAATGGAGAGTGAGGGACCGACCCTATCCCTATATTTCTGCAGAAACCTTCTCTAGACTATTTCAAAATTCTCGGCCTCGTGGGGATCCAAGGAATAGAACCACTCAAGCGCGGGACCATCCAATGATCTCCGAAATAGGTATGCCAGGGACCTCTGATCGTTTTGCCAATAGGATGACTTATACATGAAATCCTTGAGGTGAATGAAGGGGTTGCCGGTACCATTGTATCTGCAGTACGTGGGCATTTCGGAGGGAGGAAGATGAATGACGGGAAGGATTGGCAAAGCAACCTCCGGGGTGGCTTTTACGTCCACCATCCTTCTCATATTTTGAAACTGCTCGTCCATACGATTGAACCTATTGAGGAGCGATTGGGCGAGCTCCTATGGAGGTGAAGGTGGTACTTGCCACTGGGGGAGAAACTGTCTCCCGGAGACTTGAGGGGGGAACCCCGAATGAGAGGGAGCTACCGGACCGCCGACAGTCGGCCCCGGCTGAAGCGGTATGTGGGGAACAACGGGAGTTTGAGATTGTGACGGGAACTGGAATGAGGGTGGTTGTTGGCTCGCTTGTCCTTGAAGCGAGGGAGACTGGATGGCTTGCGCCAATGAAGGAGATGGAATGGCCTGCACGGACTCTTGGAGAGGTGCGATGGCCGGAGTTGATTCCTGGGGCGTGGGGGAAACAGATTTCCCCTTTAGAATGGCCTGGAAGGCCCGGAGCTGTTCAGAGGTAAGCTCCGTGTTGGCGAGGACGCCCAGTAAGGAAGAGATATCCTATGGTGGGGACGTGTCCCCGGCAATAACCTGCACCTCATGCGAGGGCTCATGAGAAGGACCCGAGTCCCTAGCATAGACTCGCGGGTCGGCTGACAAACTACGACTAGGGTGTTTCTCCTCATAAGACTCGTGAGCCATGCTCACAGTTTTCCCAGAACGTAAAAACATACACTAGCAAGCAGGTAGCAGAGATTATCAAATAAGTGGATGCCTTTACGCCTTTTTTGTGTTTTGATTTTGATGATTTTTTTATGTTTTTAGCGAGATCCGAAGTTCACACAAAATAGGGACCCTAGTTTATTTTTGTTTCACCACCGTGTCACCTAGGGTCTCTCGTCTCACCACGAATGGGATGACTAACTCCGGGGAACTTCAATGGTGCAACCAGCCCAGTGAAAGAAGAGGAGATTCTTCGATGTCGGAGACTTACGGAGGTCCCAGTGGAGGAGATTCTAGTCTGTTGAGAGGAATTCTCAAACGGAGAGTCCTTCCTTCACTGGGAAAGGGTGATCCTTAGAAAAAATGAAAAAGGATATAAAAGAGGGATGGATGTATGCAATGGAATGCTGACAGAGATATAGAGTAAGAAAAAAACAGAAATAACAAACATATGATAAACACCCAACCAATCACAACTGACAGTGCTGCCGTGAGCACAACGGGGGCGCGCGAGGGCGCCAAGGTGGAGAGGCACGGACGGTGCCGAACTTGCAAGGGTAGCCAAAAGGAAGCAGTAGACGTCCCACCGTGATCGCCAATCTGTGAGCGACGTCACGCGGTTCGGGGAGCGAAGAAGACGCGGAGCGCGCGGGCTCCTCTTTTGTTTGCTGCAACATAGAAATAAGAGAAGAGAGAAGGGGCCACCACGGGAGATTACTCCGGCGGGGTGAGCGGGACAAATGTAATATAACAAGATATGGGGGTTAAACGGCCATAGCGAGAAGTGACTCACCGCGGCCTTGTGGACGCACTTTTTATTTGACAAATCGTTGTTTATTTATTTATTGGCGTTTATTAAGTGCGTGGGCGTGCCAGTCACAAAGTGACGATTTATTGTGCGCTCGATCTGACTAATCAGACGATTGTGTGGTTCGTGTCGGGACTGGAACCCGCTGCGCCATAAAGGTCACGACGTCATTTACATCCCCTCGGAGAGGGGAACACCCTTGATTAATCGCCGGGAAAAGGGGCCTCATGGCCAGGAAACTATATCGAAAGAAACAAGCCGATAGTGGTCTCGAATCAGTCGGAAAGCCCTATGTCTAGGGAAACAAGCATTCGAAATATGTCGGTCACTCAAGGGACCGTTTTTGGTATTCGGACGAGCGTCCGACTTTAGAGAATCGTGATCATCACGGGGAAAATGGGAGCGTATGTATGCCGGGGTACGGCGAGTTTATTGTTGGAAGGGATAGGAGACATTCGGTTGAATCCCGATTAGAGCGATCGAAAACCGATAAGTTTGTTCGCCCGGTGCAAGACCAAGCTACGACCATACTACAGTGGGCCCCCCGCGGTCGAAGTCAGGCTCGCGTGGGCATCATTAATATTTCCGGTGCCAAGAGGGCAACGAGAGGATGTCCTGGGACAAGATCTGAGAACCAATATGCGTTCGAAGAGAGCGGGCTATAGGCCGAGGATATGGGTCAAGCAATGACCATGATCGGGGCAGACCCGAGGTCTAAGCATGGCCCACATAGGCCTTATTGATATTCCCATGTATAGGGTCCGGGGATGACGAGATCCTTCTCGTCCCATTCAGATTTTGTCGGTCACTCATGGACCCCTTTATGTTCGGACAAAGGTCCGTGTTTGTAGCATAAGAGACGGTGACAAATCGTACAAGTACCTACCGTGAGTACGGCAAGTTTAATACAAATGCGGGATCAGATCCCGGTATATGCATGTCTGTCACTAACGGACCATTCAGCATTCGGACGAAAGTCCATATTCGAAGCATCGAAGGTAACAATAACGACATTCAGATATCTGCCGTAGGTACGGCACATTTCATGTGGGTGCGAGATCGGATCCCGGAAGAAGTGGGTCAAGCTGACGAACTATCGGCCCAAGAGGTGCACGGATCATGACCATGTCGGGAGTCCCGAGGGCTACCGAGATCCAAGTCCGATGCCATGGGGCGTCATTGCCTTTCTCTTCACGCATAGTCTTGGGAAACGAAGGTTCCAAGGTATACGTGCGTGTCAGTCGGACCATTCGTTGTTCGGACGTGAGTCCATGTTTGAAGCATCGAAGACGATGATAAAACCGTGCAAATGTCTGCCGTAGACACGACAAGTTTAATGCGGGGTTGCGGGATTAGATCCCAGGAGAAGCGGGCCGAGTTAACGAACTATTGGCCCGAGATGTGTTCGGATCATGACCATGTCGGAGGTTCCGAGGTCCACATCCGATACCACAAGGCATCATCAATTTTCTCTTTGCACCCAGCCCGGGGGTGTGGATTGTTAAGTGTAAAGCCAAAACTCGGCAACATGCGCCCTCGCACGCGGATCGACCTGCGCGGTCAAGGGGGCAACGCCCCTTGCGGGGGTTTCCAGGGGCAGCGCCCCCGGAACAAAATTTAGATTATGGAAAGGGGAAACCTTTTTTATTAGTTTTATTCATTAGCTTTAAGTCTTTTCTCTCATTTGATTAGTCATTCTTTTTCTTTTAGGTACGCCGGTTAAGGGAGAAGCCAAGGGAATGGGGCGTGCCGGATTAGTATCAAGAGGAGTGGCGCGCCGGTTTAAGTGTATTAAGAGGGCCGCGCCGGTTAAGGATGTTAAGGGGGGGCGCGCCGGCTCAAGATGTTAAGGGGGGGCGCGCCGGTTCTATGGCAAGAAGGAAGAGGTTCCAAGGACGCGTCGGAATAGGCAATGAATAGTATAGCGCGCCGGTTTAATGGGCTAATGCAAGGGGGCGCGCCGGATAGCTGTAAGGAAAATAAAATGGGTTTTGAGTGTGGGGCTAAACCGGCGCGGGGGGGTACCACGCCGGATTAGCCCGTGCCGGATTAGGGCGCGCCGGGTTAAGCTTCTAGGAGGTTTTCTTTCATTCTTTTGCTCTGTTTCTTCTTTCTTCAAACTGTAAGTTAATCTGTTGATTGATTTGCTCACCGAATTAGTGGATTAAGTTTGTGGAGATGGAGTTTAAGTGTTTGATCATTTGTTAAGGTGAATTGTCATGAAAATCCGAGTGTTTTATTAGACGTGTTCGTTGTGTAGGGTCGCTCAGTTTGGTTCAGAGGCTTCAAGCATGTGATGCTCTGGCCCTCAGAGAATAGCTTGTTCGTTTGTTCCTGGCGAAAAATGGGCAGCACCTCCCCCGGACTGAGGCTTGCCAGAAACAAATAGGGGAACACCAAGCGGAGCAAAGCTCCAGGGTGAACCTCAAAACTCGGAGTGAGGCCTCCGTTAACCCGTAAGTGCATGTGGAGACTCGAGGACAAGCCTTCAAGAGTTCCAGCAACTCAGGGTGATGATCTCGTAGGTGGGACAGGTGTATGCCGTAAGAGGCCATGGATATTCATTCGTCGACGAACTCCTTCGAAAGGCCATGCTACGGAGGAGCATGCTTCGAAGGGCCCTGGATGAGGAGGAGGAGGAAGGGGAAAGAAGAAGAAAGACAAAAGATCGTGTTTGCCAATAAGGGGCCTTCTATTTATTCATCCACCAAAGGGGGGAAAAACGGCTCAAGCCCAAGAAATTTCATCTCCACAGAGGAGAAATACATTACAGAGGGAGAAAAAAAGGGGAAGAGATACATAGACGGGGGGAACAGAGCACAAGCTCTTCCCCCCCCAGCTCACCTCTCACTCTCAACCTCACTCTCTTCTTCTTCACCTCACGGGCGCAGGGACGGGGGGCTTCTTCTCTTCGGGTGGCATTTTCTTCTTCTTCTCTTTGATGGCCAGCCATCAGCCGAATGAACCAACCGAACCTCTTCCTTCTTCAGACTTGCCATTTTATAGAATGGGCATTCAGGAGTGTTCCCGCCACTTTCACCTCGTCCGCGTCGAGGTCTGAAATCGACGTGCTACGCTGGACGCTGCCGGTTTGTGCCGTACGCTGTCGTTCATCCGAGGATGGGATATTCATAGATTTGTCGGGCGATCTGCTGCTACTGCTGCCACCATCGATGCATGCCTTCGCCACTGTGCTGTCGAACGGATGTGGAAACACGGCTTCAGAGCATTGAATGCCCATGGAGACAGAGCTTCAGAGCATTGAATGCCCTCTAGGCACCAGGCTAATACGAAAACAGGGTATCGGCTGGCGGATGGGATGTTATTTGAGTTAAACCGGCATGGTGTTGAGCGCGCCGGATTAACAACATTAAAGGGGCATGCCGGCCTAGCATCAGCAAGGGGCGCGCCGGAATAAAGCAAGGGGCGCGCCGGATTAAGCATAAGCAAGTGGGCGCGCCGGTTTAAGGCCAAGCAAGGGCACGCCGGTTTAAGTGCAGGCTACGCCGGTTTAGAATTCATCTTGGCTTCGCGGCTATTCAGATGGACGTTTGTCCTCCCGTGCTGCTTTAGCTGTAATGCACCACCTCCGGGGTGTTTAGTTCGGGGCCTCTGAATCCCGATTCTGAGCTTTGAGTGATCTCCGACGCGTGCCGGACATGTGTTCGAATTCTTGAGTTTCTTTTGATTCGGCCATTGGGAATGCCGACTGGAGAGTGGGGGCCATCTCTTCAGCACGAGGGGCTTCTTTGTTGGGTGGCAGAGCACCGGGCAGGTATTCATCCTTCTTGGAGGAAGCATAGGGTTTATTCAACCTTCCCGTCTTTGACTCACTCTTGAGTGCTGAGACGTGCATGCTATATGATCATCATCATTTTTTTGACGTCCACAGGCCTCGGGGGGGACAGGAATGGTGCAGAAATGAAATAGCAAGAATGGAAACGGCCATTGGGGAAGTGACTCGCCGCGGCCTCGAGAATATGAGCAGATAAGAATATAACATAATATAAGGAGAATATAAAGAGCGGGAATTTAAACGGCCATTGGGGAAGTGACTCGCCGCGGCCTCGAGAATATGAATAGATAAGAATATAATAGAATATAAAGAGAATATAAGAGCGGGAATTTAAACGGCCAATGGGGAAGTGACTCACTGCGGCCTCGAGAATATGAATAGATAAGAATATAACATATAAGAACGGGAATTTAAACGGCCATTGGGGAAGTGACTCGTCGCGGCCTCGAGAATATGAGCAGAATATAACAGAATATAAAGAGAATATAAGAACGGGAATTTAAACGGCCATTGGGGAAGTGACTCGCCGCGACCTCGAGAGCAAGATGTGATCGCTAGGGGCCAAAAGACCCCAAAATAAAGAAAGTGATCGCGCCTACCTCAAGAGCGGGAGATGGCGGGTTGCTTCTTCCTCCCCCTTCGGCCGGCCGATGCAGAGGGCTTTCCTTGGGTACCCTTGCAAAACAACGACAAACAAGTAACGAGTGGATTAGAAAGATGAAGGTGTAGTATTCAAATCCTTGTGATAAAAATGACGAAATGATGGCAAGACACACACCTGGTTGGTGTTATCTTTTAAACCCCTCTCGGACTCGAGTAGGAGGAAAATGAGATGATGGATGCAAGAAGTATATAAGAAGAGGCACCCTTATGAAGGGGGATAGAGGATGCGAGATGATGAATGCAAAAGAACTACGAAGAAAAGGAAAGGATTGGCTTATTGGATGTGTCGATGGTGAAATCCGGCGGAGCTCCAGCAGCTTAGGGACGATGTGGAAGCGCGGTGGATGAAGACGACCTTCCTCTCGCGAGCGTGGGCACCCGAGAAGTCGGCAGAACCTCCACCTACAAAAGACCCCACGGGTTAGAAATGACTCCGTAGCCTCTGGGCTCCGGAAGCCTATCGGATCTCTTAGAAGCTCCTCCAGAACTGAGGGGGTGGGCCTCTATTTATAGGGCTCTGGAGGGTGGAGGCGTCCAAGACCCTGGACACCTCCATCAGGGCCGAACTAATATTTTATTCTATTTTTATTCATTTTTTTCGAATATTTTTTTAGGGGCGTCCAAGGTCCCGGACGCCTCTATAACATCCACCGAACTCCACCGAAAGACGCACGCGGTTTGGCACAACGCGTGGTTTTGGAGCGGCGACCCGTGATTTGGAAATGGGCGCGTCCAGCCAGCTGGACGTCTCCACAATTTGGATTTTTTCACACACGACAAACCGTCGTTCGGTGGGCGGCGCCCCGTGGGTGAGTTGATGGAGGCGTCCAGGGGCCTGGACGCCTCCAAGAAAATATATTATTATTATTTGTGTTTTGTCTTTTATGCCAACTGGCATTTTATATTTTTTATATTTGTTTTTATGGAGGCGTCCAGGGGCCTGGACGCCTCCATTAATATATTGTTTTTTATTTGGTTTTGGGCTTTGAAAAATAAATTAAAAGAATGGGGGCGTCCAGGGGTCTGGACGCCCCCATAAAGACCCACCCGGGTCCTCAGTTCAGGCGTTGGCGGCCGCCTGGCAGACACCCTTCCTGGTTTCGGAACCTCTGATGCGTCCGACTGGTGTTGATGCCGTCCGAATGCCGTGACGAGATGATTCCGGATGCCGAAAAAGGCAGAAGAAGACCCAAGAAAAGGAAACACTTAAGAGATTCGAAATGCGTAAGCCGTCGCGGGGCGTCGTATAGTAATATGAGACTTTCTCAGGAGACGTCAGGAATGGCGTGTCTACAGCATCCTGAACTCGCGAATGAGCACCGCCCATCCACCGCCCCGTTCCAAGCCCCATCCTCGCCGGTCCACGCCCCACGAGCCTTGCTGCCTCGCCCCCGCCTTCCTCCGTCGGCCACCGGAGAAGGGAGGGAGAGAAAGAGAGAACGTGAGTGAGGGGAGGGAGAGAAATGAGAGATGGGGAGAGAGGGGGGGTGAGGGTGGTTTAAATAGGAAAATGATTTGGGATTTAGAAAATCCAAAAATACAAAAATAGGAAAAAATCATTCCCACAATCCTCAGAAAACGCACAACGCGCCTACAATGTCCCAGAACCTGAAATCACGACGATTCACCCTACACAGGGTTCCGCAAGCTCGATAGCCAAAAACCTAAGTAAATCATAAAACACATTCCGGGGCTCACAAAGGCGCTCCGAACTCACAGATTTCGATCCAGAAAAATAAAAAAAATCCGGGGTATTACAGTCCTCCCCCCTTACAGAAATGTCATCCTCAAAATTTGAGGTAACTACGCAAGAACAGGGGAAGAATAGCATACACCCAGTTGGTAATGCTCCCAGAGCTACACCAAAAATTTCGACTCTCGCGAAAGCACCGATCCTGAGGAACACGGCCAGACTATTATCAGGAACAGAAACATCTCCCTCCATAACCAAATACAAACCGATTCTCAGAGCGAGCATTACACACAAGGGTACAAGTATGGCATCACCTCAACCACCACAGAACTCCAATCATGGCATTGTTGCCACCATCTCGCTCACCGAGGAGACGCAATCCTCGTCACGAGAAGCAACCACTGATCAATCCCATGCTCGGCGGACCAATTGAACATCAACTTCACAACTTGCTGACCGATCTTACGCCTTGCACAAGGAATAACCAACACTGAGCTTCAACCAGCTCACACAGTCATCTCAACTGACTGCCACTAATCCGTCGTCTCTGCGCCATGAACCATGTCACCCGGCAAGTCGGACGCCAATGACAGCACGAGACCAGCTCCGGTCCAAACACAAACCTTCAACCAATTCCAGATCAAAATCGCAGAAAGGTACATCTCATAATCCGCCACCAAAGGCCTTGCTTGCATACGGCTCTCGTCATTCTCGACTCACAACAACCAGCATCTTTTGTCTATGAAAGACAATACGCTGGTCACCAGCTACTCGCCAATAGGAAACCCTTGCTCGCTCAACTACCTCAGGCCTGATAAGCACATTCCAAATCTTGACAGGCCATCTGTTGACTCTCACACAGACCATTGCTGCATCTCAAGCCGATCCTCACTCAGACACCACATCCAATCTCGATCCTCACGCCAGCTCTACCCTCTCGGGGGAGCACGGGGAAATCACATTATAGGATTCTACCATCCTCAATCCTCACAGCACTCGACTCAGGCTTACAGGGAAATCCTCCCATGCTTGTCACAAGACCAAGGCTCTCATTCAAAGACATCCCTCCAGGGATCTCCATACACAGGCATTGTCCATGACAAAGTCTCATCACAGACCACATCTTCTTTTCACTAAAACCGACCAACAGATCACTCACTGGTCGAGTGCACCCCACCCTCAAAGAGGGGGAATGTTCTCACTCCCCCAGGAAATGACTGCGGGCTTTAATTTTATTGATATAGGAAGAGATTATATTGACCAAGGGGCAATCCCCAAAAGAAAAAGTAGGGCATTCAGAGCCCGTAAAAGTGTGACAGACATATCCTCTGGCTACTTGAGATTACATAAAACGAAAGGCTGGCAAACCGGCCTTTTCAACCCTAAGTGTTCCCCTCGCCAGCTGAGGGAGTTCCTTTTCATGCATGAATATCCTATTCTCAGCAGCCAAACAAGCATAGTTAGCCAAAGAATCTGCCACTTTGTTGCCCTCTCTAAAAATGTGTTGTAATTAGCAGCCACTTTCCTGAGTCAATTCAATGATTTTCCTCCACCAAGGAATAATCATCCAGCTAGGATTGGAATGCTTGTTCACAGCATCAACTAGGAGTGCACAGTCGGAATATATTTCTGCCAGTCTTAATCTACTTTGCTTTGCAATAGAGAGTCCATCATGCAGGGCCCTTGCCTCAGCCAGCAGACTGTTACCAGAACCATAGAAGAATGAGAATCCAACTATGAGTCTACCAGCTGAATCTCTGATGCAGCCTCCTCCTCCACTCTTACCCGGGTTTCCTTTCGAAGCACCATCTACATGTAGAGTGTATAGTCTGGGTGCCATTCTGCAGTAAACAATGGATGGCTGCTTAAATTTGAGACTAGGAATCAGATGAAGAGAGCTAAGGCAGTTTAGCTGATTTGCAGATGGAGGTTTGGTGAAAGAAATCTTGTTTAGGGCCAAGGCAATTGAGTAGATTATTCTTCTCTTTACAGAATCCATATTCAGGGGCTTATTTTCAAATCTGATGGCACACCTTGACTTCCATATCTCCCACAGCATTAAAACAACTGCGTACATCCCAACAAAGCTAAATGCTGAGTGTAAATCAGTTACCTTTAGTAGATTCCAACACCGGACTGTAATTTGGTCACTAAGATGAATCCTGTGGCTGATTAAAGGATACACCCAGCCCCACAAACCTGATGCCAGATTACTTTGAATAAAGAGGTGATTAAGGTCTTCATTGGCAGGGAGAGAGCAGCAACTACACTTAGAAACCAAAGGAATTCCACAGTCTGCCACTCTGCTGTCCACAGGGACTGCCCGGTGGAGCAGTTTCCAGATGAGAGTTGCTGCCCTCGGATTTACCGCAGAGTGCCAAAGTTTAGCCTAGACAGACCTTGATGGACCTTTGGTACGGACTAGATTGCATACATACTTTACTGATAAAGAACCCTTTGGAGTTGCAGTCCATACACACATGTCAGACTCAGAATTGAGCTGAATAACAGGAATAGGGACTTCATTATTTAAAAATCCTCTAGCTGGATGCTGAGTATCGCATAGAACATCTCTCACAGAGGCCTTGGGAATACCATTTGGTCCACTGCTATCGCTGACATTAGCAGTGTTAAGAAAAGAGCCATTTCCTGTCCAGTTATCCCATAAGAAGTCAGCCTTTGTCCCATTCCCAATAAACCATCTGCTGTGGGTCAGAATTAAATCTTTGGACTGCTTAAAAATAGCCATGGGCATCCCAGCAGGAAAAGGTTTTGTGCAGTTTGCAAAGTGTGCTTTTATAAACCTCCTGCGGGCAAACTGAGACCAAAGTGATGAGCCATGTAGGATATTCCAGAGAGTTTTAGTAGCCAAGGCAGTCTGTACGTGCTGTAAATTTCTAATGCCAAGGCCACCCTCTAGCCTAGGTCTTTGAATCACAGACCACATCTTCATTCAAAATGGACGCCTACCAATCCTCGGCTCTACTCTGGCTACCAAGCCACAGGACACAACCTGAACAATTCACGGCACATATCTCTAGGACAAAAAAGTGCCATCTGCTACCACAGCAACCTGGTCGACAATGCCACGACCAATGTACCCGGATCTCCAAACATCGCAGATCCTGCCACAGCTGGGTCCTTCCCGAGGACACAGCTTCCAATACATGAACAGGGTACTCATGCGGCAACATGCCATCATATTTTCCCAACTCTCTATCCTACCAGTGCCACAAACCATAATGCCTCAAGCAATGGCACTGCAACCAACACAGCTCACACAACCAAAGATAATCACACATCGAGGAACCAATCCTCCGATGCTCTTCACAATTCCTCGAGAATCCACGAGTAGCGACCAACGCTATGATCCTAGGCTTGTAGGTTATGGGCCCACCAGGCTTCTGCTGCACACTCTGATCCACGCGCATAGCCATCAGAGACGACTCGGGATCCACCATCCCGAAAATCCTCAACTCAGTTGGCTAATTTTGGAAATCAGGGTGAGGAAAGCTTAATTACCTCAAACCCAGAGCACAGATCCTCTCACTTAATCTAGCAATCCTCCTGCAACCCCGTAGGCTCCAATCCCCAATACATCAGAAATCACAACACTAGCCATGAGTCTTCACAAGCACTGCCCAGCAGGCACTCATCCTTTCGGAATGATGCCAACACCCTTACGCATCAAGGGATGGGCAACGCTTCTCGCAGACAGCCACCTTCCCAAAGCACCAAGCATGTCTTGCACGGATTTCATGGCACACAAAAAGGAGGCCAACCAATCCGAACACACGATGCAAGACGATGAAACTTAGCAGAAGCACGATCTTCTCCGACCAAAGAAGAAACCAATCATACCCCCGAAAAAATGGAAGCTCTCCATGCTTGAACTGACCTTGAACCTCGCGTACGCTGAGAATCACACCTTCCAGCACTAGGAAACCAATAGCACCATCAGGTCGGCCCCTCCGATAACACTCGCCAAGTGTCTCTTCGGACCACATCACCGCATCTCATGATGCACCATTACTGTAATTCCTTGAACTACAACTCCCCACGCCTCGAGCACTGGCTCTGTTGGTCGCCAGCCACACTCTGTCGCAACGGTTAAGCTACCCGCTGCCACATGCTCCCCACTTATGCCTGCCTTCGATCTTGAAACCATGAACATGCCAAAACGCTTACCAAGGAGCGAAGAAACCACGAGAGACGCCAAGCTCGAAGGCTAGAACACCTCTAGCCACTAGACATCATTCCCTCGAATATGTCCTTGCTAACACCGATCCATTCTCGATTCTCAGATCCTCAAAAATAACCATCTCCTGAGCTGCTGCCGCGTGGACCACCGCGCTAAGAGCCACGACACGAACCATGATCGGCACCTGCCAACGCTCATCCTCGAATCTTGAATCTGCTACGGACCTTCACATCTCACCTGGCGGCTTACACAGCGCACCCAAGGCATGCATAATCACCCCAAATTCCATAATTTGGGCCATGAACCAGGCCACCGCCACATGATCTCAAACCAAATCCAGGACTAACACAGCCCATTCACGCTCAAACGCGCAGGATTTAAAGCTCACTGGGACAACTCTGCCTAATCCTGTCCCGAAATCCACGGAATGAGCGGGACTGACACGTCATCTCTGATGCCACAGAGCATGACGAGAACGTCAAGCTCGACAATCAGTAGCTCATCCGGAAGATCCTCCGCTCCCCCGAGCACATCTCTCGATCAGAGCACCCGCTCTCCCACTTCAAACCACGATCTTAACACCTCAGGGGCTAGATAAACCTCAAATTGGGGTGGCCAAAATGATATTAACACCCTCAGAGCACACTCTTGGCCACCTAACCATGAGCAATCCTCACCAGCCGCCTGACCTCATCGAAGATTCCTCGAACGCAGCACTACAGACTCCAACCTACCGGCAAACTCTGCCCAACGCAGCACAACTGCGGTCACCAAAAATGGGGAAGATAGCCCTCTATCGCATTCCTCAAGCCCCACGCCGGCACTTCGATGAAAATAGAAACTGCCTTCACAGTGCCAATGCCGCGCACTCTAGCTCTCAAGTGAGAAACAAAGCGGTAAATAAATATGAAAACCCAATGCCAGCTGCCGACTGTACTAGACCTTATGGACTCTGATCACTACAATTATCTCAAATTCCCATGTACGCTCCACAAACACCGCTCTGATACCATCTGTAATGACCCAAGATCCGGATACCAAGAACAGCCCGATACCATTCAAAACCTTGCCCGCCACCCACAAGCCGAGTGGCTCGGAAGGGTTAGAAAGGAGTGTGGAGGTATATCGAAATAAGAAATAAAGCAAGAACAACAATTATAATTAACAATTAAATAATCTAACTACAGAGTCCAGTCCAAATAAAGTACAGTATACAGGGAAAGAACATACTCAAATGCCGAGAGAACACTTGGCCCGACGAGCTGGCAACTACGAACCTCCGCGCTGCATCTCCGAACCTCGAGGAAGAATCGCTACACCTGAAAATTAGGGGGTGAGCCTCATCACATTGGCTCAGTAGGGGTCCCGCGGAACCCCAACCAAGAAATAACGGCGGCAAAGAAAAGCAGCAACAACAGCAACGGGAGTAGTACTGGTAACGGCGGAAGGAACAGCCATAACATGGTAGCCGATGAAACCATGGCTCTATAACCTACTCCTACGGCACTGAAAGCACGCCCTGATCTCATAGTCGGGGGACTACCGAACAGACGAAAAACCCTGGCTAAGCTGCCAGAAGAAATGCCATGACAGCTCTGTCGTGAAGGTCTGCCTTCACAGGCGACGACAAACCCCAAGACCACATGGTCCGGGACAGTCACGACCACGTAGTCGTGAACCCTACTGTTAGTCTGTTAGGACTAAGGTAATGGTGCACATCCCGATTCAGAGGGGGGGTGAATGAATCGCCATTAAAAAATCTAACCAAATTTAACTCTAATCAGTAAGTTATGCGGAATTAAAACTGATTGGCTTAGTTAACTGAGATACTCACTAGATAACAGATCGATGGCCTAAAGATCAGCTAGGTGACTAACGTGCAGTTGATACACACACAGCTGGATACTAAACTGATCAAGAGGCTTCAACATATATGAAATAAGACCACGATCGTAAGCATGCATCAAGCGAAAATGAAGTAGGCAATCAAACCACAACTCACAGACGATTTTTAGGTGGTTCGATACTTAGACCTACGTCCACCCCACACTTGATCCAGAGTGTGGATTACTGCTGACTCACACCTTGAAACCGCTGGGCCTCACAGCTTGCCTACAAATCACCGCGCATCATAGCTTGCGTCAGCTGGGCCTCACAGCTTGCCAACCACTGGGCATTACAGCTTCGCTGACCGCTGAGCACTATAGCTTCGCTATCCAGAGGAATCCACCTCTGCCGCTGATTCACAGCTTCTGAAATGGAATATGAAAAGGAAAAATAAGAATAATAGAAATTCAGCTACGGAAAGTTGGAAATAAAGCACAATAATGTAGCTCGCTTAGGAGCAGTGTAGCTTGAATCTGATCCAGAAGCTACTGGTCTTCCTTCTCCTTCAATCTTGCTGCTGCACTCTCTCACGATCTCTGCTCTCAAAATCTCTCTCTCTCTCTCTCTCTTTCTTCCTCTTCCTCTTTATCACGAACTCACAATCTCCTAAATTCTCTCTTCTTTTTCTCACTGCTTCTTTTTATCTCTCAGACTGCTTCTCTTCACCTTTCTCTTTCTACTTCGATCTCTCTAACTTCTTCTTGTCTTCGTTCGTTGCTATTCTTTTCTGCAGGTGCCTATATATATGGAGAGTAGGGGTGACGGAGGTAAAATGAAACAGGAATGTACTACCCCTTCTTCTGATTCTCCCATGTGGCAGGATCACACTTTGATCGTGTGATCCATACACTATTCACCCAGGAGGTGTGTGGAGGGAATACTCCCGCCAATGCCTTTTCCAGAAAAGTGTTTCGTTGAAGAATAGCTGGAGTCCACATGGCGGACTCTCCAGATGCTACTCCTATTTGGATCATGTGCATGTTGCTACCTTGAGTCATGTGTCTGTTTAAGTTGAGTCTCGATCCTCGTAACTTGACCCTCTGCATACTTAAGTTCCTCTCAAAATGTCAAACACTAAGTCAGCATTCGTAGTTCACAAGACAGTTGGACAAGTATGAGAAGTGCACAGACTTGATAGAGCATTAGAACAAATGTGCATGGACCTAGATTGTCCACAAGCCAAACATGGTTAGACTCTACAACTATTTATGGCTAGCATGCTCAGACATGAAAATAACATGCACAGACCTCATAACGTGAAAGACCTATAAGACGAGTTGCACAGACCTTACATGTGTATTGGGGAAAAACGTGCACAGACCTGGTATGTATAGAACTAAACATGCACAGACTCTAAACAGTGGAGTACACAGACTTGCCAACGTGCACCGACATGGTCTTTGATGTGCACGGACCTTGTATAGCACAAGGCACACTGACTGCTACAATGATGTGCACAGACTTTGAAGCCCAAAATGAAATGTGCACAGACTCCATGTGGCACGAAGGAAAAACTTGCACCGACCCTGGATTTCTCATGTGCATGGACTTGTACATAGAAGAAAAACTAGCACCGACCTTACTTGTGCGTGCTACAGGAACTAGCACCGACTTCCTCTATGTTTAATAAAAATGTGCACAGACTTCGTTCAGCCTAACGCATGACTGCATAGACTCTAGTATGTGTGACTGAAGGTTTGCACTGACTTTATTCCACGTGCAAGACAGGACATGCATCGACGCACAATATGTATCATTCAAACATGCACTGACTTAATATGGTCTAAACATAAACGTGCACCGACTTCACTCCGAACACAACAAACTATGCACCGACTCAGTTACGTGAGAAACACATATGCATAGACCTATTGTATTCACACGACACAGAATGCACCATAAGAAAAATGTGTACCGGCTTCATATAGCATGTAGCAAACATGACTGGACAGGAGTCGACTTTGTCATGATTACCATGGAACCAACAAGAATGAACTAACTCCATTGAGTCTTCATAAGAATAAACCAAATGCATATTTTATTAACATTCAGACTTTCATGCAAACACATGATGACTCATAGTGTTTGATATCATCAAAATCACGGGGACACAACAATCTCCCCCTTTTTGATGATGGCAACACTATGAGTCATATGAATCAACATGGCAATGTAGCAAGTCACATGAACCAAGTATGAAAGTCTTCAAGCCAATGCAGTGAGTGAATTCCAAACCTGAATTCCCAAACATAGAATATGTATTCTCCCCCTTTGACATCATCAAAAAGGAAGGACCTAAAGTGCAGACATTGTGGCACATAATGCTCCCCCTTTGATTAGAAGCAAGCATGATATGAATGAGCTCTAAAAGACAATGCAGATCATGGAGCCTTACTTCCCTTGAAAATGTGAGATGTATGGAATTGGAGAAAGGATTACAAGGACAGCCAAGAATGAACATCAAACTGAGCATGGAGAAATCAAACTAATCTCCCCCTTAATACCAGAAGGATGCTGATGAGACAATCTCCCCCATTTGACAAAATAGAGGAATTGGAGTAAAAAATATCATCAGACATACAGAATTAAGTCTGATACCAAAGTGATATCAACAAAGGCACAGGGGCAGTCAAGAATAGTTTCAGGTCGTACTCAAGAGACATCGGGATCAGTGAGCACAGTGAAATTTTTGAATTTCAACAGCAAATGAAAAACTGAGCATGGAATGATCATGGACAGTGAGAAAGAGTAAAGCACAAGCATTTGACTGAATTGCCAATGAATAGGTAAGGTAGAAAGATTTTCAATAGGATACCAATTTCATAAATCTTAATAAGAGAATTTCAAACTCTTCTATCATAAGAGATTATGAATGATTCTAAACTGACCAGCATGATTTAAGCATGATGTATACATAGTTTTTCAATGAAATACAATACTCATATCTGAAACCAAGTTTTAATAAAGATGAACCAATTGCACATATGATATTCTTGTTTAACTTCCTTCTTTCTTACTCATTCAAATTCAATGACTCCTTTGGGAGTTACACAAGATAGTATTGAGATTAAACAATTATGAGTGTATCTGAACTCATCTTTGATTACACTAATTTTCCAGATTTTTCTTTGATTAGCACTTCATTTTTCCTGAGCAAGCTTGGTTGATCAACACCTTTTTAGATGAGGTACAACACGTCTTAGGTGAAGTGACCCAGTTACTCAGAGTGATAACTACATTGCCTCTCAAACATGAGAACAGAGGTAGCAATTGGAGTATCTTTTTTACATGAGGAAACACCTTGATTAGAGGCCTGAATCCCCAGTTACTCAACACAACCATGCCATTGCTCTGCCAGAAATTTAAACATTTTACAGCAGAGGTAACTATGGCACTTCATGACATGGGTTTACTCCATTTCTTGGATAGAGGACCCAGTTTCTCAATGACCAAAGTTATTGCTCTTACCAAGATTTCTTTCAATTATTTTTCATATTCTTCAGGCAATTTTCAGTACACTGAAATGTCTAAAAACAATACCTACTACATGTATCTTAACCAAAGAAGACCATGGTTTTAAAATTTCAAATTTCAGAAGGTTTTGCATAAAATTATATGAAACAATTGATTAAGATTTATTAAAATAATGATTCAGATATTTTCAAGTCCTTTACATCCAAACTTAATGAATACATTAGACTCAAATCAATTTGATTCATCAGACATTCTTAAACCAGTATAATAGAAGATTCTTCTTTTCAAAATATGTTAGATTTATGATTTGGGTACACAAATTGAAATATTTCCAATTTTTGATAAATTAAAACATTCAGTAGCAACCAATCAATAAAGCAACAAGAAATTTTGTTAATAGAGCAGGAGGTTTAATGACAAGTCTGACCAAGGTGTTTCAGCAGATATGAAGTTTCAGACTTTCAAGTGAAACTCCCTTCCAGCAACAATAGGAGCAGTAATCAAAGGATTTCAGTCTTAAGGAGAATATCATTTCAAGTGAACTCAGAGCTGGTAGGAAGAAGTGATACAAACTGATGTCGATTGTTGATGTATGTTGTAGGAATAGCAAAGACTATAGAAAGAGTGAGAATGTATCTAAACAATTGAGATATCAGTTGACTGAATGAGTAATTCAGGTCTACTAAAATAGATATTGAATAAACAAATGAATAGCCAACATTTTAGAATCAAGATAAATGCTCCCCCTGACCGAATGCGTGACATATATGAATCATGATTGCTAATGAGCTCCCCCTGAATGCATGCACTTAAACATTCTTTTTGATGTTTTCAAGAATTAATCAAATGCAAACAGCTCATGTGTGCAAATGCACTTACCTCCCTTAACTATATGCATTAACAACTCATGAGTGACATGAAGACCATGTATGAAGATTCTAAATGCAAAAAGTGCGATGACAGAATGCAGGGAGTTTGACAAATTATGCATCATAAATATGCAGACAGTGCTCATGAGTTTCTAACATTTTCTATGTGCACACTCAAGTGCCAAAATATAAGTGCATGAGGAATGAATTCAACATTTCTTCAATGAATATGTGCACACATAGCTCAATATATGAAGAAGGCGCATATTATGCAGTGCAAATGACAATACAATTAAAAACATGTATGCATGAGATTTTATTTAATAGCTTAAGCATGGAATGCATCAAATGAGATTTTTGAACCAACTCTTTTTGGAGTTTTCTAAGACGAATGACATGCAATGCAATTGTCAACATGTATGCATATGCAAAAGTTTCCCTTGGATGAATTGCACTGCAAGTGTTCCTTATGAGGTATGAAAGCTAACTAGGGGATAACAGACTCCCCCTGACCGTGTGCAGTGCTGCCAATAATACTTTGTGCAAAGCATAAATTTCAGATGAGCAGAATTCAGAGAGTTCAAATTTGACAATGCAGATGGTGAATGAATATGCAAAAAAAAATTTTACATGCTATGCAGTAATCAAAGACATCAAAACTTGAATGACAGGAATTAAGCAGAGTTAACATGACAGACCTGATAAATGCAGAATTGGGGTTTTCATTCTTGAGTACCTTGGTTTATTACCCCCCAAAAAAAATTCTTCAACCCAAGGCACACCTGCAAAACACAATTTATTTTGCACAAATAGGTACCCAAGACATCTCGGGTCCTAAAATAATAGTCACACCATTAGTAGGTGTTCTCAACAGTTTTTTAGCTTGTTTATCATCAAAACATATGAAATGATAGTTATACATAGAATGCCCTAACTGTCCACAGTAATGGCATGATCCAGCAGTTTTAAAACTCTTTTTATGAACATTACTGTAATCATGAAATTCATTAGCAGAGTGAAAATTCTATTTATTAAAACCAGCCATCCAACAATCAGAAACTCTGTGGCCTGGCTTTCCACATTCAGGGCACCTAATGTGCTTTCCCTTAGAACAAAAATTATTTCTTTCAAAAACATTTTTGTTAACAGAGAAATTAACAAATCTAGAATGAAATTTCTTTCCCTGAGTATGCCAACATTGAGCAGCAATGTGGCCTAATTTGCCGCAATGAAAATATTAAATGTTCTTCTTATGATTTGCATGATTTTTAACATGAACATTCCTATCATGCAATTTTCTAGCATTGAGGTCATCATGTTCCATTAATTTGCATTCATGCATGAGATGACCTACTCTATGACAGTAAAGGCATTTAATTCTCTTGTTTTGAACATGAGAAGGTTTCTTCATATTAGGATTCCTAGCATGAATTCTATCAGATTTCAATTCATCCTTCTTCATGATAAAACAATCAACCATCTCATGGCCAAACTTTTCACAGTAAAAGCATTCGACATTCTTGACAATAGATTTGTTGGCCTGAACTTTCTTAGCATGCTGATTGTCATCATTCTTTTTCAATATTTTCCTTTTCTGTTTTGTTTTCTGATTCTCTTGAGTAGCAGCTTGTTTTGAGGAGGAGGCAGATGTGCTAGCTATGTATGAGCTACTCACAAAAGTTGTGTAGAGTTTATTTCTCATTTCCTGCTTACTGCCTCTCTTGATTTTAGAAGCTTTCTCTTTGGATGCTACTTTCAGATTTTCCTTATTCTTAACAGAATCAGACGAAGACTCATTCAAACCTAACATTTCATTTTTTTTATAGAAGAGATGAGCAGTTCAGAGTTTGTGATCTTTTCATTAAGCATAGCATTGACAGTTTTGTAGCTGTCTATCTCTTTCATTAATGTACTCACCCTCTCACATTCATTTTCAGATACATTCTTCCCCTTTTCAAGCATTAGAAGCTTATCAGATATGACAGTGTTAAGCTGTTTCAATTCTTCATTTTCTTTTCTTAATTTTTTATTTTGAACCAGTTTATTGAGAGGAATTTGATCATCTCCTAATGATTTCAGTTTATTCTCTATTTCAGAAATCTTAATAGTAAGTTCATCATTTTCATTTTTCAGCACAGAAATTTGTTCTTTATGCATGACAAGTTCAGCTTGATTTTCTTCTCGAAGTATTTTAACCTTTACATTATTCTCTACAATCTGTCTTTTGTAGATTTCATTTTCAGACTTCAGTTCATTCATTTCTGAAAAAATATTTTTAAAACCTTCCAATTGTTTCTTACAATTCTGAATATCAGTCAAACAAGCATCATGAGACTTTTTCAGTTTTGAGCAATTTTCACAAGATTCATTTGAACTAATCTGATTAATCTTTTTCTTCAACTTTTTATTCTCAGATTGAATTTTCCAAGATTTCTATAGCAGTTCATCATACATTTCTACCAGTTCATCAAATGAAATATCTTCTGATTCAGTGCTTACCTGGGATGCTGCTTCTTCAGTCTGATCCCTTCGATTGTCCATAAGGCACTCTTCTTTTTGCCCCTCATGAATAGATATGACTCTGACCATGATCTCTTTTTCAAATGTACATCCTGCAATACAGGGAAACATATCAATGTTCACTGAATCTCTCAGAGTGTTAAAGACTAGGCTATTCTCACTGTCTTTTATCCTATCCTCTTTAGACCATTTGGTCTGATTTTGAGGTAATTTATATGGGCCTTTTGATATGAGACTCCATAATTTTGGATCAATGGAGTTCATGTATGTACAAAGGCCACCAAGTCATGAATTAAGATTGGAACCATTGAAAACAGTAGGAGATGCCATTGATGAGATTCAAGCACAGACCGGACAGTAAACTCAGCAAAATCAAGGATGCACCTAAAACTAGCAGGATCCTCTGCAGATCGTTGGATCTGATCAATCAGAGACCCGCTCTGATACCAATTGTTAGTCTGTTAGGACTAAGGAAATGATGCACATCCGGATTCAAAGGGGGGGTGAATGAATCCCCATTAAAAAATCTACCCAAATTTAACTCTAATCAGTAAGTTATGTGGAATTAAAACTTATGGGCTTAGTTAACTGAGATACTCACTAGATAATAGATCGATGGCCTAAAGATCAGCTAGGTGACTAACATGCAGTTGATACACACACAGCTGGATACTAAACTGATCAAGAGGCTTCAACATATATGAAATAAGACCACGATCCTAAGCATGCATCTAGCGAAAATGAAGTAGGCACTCAAACCACAACACACAGAAGATTTTTAGGTGGTTCGGTACTCTAACCAACGTCGACCCCACACTTGATCCAGAGTGTGGATTACTGCTGACTCACAGCTTGAAACCGCTGGGCCTCATAGCTTGCCTACAAACCGCTGCGCATCATAGCTTGCGATAGCTAGGCCTTACAGCTTGGCAACCGCTGGGCATTATAGCTTCGTCGAACGCTGAGCATTACAGCTTAGCTATCCAGAGGAATCCACCTTTGCCGCTGATTCACAACTTCTGAAATGAAATATGAAAAGGAAAAACAAGAATAATAGAAATTCAGCTACAGAAAGCTGGAAATAAAGCACAATAATGTAGCTCGCTTAGGAGCAGTGTAGCTTGGATCTGATCAAGAAGCTACTGGTCTTCCTACTCCTTCAATCTTGCAGCTGCACTCTCTCACGATCTCTGCTCTCAAAAGCTCTCTCTCTCGTTCTTCCTCTTCCTCTTTCTCACAAACTCACAATCTCCTAAATTCTCTCTTCTTCTTCTTCTTCTTCTTACTGCTTCTTTTTATCTCTCAGACTGCTTCTCTTCACCTTTCTCTTTCTGCTTTGATCTCTCTAACTTCTTCTTGTCTTTGTTCGTTGCTATTCTTTTCTACAGGTGCCTATATATATGGAGAGAAGGGGTGCCGGAGGTAAAATGAAACAGGAATGTACTACCCCTTCTTCTGATTCTCCCACGTGGCAGGATCACACTTTGATCTTGTGGTCCCTACACTATTCACCCAGGAGGCGTGTGGAGGGAATACTCCCGCCAATGCCTTTTCCAGAAAAGTGTTTCGTTGAAGAATAGCTGGAGTCCACGTGGCAGACTCTCCAGACGCTACTCCTGCTAGGATCATGTGCCTGTTGCTGCCATTAGTCATGTGTCTGTTTAAGTTGAGTCTCAATCCTCGTAACTTGACCCTCTGCATACTTAAGTTCTTGTCAAAATGTCAAACAGTAAGTCAGCATTCGTAGTTCACAAGACAGTTGGACAAGTATGAGAAGTGCACAGACTTGATAGAGCATTAGAAAAAATGTGCACGGACTTAGACTGTCCAGAAGCCAAACATGGTTAGACTCTATAATGATTTATGGCTAGCATGCTCAGACATGAAAATAACATGCACAGACCTCGTAATGTAAAATACAATCATGCTCAGACCTATAAGATGAGTTGCACAGACCTTACATGTGTATTGGGGAAAAATGTGCACAGACCTAGTATGTATAGAACTAAACATGCACAGACTCTAAACAGTGGAGTGCACAGACTTGCCAACGTGCACCGACATGGTCTTTGATGTGCACGGACCTTGTATAGCACAAGGCACACTGACTGCTACAGTGATGAGCACAGACTTTGAAGCCCAAAATGAAATGTGCACAGACTCCATATGGCACGAAGGAAAAACTTGCACCGACCCTGGATTGCTCATGTGCACGGACTTGTGCATAGAAGAAAAACTAGCACCGACCTTACTTGTGTGTGCTACAAGAACTAGCACCGATTTCCTCTATGTTTAAGCAAAATGTGCACAGACTTCGTTCAGCCTAACGCATGACTGCATAGACTCTAGTATGTGTGACTGAAGGTTTGCACCGACTTTATTCCGCGTGCAAGACAGGACATGCAACGACTCATAATATGCATCGTGCAAACATGGACTGACTTAATATGGTCTAAACATAAACGTGCACTGACTTCACTCTAAACATGACAAACTATCCACCGACTCAGTTACGTGAGAAACACATATGCACAGACCTATTGTATTCACACGACACAGAATGCACCATAAGAAAAATGTGTACCGGCTTCATATAGCATGTTGCAAGCATGACTGGACAGGAGTCGACTTTGTAATGATTACCATGGAACCAACAAGAATGAACTAACTCCATTGAGTCCTCATAAGAATAAACCAAATGCATATTTTATTAACATTCAGACTTTCATGCAAACACATGATGACTCATACTGTTTGCTATCATCAAAATCACAGGGACACAACACCTACACGGTATACGGATGAAACCTCGGTAATCCTACTGGGAACTCTAGACCTCGGTGTCGGGATGTGACGACCCAGACTATGGATACAGGGTAAACCATATACGACTTGGATTCTGAGAGGCCTCCCAAGAGCAGTAAAGCTCCGAAGGGATAGAAAGGTGTCTGTAAGTACGTTGAACTTCCAGATAAAGTTGTAAACAATTATAATTACTATGATCAAGATTGATATAATAGTAGAAACAAATTAAATTTTCTATTAAACAAATTAAATTACAGTAGCTAACAAGCTACAATAGAGTCTAGTCCAACTAAAGTGCAATACAATAGGAAAGATAACGTACTCTCAAGTCGGGGGAAGCCCGACACTGGCAAAGCTGGCAACTTTGAACCACCGCACTGCACCTCCAAGCACAAGGAAGAACAGCTACACCAGAAGAGTCAGGTGTGAGCCTTGTCTCACTGACTCAGTAGCGGTCCTGCAGATCCCCACCATGAAATAACACAGTAACAGTAGTGCTAAGTAGTAAAAGCAAATCAAAAAGAACAAGAGTACGAATAGTAGTAAAAGAAACGAGGAAAGCTGTACTGAACAGAAACACGGCAGCCGATCAAACCTTGGCCCTCTAAGGTACTCTAAATAGTAACAGAAAGGCGAACACCGATCTCATAAAGTTGGGAGTTACCGATCCAATGGCAAATCATGAAATCCATATCGTGAAGGCCTACAGAACAGACAAAGGCCTTACAAAGACCTACACGATCAAAGGTACGGTCACGACTCCACTGTCGTGCACCCTACACTGTCTACGGGTAGAACCACGGTAATCCTCTACCGGCACCCTAGACCATCGTGTCAAAAGGACCCAAAACCACTCTAGGAATTACGTCATCGCAGACATAAACCAAACCACGAGTATCACAAGATGAAACCACATGTCTAGAGCTCACGCTGCACGAGAACCACATAAGCCATGAATCATGTATCACGAATCCTAATCTCGTATCATGTAACAGAAGCACCTCCTCACTAGTGTTGACACCCGTTTTATGACCAATGAGTTGGGTCATCTCCTTATCTAGTTTTATGATGTCCCAAGTTATTCACCGCTTATTGGGCCTTTTTTGGTCATTTTTGGGCCTAATTTTATGGGTCATTCTCCTTGGTTGGACTTAGCTCTGTTAATTTCTCATCATTTCACCTTATTGGGCCTAGATAAGGGTGAATGAGGATTAGTTTATTGATTAAGCTGTAAATTTATTAGCCTTTATCTCTTTTGACACGTCCTCTCCCCTAGCGGTCTATCGTACGACCGCAAGGTAGGCGTTGGCGGTCCATTGCTAGACCACTACTGGGTACAGAGTCCTGCTGGGTCTCTTTGATCTTATCTTCTTCTAGACGCATAT
Organism: Amorphophallus konjac; assembly: GCA_022559845.1. Taxonomy (NCBI): domain Eukaryota; kingdom Viridiplantae; phylum Streptophyta; class Magnoliopsida; order Alismatales; family Araceae; genus Amorphophallus; species Amorphophallus konjac. Next base: position 425,139,282 of record CM040121.1, on the reverse strand, counting down.
TCCTAGAGGTCTATCGCACGACCGTTTCTTGGGGCTGGCGGTCTATCGCAAGACCGCTAGTGGAACAGAGAGTCCTGCTTTGCTTATTCTTCCTCTCCTTGGCCGTGGATGATCTAGAGTCCTTCATCCTTTGATTTCTCTCTCACCAGAGACTCCCAGAACCTTTTGTTTATTTCTATGGACTCTTGGGAGTATTATCTTCAAGGATTATCTAGTTTCAGGTCTATTTTCGAGTCATTACCCATCCAACTCGAACCTAGGGTTTGAGGGCCTATAAATAGGACCTTGACTTCATGGCTTGAGGAGGAGATTTCTGGAGTTTACCACGAAGTGCTGCTACATTCTGGAGCCACTTCCAACCAAGGAGAAGCTGCTTCCACGTCCACCAAGCTTCTAGTTCAAGGAGCATAAAGTTCTTTGGTCTAGTTTGTGTCATTGGTCTTTTATTTTATCTATTGCTCTCTTACATCCATAGCATCTTCCCTCCTCTTTTTTCCACGTTATCTACATTCAATCACATTTTTAAAACATCCTCCTATCTTTTTCACGCCCCACAGGGGTTAAAAAAAATCAAACCTCCCAGTTATTCACCCTTCTTTTATGCATATTAGCCTAGTTGAGTTATAGATACTACACTTGTCCCAAGGGCTAATTGGGTTATTTTTCATGTTGTCTACACTTTCTCGCATGTTAACAGGACTCACTGCACGAGGCCCAACCTTTCTGGCCTGCCAGGAGGGGTGGAGATCAAGTTCCAAACTACTGCTCTGGGTGCCCTAGCGGTCATCTGGAAGGCCATTTTCAGGTATAAGGCGGTCTATCGTAAGACCATTTTCTGCTGGATCGCGGTCGTCTGAAAGATCACTTTTCATTCGTTGCACCTAGTTTCCTCTCTCCCACAGGCGGGTGACTTCAACCGGCTCTTTCCAAGGTATTATTGTGGTTTCTACTACTTTAATTACTTTGGTGGCGATCACACATCTTTAGTTGGGTATTTGTTCATCTTTGTCATCATCCTTGCTTTCTTTTTACTTTATTTGCTCCACACCTACGGTGTGTGTTTTTATTTTATTCCTTTGCTCCACGCCCCGGCGTGTGTTTTTATTTTTCTTCCTTCATAAACATTGATGGCATGCCCATGCTCTTGATTTTGTGATTGTTTGAGTTAGGTTATTACTTGCTCACACACTTTCACATATTTCTCTCTCATATTCACATCATTCACATTCATTATTCATCACATCACACAAAAAAACTATCAACACCCCCATTTTTTGGCGATCACGATATTCTTCTACATCTTTTGACGTCTTTTGCTTGCTGTATGATCATGCTATCATGTTCACATAGTCACATATTCATGCTATTCACTTGATTGGCACATTATGTTATCACTCATGCACATATGCTCGTTCATGTGACTTGTGACGTCACGCTCCACATTTCTACACCTACAGTTTTTTTTGCGATCACGGTGGGACATCCAGTGCCAATCGTGCTGAGTTCTTGTTTCACCTACTGTCTTTAGTTTATCTCAGTAGCCCTTGTGATTTCCTCGATTTTCCCATTTTAGTTCCTATTGTTTCTACTCCCTGGTTCCTTGGCGGTCTCCTGTCTGGCCATTTTCGGCTTAAAAGCGGTCTAGCGATAGACCGTCTTATCTTTTAGCGGTCTCCTGGACGACCGTTTCTCCAGTCACATGTATGCACACCGAGGTTGCTTATATTTCTTCAGTTTTTGACTGTGATTATCATTCTTGGGTGCTATCTGGTCTCCTCCCTTGTTGTTATTCATGTATACATCATTGTTTGCATATTGCTTGTTAGTTTTAGGCTAGAAATTGCATGCACTCTGGTGCACATAGGGTCATTCATATTTCATATCACAGTTGCATTTCCTACCTTGGTGTGTGAACCTCTCGTCTCCATATTTCTTGGGGCCAACTAGGTGACCACATCAGGGACCTCCATAAGTCCCCGCGAGCCGTGGATTCCCACACGGACGTCGGGCCGGTTGTACCATTACCACACCGTGTCTAAGTTGCATAAGTGAGGGAGAGTTCACACCTAGAGTTAACCAAGTCCCTAACGCCCTTCCTATTAGGAACCTTGTTGGAGAGAATATCTACATTCAAATCATTAAGGTTCTAAAGAAGGAAACAAATAAAAAACTAGTGCATCATTATAACTTGGTTGATTTTGAGTGCCTCTCATCCCTTTCTTTGTCTTCATAAGTTTGGAGTTTTTTTTAGTGTCTCATTTGTGTTCGTTTGTGTTGTTTGTTTTGTGTCAAGGTATTCCATTGCATGTGGAGTTACTTCCGGTCCTTAGATTCATCTTCTAGGAGCAATTCCTTCTTCACTTCTTATTCCAATCCTCTCTTTGAATCCATCATGTCTTCTTATGATCTTCCCCGTTCTCATGAGGAATCCTTTCCTCAAGGTCTCTTGGAGGAGCCACCTAGGGTCACCCAATTTCAATCAGGAGAAGGGATCGCCCCTCCTCCATCTGCTATCTCCATGGAGGGCGCCCAGCCCTCCCTTACTTCCAACAATCCTACACGCCAGATCTTGCAGATGATAGCCCAATTAGATCCGGCCCAACTTCAAACCCTCTATCAGACCTTGCAGGGGTCCAATGCCCCATCTCCCACAATTGCACAAGGTCTGTCCAATATCTCTGTCTCTGGACCCGGGGTCTCACCATTTCCAATTGATCTTACCCCGATCCAACCCAGGACCCTCCAGTTCTCCAATATAGAAGCGGGCCAGTCTGTTGAACATGTGTGCAACATGATTAAATCATTTTATGATTTTGATGATGTCTGCCTCTTTAGTTGGTTTTGATGATGTCTTCCTCTTTAGTCATTAATGAACTATACCTGCATTTGATAATGTTAATATTCATACATTTCAGGTCATTATACTTCCAGTGTAAAAGCTCAAGAATGGCACACCAATCTAGACAAAGCTCAAGAATGGCACACCAATCTAGACAACTGAATTGACAGATGTCAAGGCATATGACAATATTGGATGCACGAAAATATAGCATGTTTCAAGCACAGAAATCAAGCTGAATAGCATCACACATAAGCATGCTACAAGATAATCCAAGGAATGAAGTGGAATTGGCAAATGTGAAAGCTCATGGCAAACGTGAAAGCTCATGGCAAACGTGAAAGCTCAAGGCAAACGTGAAAGCTCAATGCAAATGTGAAAGCTCAATGTTGCGCCCTCGCACGCGGATCGACTTGCGTGGTCAAGTCGCGGGGGTCAAGGGGGCAGCGCCCCTTGCGGGGGTTTACGGGGGCGGAGCCCCCGGAACAAAAATTTGATTGAAGACTCAATAATAAAATCTTCAAGACAGTCAAGGAAGATGCCACGGACATGACCGGGCTGCTAAAGAAGTTGAACGACGGAGCTGACGCGGATAACGGACCCACCCAGGATGGGCCGGGTTCTGCCCAGCTGGCGGTCGACCGCCAGCACAGGGGCGGTCGACCGCCCCAGCCAGAGCCTCACCGTCTACAGGCTTTTTCAGTAGCGGTCGACCGCCAGCCAGTGGCGGTCGACCGAAATTCCCAGGGATCACCCGAATGAAAGTTTTACAGTAGCGGTCGACCGCCAGGAACCTTAGGTCGACCGCCAGCCCCGAGCCAACCTTATTTGACTTCGAAATCCACCTCGTGGCCAGCCCCTTTCCATGATTTTGTTTAATCAAACCTCACCTAACTTCCCATGATTTGTGGATCTGGTCTGGGGCTTGTTTATAGACCATTCAAAGTCTATAAAACCATTACAAGAGGGTTAGAAACCCTAGTTGATGGAGTTGATGAAGTGAATCAAGGGAGGCCATTTCGAGAGCACTGTAGCACCTCCGTGAACAGTGTTTCGAGCAGAACTTCTTCATCCTTCCAAGGTGATTCAAGGTGAGATCTGAAGCCAAGCAACCTTCAATCAAGCAAGAAGCATTCAAGGCTCTCAAAGGTGATCAAAGCTACATCCAAATCTCTTCATCAACTCAAGAGGATCAAGAGAAGATCAAAGCTACATCCAATATCCTCTCCATCAACTCAAGGTGATTCAAGCTCATATCTCAATCCAGCATCCTCCAAGAAAGAGTAGAAGCAAGTAAGGCTAAGAGGGAAGATCAAAGGAGGCTTCAAAGGGGTGTTCAAAGCAAGAGGAGTTCGAGTTACTGTTCACGTGAACAGTACTCCGTGAAGAACATCTTCATCCAATCCAAGGTATTCAAGCTCATATCAAAGAAATCATCTTCCAAGATCTGTGAAGAAGGAAGCAAGGATCAAGGTAGCATCTATTCATTTCCTCATCCAATCAAAGAGATCAAAGAGAGAAGATCAAGAGAGGAGATTGGAAGAACAGTTACTCTTCACATGAACAGTACTCCGTGAAGAATAATCATCCATTCAAAGGTGATTACAAGAAGATTGACTTGCAAGAAGAAGAGATCCCTGCTGCTGATCAACAAAGCATATCGATACAAGGGCCAATTCCTTCTTACTCAATCTCTTGTTTTAATTCCTTCACATCTGTTTTACTTTCAATATTGTTAAACATTGAAGCTGTAATTCGTCCCTACCAGGTGGTTAGTAGGAAGGCAATTGGAGGGTGTTCCAATTTGCGGTTGACGTCCCTACCAGGTGGTTAGTAGGAAGGCAATTGGAGGGTGTTCCAATTTGCGGTTGACGTCCCTACCGGTGGTTACTAGGAAGGCAATCGGGAGTTCTCCGATCTGCAGTGTAGCCGTCCCTGCCGACTTTGTGTGTAGGAAGACAGAAAGAGAGTTTTCTCTGTTCTGTGGTTTGGGGCGTGTCCCCGTGTCAAGCTGTGAGTCAGCAAGGAAGCCTCACCGGGTTTTGGTGAGGGGTGGACGTAGGTTGCGGGGTTGCAACCGAATCACCTTAAAATCCCTGTGTTGTGGGTTGTTTATTTTGTGTGATTGATCTATATCTTCTAACCCCATTCGCAGGTTCGTGTGCTTCCACACTTGGTTATATTGCTCACACACATATGCACTTTGAGTGATCAACATAGCATACACACACACACACACGGTTGTTGCAAGCTATTGCATGTTCATCTATGTGTTATGCTTTGTAATTCACTTAAAGAAGTGTGGACGTTTCATAGCTTACAATTCAAGTCTTTTCATTTGAGCCACTCTACTTAATTCCGCTGTGCATCGTGCCTAAGTGATTCATTCACTTAAAAAGAGTGGTTTAAGTTTCTGCTAGCTAAGAGTTTTTAAATAGGCCAAAGTTTCTGATAGGATCTATTCAACCCCCCCTTCTAGATCCATTTACACCTCACGGGACCCAACACAGTCCTCTAGCTCGGCCCATCAAATTCTTGATAAAGGAAAGTCTGTTCTTCCCTCATTTACCCAGGCCGAGTTCTATAGGTCCATCCCTTCAGTGTTGCACGTTCTTGTTGGCCCATCCGATTTTTCTCACCCTTAACAAGGGGCAGCCCCAGTCCATGCCAATCTGGGTCATCCTTCGGCCCAATATCCTTCTAATGAGCCTCCTCCTACTTCGGTATATCCTTCAGCTCCCCGCTTTGAGCCCACTCCTCTTGCTTTGCCTGCACCATCTCGGGAACAAGAGCTCCTTGATAAATGGGCCGCCATGCAACAACAACTTGATTTTCTTCAAAACAGGTGGGCCCACAATCTTTGGCGGATGTTCCGATTCCTAGCTTCCACAACATCCGGTTCCCTTTCTAGTCCGAGCTCCCCACGTACCGCAAATACGACGGGAATAGCAATCCCTTCATTCATGTGAGGGACTTTATGTATGAATCGGCGTAGTTCCAATATGATGATCGCCTTATGATGCATTTATTTCACCGGTCATTAGATGGAGTGGCTTTGGAGTGGTTCTATACTTTACCACTCGAGGATGCCGAGAGCTTTAAAGTGGTGAAAGAAAAATTCATTCAGAGGTTTCAAGACCGGGTCGGCCCGGAGTATTCTTTTACGGACCTGGTGGCTGAGAAAATGAAAGTAGATGAAGATTTTGCCACCTATGCTGACAGGTGGAGACAGATGGCCGCCCGCATGTCGGGTCACATTCCGGAGGAAGAGAAAGTCAAGTTGCTTATATCAAACCTACCTTCCGCAACATCCTGGCCATGAATGACATATCTAATATGCACCAACTATACAGCCGGGCGAGGTTCATTCAAACATAATTCAAGGACTCCCCTATACATTCTCTTTTTGAAGCCAAAATATCACAAGAAGCCTCAGCGGCCTGTCACCAAAGGAGTCCAAACAAATGAGCAGGTGCAAGCCATTGCATTTCCCTTTCCCAACCAATTCGCACCATTCTACTTCCTGTAAAACTCCCACAATCCCCAATTCTCCACCCCACATAATTCCCAACCCACTTTCTCCACTCCACAAAACTCTCATCCTACCTTCACTACTCCACAAAACACCTTCCCTGCTCCGCAACAATCCCAACAACCTCTGCAATACAACAATGTCCCTCCACCCAATGGCTACACTAACAACAACAAGCGCCCGGGTCCGAAGAGAGCCCAATATCCTCCTTTGCCCGAGTCTCTCACGGACATATTTTTGGCTCTCATGTCTATTAATGCCATTCAACTTCCTCCGGAACGGCCTAATTGGAACCCGGCCATTGATCAGACAAAATATTACATGTTCCAAAGGCAGCCTGGACATACTATTGAGGGCTGTTTTCAATACAGAGATTTGGTATACGGCCTTCATGAAGGGCAGCGTATAGATTGGGCCGAGATACACAAGGCCATTGTGGAAATAAAAGTGAAAAGAAGGCAGCCACCGAGGCAGCAAGTGCAGCAGCAACAAGCACCGCTGCCACAGCAGCAGTCGCAACAGCAACAACAGCCTGTTCAAGACTTGGGGATCCATCAAAACCCCATGCCGAATCATCCTCCCGCTCCCCAGTCACAACCCCCGACACCGGCTCAGGTTAACCTTGTCCAACCCCCGGCTCCTGACACCGAGTGGTCTTATGATGATGACGCATCAGTCCAGCAGCTCATGGCCCTCCACCATAACCACCGTAGCCTTTTTCCCTCCGTCATCCTCCCACTTAACCATCAAACCCCACCATCCTCCGCATCCACTAAACCCCTCATCCTACCATCCGCCTCCCCCGTTAACCCGTCTCTCTCTACTCCACCACCAACACCTACATTTGCCACCACCACGCTACCAGCCAACCATTCACCCATCATCCTCCTTCCATCTACCTCTACCCCGTCACTGATACCCGCACCAATCATCACCCCGCCTTCATCAAACCCCTCGCCCATCATCTCCACTACCCACATTACGCTTTCCCCGGTGCCGCTCATTCACCCCGTCGGGCCCGTTAAGCCGCTTGTTTTGAGCCCATCTGACGCCGTGCTGGCCCACAACCTAGCCCTTCGGAGTGGGCGATTGTTTCACAGAAATTATCCTTCCACTGGTGCACCCGCACCCAATCCCCAATCCGCTCAACAGGCTTTTGATCAGGAGGAGGCAGATCCGCTGTCGGGGATGTAATATGATATGTAACATCATCTTCATAGAGTACCTGCAAAGATCTCCATGCTGGAGTTGATAAAGAGATCCACCCTTCATCAAGATGCACTCAGAAATTTTCTACAGAAGGTGATCGTCAATGAAGATATGGCAGTAGATAGCTTGCCGACGGCCTTGGCTACAATCTCTAAAGGGCCGGCAATCACTTTTTCTGAAACCCAACTGGCACCCCCAGAAGCCCGACAAATGCCGCTATGCATTTCCATAACTCTAAACAAAGTCAGCATAGATGCGGCACTGGTAGATACAGAGGCATCTATTAATGTCTGCCCTCTCAGCACCCTAAGAGCTTGCAATTTATCAGAAGATCTGTTAAGGCCGACCCCTACAACTGTAGCAGCATATGACAACTCCCGAAGGTCATGTCATGGGGTGGTCACTATTCAGGCCGAGCTTGGGCCTCTCACTATGCCGATTGAATTTTATGTTCTGGATATCGACCCTATGTTCAAGGCTATCTTGGGTCGTCCGTAGATCGACAACCTCAATGGCGTACCTTCTACCGCCCACCAATGTCTCAAATTCCCTTTCCAAGGGAGGGTGGTTAAGGTGAAGAGCATGTCCACGGTTCAGTCTGTCAGGGCCGTTTCCGACAAGATCTTACCAACACTTTGGCCTAGCAATCGGCCTGTTATTTTAATGCTAGATTTGAACTTTCCATGAGCATATGCACCACGTAAGCCTGTCTCTACATCAGTGAATATTAAAGTGAAGCCCCAGATTCGAGATTCAAAGGGCTGAGACATCATATTGAAATTGGGCTATCAGCCGGGGAGAGGCCTCGGCGCACAACTACAAGGGTGGACCAAGCCGGTCCCCAAAGGAAGAAAGATGAATAGGAGGGGCCTCGGCTATCGAGAGTTATCATTCTCAATCTTGGGTGATTCTGAGCCCTTGACCTGGGACTACCGCTAGCATTTTATCAATGGCCCTCTCCAGCCCGGCACGTTAAAAGCATAGCCGAGTCAACCTAAGACGGAAGAAGGTGCAGCTCATATATTTGTCGGTCCACCATTGTTGACCAAAGGGCTTGTTGATGATATGATTGATTATAGCCATGCATTTAAAAGGTTATTGATGGGAATCAACATCGGGCACTAACATTTTTATTTTACATTTGTGTCCTTTTGTTTCTATTTATGCCCTTAGCTAATTGGGATTGCAATTGTAAGGCATTATAAGCCAAAGGGTTAGTCTTTAAAGTCTTTGGATTTCTATATAAAATGCCAGTGGGTCCAACAGAGTCCCCCACCCTCTTTCCCATTTGTCCACCTAGGTTCTAGGGCCCATGTGGGGCTGGTTCAAAGTCTAAGATTACACTTGGACTAAGGGGAGACAAAAAAATAAAAAATGAAAAATTCAAAATTGATGGCCCTTAAGTTAAGGGGGCGCCCCCTTTTAATGTATTATATTCCATGTTGTATTTTTATTTTATTTGGTCATTTGACCACATGGGGGAAGAAAATGATATCCCTTATTATTTTATTTGAAGGATTGTTCCTCTTTTTATTAGCTTTCCCGCAATATATATTTTGCCCCATTCATATGTCGTTTGGTATTTTTCCCGTAATTTTTGTTCCACCCCTGACAGTATGCCAATTAGCAGATCTGTGGGATAGAGTCTGGTTGTCGTATTTTCCCCCCACCCTTAGCCATCTTTAAAAATCCTCAAAAAAAGCATACGTGTTCCTCACATCCCCCTCTTCCACTCGTAATTTTCTTGGAGTCTAGATCAATTGTTTTCCTATCGGTCAAAATTCATCTTTAGGCTGTTCTTGTTCTCCCCTATGTGTCTGTAATTTCGAGCCAGAAAAAAACTACAACCCACCGTCAGTTTCATTTTCAATCCATTCACTTGATGGATCTGAGGTAATTATATGTTGTATCCCTCTTAGTCCTCTATCCATCGGTACCAACTTTGCATCGATCCGACACCGTATCTGGGCTCAAGAATTCTTTTCATGAAGGCGCGCAGATCTGATCCCAGCCAGGCCAGTAAATCAGTCTGGGAATTAATTCCTCAGAAAATACGATGGCACACCTTCGGCCGCCGCCGCTCCCGGTGATCGATCAGCAACCTTCCAGCAGGGCCCCAGCAAGCCGCAGCAGCAAGGAGACACCCGGGCACCACTATCCTAGCAGCCGGACCCACCCACTATCCCATGGGCCCCGCAAAACCGTGCCGACCAGCAGCCCGTCTCCGGCCCAAATTACTGCCCGTCAACCAGAATTCGCTACTCCCGAGGCCCACATTGTAGCCCTTTACCCCCCTACGTGGAGTGGGCGATAAATTCATTTTTGTAATTATTGTTAATATTTGTACACCTGGAGTACGAGCTTCGGCCGGGGTCATCTTCCCCACGCCCGGAGCATGGAGGTAAACTCGCCTCCCTCTTTATCGCATTTGCTCAATTCGTATACTTTTGAATGCCGCTGCTATAGTGATAGGATAACTAGCTCGATATTTAATTTTTATCACCGCTGCGAGAGTGAGTGAGTGAACCCGTCCCGTGACTCGATCCGAGCACGCGAAAAAGCCGATACCCAAGGCTCATTGCCCGTTTCTCAACCGCGCACGATCCCGTGTTTCCCTCGCTTAGGGACGTCCGCGAGCTAGAGTCCCAGGTTCACGTGTCCGACCCGCATCAATTATTTTATGAAGAAGAAAGTCACCAGCAAGATCAAGAGGTACGACTTGTATGTTATCAGCCGAAGAAGCCAGCTTACCGTCCAAGGAAAAGGGGGAGCTCACCCATCATCTTTACATGGTCTCCCTCCCATCTTATGTCTCTCTTCCAGGAGTTGGACTTTTTACCCCGTTCACCTCCCGTTATGATTAATCCGATGCTATTCCAAATCCCCACTGATTTTCTCATCGTCAGGACATGCACTTGCTGTCCTCCGATTGATCTGTCTACTCCATTCTTCTCCTCCTGTGATCCTTTTCTCGATATCTTCTATCCCTCCAAGTACCCTCTCAGGCTTCCTCCTCCACCTTCCTCTCCCTCTTGCTACATGATCTCCACTGATCCCCTCCAAAAAAAATCGCCAAATTTGAAATAGAGATCTTAGTGGAAGATTACGCTATCTTTTCTCCATCCTCCTCCCACGGGCACGAGGCCCCTGCTGCCTCCTTCCCATTAGATTTTCTTTCTCCTAGGTTAGATGTAGGGTCCGTCGAGTCTAGGGAAGTAGAGTCTGTTAGGTCTAGAGAAGTAGGGTCATGTTCTAGGTCGTCCAACCCTTCCTCACCTGAGCCGCGCCCGCTGGTGCGTCCTTCTAAATCCATTCCTGATAGGTTCTTGCAAGATCTACCTCAGCGATGTCATGCTCTTCTGAAGTGCACGGAGTTTATCGCTACGACGATTGTGATAGAAGAAGATGAGGAGCAAGAAGGGGTGTGGAGAGATGACGGACTAGGTGTTTATGAAATCATGGATGAAAAAGACCCGGTTCATGGTGAGGATAGTGACGTAGACAACACCGCCGATCTGTATGCACAAGGATTAAAGAGATTCGATGAGCCATCGTCGGCGGTGGATGAACCTACAAAAGAAATAAATCTAGGAACTGATGAGGATCCCAGGCCCATTATTATTGCCGCTAATCTCCCTTCAACAGTTGAAGAAGAGTTAGTCAAGATTTTAAGGGAGTATAGCTATTCTTTTGCCTGGTCTTACGAGGACATGCCAGGTCTTGACCCCTCTTTGGTGGAACATTGATTGGTGCTTAAGCCAGGGGCAACACCCGTGAAACAAAGATCAAGAAGATTTCACCCCCACATGGCCTTAAGGATTAAAGAAGAGATCGATAAATTGTACAAGCCCAGGTTTATTAGAGTCGTTTTATATCCCCAGTGGCTGGTGAACATAGTCCCTATCATCAAGAAGGTTGGAAAGATGCGCATTTGCATTGATTTCAGGGATCTTAACAAAGCATGTCCCAAGGATGATTTCCAGCTGCCTCATATAGATGTCTTGGTGGACAACACCACCGCGTACGAAGCATTGTCATTCATGGATGGCTATTCAAGCTATAACCAAATCCGTCTTGCTCTCGAAGATCAAGAGAAAACCTCCTTCACCACGCCCTGGGGTACATATTGCTATGTGGTTATGCCGTTCGGGTTAAAGAACGCCGGCGCCACCTATCAAAGGGCGATGATGGCTATATTCCATGACATGATGCATGTTTACATGGAAGCTTACGTGGACAATATTTTGGTGAAGTCGAGGACTAAAGAAGAACACCCCGCCATCCTAGCTAAGGTGCTTCAGAGAGCTAGGGAGTACCAGTTGAAAATGAATCTAAAGAAATGTATTTTTGGAGTCTCTTCAGGGAAGTTGCTAGGCTTCATAGTTAGTAAATGGGGGATTCAGATCGATCCTAACAAAGCAAAAGCCGTCATGGAAATGCCTCCGCCTAAGAATATCACGGAACTTCGAGAATTGATTGGACGTTTACAATTCATTAGAAGATTCATATCCCAACATTCTCAGAGGTGCCGCCCGTTTTATGAATTGCTAAAAGCGGGGGTCAAGTTTGAATGGAATGAAGACTGTCAGAAGGCATATGATGATTTGAAGAGTTATTTGTCTAATCCCCTAGTTTTGCAACCTCCTGTCCCTGAAAAACCCCTGATCCTATACATTTCTGTTATTGAGGACTCCCTAGGAGCTGTCCTGGCACAAGTAGATGACGAAGGCAAAGAGCGGGCAGCTTATTATCTCTCCAGGTTATTTAACCCCGCAGAGGCCAAGTACACTGCCATGGAAAAGACTTGTGCCGCCTTAGTGAGGGTAGCTCAGAAGCTAAAATATTATTTTCTAGCACACCCAGTTAGGTTGATCTCTAGAAAGGATCTGATCCACTATCTCTTAGAAAAGCCCACCCTTTCTAGTATGTTAGCTCACTGGCAGAGCTTCCTCTCTCAGTTTGATATCACATTTGTCATTCAGAAGGCAATCAAAGGATATGCCATCGCTGAGCATCTCGCTCATCTTCCTATCCCCTGCACGGACTCTATTCACGATGATTTCTCTGATGAGCATCTCTCTGTTCTTACCCATCATCCCTTTTGGTCTCTGCACTTTGACGGTACACTCAACTCTCAAGGCCGAGGGATAGGCGATGTTCTCCTCACTCCGGAAGGGGTGACGATTCCCTTTGCATATCAGCTATGTTTTCCTGCTACCAATAATATCACTTAGTATGAGGCTCTTCTGGCCGGATTGCAGCACGCCTACCTTCTGGGCGCGAGTTACTTGAACATCATAGGAGACTCTCAGCTTGTCCTGTGGTAGGTTCTGTCCACTTACCGCACTCGTGACCAGAAGCTCAAGCCATATCAGGATTTGGTCACTCTCTTGGCTAGGCAATTCCGTAAGCTAATCTATATCTATACTCCTCGATCTCAGAATATTCTTGCTGATGCACTGGCATCGCTCGCTTCCTCCCTATCTTTCTCTCTCAGTCGGAACACTGAGACTATCATCGTTCAATGATTAGATGCTCTCTCTCTTCAGGATCCTTGGTTTGCCAACCTCAAGAAGACTATAGAGGCTAGGGCGGAGAAGGAAGATTTGAAGGAAGTGTCTTTAACAGAATTAGAAGAGATCTTGGAGGAAGAAGAATTGCCATGGTACCATGAAATCGAGCTGTATTGCAAAGACGTGTCGTTCCCAGAAGGGGCAGGCTAGTGCCGAGTAACGTAAGGCCATCAGAAGAGCCGCCTCGAGGTACACTATTATTGCTAGAGAATTGTATAGGCGCGCTCTCAATGGAATGCTCGTGAGATGTCTTGATGATGATGAAGCTTGGAAGGTGGCCGAAGCAACCCATTCTAGTGAGTGTGGAGGTCATGTTAATGGTCAGGCTCTAGCAAAGAAGATCCTTAGGCAGGGTTACTATTGGCCCACTCTAGAGGAAGATTGCTCCCTCTATGTCTGGAGGCGTCTTAAATGCCAACTCCACGCTGACAAAATCCATGCCCCTGCTTCATCTCTTCATCCCCTTTCTACTCCTTGGCCATTCTCCATGATGGCTTTCGACATTGTTGGCCCGCTCGGTGATCCCAATTCTCAGACTAAGCAAAAATCCTTCATCCTTACCGCCACTGAGTACTTCACCAAGTGGGCCGAAGTGGAAGCATACACGAAGATCAAATCAACCATGGTGTGTCGCTTCATCTTGAAGAATATCACCGCGCGGTTTGGAGTGCCAAGCAGTATCATCACCGACAATAGACCCCAGTTCATCTCGCAGGAGCTCCAGGATCTATGTAAGAAGTTCAGTATTGCATTGCATCATTCATCTCCGTATTACCCTCAAGGTAATGGTCAAGCTGAAGCTACCAATAAAACCCTTCTTAAAATCATAAAAAAAACATGTGAATCTCACAAATTCTCTGATTGGCCTGAACGATTAGTGGAGGCTCTATGGGCTTACCGCACCTCCATCCATACTCCTACGGGGCAAACCCCCTATGCTCTTACTTACGGGATGGAGGCAGTGCTCCCATATGAGATCTTGATCCCTTCCCAAAGGGTGTAGCTTGATAAGGAACTTAATCTCGATCAATGTCGAGAGGCATTGCTTGTCCAGTTGGAACTCTTGGATGAGAAGAGGATGAATGCGGCTGATCACGTGTCTGTTAATCGAAAGTGGGTTTCACGTTATTTTCAAAAGAAGGTAATTGAGCACAAATTTCAAGTAGGTGATATGGCTTTGAAATGTAAATTTATCCGGTCCGGAGGTCCTAGGTCCAAATTGCAACCTAACTCAGAAGGGTCATTTATCGTTAGAGAGGCTTATCCAGGGAACGCATATCGCTTAGTCAATGCAGAAGGTGAGGAGTTGTCTCGCACTTGGAATGGGTTGTATCTTAAGCGCTTTTTTGCTTAGAGTAAGGCTAATGAAAGCCCGGTAGCGAGCTGTCCCTTTCCTCGATCACGAAAGAGGATCCCGAGTTTGGAAAATCACACACTTCACGACGTCCCTGGTCGGGTTCCCCAGTTATGTAAACACTGTTTCTCCTTGGCCATGCTTGGGGAAATTCAAAGTCCCTATCTGTTTCTCTTTTCGGCTAAATCTAGGGGCAAGAGGTGCATAAGGGGGTGATGACTAATCTAGACATCCTGATGAGAGGAGGTCTCAAATAGGGGCAGTCCATTATGACCTGATTCCACAACAGAAAAGTAAAGAAAAAGAAAAAGAAGCAAGCCAAAGAAAAATTAAAAGCTCATCTCAAAAGCTTGGAGTTCAAAAGACACTAAAAATATGAAACTAGGCATGGCAAGAGTGGCAGTACAGTTTCCCCACGGGACGTTATGAGCTCGGTCGTACACGTGCCTAGAGTGGATGAAGGTTCGATGATGGACATAAAGCCTCACACAACAGACTGAATCTCTGAAAAGGTTGTCATGAGAATGACTCAAACCCTAAAACCTCTACACCTGGCCTAAACTTAACCCCTGAATTCTATTTTTCTTTTTAGGACCAGACAGTACCCTGGTATGGCCTCGGTAGAAGCACTGTCATACAGATTGGCCCTAGCCGGGGGTTGTCACTTCAAAAACACGCCGACCTCAGGAGATTCCTAGTGGGACAGGTAGGGCTCTCGCTGTCAGGACGAAGTTAAGCCGTCAAAATCCAAAAAAATCAGATATATTTCAAAATCATAAAAAATCAGATATTTTAAAATCTAAAAAAGCATATAGTCCAAAATCCAAAAAAATCATATATTCCAAAATCCAAAAAAATCAGATATTTCAAAATATAAAAAATTAGATATATTTCAAAATCATACAAAATCATAAAAAAATCATATATTTCTAAAATCCAAAAAAATCAGATATTCCAAAGACCCACAAAAAGTCAGATATTTCAAAACCCACAAAAATCAAAATATTTTCAAATTTCCAAAAATACCATCATCATTGCATAGCATGCATTTGCATTCATATTCATTGCATTTTTCGCCTATTTAATAAGGCTCCGCCCCTTGACCAAATATCAAGAATTGGTCATTCTCTAACTTGCTGCAGGCAAGGGGTTAAGCCTAAGAATAGATCTAACTTGTTTCCTGTTTTAAGTGTGTGTAGATACAGGTCTAATTCCCCAAGATTCGAAGCTCTCAAGTTTCTCCATCTCCTGTCCCTTGTGGCCCTTTGATAGACCGCTAACCATACACTCGCAGTCGTGGAGAAGACCGCTATTCTCACCTGAGGATCAAATTCTCAGGTTTACATGTTTCTCCTCTTTAGCAGTCTTTCGATAGACCGTTTATCCTTTCCTGGTGGTCTAAAGGCGACCGCTAGCCATTCCCGAGAACCAGAAAACTCTAAGTTTTCTTTCTGAGCCATGCTCTTTGTGGTCTATCGCTAGACCATTTTATTTTCCTAGCGGTCGTTTGCTAGACCGTTTACCAGATAGAAAACTCTGCTTCATTCAATTAATCATGCTAAATCACAAGTCCATTGCACATCTTTTCGAACAAACTTCTCATCTATTCATCCAAGGTTCATGATACATCATTCTATCAATAAAAATGCAAAGTTCACATCATCAAAATACATTCAATCTCTTATCTACGCAAGGCCGGATCTTGCGTAACTCCTTCGCATAAGTTCGGTATTCCTCTTCCTTCTCTGTCACCTCCGCTGGTAAGGTACGGGCACGGATGATCTCCCACATGGTTAGAACACTCTGGATCGCCTGATCATCCTCCTCGGTCTCGATCTTCCTAGCATGAAGGGAAGGGTAGTGTGATAATGCTGGAACCTTAGTGTGAGGTAGCCTGATTTGCAAGTAGCACCGGTGTGGGTTGTAGATTGCTAAGGTAGTATTCCCCACTAGCTGCAGGTCTAGGCCCAGTCGTCAGGGTAGTCTCAGAGTAGTGACTTGAAGAAGCCGGGGACGCACCATGAACTTATCAATTTGCAATGTGTTGAGGAAGAGGCGCCATTCATCCCTTGTTTTCTTATCCTCCGTCCGGCACTCAACCTGTGAAGAGTACCCAAATGTGCCTCCTATGTAGAAGAGTGGGTGGCTCC
The DNA here is from genome assembly GCA_022559845.1 of Amorphophallus konjac. Classification (NCBI taxonomy): domain Eukaryota; kingdom Viridiplantae; phylum Streptophyta; class Magnoliopsida; order Alismatales; family Araceae; genus Amorphophallus; species Amorphophallus konjac. The sequence continues at coordinate 425,122,625 of CM040121.1, read as the reverse complement.
CAAATATGCGGCTAGCTGAAGGAGCGTTCTCTTTGGGTAAGAACTTCAATCTAACTCCCAACCAACACTTAAGGACAATCATGGACCCGTGTTGTGTCTCTGTGATTTTGATGATGGCAAATACCAAGATGATTCATATGTGTGCATGTGTGCATGAAAGACCATGATGATTCATGTAAGTGCATGTTAAGATGATTCATATGTGTGAATATGCATTTGTGAATGTGTGCTTGTGAATGAGATTTGTGTGCATATTATTTCCCTGTGTGCATATTATTTCCTTGTGTGCATGTCATTTCCTTGGGTCTGTCATTTTAATAAACACTTGGTCGATGCATTGCATTCTGTCAAACATTTGGTCGATGCATTAATAACACAACGTATGTGTGTGTTTTGGCTTAAGTGTCTAAAAGTCAGTGCATGTTTGCACACGAAGTCGGTGCTAAGGATTATAAAGGTCAGTGCACTTCACTGTTCAAATCAGCGCACATTCTGTGTCTGTCTCACTTAGTGTCTCATGTTGTGTCTCAACATACCCAGGTCTGAGTACGTTTCGTGTCTGTGCATACCTCAAGGTCGATGCATATAGTGAGCATCTAGTCAGTGCATGTTTAGGTCTCATGCAATAAGCATTCATGGGTCGGTGCATTGTTTGCCATGCGCATGCAATGGTCGGTGCAGATGTCAAGTTGGTGCACACTCTTGTCATGCGCACGCATGTAGGTCGGTGCAAGCCATCGTACCGCACATATAGGGTCTGTGCATAGCTTGCATCATGCATACACAATGCCTGTGCAAAGGAACATGAGGTCAGTGCACTTCATGCTAGCAAGCCTATCCAAGTCCGTGCATATCCCTGTAGTAGTGAAATTGAAGTCCGTGCAACATTTAGGTCTATGCATCATTTAAGTCCGTGCACATTCTCCCTTGCGCAGAACAAAGTCTGTGCATACTCTGTTACATGCATTTATAAGGTCTGTGCTAAGTTGTACTATGTGCATACTGACGTTTGTGTTAGTTGTATACAGCGTCAGTGCAAGTTTTTCTCGTCCAACGTATATTCACTATCGTTGTAGTTTTTAACTGCGAGCTCAAGGACAGTGCAAACCTAGCCACGAGCTCAAGTCAGTGCAAACCTTGCCACGAACCCAAGTCAGTGCATGTCACGTCCCGAGCGCGGAAGATGCTCGGATGCGTGACGCATCTATATAGATCGTGTCATTAGAGTGATAAAATTTTTGATATACATAATTACGGAGTGCGCAAAAGACTAATAAAATCTAATAATTCCCAATAATCCAAGTGATGTTTATTTCATTAACCAAAGGAATTAAAGATAGTCTGTGACAATTCTGAATTTAAAAGACAACACTAGGCTAAGTGCCTTAACATGGTTCGGACAAATAAACTGACATACTAGAATACAAAGTAGGACTCAAATAAAATTCAAGGACGTGACTAGCTAATGATAGGTGACTGGCGTTCTAGCACTCTTCACTCGGTGTCAACCCCATTCTTGTCGCTATCCGAATCACCTGAAAATTTTAGGAAGCAATTGGATGAGTGAATCGCTCACTAAGAATTACATCTCAAATATGAGCAATCTTTACGTGATTTACAAGTTGCATGTATTATCAATATGGCTATGCATGATGTACGTATAAGAAAAATCAGGTATATAGGTAATTTAGGCATGATAAACAGTAAGAGATCAAGAACTATATAAAGAGAGTATATCCAGATTTCAAGTATTTGACAAGCAGTATTTCAAGAATTTACAGATGTAAATGTCATTTCGGGCAAGTAGGGATTCGTGTACAAGTATGAACGCAGGTATGAGAAGGAACTCATGTACAAGTATATCAAGTAAAAATTTAATTCAAGCAAGTATTGTCAAATATGTATCAGTAGAATTGGCTATTATCAAGCAAGTATTTGCCCTTTCTCGGACTACAAGCCAAGTATTTCCCATTTCGGGCCACGCAAGTCAAGTAAGTAAGAAGAGAGAGAGTAGGGGTGGAGTGTCTCAAGTCAAGTAAGTACTCAGTGCAATGCTAAACACCGTGGTCAATAAACTCCCATGGGCACAAGTACCTTCGGGTGCTCCTCCCAGGACAAGATAGGGCCCTATATGCACAGCATTTCATGTATTACCTTTGACATCCACTCTCATTTATAGCCAATATGGAATTTCAAGAATTTAGAAACGTAGTATTTCAGGCGAGATTAACTAGTCATTTAGTTATGGAGGATTCTAGAGGTGGCCCCTACAGGCTCAAGAGGTGGCTCCCGTCGTGTAGCACTTTACGCCGTACGGCCTCAAGAGATGGCTCCTACAACGTAGCACTTTGCCCTGCATGGCACTTAGCTCCTACACTCCCAAATGATAGTTTAAGAGATTCAAGGTTTGACCATGTAGGGTATACACAAGTAGATTTTTTTTTTCATGGAACAGAATTTCAAGAACTCATCATACGCAGGAGTATGGATTAGGGTTGTGTTTGCATAATTTTCGAGATATATCAAGATCAGAAGTTGTAATTACTGAGTTGGCATCTGAGGGTTTGCTAATCCTTCAAATTTTCAATTTTCTAAAAATTTATATATATATATATATATATATATATATATATATATATATATATATATAAAATTGGCACCTCTTTACCCAGTCTTCAATTAATTGAAGACTTGAGGGCCGTCTTCAATTCAGACATTGAAGACTTAAGGGCCGTCTTCAATTCAGTAATTGAAGACTTGAGGGCCATCTTCAATTCAATAATTGGCGCCTGGGGGTTGCCCAATCTTTCAAATTTTTGATTTTTCAATATATATATATATATATATATATATATATATATACATATATGAAATTGGCGTCCCTTTACCCAGTCTTCAATTAATTGAAGACTTGAGGGCCGCCTTCAATTCTGAAATTGAAGACTTAAGGGCCGTCTTCAATTCAGAGATTTTCACCTTGCATATACGTTTTGTGACTCAAAGCACTATTCATTTCAAACAAGTTTCTCGAAATTCAAAAATAAGGATATGAATACTTAGTATAATTACTCGGGAGTCCAGAAACATGTTCAGATATAATTACTGAGTTTTGGTTTCACAGATATGAATTTTCTAATGTTATAACTTTAATTCCTCAAGAAACAGAATTGACGCCCCTGTGAGCAGTCTTCAATTAATTGAAGACTTGAGGGCCGTCTTCAATTCTGTAATTGAAGACTTAAGGGCCGTCTTCAATTCAGAAATTGAAGACTTAAGGGCCGTCTTCAATTAATAAATTGAAGACTCTGTGGACAGTCTTCATTTAACAAATTGAAGACTTCCAGGGTGTCTTCAATTTAAGTACAGGTTCAACTCAAATTGACGACACACCAATTGAGTTATTTTTTTCAAGTGAGTTGTGCTTCGTATCAGAACTGTAAGTTCTATGACACAAGTTACTATTCATTTCTCCAAAGTTTCTCCGAATCAGAATCCGAAGACATGGTCACATGGAGAAAAATCTCAGGGTCACAGAAGTATATTCTGTCAAAATTTTCAAGTTCCAGTTAATTAGTTATTGATTTTTGAATGCGGTGATTTACTATTTTCTGAAAAATTACAGAAAATTGAATTGACGACTTGACCCATGTCTTCAATTAATTGACGCCCTCGCTGGCAGTCTTCAATTTTAAAATTGGCGCCCTGGTCAGGGGCTCCATTTTCAGTTGAGTGTGCACTATTCATCAGTGTGAAAAAGCTCTGAATCAGGAAGTAATGGCACAAATATGTTGAGAAAAATGTCAGGATTCCAGAAACATGTTCATGCAAAAATTTCGTGCTTTAGTTTGATAGTTATGGATTTTTGAATGTGTTGAATTATCAATTACTCAAAATTCCAGAAATCGAATTGACGACATGAGGCATGTCTTCATTTAAATAACGACTGCGTACGCAGTCTTCAATTTTGAAATTGGCGCCCTGGTCAGGGGCGCCATTTTCATCAGGGCTGGACCCTCTTGGTTCTTAAACATGAACGTATTAGTGTAACAGATGCTACATATTAAGGTTGAAAAATATGGTTATTAACACTGTAAAACTAGTGTGATAAAATATGCTTAAAAACTCATGAAAATCATGCTAACAAACTAAGTTCAAAATCATAAAGATCATGGTAATATGTGATAGACTATTAAAATAACATAGTATATACATGATTTATAGCATGGTTGACGAGCTATTAAAATAACATGGTATATACATGATTTATAGCATGGTTGACGAGCTAAACGGACTCTAAGCATGCATCATTTAACCTATTTAGCTACTAGTTAGGCAAGGATTTGAGAACACCTACCTTTTGACGTGTGATATGAGGTTCAGAGCTGTAGCAGGATCGCAGCAAGATGTAGCCTCGGGAAGAAGACGCTTCTGCAGCACAACAGTAGCCTCTGACAGTGCTACGAATGTGATTAGTTATAGGGAATGATAAGGCATTGGTTAATGCCTTGTGGGTCATGCTGAGTGGGCATTATTTTTTGCCAGCTCGAATGGGTTGCTCGTGTCTCAATCTTTTAGAATCATGTATTTAAATGATGACCTTGTAAAGGGTCGTTCATTTAATATAGGTGACACTATTCACGTAAATGACGCCTTGCATGAGGGTGTCATTTGTTTGGGTGACATTATTCATGAGCCCCCATTCACGTGTTAGCATTCGGGATGGTCATATATATATTAATATTTAAATGGGATGGGGTCCTATTGAAAATGGCGCCTCATCCCATGTCTTCAATTTGGAAATTGAAGACTATGTGAAGGGTATTCAATTTGGTAAGTGGAAAAGTTGGAAAGCACTTACGTACAACCCCATGGCCCATGTGTTAAAGCTTGTCTTGTATATTTATAGAATAACCCTCCCTTTGTTTTGTTTCTTTCTACAAGACCTCCTATGTAAGATTTTTTACCCATGTGCATAAAGTTGGATTGCACATTTGTATACTAGTCCTCCTACAGTTTAGTTCTTTAAACAGGACCTAGAATTTTATTAAGAATAGTAGGTTATGTATACATAAGGTGAGGATTTGTAATTTTATATGCTAGCCCCCCTAAGATTTTGGCTCTTTACACAAAGCCCTCATGATTCTTTATGTTATAAAGTAGGGTTGGCTTGTCTATTTTCATTATAGTCCTTGTGAGGTTGGGTTCTTTATGTAAGGCCTTCATATATGCTAAAGCCTTCGTGTATGCTTTCTTTTAAGAAGAAGTTTTGAATTTACGCAAAGGTATTTATCGGGAGTGCTACACCCTTCCCCACTTAAAAGAATTTGGTCCCCAAATTCAACAGTATTATACGGAAATAGGAAAGGTGCAGAGTACTTACAATTAGAATAACTCTGGAAATCTTCTTTTTATAGATTCTTCAGTTTCCCATGTAGCTTCTTGTTCTAAACATCGATTCCATTAGATTTTCACCATAGGGATCATCTTGTTCCTTAGAACTCGAACTTCTCAGTCGAGGATCTTCAGTGGCTTCTGCTCGTAGGTAAGGTCCTTCTGTACCACCAAATCATTGTGGTCAATGACATGGAAGGGATCGTGCACGTATTTCTTTAGCATAGAAACATGAAATACGTTGTGCACTTCTGACATTTATGGAGGTAGGGTGATGCGATAAGCCACCTCGCCTACTCTTTCCAGTACATCGAATGGACCAATAAACCTTGGTGTTAGTTTGCCTTTAACATCGAATCTTCTAATGCCTCGGCCGGGAGATACCTTGAGGAAAACATGATCTTCGACTTGAAATTCCTGGTCTCGCCTTCTGTTATCGGCATAAGATTTTTGCCTGGACTATGCTATCATTATCCTTTCTCTAATGAGTTGTATCTTCTCAGTAGAATCTCATACCATGTCTGGGCTTAGAATTTGTTTTTCACCGACTTCATCCCAGCATATGGGAGATCGACAACTCCTGCCATATAATGCCTCGAAAGGTGTCATTTGAATACTAGCATGATAGCTGTTATTATAAGTAAATTCGGCTAGGGATAAGTGGTCGTGCCAGCTTCCGCCGAAATCTATAATACATTCCCTTAACATATCGGTGGATGCACTAAAATTCGGAAAGAATCGGTTCGTTCGTTGATCGGGGTTAATTCGTTTATTTAGTGCGAGGGCGTGCCAGTCACAAAGTGACAATTTATTCGGGCTTCACGGAAGCCCATGGTGCGCTCGATCTGACTAGTCAGACGATTGTGTGGTTCGTGCCGGGACCAAAACCCGCCGTGCCATAAAGGCCACGGCGTTATTTACATCCCCCATACGGGGGAACACCCTTGATTGATTGTCGGAAATAAGGGCCCTACGGCCTGAGATTCATGGTAACAAAGCGAGAACAACGATCTCGGACCACGTTTAAACAAACCCACGTTGGGACATAAAATGTTCATAGATACGTATATGTTGGTCACTCACGGACCATTTCGTGTTCGGACGGAAGTCCACATTTGTAGCTTCGAAGACGACGATAAAACCGTACGGATGTCTACCGTAGGTACGGCAAGTTTAATGCGGATGCGAGATCGGATCCCGGAAGAAGTGGGTCAAGCTGATGAATTATCGGCCCAAGAGGTGCCCGGATCATGACCATGTCGGGGATTCTGAGGTCCACGTCCGATACCAAGGGGCATCATTGCTTTTCTCTTCACGCATAGTCCGGAGGAGAGGGTTGTTAAGTGTGAAACCCTAACTCGCCAATGTTCGCCCTCGCACGCGGATCGACCTGCCTGGTCAGGTCGCAGGGGTCAAGGGGGCAGCACCCCTTGCGGGGGTCTCCGGGGGCAGCGCCCTCGGAACAAAAATTTTAGTTATAGCAGGGGTAATCTTTGATTATTGGCTTCATATTCCTTTCATTTATTTTATCCATTAGCTTAAAGACTTTTCTCTTGTTGGTTAATCATTCTTTCTCTTTTAGGCACGCCGGTTTAAGGAGACACCAAGAGAAGATAGGGCGCGCCGGTTAAATGGAAAGTGGAATGCGCACCGATTTAAGGAAGCCAAGGGGGGGGCGCCGGATAAGGGGATGCCAAGGGGCGCGCCGGTTAATGGCCAAAAAATAGTATGGCGCGCCGGAATAAGCACAATGGGGGGGTGCGTGGGTTAAGGCAAAGAAGGGGAGGCGCGCCGGTTTTGGGCCCCAAATAGGAATGGGGGTGCACTATTTATTCCAATATTTCGAGAGTGGTTTTGAGTGTGGCGTTAAACCGGCGCGGGGGGTGAGCGCGCCGGATTAGCCCGCGCCGGATTAGAGGCGCACCGGGTTAAGCTCTGTGGGTTTTATTTCACTCTGTTTGATTCTTTTTGCTTCTGTTCTTGTTTCTTCCACTTGCAGATTGATCAAATGGATAGATTGTTTGTTCAATTGATGCTTTAAATCAATAGAGTGCTTCTTATCATTTGTTGAGGTGAATGAATACGTGTATTTGGATGTCTTACTTGAAGGGTTTATTATGCAGGAACTCAGAGATTTAGCTTGATTCAGAGGCTTAGTTTGTTCGTCTATTCTTACGTGTCGTCTGTTCTTACGTGTTCTTCATCTGGCAAAATTTGGGCAGCATCTCCCTCGGACTGAAGCTTGCCAGAGAAAAATGGGGAACACCAAACGGATTGCTCCGGGGTGAACCTCAAAACTCGGAGTGAGGACTCCGTTAACCCATAAGTGCTTGTGGAGGGTCGAGGACTAGCCTTCAAGAGCTCTAGCAGCTCACGGGTGGTGATTTTGTGGAAGTCCCACAGGGACAGATGTTCGCCATGAATAGCTATGAGTGTTCACCCTTCGAACGGGTTCCCTCAAAGTTCATGCCACAAAAGGGGCAAGCTCTCGAGGACCCCGGGTGATGCAGAAAACTGAGAGAAAGAAAAAAAAAATGAAGGAAAGGGGAAGCCAGATCAGAGCAATAAAACATTACGCATGCTTACAAAGCCACTCTTTTATTCATCCTCAGGGGAAAGGAGATCTACCCCCAAAGCACAGGGAAGAATACAACGGAGAAGATAAAAAAAAACTAGACGTTGAGATGGGGGGAGAAGAAGATACACCGGTGGGGGAGAAGGAGGAACAGAGCACAAGCTCCCCCCCCTTCTATCCCTTCTCTGTTTCTCACCCTCTCTCTCCTTTTTCTTCACCTTGCAGATATGAATGGATGGAGCTTCTTCTTCTCTTCGGACGCCGGAGACCTTAGCCGAAACAACCAGCCCCCCCCCTTTCAGTCTCTCCTCCAGCCTCTTCTGGCCTCTCTCTTTTTCTTCACAACGCTGCCCCTTTTATAGAATGGCCAGCATGGGAGTGTTCCTGCACTTCCACCTCGTCCGCAACGAAGTTGGGAGTTGACTCGATGCGCTGGACGATGCTGGTTCACGTCGTACGCTGCCGTTCATCCGAGGACGGGATGTTCGTAGGTCTGCCAGGGGTTGCTTTGTCGTTGCCGCTTCTGTGCTGTCGAACAGAGGTAGAAGCAGAGCCATGGGCATTGAATGTTCTCTGTGCGTCGCATTTATGCTGAACAGAGCATCGGTTGGCAGACGAGACAGGATGAGGTTAAACTCATTTGCATTTGGCGCGCCGTATTAAGAACAGGATATTGTGATGGGTTCTCCAAAAGTAGCGCGCCGTATTAAGTTTTTGGCCTTCAAATGGCCACGCCGCTTTAGCATTTGAAGGAGTAGCTTTTAAAAATGGGCAAATGGGTACTTCGGTTAAAACGGCGTGGCCGGGGGCGCGCTGGATTAAACATTTACAAAGGGGCGCCGTATTAGAGCATAAAGGGGGTGCGCCGTATTAACAAAGCAAGGGGCGCACCGGATTGATGCTCTACGGCGCCGTTTTAAGCCTCAAAGTGATTCTGCTCAGAAGTGCGGCCATTTATATGAACGTTGGCATTCCTGGAATGTTTTAGTTGAGATGCATGGCCTCCGCAATGTTCCATTCGTAGCTTTTGGGGCTCGGTCCAGACATTGCGTGACTTTCGGTGCATGCTGGGCTGTGCCCGAGTTCCCGCCTTTTCTTTGATTCTGCTCTCGGCATGGCCGGTCGTAGAGTTGTGGCCGTATCTTCTGCCCGGGGGCTTCCTTAAAGGATGGCAGACCACCAAGTGAGTTCTCGTCCTGGTTGGGCGAGGTATGGGTTTGTTCGGCCCTCTCGTCTTTGACTTGCGCTTGAACGCGTAGACGCGAGTGTCGTATGATCATCATCGTCATTTTTTGACGTCCACAAATGCCCCCCACTCGTGGGTGGCGCAAACGAGGGACGAATGCGCGGGGCTCGCGAGTGTAGAGCTCTTCGATAGGACGTCTATTCTTTCGAGCCAGTGGGATGATGGTCCGGTGCGAATTCACGGGAAAGCGCTCACTCCTTCAGCGAAGGGATGAGGGGATCGCTTCACCGCATATGCACACGGACTGAGATGTTAGAGTGGGGGTTTAGTCATCGGCCTGGGGTGAATACCCAAGCGAGAATGATGGGTCTATGCGTCGTCTCGGGCTTAAGGCCCAAAGCAACTTAGACGAGGCCAATCCCAAGGGGGAGTTGTTGACTCGTGCTGGGTTTAGGAAAGTTGTTCATTCATCGACTCGGACGGAGGTCCGAGCCGAGCAAAGGGGATGCGCCTTTTTTGTTCATGGACTGGGATGGATGGTCTGAGCCAAGCAAGGAGGGGTTTCTTTGTGTTCATGGACTTGGACGGAAGGTCCGAGCCAAGAAAAGGAGGTCCCTTTTTTATTCATCGACTTGGACGGAAAGTCCGAGCCAAGCAAGGAGGTTCTCTTTGTTCATCGACTTGGACGGAAGGTCCGAGCCAAGCAAGGAGGTTCTTTTTGTTCATCGACTTGGACGGAAGGTCCGAGCCAAGAGCCAAGCAAGGAGGTTCTTTTTGTTCATCGACTTGGACAGAAGGTCTGAGCCAAGCAAGGAGGTTCTTTTTGTTCATCGACTTGGATAGAAGGTCTGAGCCAAGCAAAGGCGTTCTTTTGTTCATCGACTTCGATGGAAGGTCCAAGCCAAGCAAAGGCGTTCTTTTATTCATTGACTTGGACGGAAGGTTCAAGCCAAGGGTTTATTCGTTGGTGGGACTGGGAGTTGTAATATTGAGGTGGTTTATTCATTGACACGGGGTTAATGCCAAAGCAAGGGCCTTTTGTTCATGGCTTCAGACGGAAGGTCTGGGCCACTGGTTTATTCATCGACGCCGACGGGGAGTCAGGGACCAACGTGATTTGTTTGTCTCTTGGTATTTTCGTTGGTATGGGGGCTGGTGCCAACGCAAGGAGCAAGGGTTGATTCCCCAATCCCGGACGAAAGGTTCGGGTGAGGTGTTCTTCGTCAGTGCCGACAGGATGTCAAGAGCTGACATGGTTGATTCGTCTATTGAAATATTCGTTGGTACGGGCTGGTGCCAACGCAAGGAGAAAAGGTTGATTCCCCAATCCCGGACGAAAGGTTCGGGTGGGGTGTTCTTTATCAGTGCCGACAGGATGTCAAGAGCTGACATGGTTGATTCATCTATTGAAATATTCATTGGTATGGGCTGGTGCCAACGCAAGGAGAAAAGGTTGATTCCCCAATCCCGGACGAAAGGTTCGGGTGGGGTGTTCTTTGTCAGTGCCGATAGGATATCAGAGGCTGACATGGTTGATTCGTCTATTGAAATATTCGTTGGTAGGGGGCTAGTGCCAACGCAAGGAGAGAAGGTTGATTCCCCAATCCCGGATGAAAGGTTCGGGTGGGGTGTTCTTCTTCAGTGCCGATAGGATGTCAGAGGCTGACATGGTTGATTCGTCTATTGAAATATTCATTGGTAGTGGGCTGGTGCCAATGCAAGGAGAAAAGGTTGATTCCCCAATCCCGGATGAAAGGTTCGGGTGGGGTGTTCTTCGTCAGTGCCGATAGGATGTCAAGAGCTGACATGGTTGATTCGTCTATTGAAATATTCGTTGGTAGGGGGCTGGTGCCAACGCAAGGAGAGAAGGTTGATTCCCCAATCCCGGATGAAAGGTTCGGGTGGGGTGTTCTTCGTCAGTGCCGACAGGATGTCAGAGGCTAACATGGTTGATTCGTCTATTGAAATATTCGTTGGTAGGGGGCTGGTGCCAACGTAAGGAGAAAAGGTTGATTCCCCACTCCCGGACGAGAGGTTCGGGACAGTGCCGACAGGATGTCAAAGGCTGACATGGTTGATTTGTTTATTGAAATATTCTTGAAGACAATAGTGAGTGTTAATAAAGGGAGACTGATTCCTCCCCCCCCCCCTTTTTCCTCTTTTTTTTCTTTTCTTTTTTCTTTTCTTTTTCTTTTCCTTTTTTCTTTTCTTCTTATTTTTTCTTCCCTTTTTTTTCTTCTTTTTCTTCCCTTTTTTTGACACGCAAGATAAATAGTGCCCAAACCATCTAGACAATAGTAATGCAAATTCGCCCAGGGCAGGGCGGAGTAAAGCACTATTCCTCGAATGGGGGGATCGGAGCATGGTACAACCTCAGATGCCTACCATTGAGGGGCGGAAACTGAACCTCCCCCTGATGGTCGACGATTACATATGCTCCGCCCTCGTAGACTTTCTGGATCACATAGGGTCCAAGCCAATTCTCATTCAGCTTGCCCTTGGGGTTGGAAGCCATGACTTCTCTTCTCTTCACCATAACGAGGTCACCCTTCTTGAATTCGCGTTCCTTGACGAGCTTGTCGAAGGCCCGACCTTGGCCTGATAGACCTGGATGTTCTGCTAGTCTTGGAGCCATTTCCCCTCCAAGTTGGAGAGCACTTTGAGCCTTCGCTCGACATTTGTCTGCTCTTCCCGGACCAACCCGTGTTGGATTACGACCCGGAGGGAGGGTATTTCTAGCTCGATAGGGACAATTGCCTCTGAGCCATATACCAGGGAAAAGGGTGAACAACCCGTTGGAGTTTTGTACACAGTTCGATGCGCCCACAGGGCCTCGTACATTTTCTCTTCCCTGTCTCTCTTATTAGAACTAACAATTTTGGACAGGAGAGTGCAAAGAGTTTTATTGAAAGCTTCAGCCAAGCCATTGGCCTGTGGGTTGTAGGGGGTCGACGTCCTCCAGTCGATCTTGTACTTTTCTGCCAGCCGGTAGACCTTCTGGTTACGGAAGTGACTTCCATTGTCTGAGATAATTCGGTTCGGAGTGCCAAATCGGAATATGATGTTGCGACGGACAAATCTGGCAACGATCTCCCCAGTCACTTCTTTCAAAGCAACAGCCTCCGCCCAGCGGGAGAAGTAATTAGTTGCGGCCAAGATGTACTTGCACCCAGCTGATGATGCGGGTAGTGGACCTACGACGTCTGTTCCCCATTGGGCAAAGGGCCAGCTGGGCAGTGTTGGATGCAGCGGCACGGGCGGTCTTCTGGGCACCGTCGCGTGCTCCTGGCATCTTTGACAAGACTTGGCATACTTGCAGCAGTCGTCGAACATTGTCGGCCAATAGTAGCCAAGCTTCTTTATTTCAATTTTCATTTTCGGTCCTGCCTGATGTGCACCAGCTGTTCCGACGTGAACCTCTTTCATGACCTTCCAAGCTTCTTCTGTGGACATGTATCGTAGGAGCACCTTTCGCTTGGCATCTGCCATAATTCAGAATAGGATACCGTTTCGGACCTCATAAGAATCTTTTGTTCTGATCAGCTTGATCTTCTCTTCTCTCTGCCTGGGTAGTTACTGGTATTTAAACCACTGTAAAAGGGGGGCTCTCCATTCGGGTGGGCTAATGGCTTCCGCTGTGATGACCTCAAGTTCTTCTTCTTCTGGCCCTTCTATCATGCTAGGCACTTGGCGCTGATTCACCACCTGGATGCTGAGGCATCCATTTGGCGGGACTGCTAATGAACTTGCCAATTTCGCCAGTGCATCGGCTTGTGCATTTTCCCCCTGGCGACGTGGCCTATCTCAATGAGGTAGAACTGCTGCATGAGCCATTTCGCCTTAGCGTGGTAAGGGAGTAGTTCGGGTTTTCGTACGTCAAACTGTCCTTGGACTTGCTTGATGACCAATAATGAATCGCCAAACACCTGTAGCATTTTAATCTCCATTTGCAAAGCGACTTGGAGACCGATGATCAGAGCTTCATACTCTGCCTCGTTGTTTGTGTAGGGCTTGTTAATGGAGCAGGATGTATGCAATACTTCTCCCTCAGGGGATTTAAGGATGATGCCGGCCCCGGCCCGTACTTTTATGTGCCCTGACGAGGTTGTTTCTGTTCTCGAAGCTCCGTCAAAGTGGAGCTGCCAGGCGATCTGTCGGACTTGGTCCACTTCTAGTGTTTCATCTTCAGGCAACTCTGTGGCCAGTGGGGAATCTTCAGGCACAAGGTGTGCTGCAAAGAAATCGGCCATGGCTTGACCCTTAACGGCCTTCTGCGGCACATAGGTGATGTCAAATTCCATTAACAGTACTGCCCACTTACCGAGACGTCCCTTCAGAACTGGCTGGGAGAGAATATGCTTGACTGGGTCGGCCTTAGAAATCAGGCTCACTTCATGCGAGAGCAGCCTCAGCTTCTTGACTGCGAAGACCAAGGCGAGGCAAACCTTCTCAATCGGGGTGTATTTTGCTTCTGCCCCCATTAGTCTTCGGCTAAGGTAATAAAGAGCTTGCTCCTTCCCCTCATCATTGTTCTGGGTGAGCATTGCCCCCAGTGAACATTCGGTGGCAGCTATATATAGAATAAGTGGCCTCCCCTTGACAGGTGCCCCCAGCATAGGCGGGGTCTTTAAGTAATCCTTCAGCCGATCGAAGGCCTTCTGACATTCTTGGTTCCAGTTGAAAGGTGCATTCTTCATCATTAATTTGTGGAATGGCTCACAGTGCCCAGACAAATTGGAGATAAATCTTCGGATGTAAGCCAGCCGGCCTTGTAGGGATCTTAACTCTCCCAGATTCTTCGGAGGAGGTAGCTCCTGAATGGCTTTTATTTTAAAGGGGTCGATCTCGATCCCCCTATATCAGACAATGAAGCCGAGGAACTTTCCACTGGAGACGCCGAAGGCACACTTCATTGGGTTCATTTTTAACTCGTACTGCCGGAGTCTCTCGAAGATGACTCTAAGGTCATTCAGGTGCTCCCCCCTTTTCTGTGTCTTGACGACTAGATCATCAATGTGGCATTCAACTTTACTATATAGCAGTTCATCGAATATCTTGGTCATCGCCGGTTGGTAAGTGGCGCCAGCGTTCTTGAGGCCGAAGGGCATTCTTTTTTAGTGGAATATCCCTTTAGGCGACCGGAAGGCCGTATGAATTCGGTCATGTTCAGCTATCCATATTTGATTATAGCCGGACGATCCGTCCATGAAGGACAAGGCCTCATGGCCAGTAGTTGCATCAATCATTACTTCGGTGATGGGTACCGGAAAGTCATCTTTTGGGCAAGCTTTATTCAGGTCGCGGAAGTCCACGCAGATCTTGATCTATGCATTCTTCTTCTTCACCGGCACAATGTTGGCCAACCAAGTAGTGTATTGGTTTTCAGCTACAAAATCAACATCTATGAGCTTGTCGACTTCTTTGCAAATCTATTTTATCAGCTCCGGCCTCATACGCCTGGGGGACTGCTTCACCGGCTCCACCTTGGGATCAATAGCCAGAATATGTTGAGTCACACCGGGGCTCAGGCCGGGCATCTCTTTCTAGTTCCAGGCGAAACAGTCTCGGAATTCTTGCAACAACTTGATATATTGTTCCCTTTCCTGTGGATGTAAAAGGGCACTTAGGAAGGTTGGCCTGGGGTCACTTTTCGTGCCTAGGTTAATTTCAAGGAGCTCATCTACTGTGGCCTGGCCGCCATCTTCAATTTCCGGCGGCGATGGTAGTAGGTCGATGAAATCTCTTCGCCATCTTCTACTTCAAAGACACCATAGGCCTCTTCTTGCCCCGCCTCGTTAGGTAATGAGGCTTTGCTTGTTTCCCTCTCTTCCAGGACTGTTGTGTGCGGCTCCGAGGGGTTCTCCTACGCGGAGAAGTAAAGGACTTCTCTGGGATCTTCTTGGTAACTATCATAGACGGCTCCTGCAGGAGCCGAGGTGATTGATTGCCACACTGGGGACTGTTCCACTGCCGGCGGCCGGGGTAGTTCATTCTCTGCTATATCTTCAAAAATATGGTGCTGAACTGACACCATGTAAACACTTCTTTCGTGGCTGCCTGCCACATGGGGGTATGGTGGAGCCACCACATAATCTCCCATTCTGAGCTCATCTCTCTCAATCAGGTCTTGAGTGATGTCCTTGAAGACGTAACAGTCTTCGATAGAGTGGCCTAGTAGTTGGTGATAAGGGCAAAATAGGGGGTCGCCACTTCTGCGAGCATCTTGCGGCCTCTTAGACCTCGGGAGGGAGACCTTGCCGTAGTAGCAGGCCCAATCAAAGATTCCTCGGGTCTTATTCCTCGGGAAAGAGTAAGGCCTTTCCATCCTCTCCTGTAGTGTAGGATTTCGCTCGGTCGATTGTCTGACTGGAGGGACAGCTACATCCCTTGCCTCCTTTCTCCGGTGCATGGGGGCATTCGGGACGTTGTTCGAGGACTGACGCGTGTCGATGTTCTGTTGGCAGAAGATGCTCCTGATTAAGTCAGACACGAGTGCAGTCGCTTCGGCCAATCGAGCCCTCAACATTTCAATTTCCCGCTGTTGTTGATAACACAGGGCAAAAAGGCCAGAGTCGCACCGAGGGAAGCTCGGAGTCTGACTTGCTTCCCCGTCCCTTGCATCAATGTCAGACCAGGGCAATGGCACCCTGCTGCTGCAGTTATTCAAGGTTGGTCCCTCAGAGGAGGACAGGACCTTCCCCTTGCTCCTACATGGAGGTGGATTCCATAGGAATACTTCTTCATCTTGTTCTTCGTTGGCCAAAGGCATAAGGTGCTGGCGGCCTTCAACCTGCCATGGGCCTGCAGTGCCTGTGTGGCTATTGCCTCCTAGAATCGAGACTGATACCACATCGGCTTCATAGGAATGTTCTGGTGAAAAGCCCAATCCTGGATGCCGGGTGATTTGCAACAACCTCCGGTCCAGGTTTGGTGGGTTCCACGTTTTCTTGAACATTTCTTTCCGACTGGAGAGCTGGTGGAAGGGGATCCCTTGCTTCCTGGTCATCTTGACCACACGACCGGCTATGTCAAGGAGTCCCATGATTGGGACGAGTGGGTCGTGCAGCTCATCGGGGAGTCTACAATCGTCATCCCCCTTGACCGGGTGCTCCTTGGCCACATAAAAGATGGTAGGTAGACCCTCGGGGTTGGGCACCTCGAAGGTCCTTAATGGTTCAACCACCTGGCAGTCAGTTGCTGCGAGAGGCTTGATGATCCCAGGTGGGACCCTGACGTCTTCCAGCAAGTCTTCAAGGTATGGTGTTCCCGGTGTAGGGTAGATGGGAAGACAGGTGGCCCGGAATACCCCTTCTGCTTCAGAAATGAATGACACCTGAGGGGGAGCCACATAGCCAGGCGGTGGTGGAGGGAATTAGCTGTCAGGCTCTGCCTTTTTCTTTCCTTTGTCTTGAGTGGCTTGGGAGGCTTGCCTTGGCTTTTCCAAATAGAGATTAGCGTCCGATAAGTGACATTCGAACACTTCGAAAAGATGGAGGTCGGCAAAGATTCTCTCCTCTTTCCCGTTGCCGGGGTACTTGATGCATTGGTGCAGAGTGGATGGTACCATGCGGTTTTGGTGCAGCCAAGGTTTGCCGAGCAACGCCTTGTAAGAGGTGCTAGAGTTGATCACATGGAACTTGACCTTGGTGGTGAAGTCGCCGAGGGAGAGGTTGAACTCTGCGACCCCCATAGGGACCTCGCACTTCTGGTTGAAGCCAGCAATCTTGACGTTCTTGACCTCAACCAGGTGTACGTCAAAGTAATGTTTCTGATACACCCGATGGGGGAGTATGTTCACTGCTGCTCCCGGGTCGACCAGGACTCTGTTGATGGGGTGCCCATTCAGCTGCCCCTTCATGTAGAGCGGCATGTTGTGACTACAGGTGGGTAGAAGCATATCCTCTTCCGTGAAGGCCAGAGCTACTTCAGGTGACATCTCTGCAAGGTAGGCTTCAACATATGCTGGTGTCTGGAGTGCAGCGATGACGGCTTGCCGCGTTTCTTCATCTAGGGATAAAATCTCCCAGACGGTAAACCTGGCTGGGATCTTCTTCAGGTGTTTGACTATCATGTTGCCAGCTCGGACCTCGAGTAACTTCATCTCTTCGGCTCTACTGCGCCTGCCTCCACCTTAAACCTGGGGAACCGGCTCGGTGGGTGCCTCTTTCGCTGGGTCGGGTGCCGCTTGAGCTTGCGGAGCCTGCTGGGTCACTTCCTTTTCTTTCATGAACTCGGCAAGGTTTGGAGTGTTGTCAGGTTCTTCCCTTGGCCGAGGAGGAGTCAGTACCAACGGGGCCGAGGAGCTACCCATCTCTTTGGTCTGCTGGGACTCACGGGGGCATGACTACTTTCCCCTCTGAGTCGTAAGAAATTCAATAAATGAAGGGGCGGCCTGGCCGATCGGTTCTCCAGGGTAGAGACCTAAGGGAGGGGGAATCTCCATGCCTTGGACCCTAGGCTCGGGGATGTGATACGGTTGTTCTCCCCTAAGCAGGATGTTGTGGTCAGCCTGAGGAGGACGTCCCCACTTCCTTCCTGACCTGGTGGCATGTTGGGAGGTGGATGCTTCAGCTTGATTCACCTCTGATGGCTCGACGGGCACTTCTTGCTCTTCCTCTCTCAGGGAGAGGACTGTGTCAAATAATGCTGAGAGGGTGTTGCAAGAAAGGACAACCCCACTCTTCTTCCCGCTTCTCGGTATTCTCTTCTTCTATTTCTTCTTCTCTTCAGTCGCTGGCAACTGCTCTTGGGGAAGCTCACCCAACAAGGGAGGCTCTTCCTTCATCCCGGCTCCTGCTTCCGGGGCTAGCTCGAGTGACTCAAACTCCTCCCAAGGGACATACTCCTTCAACTCCACAGGCTGGATCTCGGGTTGTTCATAATCTTCAAACCCATCAATAATGGCCTGGAGTCTTTCCACCGCAGGACTGGTTTCTTTGTGCACCCGCATCGGGATGTGTTTCTTCTTGTTGTGATTAGGGCGCCTCATGACTAGCCGGGGGGCTGTGTCATGCCAAACAGGTGTCACCAGTGGCGGTGCTGGTCGGGGTGTAACACCCCTTATGTGAACCTCTGGAGTGGGCCGAGGAGCTTGTCTTCTTCTTCTGTTCTTCGTTGGCGCGACTTGCCAACCTCCTTCATCATGAGCTGGCGCCATGACGAAGGCTTGATAAGTGGCATGTGTACTGCCCTTCGCCCATTCTTTAGCCAGTTGTTGGTATAAAGATGCCATGTTGACAGTGGTGCCGAGGTTCGGTATCTCGTGCGGCTGCGGGGGATCCACTCTGAGCTCCCCCATGTCCAGCTCTCCCTTCTTGATCAAGAACTCAATGACATCCTTGAAGATGTAACAATCCTAAATGGTATGCCCAAGCATCTGATGGTATGGGCAAAAGTGAGGATCATCATTCTTCTTCAAGTCACCAGGCCTCTTTGGATCTGGTAATGTGATCTTGTTGTACCTGGTGGCCCATTCAAACAGGACTCGGGCTTTGTCTCGAGGAAAGGAATACAATTTGTTCCTCATCTTCTCCCGCATGGAGGGACCTTCCCGCCGTTCAGTGGACCTGGGCGGAGGAGGGTCGGCCATCTCTTTGTCTTTCTCTTTCTGTTTCTCGAAAGCTTCGAAGTCCAGTGTATGAACTTCTGGCGGTTTGGCCTCCTCTCGGCCTGCCTGACCGTCTGACTTGATGCAGCTGGAGCAGAAGAGTATCAAGCAAGGAATGCTTCGATCTCTGCCACTATGTTGTTCAGACGGTCGAATGACCTTACCTCATCACCGATCATCCTCTAAAGGACCTCCTTCTTCAGATTCTGTTTACATATCTGCACTACGTCCTCCTGATGCGGGGAACGCTTGCACCTCATGCTGAGGTTCCTCCATCTCTTTATGTAGTCGAGTGCCAACTCATCATTTCTCTGTCTCGTGGCGTAAAGCTCTGCCACGGTTACCTCCCGCTCAGCTATGTAGAATCTTTCCTTGAATTTCTTCTGCATATCAGGCTAGTCGGCAATGGACCCGGCGGGCAAGCTCGAGTACCACTCGAAAGCGAGCCTGGTAAGTGTAGAACCGAAGAACTTGAGGAGATAAGCATCATCCGCCGCTAGATCCCCCATAACATTCACATAATAGGCAATGTGCTCCCTGGGAGACCCTTGCCCATTAAATTTCTCAAACTTTGGCGGCTTGGTGATGCCGGCCGGCAGCCTCTTGGCAGCATAGTGTCCCGGGTAAGGTACCCGGTATACGTCGAATGGCGTGTGATCACCATCGCTCCTCTCTGCCAACTTCATATCTATCATTTGTTCGAGCATAAGTCTGCTTACTGTTGCCGGGTCAACCGGGTTTGGATAGAAATGGGCCGGTTGCGCCAGCAGCGTTGTTAACACTGTCGCCTGAGGTGCAATAGTGGACCCCTGGAATGGCAAGTTTGGTGGCGGGGCCGGTGTGATATGCTGTGGCTGATGCAGGGGTACGCCACCAGTGTAGGTAGGTATTAGGGGAGACACCGTCACCTGTGGAGAAGCTTCCGAGGCCTGACCATTGCCCCAGGGGTCTCTGGCAATGCTTCAGTCTGTCCGGATGTTGAGAGATGAGCGGCTCTTTCAGTCAGTTGTTTCTTTAACAATTCGATCTCCCGCTGATATTGTTGCATCATGTGTAATACCGCGGGGTCGTTCATGGAAAGGCTAGGGGTGCTCCCTCTTTCTTCGATCGGCACCTCTTCGGATGAGGTGGATGGTCCTCCCGCGGTGCCTTCTGTAATAACATTGGCTGCCAAGGCCATTGAGGGTTCGTCATAGTTGTTAGCGCAGCGAAGAGTGATATAGAAGGGGGGGATGAATAGATCACTCCTAATTTACAAAACTTCAGCGGAAACTCACTACTTCGAAATACAACCCTTCAGATATGGCTAAACAATGCAGCTAACGCAGTGAGAAACTAAGACAGGATAATAAGGTGCGATTGGAAGAGGCCGTCCACACACAAACACAATGCCGAACAGAAGGAAAGCACAAATGATAATACCAAGCCACAGAGGAGACAAGAGATTTTAAGGTGGTTCGATTGTAGTCCACAATCTACATCCACCCCTCACTCCAACTAGAGTGAGGATTCCACTAGCCACTGCTAGAAAACTGCAGACTCAGTCTGCGAATAATATGCTGCCACACAGCTTGAACAACCAAGGGAAACAAATCCCTCAACCAAACTCTGCTACCCACAGAGCTTGACACCTGGACCTGCTACCAGCAAGACCAGAACCGGAGATGGCTCTCCCTTCCTCCAACTCGGAGGGAACCTGCTAATGACAACCCGTCACTGACAAAACCAGATATCACAGATCTCTCTTTTTCTGCAGCCCAGAGGGGAACCGGAGTAACTCTCCCTTCCTCCAAACACTGGAGGGTAACAACTCGAAATCAGATATATGAAGAAATGAAAGGAAAAACAGAAATGTAAACAAGACCAACGATGAACACAAATCATTTCAGAAAAACCAAAATCAAATGTAGCTTTCGAAGAAGCAAATTGGACTCTTCTCTCTCACTCAGACTTTTCTCTTACAGCAATACTCTCAAATCTTTTCTCTCTATCTTCTTTCTGGAACGTGGAGGCTCTCTCTCTTTTCTTCTTCTGCTCAGGGATTTTGCTCTTCAGCTTTTTCTCTAGTTCTATCCATCTAATCGCAGAAGGCACCTTTTATATGGCATTCGACCTGAGTTTCAGGCCTTCACACGAGTGGGTCTCGTTCCCTCCCTTTCCAGAGCATTCTCGGATCACGTGCTAGGCATCATCCTTGGTTCATGTGCCCAATCATTGACCTGAATCATCTGTAGGCAGAGACAAGGAAATGTGATTAGTTAGTTCAGTCAGATATCAACGAATGTATATACATTAGAATAGCAAATGAGCAAGTGTGTACACTGAGAGAGTGTATAGACTTGTGAGTCTTCAAGCGACCTCAGTGTATAGACTAGCTGAATAATGCATTATCATAACAGATGAAATGTGTGGACTTCTGTGAAGTGTATGAAGCCCTCGAGTGTATAGACTTAGGGATGTCAATTAGGCAAGTGTGTTAAGTGTGAGAGTGTATAGAGTTGAAGTTCTTCATGCGAGCTCAGTGTATGGACTTGTAAGTGTTCATGCGACCTCAGTGTGTAGACTTCATTCAGCAGGCAAGACAATGGATGTATAGAGTTGGTCGTGTGAAGGAGGACGAGTGTAAAGACTTGTAATGATGAGCAGCAATGTGTAGACTTGTGAAGCACAACTGTATGCACTGTATGGACTTCAACATATAGACGTCGATGTATAGACTTCGATGAGAGCAATGCATGAAGGCATCGAATGTGTAGACTTAGAAACAACAATTAAGAAAGTGTGAATAACTTGAGAGTGTATAGACTTGCAGGTGATATCGAGTGTATAGGGTTGAAGGATAACTGAGTGTCTAGACTTAGAGATGAGTAGACTTCCCAAAGAGCTGGACGATGTACAGACTTGAACAAGTAAAGTCTGTACAGACTTGAAGGTTCACAGTGTGTAGACTTTGGCAAGGCAACGTCAGTAAAGTTCCCAGTGTACAGACTTACTGAACTGAGCGTAGGTAAAAGATATGAGGAATGTATAGACTTACTCAGTTCAGTTCAGAACGTAGGTAAAAGTCCTAATGTATAGACTTTACCTGAGAATGCAACCGCTGTACAGACATGCTCAACCAGTCCGATGTACAGACTTGGAATTTCAACAGAAGGATGTACAGACTTGGAATTTCAACAGAAGGATGTACAGACTTGGAACTTCAACTCTATACAGAAAACTAATGCCAATGTATAGACTTCACCTCGTGCAAGCTACAGTGAATGAGTGTATAGACTTAATGGTCTCTCTGGCTGTACAGACTTGATCACAGGTTGAACAGTCGAATGTATAGACTTGCTTCCACCGACCAATGTATAGACTTTGTAAGCGTGAGACGCTGAATGAGACGGTGGCTGAGACGATGTACAGACTTCAGGTGAAACGATGCAGCTACAGTGCAGTGTAGACTGCCAGTGTATGGACTTGTATAGTGACTAGAGGTTATACAAACTTTGGGTCATGATGTGTGAGACGAGGGACAGTGTATTGACTTTGAGATGGCAGACGTTGTGTAGACTTGTGGTTCAACTGGATGTATAAACTTGGAATTCAACAGGATGTATAGACTTGGAAGATGAAGGGCAATGTGTAGACTTTGAAATGAACGGGAGAGTGTATAGACTTGACCCCTTGAAAGGATGTATACACTTCAGATGCAAGCTACAGTGCCGTTGTATGGACTTGAACTCAAGGAATGGCTGTACAGACTCTGAAGGCTTAGCGGAGGGTGTACAGACTTTGAATATGAAGTTCAATGTATGGACTTCAGGTGAAGACCAATGTACATACTTTGAATGTGAAATTCAATATATGGACTTGGAGAGTAAAGGAGGCGTCGACCCACCAGAGGTGGAGCGTCGACCCATCAGAGGTGGAGCGTCGACCCATCAGTGTACAGACTATGCAGATAGTGTGTAGACATGATCAAGTAGTGCATATTTATCTGACAGCCATATGAACTGCATAGTCCTACATGATGAAGCATGAATTATTCTAGAGATAGAAGATTGATTTATAGTGTGAGACATCATCAAAATCGTAGGGATGCAACAATAGTCACCTTCTCCAGTGTGGACTTGTGACTTCTCAGCTGCCGCTTTCCCTCTTTTGGTAAGAGGTCCTGGCCTTGTGGCAAGCCTGGCCACTTCTTCGGGCTCGGTTGGTAGAGCCCCATACCGGTCAGATACCCCTGCCATGTTGCAAGTATAAACTCTTAGGTCTCTGCCTCTTCTTGTTGTTCTTCTCGATGGCCTACCCGAAAAGACCAATATGTCAAAGACCGATCTCCGCGGCTTCACTTCTTCCCTCGATGGGGACTGATAACGCTCCTCGGAGCAGTTTCTTGACTCGGCGCTTGGCACCGGACGAGTCTCTTGTTCTTCAAATACAGAGGCTACTGCCCCTAGTAATCTCTGGCGACCCAGGGGAGTGCTCCCCGGTCCCCGCAAGTAGTTCTTCATGGCTTGCTCCACTCCTTCCCAGTCCTGGTCAGGAGGAGAGGCTGGTGACGTTGCCCTGTTAACAACAACGGGCATGTGGGTTGTAGGCTCAGCACGGGCAACCTGATAGTGACGTCGGTAGTGTCAACGATAGATGTTCTCCGGTGGGGCCGGTGTAGTTAATGCCGACTGGCAGACGGGGGCCGATGTCTTGACCCAATCTCCTTGTTGTGCCCTTGCCGGGCAGAAGGTGCTGGGCCCTGCCCGGGCTGGTGAGGTGAACCGGGCCCCCTTGGGAACTGTGGAACGCACTAGATTTCATGTTCGTGAAAGATATCGGGGTGTTCTTTTTATCGGTTTATCTAGTGCGAGGGCGTGCTAGTCACCTGGGTGACAATGTGTTCGGGCTTCAAGACTAGAGTGGTCCGAAGCCCGGAGTGCGCTCCGTCTGACTAATCAGACGATTGTGGATATCGGGTCGGGACTGGAGACCCGCCACGCCATAAAGGCTGCGACGTTAATTACATCCCCTCGGAGAGGGGAAGACCTCTGATTAATCGCCAAGAAAAGGGGCCAAATGACCTAAAGATCATTTTTTCATTAAAGCATGCGAGTTGGGTTGACATGATTTAAACCCTCCGCATCGGTATGCAAAACGGTGTTCAAAACCATACAAATACTTGCTGCGAGTGCGGCAAATTTAATGCAAGTGCGGGATTAGATCCCGGTATATATGTATCAATCACTAACGGATCATCCAGTATTCGGTCGAGAGTCCATATTCGAAGCATCGAAGATATCAACAAAGACATTTGGATATCTGCCGTAGGTACGACACGTTTCATATGGGTACGGGATCGGATTCCGGAAGAAGTGGGTCAAGCTGATGAACTATCGGCCCAAGAGGTGTACGGATCATGACCATGTCGGGGATCCCGAGGTCCACATCCGATACCACGTGGCGTCATTGCACAGTCTGGGGGAGCGAGTTGTTAAGTGCAAAGCCCGAACTCGGCAACATGCGCCCTCGCATGCGGATCAACTTGCGCGGTGTGTTTCCGGGGGCAGCGCCCCAGGAACAAAATTTTAATTGTGGGGGGGGTATGCTATTGTCATTGTTCCGACCATTGAATTAAGTGTTTTATTCTCATTCCATTCTTTCTATTTTGTTTATTGATTTAGTCCTTATTCTCTGGTTTATTCTTTAATTTCAATAGTTTTCTTTCTCCTTTTCATTCTTTTAGTTCTCTTTTACCACGCCATATTAGCACGTTGCAAGAAGATGGGCGCGCCGGTTAAGGGGCGTCGGGTTAAGATGTGAAGGGGCGCGCCGGAATTGAAGGGCAAGGGAGGAGGAAATGGGGGCGCGCCGTTTTTAGGTGTTCACAGAAGGAGATGGGGAGCGCGCCGTTTTCGGGTGTTCACAGAAGGAGATGGAGGGGGCGCGCCGTATTAAGGCCATTCAAGGGGAGAGGGGCGCGCCGGTTTAAACGGCGCCGGATTAGGATCGAAAGGGGTTCCGGTTGTGGGTTAAAACGGCGCGGGGGAAAGTAACCGCACCGGGATAAAGTCTTCCGAGGGTTGTTTTCATTGCTATTGACTGTGTTTTTCTTTTATTTCACCTGAAAGCTGGTTTGATGGTTGGTTTGTTCATCCATTTGGAAGATTAAGTTGATGAAAAGGGGGGGGGTTTAATCATTTTAATCGTTTGTTGAGGTGAATTAGCATGGATGCTTAAGTATTCGTTCGGGGGGTTTAGTTCCCAGAGTTTACTATGTATTGGATTAAAAACTTAGTTCGTTCTTGAGTGGCTCAATTTGTTCACTTGTTCTTGGCCCTGGCGAGAATCGGGCAGCACCTCCCCTGAACCCGAAGGGTCTGGGAAAAAAAATGGGGCGCGCCATACGGAGAGAGCTCCGACGGCCCTGAAACATCCCGGTGTGCGCATAAGCGACAACACTAGTAAAATTACCCCATTTGGGGCCGGAGGTCCCGAGGGCTAGCCTACAAGGGAGTCCGGTGGCCCATGGGTTGTTGCGATCATATCGACTCCCCCCGTTCGGGGCCGGAGGTCCTGAGGGCCAACCTACAAAGGAACTCCGGTGACCCGAGGGTTGCCGTGATCGCGTGGCTGAAGACCGCGTGAGAGCTGAAGTCGACACAAGAACACGGTGGAAGGGAGATTTAGGGGATAAGAAAGGATCGGGGTTAAAGGCTACATGCTTCATTTCCACTTAGACAGAAAGAACTACATCGGGGCTGGACGTCGCTGAGTAGAATACAATGGAAGAGGAGAAAGACAATGACCCACCCTCACACGGCTGGGTTTCACTCTTCCTCACCCTTTCTTTCTTCTTCTCCACACTTCGGAGCAGGGCTTCGCCGCTAGTAGAGCGTCCCTCCTCACACGGCTGGGTTTCACTCTTCCTCACCCTTTCTCTCCCACTCTTTCTTTCTTCTTCTCCACACTTCGGAGCAGGGCTTCGCCGCTAGTAGAGCGTCCCTCCTCTCTTTTGCTTCTTGCCTGGGGGTTGTATTTATAGGGAGAGCAGGGAAGCAAGCTTCCCGTTTCTGTGGCTTTTTGTTATGTTCGCAGTTGCCGTTGCTGACGTTGCTGCCCGGATGTCCTATTGCTGCCATGACTGGCTCGCGGGAGGACGCAGATGATGCTGCTGACGTTGCTGGGGTCACCGTGTCAAATGCCGTTGTCGTGGATGTCACCTCCGCCGTAGCTACAGTGTGACCGGGAGAGGGGCAGAGGCATCGTCTCCTCCTTCGCTGGCATATCCACCGCGAGCCACGTTGCTTTCATCATTTGTAGGAGAATGGGTGGCCGACCGACGGAATGAGCGTTCGGCGGTGCAGGGCTCGAGAATTTCCATTCACGGCATATGCTTGGTTGCCCGTTGGATCGAGGCGGAAGTTTTAGCCATTTTAGGTAGTTCATCGACGTGCTGTTCGCAGGAAACAGGGGACCGCATTGATGACGGGATGGCTTCACTGCACGCCGGAGAAGCGCTTCAGAGAATAGAAGTGAGGGGTTAAAACGGCGCCATATTCAAAGGGGCGCCGTTTTAAGCCCCAAAGGGGAAGGCCTCTTCGTAAGGAGCGCGCCGTGTAGCCAATGAAAAGAAAAGGGGTGCGCCGTTTTAAGAGGGGGAGCGCGCCGTTTTAAGGCGCGCCGTTTTAAGGCCCCTTCGTGCCGTTTTAAGCACTAAACGGATTCTTCTCGAAGTCGCGGCCATTTATATGAATGTCGGCATTCCCAGGATGTTCCGGTTGTGATGTATGGCCTCTGTAATATTCCGTTCGCAGCCTCTCGGGCTCGGTCCCAGACTTTGCATGACTTTCGGTGCACGCCGGGCTGTGTCGGAGTTCCCGACCCTTCTTCGATTCAGCTCTCGGCACGGCCGGCTGTAGAGTTGTGGTAGTATCTTCCGCCCAGGGGGCTCCCTCATCGGCTAGCGGACCACCAAGCGAGTCCTCATCCTGATCGGGCAAGGCATGAGGTTTATTTGGCATTTCCGTCTTCGGCTTGCTCTCGAGTGTCGAGACGTGCATGCCGTATGACCATCATCGACATTTTTTGACGTCCACAGGAACCCAAACTTGGTTAACTTTGGTGGGCCTGGAGGCTGACTGCTGCTGCGGCGCTGGGGCCGGAATGGTGGGCGTCATCCTGCCCTTCATCTTCTCCAGTGCCTGAAAAGAGTTGCACACTGGTACGGTGGGTACAATGCGATCCGGGATCACCTCGGAATGTTGCCCGGTAAGATGCACTCGGACAGCCCCAATGACAGAAGACTTGTCGGTGCTGGAGAACCGGCCTCGGTATGATGTCGTGGCGTGGCTCCTCCAGAGCCTCCTCTGGTGAGAGGCCGACCCCTGGTGAGATGGGCCGGTAGTTTGGTGCACATGGTGCACGTTGCAGCTCAGCGTCCCGGTCGGGACTGTCTTGGAAGTTTCGGCCATTGATCGACCGACAGCAGCTTTGGCGGCCCCGTGGATGGGAGCGTTGCTTTCAGTCCTGTCAGACGCTTCCATGTCCAGCAGGCTCGTGAAGGCTACCCCAAGGAAGTTGGGGAAGCCTACCACAGGAGGGAAGCTCCCAAAGCTGAGGGGGACGGCCAAGTAGCCGTTCCGAACATGGCTCTCGACGGCCTGTTGACCGAATGTGGGGGCCATCCTGGTGTCTGAAATGCAACTCTGCATTTGCAAACCACACAATTAGTATTACCAGAAAGGGGCTGTAGGGCCCTTAGTCCCGACAAAGAGATGAAGGGTGATTTCCGTCCCACCGGGCGTGCCAGACTTGTGGACGCACTAAAATTCGGAAAGAATCGGTTCGTTCGTTGATCGGGGTTAATTCGTCTATTTAGTGCGAGGGCATGCCAGTCACAAAGTGATAATTTACTCGGGCTTCACGGAAGCCCATGGTGCGCTTGATCTGACTAGTCAGACGATTGTGTGGTTCGTGTCGGGACCAAAACCCGCCGTGCCATAAAGGCCACGGCGTTATTTACATCCCCCATACGGGGGAACACCCTTGATTGATTGCCGGGAATAAGGGCCCTACGGCCTGAGATTCATGGTAACAAAGCGAGAACAACGATCTCGGATCACGTTTAAACAAACCCATGTTGGGACGTAAAATGTTCATAGATATGTATATGTTGGTCACTCACGGACCATTTCGTGTTCGGACGGAAGTCCGCATTTGTAGCGTTGAAGACGACGATAAAACCGTACGGATGTCTGCAGTAGGTACGGCAAGTTTAATGCGGATGCGAGATAGGATCCCGGAAGAAGTGGGTCAAGCTGATGAATTATAGGCCCAAGAGGTGCCCGGATCATGACCATGTTGGGGATTCCGAGGTCCACGTCCGATACCAAGGGGCATCATTGCATTTCTCTTCACGCATAGTCCGGGGGAGAGGGTTGTTAAGTGTGAAACCTGAACTTGCCAACGTGCGCCCTCGCATGCGGATCGACCTGCCCGGTCAGGTCGCGGGGGTCAAGGGGGCAGCACCCCTTGCGGGGTAATCTTTGATTATTGGCTTCATATTCCTTTCATTTGTTTTATCCATTAGCTTAAAGTCTTTTCTCTTGTTGGTTAATCATTTTTTCTCTTTTAGGCATGCCGGTTTAAAGAGACACCAAGAGAAGATAGGGCGCGCCGGTTAAATGGAAAGTGGGATGCGCGCCGATTTAAGGAAGCCAAGGGGGGGGGCGCCGGATAAGGGGATGCCAAGGGGCGCGCCGGTTAATGGGCAATGAATAGTATGGCGCGCCGGTTAAGGCAAAGAAGGGGAGGCGCGCCGATTTTGGGCTCCAAATAGGAATGGGGGTGCACTATTTATTCCAATATTTTGAGAGTGGTTTTGAGTGTGGCATTAAACCGGCGCGGGGGGTGAGCACGCCGGATTAGCCCGCGCCGGATTAGAGGCGCGTCGGGTTAAGCTCTGTGGGTTTTATTTCACTTTGTTTGATTCTTTTTGCTTCTGTTCTTGTTTCTTCCACTTGCAGATTGATCAAATGGATAGATTGTTTGTTCAATTGATGCTTTAAATCAATAGAGTGCTTCTTATCATTTATTGAGGTGAATGAATACGTGTATTTGGATGTCTTACTTGAAGAGTTTATTATGCAGGAACTCAGAGATTTAGCTTGATTCAGAGGCTTAGTTTGTTCGTCTGTTCTTACGTGTCGTTTGTTCTTACATGTTCTTCGTCTGGCAAAATTTGGGCAGCATCTCCCCCGAACTGAAGCTTGCCAGAGAAAAATGGGGAACACCAAACGGATTGCTCCGGGGTGAACCACAAAACTCGGAGTGAGGCCTCCGTTAACCCATAAGTGCTTGTGGAGGCTCAAGGACTAGCCTTCAAGAGCTCCAGCTGCTCACGGGTGGTGATTTTGTGGAAGTCCCACAGGGACGGATGTTCGCCATGAATAGCTATGAGTGTTCACCCTTCGAACGGGTTCCCTCAAAGTTCATGCCACAAAAGGGGCAAGCTCTCGAGGACCCCAGGTGATGCAGAAAATTGAGAGAAAGAAAAAAAAACTGAAGGAAAGGGGAAGCCAGATCAGAGCAATAAAACATTGCGCATGCTTACAAAGCCACTCTTTTATTCATCCTTAGGGGAAAGGAGGGAAGATAGGTACAAAAGGAGATCTACCCGAAATCACAGGGAAGAATACAATGGAGAAGATAAAAAAAAACTAGACGTTGAGGTGGGGGGAGAAGAAGATACACCGGTGGGGGAGAAGGAGGAATAGAGCACAAGCTCCCCCCTTCCCTGCCTTCTCTCTTTCTCACCCTCTCTCTCCTTTTTCTTCACCTTGCAGATATGAATGGATGGAGCTTCTTCTTCTCTTCGGACGCCGGAGACCTTAGCCGAAACAACCAGCCACCCCTTTCAGTCTCTCCTCCAGCCTCTTCTGGCCTCTCACTTTTTCTTCACAACGCTGCCCCTTTTATAGAATGGCCATCCTGGGAGCGTTCCTGCACTTCCACCTCGTCTACAACGAAGTTGGGAGTTGACTCGATGCGTTGGACGATGCTGGTTCGCGCCGTATGCTGCCGTTCATCCGAGGACGGGATGTTCGCAGGTCTGCCGGGGGTTGCTTCGTCGTTGCCGCTTCTGTGCTGTCGAACGGAGGTAGAAGCAGAGCCATGGGCATTGAATGTTCTCTGTGCGTCGCATTTATGCTGAACAGCGCATCGGTTGGCAAACGGGACAGGATGAGGTTAAACTCATTTGCATTTGGTGCGCCGTATTAAGAAGAGGATATTATGATGGGTTCTCCAAAAGTAGCGCGCCGTATTAAGTTTTTGGCCTTCAAATGGCCACTCCGCTTTAGCATTAGAATGAGAAGCTTTTAAAAATGGGCAAATGGGTACTTCGGTTAAAACGGCACGGCCGGGGGCGCGCCGGATTAAACATTTGCAAAGGGGCGCCGTATTAGAGCATAAAGGGGGCGCGCCGTATTAACAAAGCATGGGGCGCGTCGGATTGATGCTCTACGGCGCCGTTTTAAGCCTCAAAGTGATTCTTCTCAAAAGCGCGGCTATTTATATGAACGTTGGCATTCTCGGAATGTTTTAGTTGAGATGCATGGCCTCCGTAATGTTCCGTTCGTAGCTTTTGGGGCTCGGTCCTGACTTTGCGTGACTTTCGGTGCATGCCGGGCTGTGCCCGAGTTCTCGCCTTTTCTTTGATTCTGCTCTCGGCATGGCCGGTCGTAGAGTTGTGGCCGTATCTTCTACCCGGGGGCTTCCTTAACGGATGGCGGACCACCAAGTGAGTTCTCATCCTGGTTGGGCGAGGTATGGGTTTGTTCGGCCCTCTCGTCTTCGACTTACGCTTAAACGCGTAGACGCGAGTGTCGTATGATCATTATCATCATTTTTTGACGTCCACAATATCTTCAACAACCTGATTTGCCCTTTCAGTCTGACCATCTGTCTGGGGATGGAAAGCAGTGCTGAAATTAAGTTTCGTCCCCAGAGAGTGTTGTAGACCCTTCCAAAAATGAGAGGTGAAGTGTGGGTCTCGGTCAGATACGATCGAGATGGGAACTCCATGCAATCTAACCATCTCCTTAACATACAGGGCAGCAAGTACGTCGACTGACCATCGAGTTTTGATGGGTAAGAAATGGGCCGATTTAGTTAACCGATCGATAATTACCCAAATTCCATCATATCCACCCCTAGACTTGGGCAAACCCATGATAAAGTCCATGCTAATATCTTCCCACTTCCACTTGGGAATATCCAGCGGATGTAGCTTTCCGGCGGGTTTTTGATGTTCCGCCTTCACTTGTTGGCATGTGAGGCAACGAGACACAAAGTCTGCTACCTCCCTTTTCATGTTAGGCCACCAGAAAGTTCTTTTCAAGTCTTGGTACATCTTAGTGGCCCCAGGGTGGATTGTGTACCTCGATCTATGAGCTTCTTCAAGAATCTTCTTCTTCAATTTGGGACAGTCGGTGTGACGACCCGAGGATCCGAGTACCGGAAAGGAACCGGCGCGTCTCGAATCTCGGTCCGCCAACCCATGAGCCCAAAGACTCGGAAGGGTAGAAAGGAGTGGTGTGGGGTACAAGAGAAGTTGCAACGACCACAGAGATAGCACAATAATCCAAAATAAAATGCACAGAATAATATAAATAAATAAACTGCTACAAGGTCCACAGTGTCTCATGTCCAAAAGAAAGTACAGTCAACAGGAAAGAAAGTACAACTACACGGGGCATCCCCCGGAGTACAACTACATGGGGCATCCCCCGACTCTGGCAGACTGGCGACTAACCCTGGCTAGAAGAATCGCGCTGAAACTCGGCCGCGCCTCTCGAAGACCCCCGCCTCACCTGAAAAGCAGGGGTGAGCCTCATCTCATTGGCCCAGTAGGGATCCTGCGAATCCCCACCTCGTACAGAAAACTAGAAAGAAGAAGATAACCCTACTAAACAAGAGAACGGTAGAACCGACAAGCTAAAATAAATAAACGGAAAAGCCGACTACACTAACAGTACCGCATTATGGAACCTCGGTCCAAAAAAACGCAAGTCCACGCCTGCCAGTGAACAGGAGCACCACCCACTAGAAGAACGACCGGATGCGTCCCCTGACATCTTATACCGCGTCACAAGTGTCTAGCTACTACGCCCTGGGCGTGAGACTCAGACACACTCAGTAACCGGAAGTAACCACAAAACAAGGACTAGCTGAGGTCACGCTCGTCAGCGCGGGTCCGAACCCTCAGCCTCGTGTGCACACTCAGACCGTACGCCCTAGGCCTATCCTCTAGCTGGTATTTCCCCCTAAACCCGGACTCGGAAGTACGCGGGGGCCCTGCGGTAACCAGCCTACTCACCGCCTCTCTCGGGTACGCCGCTCAGCCACTCCCAGGCGAGCCAGCACACGCGTGCCGTGGGAAAGCTACGACTAGTGGTAGGGTCACTGGAAGTAAGGACTAATCCACGGAAACCACCGACCAAACGCTAGCACAGACTCTCGATGACCATACGATAGGCACGGATGCCGGGGACACGCATGAGGTCCAACCGTCCCTCAAGTCACGCGGCACCCCTACCGAGGTAACTGATTCTCCGGGGAACCCCGGGTGCCCCTGTGGCTCTCACTGGGTGCCCACGGCCTCCCTAGGGCCACACGCCACAACCGGGTCCGTAACTCACCCAACCGGAGGTCATGCTACCCGCAAGAACATGGTTCGAGGGAGGGGGATGGTCGCGCTAGGTACGCCTAGCGCGACACCGAAGAACGCACTAGCTATGGCTAGCGCGATCTTCCATGTCGCGCTGCCCAAAGCTAGCGCGTTCACACCTGAACGCGCTAGTCTTGGATAGCGCGATCTGGAGATCACGCTACCAGAACCAGGCGCGTTCCCCACCGCCTTACTGTTCGTCTTCTCAGACGGACACGCTCGGACGACATGGTGCGTTCATCAAGAACGCGCCACTGGACTATAGCACGACAACGGGCCGAGCCCGGTTCGTGAAATACGCCCAGAAAATGTAAAACCACGCCCATTCACCACCCCAGGTGAAGGGAAAACAACGAGGGATCACCCCACAACGTCCTAGCATGCATCTAGAGCCCCCAAATCGATCAAAAACTCCACGAATCGACGGATCCGGTGCTCAAACCCCAAGCATGAAAATGACCCTCCCGACATGGATTTAACCCCACTCGGCCTCTCCACGGCCTAGAAATCACGAGGAACGCTGTAAAGAGGGTAAGGATCCATCCCCCTACCTCAAGGGAGATGACCGTTGCGCTCACGGGAGGAAGAAAGAAGAAGAAGAAAAAAGAGAAAGAAAAGGGAAAAAGAAAAAGGCTATAAATAGAAAATCCAAAAAATGCCAAAAATACCGAAAAATAGAAAAATACACCTCCTCGACTGTCTCGACGCGCTGATCACAACGGTACCACTCGTGGGCTGGTGAACGACCCGGTTCACCCGCTACAGGGTTCCGAAGGATTCACCGAAACCCGTACGCGAAAATCGGAAAACGCGAACGGAAAAGCCGCGGACACACTCCGGGCCTCCGAAACAACTCCGGATCATGCCGATCCGAACACGAAAGATGTCCAAAATGAAATTTCAGACGCAACAGAATTAGACACCCCGATAAACCAGATCCGAGACCCACAAGGAAGGATCCGAAAGATCCGGGACATTACATCCCTCCCCCCTTAAACGAATTTCGTCCTCGAAATTCAAGGACAAGGCACAAGGACGGGGGAAAGACTCACACAAACAAATAAGGATACAGCTCCCGCATCTCATCCTCACGCTCCCAAGACGCCTCGCTGCCAGAATGACGCTGCCAGACCACCTTAACCAGAGGAATAACCTTGTTTCGCAGGCGCTGCTCTCGCCGATCCTCAATGCAAACAGGAAACTCCGGAAGGGACAGATCTGGGGTCACGTCAGGCCAAATGGCATCCTCGAGAACATGAGAGTCATCAGGCATGTACTTCCGAAGCATCGACACGTGGAACACATCATGCACCGCGGAAAGCTTCGGAGGTAGCTGCAACCGATAGGCAACTTCCCCAACACGCTCAACGATGGGAAAGGGACCAACGTAGCGGGGACTCAACTTCCCACACCTACCGAAGCGCATCACGCCCTTCATGGGAGGCACTCTCAAGAAAACTCGATCTCCCACAGCAAAGCTGAGAGGTCGCCTCCTCCGATCGGCATAACTCTTCTGTCGGCTCTGAGCTGCCAACATCTTCTACCGAACGGGATGCACCACCTCAACACACTGTTGCACCAAATCGGGTCCGGTCAAGGCACGTTCGCCTACCTCGAACCAATCAAGCGGAGTCCGACAAGGTCGCCCATACAGCGCCTCATAGGGAGCCATACCGATGCTCGAATGATAGCTGTTGTTATAGACAAACTCCACTAATGGCAAATGGTGGGTCCAACTCCCCTGCCATTCCAAGCAACACGCTCACAACATGTCCTCCAAAGTCTGGATGGTCCGCTCAGACTGACCGTCCGACTGAGGATGATAGGCCGAGCTAAATGCCAACTCAGTGCCTAGAGCCCTCTGGAAACTCCTCCAGAATCCAGAAGTGAAACGGGGATCACGATCCGATACAATGGAGATAGGGACTCCATGCAACGGGACGATCCGCTCCACGTACAGACGAGCCAAACGCTGCACGCTCCAACTGACCTTGACCGGCAGCAACCGCGCCGTCTTCGTCAGTCTATCCACTAGCAACCAGATACTATCTTCCCCACTGGACGTCCTCGGCAATCCAACCACGAAATCAGTGGTGACGTGGTCCCACTTCCACGCAGGAATGTCCAAGGGCTGAAGTGTGCCTCCTGGTTGCTGGTGCTCAGCCTTCACCTGCTGACAGGTCAAACACCTGGCCACAAACTCTGCAACATCTCTCTTCATGCCAGGCCACCAAAACTGCCTCTTCAGGTTCTGGTACATCTTGGCCGATCTGGGGTGCACGGCATACCGACTCCCATGAGCCTCACGTAATACATTACGCCGCACCTGCCAGTCGGCTGGCACATACAATCTACCTCTGAACCTCACAGCTCCATCCTCGCCAAACTCCACCTCGGCCATTGACAAAATATGAGGTAGCTCGGGGTCCGCTCGCTGGGCCTCAGTCACCTGTCGACGCACCGCGGGCGTGACAGTCAGACTCGCAAGGACAGCCGAACCCTGGTCCTGAGGGACCTTGAGCCTAAAAGTCATGGCCGGGACCTGCTCCCAAAGCCTCCACTTCCTCAACAACATCTGACTGACCGATACTCTTCTACTCAGAGCATCAGCCACGACATTCATCCTGCTAGGCTGATAAGATAGAGTAACGTCATAATCCTTCATGTACTCCATCCATCTCCTCTACCTGAGGTTAAGGTCCTTCTGCGTGAACACATACCTCAAACTCTGATGGTCAGTGAAAAGCTCAAACCTCTCGTCGTACAAATAATGTCTCTAGATCTTTAGAGCGAAGATCACCGTTGCCAACTCAATGATCATGAGTAGGGTAGTTCGCCTCATGTGGCTTCAACTGCCGCGACGCATACGCCACAACTCTCCCATGCTGCATCAACACAGCACCGAGGCCTACCCCGGAAGCATCCGTACACACCACAAAACCACCCGAGCCAGATGGCAACACCAAAATCGGAGCAGTGGTAAGCAATCTCTTCAGCTCCATGAACTCACGCAACCTCTGCGACCTGACAAAGGACGGACAGAAGGCACGCTCGAAAGCCGTGATGAACTCCTACCACGCAATCTGCCGAAGAGGATGAGACTGGAACACTGAACCCCACTCTGACGTCCACCAAGTACGGGCCGATCCCTAAAGACGATGAGTGGCCAGCGCCACCTGCTCCTCCTCGGGACACTCCATCGCACTGAAAATCCGCTGAACATCATCTAGCCACTCTCTGGCCACCTCAGGATCTGGCTGCCCATCGAAAGAAGGAGGCTGGAACAGCAAAAACTCCTTCAGCACACGACCATGACCACCACGAGCCCGGTCCTCACCAGCATCGCCACCTTGCTGCTGATGATCTCCCTGTTGCCGCTGAAACACATACTCAAACATGCCTCGGAAGAAATCGTCCATCCCTGGAGCTCTCGCATCTCCAGATACACCCTCGGAAACTGAAGCCCTACTCTGCTCCTCTGGACCACCACTAGACTCTCCCTGCTGGGCACGAGTCCTCCTCCGTGGCGCCATAACACACCTGGCATCAAAGAAAAAGCAACCGGAAATCAATAAAATACACGACCCTAAGCCAGTCGCCGACTGTACAGGACATTCATGGACCTTCTGGACCACTGTAATTCGTTCCAAGTTCCGATGCACCTCCACAACCTAGGCTCTGATACCAGCTGTGACGACCCGAGGATCCGAGTACCGGAAAGGAACCGGTGCATCTCGAATCTCGGTCCGCCAACCCACGAGCCCGAAGACTCGGAAGGGTAGAAAGGAGTGGTGTGGGGGTACAAGAGAAGTTGCAACGACCACAGAGATAGCACAATAATCCAAAATAAAATGCACAGAATAATATAAATAAATAAACTGCTACAAGGTCCACAATGTCTCATGTCCAAAAGAAAGTACAGTCAACAGGAAAGAAAGTACAACTACACGAGGCATCCCCCGGAGTACAACTACACGGGGCATCCCCCGGCTCTGGCAGACTGGCGACTAACCCTGGCTAGAAGAACCGCGCTGAAACTCGGCCGCGCCTCTCGAAGACCCCGCCTCACCTGAAAAGCAGGGGTGAGCCTCATCTCATTGGCCCAGTAGGGATCCCGCGAATCCCCACCTCGCACGAAAAATGAGAAAGAAGAAGATAACCCTACCAAACAAGAGAACGGTAGAACCGACAAGCTAAAATAAATAAACGGAAAAGCCGACTACTCTAACAGTACCGCACTATGGAACCTCGGTCCAACAAAACGCGAGTCCACGCCTGCCAGTGAACAGGAGCACCACCCACTAGAAGAACGTCCGGATGCATCCCCTGACGTCTTATACCGCGTCACAAGTGTCTAGCTACTATGCCCCGGGCGTGAGACTCAGACACACTCAGTAACCGGAAGTAACCACAAAACAAGGACTAGCTGAGGTCACGCTCGTCAGCGCGGGTCCGAACCCTCAGCCTCGTGTGCACACTCAGACCGTACGCCCTAGGCCTATCCTCTAGCTGGTATTTCCCCCTAAACCCGGACTCGGAAGTACGCGGGGGCCCTGCGGTAACCAGCCTACTCACCGCCTCTCTCGGGTACGCCGCTCAGCCACTCCCAGGTGAGCCAGCACATGCGTGCCGTGGGAAAGCTACGACTAGTGGTAGGGTCACTGGAAGTAAGGACTAATCCACGGAAACCACCGACCAAACGCTAGCACAGACTCTCGATGACCATACGATAGGCACGGATGCCGGGGACACGCATGAGGTCCAACTGTCCCTCAAGTCACGCGGCACCCCTACCAAGGTAACTGATTCTCCGGGGAACCCTGGGCGCCCCTGTGGCTCTCACTGGGTGCCCACGGCCTCCCTAGGGCAACACGCCACAACTGGGTCTGTAACTCACCCAACCGGAGGTCACGCTACCCGCAAGAACACGGTTCGGGGGAGGGGGATGGTCGCACTAGGTACCCCTAGCGTGACACCGAAGAACGTGCTAGCTATGGCTAGCGCGATCTTCCATGTCGTGCTGCCCAAAGCTAGCGCGTTCACACCTGAACGCGCTTGTCTTGGATAGCGTGATCTGGAGATCGCGCTACCAGAACCAGGCGCGTTCCCCACCGCCTTACTGTTCATCTTCTCAGATGGACACGCTCGGACGACACGGCGCGTTCATCAAGAACACGCCACTGGACTATAGCACGACAACGGGCCGAGCCCGGTTCACGAAATACGCCCAGAAAACGTAAAACCACGCCCATTCAGCACCCCAGGTGAAGGGAAAACAACGAGGGATCACCCCACAACGTCCTAGCATGCATCTAGAGCCCCCAAATCGATCAAAAACTCCACGAATCAACGGATCCGGTGCTCAAACCCCAAGCATGAAAACGACCCTCCCAGCATGGATTTAACCCCACTCGGCCTCTCCACGGCCTAGAAATCACGAGGAATGCTATAAAGAGGGTAAGGATCCATCCCCCTACCTCAAGGAAGCTCGAAATCCACCGAATCGCCGATGATCTCAAAATCTAGCTCAACCACGAACTCCTCTCCCACGCGCCAATGGGGACACCGCCACGATCCTCTCGCCACCGCCGTCGTCATCGCGCCGTCGCCGTCGTCCGCCACCCGTCGCCGGAGGAGGAAGGGGCGCCCGAGGTCCAACGGGCAAGAAGGGGGGAGATGACCGTTGCGCTCACGGGAGGAAGAAAGAAGAAGAAGAAAAAAGAGAAAGAAAAGGGAAAAAGAAAAAGGCTATAAATAGAAAATCTAAAAAATGCCAAAAATACCGAAAAATAGAAAAATACACCTCCTCGACCGTCTCGACGCGCTGATCGCAACGGTACCACTCGCGGGCTGGTGAACGACCCGGTTCACCCGCTACAGGGTTCCGAAGGATTCACCGAAACCCGTACGCGGAAATCGAAAAACGCGCACGGAAAAGCCGCGGACACACTCCGGGCCTCCGAAATAACTCCGGATCATGCCGATCCGAACACGAAAGA
Source organism: Amorphophallus konjac (assembly GCA_022559845.1). Taxonomy (NCBI): domain Eukaryota; kingdom Viridiplantae; phylum Streptophyta; class Magnoliopsida; order Alismatales; family Araceae; genus Amorphophallus; species Amorphophallus konjac. The sequence continues at coordinate 425,084,156 of CM040121.1, read as the reverse complement.
TGTCCGAAACGAAATTTCAGACACAACAGGGTCAGACACCCTGATAAACCAGATCCAAGACCCACAAGGAAGGATCCGAAAGATCCGGGACATTACAGTCGGGCACACATATCCGTTCTTGAAATAGCAATCTGCCATCAGGTGCCAGCTTGAAATCCAGTCTTTCGTCTAGCTTGCTCTTTATCTCCACTAGTGAGGGATCTTCTTCCTGTAGTTTCTTGATTTCAGGTAGCAAATATGGATGTAGGCTCATATGAGATAGAATAATACACATGTTCTTCTCATATGTGCTGATATCAAGCTCAGAGAATTTTTCCAGCAGCTTCCATTCTTATATCATGCAGTTGGCCAATATTGTTCTCGGCTTTCGACTAAGGGCATCAGCTACGGAATTACCCTTACCAGGATGGTACTGTATAGTGAAGTCGAAATCCTTGAGATACTCGAGCCAACGCCTTTGTAGCATGTTCAGCTCCTTTTGGGAGAATAAGTACTTGAGACTTTTATGATCGGAGTACATAGTGAATTATTTTTTGTAGAGATAGTGCCTCCAGATCTTCAAAGCGAATACTACCGCGGCCAGTTCTAAGTCGTGAACCGGGTAGTTCTCTTCATGTTTCTTCAATTGTCAGGAAGAGTATGCAATGACTCTTCCATTCTGCATCAATACACATCCGAGGCCAATACCCGAAGCATCGGTATATACCTCATATTTTTCTTTTTCAATTGGTAATGATAAGGCTGGAGCAGTGGTCAAGAGATCCTTCAAAGCTTGGAAACTCTTTTCACAGTCTTCATTCCACTCATGAGGCACTTCCTTGCGGGTTAACCTGGTCAGAGGAACGGTAATCTTGGAGAAGTCCTTGATAAAACGCAGGTAGTAACCAGCTAGACCCAAGATGCTCTGAATTTCTATTGCATTTGTGGGTCGTTCCCAGTTCTTCACGGCTTCGACCTTCGACGGGTCAACAGTAATTCCATTCTTCGAAATAATATGGCCTAAGAAGGATACTTCCTCGAGCCAGAACTCGCATTTGCTGAATTTGGCATATAGCTTGTTTTCCCTTAATATATGTAGTGCCTTCTTGAGATGTTCTTCATGATCATCTTCGGTCTTGGAATAGATCAGAATATCATCAATAAAGACCACAATGAATTGGTCTAAATAGGGCCTGAATATGCTGTTCATTAACTGCATAAAAGCTGCGGGGGCATTTGTTAGTCCGAAAGGCATAACAATAAATTCGTAATGCCCATACTTGCTTCGGAATGAAGTTTTATGAATGTCTTCTTCTTTTATCTTCAATTGGTGGTAACCAAAATGAAGATCAATCTTGGAGAAATATGAAGCTCCTGATAACTGATCGAACAGCTCGTCAATCCTCGACAGCGGGTATTTATTCTTGATTGTAAGGTTATTTAGCTGCCGATAATCGATGCATAGTCTCATCGATCCATCCTTCTTTTTGACGAATAGCACGGGTGCTCCCCAAGGGGAAGTACTCGGCCTGATGAAACCCTTTTTCAATAACTCCATTAGTTGTTCCTTTAGTTCCTTCAGCTCAGCAGGGGACATTCTGTACGGTGCCCTGGAAACAGGACCAGCACCAGGGACAAGGTCGATTGTAAATGACACTTCCCTTTCTGGGGGTAAACTGGTTAAATCTTCTGGAAAAACATCAGGAAAATCCCGAATTACACGGATGTCTTCAAGTTTAACCTTCTCGACTTCCGTGGCAGTCACGAATGCAATGAAAGCCATGCATCCCTTATTCATAAGTTTACTGGCTCGGAGTGCTGATATAAGGAGTGATTTACTCCGAGGGCTATCGTAAACTAGCTCTGGGAAATCCACGAAAGTTACCTTGCCATGCCGACAATCTACAGTTGCTTGGTATGTGGATAGCTAGTCGGCACCTAGTATGACATCATAACCCTTCATATCTAGGCATATCAGGTCAGCAGGTAAATTGCTTCCCTTAATCATCACTTCACAGTTTGGATAGTGATAAGTGATATCAGACTCATTTCCAAGAGGTGTAGATATGACCAAATCTAACAGTTCATGTTTCTTAGAAAATGAAGCAGCAAAGTTCTTGGAAACGAATGAATGAGTTGCTCCGGTGTCGAATAAAACTTGAGCAATTTTTGAACAAATAGTGAGAGTACCTTCCACAATTCTGCCTTCAGTGGGTTCCGTCTCTCGGAGAGCTTGCAGACAGCCTTGTTTCTTTACTGGACGCTTCTCATCTTTGGTGTCTTGCTCCTTCATCAATGGGCAGTCTGGGATTCGATGCCCGCGGATCCCACATCGAAGACAAGCTTCTAACTTCCTCCAGCATTCCTCGATCTTATGGCCAGCTTTATCACAATACTTGCAAACCTCCTTTGAGGGTGTGGAGGTGGAGAATGGCATGTCATTCTTCTGGAATTTCTTTGTCTTGGAGGGCTCCCCTCCCATGAAGAACCGCTTCTTGTTGAAGGATTGTTTGAATTTTCTCGGGCTTGTGACGGGTTCCTTCTTGTCTCTTCCTCGGATTCTCTCAGATAATTTGGTGGCGTCTTCCAGCAGTTGAGCACGCTGAACCATTTACGAATAGACTTGGATGTCCATCGGGGCAAGTTGTGTGATATAATGGGACCGAAGCCCGTTGAGGAATCTTCTCACCTTCATCTTTTCCGTACATACCAAGTGGGGTGCATACCTAGATAATCTGGAGAACTGGGCCTCATACTCGGCCACTTTCAAGCCCCGTTGTTTTAGAACGGCGAATTCCGTGGCCTTCTTTTCCTGGATATGATCGGAGAAGTACTTGTTGTTGAAATGCTCCGTGAATTCATCCCATGTGACATGGTATTCTGGCAGTGTTGCTTCTATGGATTCCCACCAGCATCGAGCATCCCGCTCGAGTTGGAATACGGCCAGTAAAACCTTCTCGTCATCCACACATTGCATCACACGGAAGATTCGTTCCATCTCCTTCAGCCAATTCCCGGCATCCTCGGGGTCGGACGAACCCGTGAACCTCGGTGGGTTCATGTTACGTAAACTTCAGTGGAGATCTCCCGCTCCACGGTTTGCTCTGCCTTGGGCCACTTGTTGTAGTGCCTATGTGAGGCCTTGCACAGTGCGCTGCATCTCGCGCCATTATGCTCTTTTCGCAACCATGATCCTACAAAAGAGTTAAGTATGATAAAGATCGGGTTTACTTGTAAGGTCGAAAGTCATTATAGAACTTAACCCATGGCTCTATCCATCTCACCGGGTAAGGTATATCTATCCTTCAACTTAGGTTTTACCTATCCTTGGACTCAAGTTTTTACTTAGATTTCAAATTCTAATCTTTTATTTCTTCAAGTTCCCTAGGTTTGAAAACCTACGCTCTGATACCACGAAGACTGTCACATCCCGAGCGCGGAAGATACTCAGATGCGTGACGCGTCTATATAGATTGTGTCATTAGAGAGATAAATTTTTTGATATACATAATTACGGAGTGCGTAAAAGACTAATAAAATCTAATAATTCCCAATAATCCAAGTGATGTTTATTTCATTAACCAAAGGAATTAAAGATAGTCTATGACAATTCTGAATTTAAAAGATAACACTAGGCTAAGTGCCTTAACATGGTTCGGACAAATAAACGGACATACTGGAATACAAAGTAGGACTCAAATAAAATTCAAGGACGCGACTAGCTAATGATAGGTGACTGGCGTTCTAGCACTCTTCACTCGGTGTCAACCCCATTCTTGTCGCTATCTGAATCACCTGAAAATTTTAGGAAGCAACTGGATGAGCGAATCGCTCAGTAAGAATTACATCTCAAATACGAGCAATCTTTACGTGATTTACAAGTTACATGTATTATCAGTATGGCTATGCATGATGTACGTATAAGAAAAATCAGGTATATAGGTAATTTAGGCATGATAAACAGTAAGAGATCAAGAGCTATATAAAGAGAGTATATCCAGATTTCAAGTATTCGACAAGCAGTATTTCAAGAATTTACAGATGTAAATGCCACTTCGGGCAAGCAAAGATTCGTGTACAAGTATGAACGCAGGTATGAGATGGAACTCATGTACAAGTATATCAAGTAAAAATTCAATTCAAGCAAGTATTGTCAAGCACGTATCAGTAGAATTGGCTATTATCAAGCAAGTATTTTCCCTTTCTCGGGCCACAAGTCAAATATTGCCCGTTTCGAGCCACGCAAGTCAAGTAAGTAAGAAGAGAGAGAGTAGGGGTGGAGTGTCTCAAGTCAAGCAAGTACTCCGGTGTAATGCTAAACACTGTGGTCAATAAACTCCCATGGGCACAAGTACCTTCGGCTACTCCCTCCCAAGACCAGACCGGGCCCTATATGCATAGCATTTCATGTATTACCTTTGACATCCACTCTCATTTATAGCCAATATGGAATTTCAAGAATTTAGAAACGCAGTATTTCAGACGAGATTAACTAGTCATTTGGTTATGGAGGATTCTAGAGGTGGCCCCTACAGGCTCAAGAGGTGGCTCTTGTTGTGTAGCACTTTGTGCCGTATGGCCTCAAGAGGTAGCTCCCACAACGTAGCACTTTACCCTACATGGCACTTAGCTCTTACACTCCCAAATGATAGTTTACGAAATGCAAGGTTTGACCATGTAGGGTATACACAAGTAGATTTTTTTTCATAGAACGAAATTTCAAGAACTCATCATACGCAGGAGTATGGATTAGGGTTGTGTTTGCATAATTTTCGAGACATATAAAGATCAGAAGTTGTAATTACTGAGTTGGCATCTGAGGGTTTGATAATCCTTCAAAGTTTAAATTATTTTAAAATTATATATATATATATATATATATATATATATCAAATTGGCACCCCTTTACCCAATCTTCAATTAATTGAAGACTTGACGGCCGTCTTCAATTTAGAAATTGAAGACTTAAGGGCCATCTTCAATTCAGTAATTGAAGACTTGAGGGCCGTCTTCAATTCTGAAATTGAAGACTTAAGGGCCGTCTTCAATTCAGTAATTGGCGCCTGGGGGTTGCCCAATCTTTCAAAATTTTGATTTTTCAAATATATATATATATATATATATATGAAATTGGCGCCACTTTACCCAGTCTTCAATTAATTGAAGACTTGAGGGCCATGTTCAATTCTGAAATTGAAGAATTAAGGGCCATCTTCAATTCAGTGATTTTCACCTGGCATATACGTTTTGTGACTCAAAGCACTATTCATTTCAAAAAAGTTTCTCGTAATTCAAAAATAAGGATATGAATACTTAGTATAATTACTCGGGAGTCCAGAAACATGTTCAGATATAATTACTGAGTTTTGATTTCACAGATATGAATTTTCTAATGTTATAACTTTAATTCCTCAAGAAACGGAATTGACGCCCCTGTGAGCAGTCTTCAATTAATTGAAGACTTGAGGGCCGTCTTCAATTCTGTAATTGAAGACTTAAGGGCCGTCTTCAATTCAGAAATTGAAGACTTAAGGGCCATCTTCAATTAATAAATTGAAGACTCTGTGGGCAGTCTTCATTTAACAAATTGAAGACTCTGTGGGTAGTCTTCATTTAATTGAAGACTTCCAGGGTGTCTTCATTTTAAGTACAGGTTCAACTCAAATTGACGACACACCAATTGAGTTGTTTTTTTCAAGTGAGTTGTACTTCGTATCAGAACTGTAAGTTCTGTGACACAAGTTACTATTCATTTCTTTGAAGTTTCTCCGAAGACATGGTCAGATGGAGAAAAATCTCAGGGTCACAGAAGTATATTCTGTCAAAATTTTAAAGTTCCAGTTAATGAGTTATTGATTTTTGAATGCAGTGATTTATTATTTTCTAAAAATTACAGAAAATTGATTTGACGACTTGACCCATGTCTTCAATTAATTGACGCCCTCGCAGGCAGTCATCCATTTTGAAATTGGCGCCCTGGTCAGGGGCGCCATTTTCAGTTGAGTGTGCACTATTCATCAGTGTGAACAAGCTCCGAATCAGGAAGTAATTGCATGAATATGTTGAGAAAAATGTAAGGATTCCAGAAACATGTTCATGCAAAAATTTTGTGCTTTAGTTTGATAGTTATAGATTTTTGAATGTGTTGAATTATCAATTACTCAAAATTCCAGAAATCGAATTGACGACATGAGGCATGTCTTCATTTAAATGACGACTGCGTACGCAGTCTTCAATTTTGAAATTGGCGCCCTGGTCAGGGGCGCCATTTTCATCAGGGCTGGACCCTCTTGGTTCTTAAACATGCACGTATTAGTGTAACAGATGCTACATATTAAGGTTGAAAAATATGGTTATTAATACTGTAAAACTAGTGTGATAAAATATGCTTAAAAACTCAAGAAAATCATGCTAACAAACTAAGTTCAAAATCATAAAGATCACGGTAATATGTGACAGACTATTAAAATAACATGGTATATACATGATTTACAGCATGGTTGACGAGCTATTAAAATAACATGGTATATACATGATTTATAGCATGGTTGACGAGCTAAACGGACTCTAAGCATGCATCATTTAACCTATTTAGCTACTAGTTAGGCAAGGATTTGAGAACACCTACCTTTTGACATGTGATACGAGGTTCAGAGCTGCAGTAGGATCGTAGCAAGATGTAGCCTCGGGAAGAAGACGCTTCTGCAGCACAGCAGTAGCCTCTGACAGTGCTACGAATGCGATTAGTTATAAAGAATGATAAGGCATTGGTTAATGCCTTGTGGGTCATGCTGAGTGGGCATTGTTTTTTGCCAGCTCGAATGGGTTGCTCGTGTCTCAATCTTCTAGAATCATGTATTTAAATGACGCCCTTGTAAAGGTTGTTCATTTAATATAGGTGACAATATTCACGTAAATGACGCCTTGCATGAGGGCGTCATTTGTTTGGGTGACATTATTCATGAGACCCCATTCACGTGTTAGCATTTGAGATGGTCATATATATGTTAATATTTAAATGGGATGGGGTCCTATTGAAAATGGTGCCTCATGCCATGTCTTCAATTTGGAAATTGAAGACTATTTGAAGGGTCTTCAATTTGGTAAGTGGAAAAGTTGGAAAGCACTTACGTACAACCCCATGGCCCATGTGTTAAAGCTTGTCTTGTATATTTATAGAATAACCCTCCCTTTGTTTTGTTTCTTTCTACAAGACCTCCTACGTAAGATTCTTTACCCATGTGCATAAAGTTGGATTGCACATTTGTATGCTAGTCCTACTATAGTTTAGTTCTTTAAACAGAACCTAGAATTCTATTGAGAATAGTAGGTTACGTATACATAAGGTGAGGATTTGTAATTTTATATGCTAGCCCCCCTAAGGTTTTGGCTCTTTACACAAAGCCCTCATGATTCTTTATGTTATAAAGTAGGGTTGGCTTGTATATTTTCATTATAGTCCTTGTGAGGTTGGGTTCTTTATGTAAGATCTTCATATATGCTAAAGCCTTCATGTATGCTTTCTTTTAAGAAGAAGTTTTGAATTTACGCAAAGGTATTTATCGGGGGTGCTACAGTGCAAGTTTTCACTGGAAGCACAAGTCCGTGCAGTTTTGCGAGCGCCGCGAGCACAAGTCTGTGCAGGTCTAAGGCTATGACAACTTCTATAAGCTTGGCCATACATTCGAGCATATGATCTACACGAGGGCAGAAATCATCATATGGCACGTGAGCTCGTAAGGATAACAGAAACAATGATTGGCACGTGGTCCCAGGAAGAATATCTCTGACATTCTACCACGTGGATCAACGCCCCCAATCCTCTCTGGACGGATGAGCTCGTGGGAACCCTACCAACAACCATATAAGAAGGTCGATCCTTCGATCAAAGGTGGCGAGGAGAAGAACTGAAGAAGAGAAGACCAGAGAAAAGAATAGGAGAGTTCAAGAAAGAAAAGGAGAGAACAGCAGAGAGGAAAAAGAAGAAGAATAGAAGAGACGAAAAAGATAGAGAGAGAGAGCACCCAGAAGAAAAAGAGATCGAAGCAGCCAGAGAGAGTAAGAGAGCGAGCAACAGAAGAGGAAGAGTGAAGAAGTTCAGTTCTAGGATCAGATCCTGAACTGCTGTGCTCCTGCGTGAGCTATATTTTTTTTTAGCTTTATTCGCCAGTTTGTTTTTCCTTTTGTTACTTTTATCTTCCAGTTTATTGGTCTTCCGACACTCAGGTTGAGTTCGGGGTTCCTCCTATGGACTCAGGAGAAGGGAGACTTAGTGTCTCCGGTTGCAAGTGACTTGGTGTCACTTGTGCTTTCCCTCTGTGTTTTAGAAGAAGGGGGACTTGGTGTCTCCGGTCACTAGTATCTGGGTGTCGCTAGTGGTTGCCCTCCTGGGTGGAGGAAGAGAGGAGTGTGCTTCTCTAGATCAAGTTGTTAGGCAGCGTCTGTTTACAGACTGAGTCTGCGGTTCTTGCTATTGCAAGAGAAGCCTCACTCTGGTTTGGAGTGAGGGGTGGATGTAGGCAGACTCTGGGTCTGGCTGAACAACCTAAAAATTTTCTGTCCATCGTGGTTTGCTCTTTGCGCTCCTACATATCATCTTTCTCCACTTCACAGGTAATGTGTGCTTGATTAATTGCGTTCACCCTTGGGTTACGTTAAGTGTTTCATATAAACCAGTGGAGTGTATGTTCCTTTGCTTAGTAGAAGTACATATGCGAGCCTGAGTGTCTCCGCTCACAGTTGTGAGAAGAGTGTAGTTGTGTTGTCTCACTTGATTGCTGAGCATTATTAAAAGTTTGATTCCACAATTATTTTTAATTGGGTGTATTTGTTGAAAGATTCATTCAACCCCCCCTTCTGAATCCGTGTCTCGCACCCACATATTCTAACAAGTGGTATCAGAGACAGGTTCCTGTCTTATCGGATCCAACGATCCGCAGTAGATCTTGCAGCCTCTTTGGTGCATTTCTGAGCATACCTAATTTGGTGGATTGATTTGTTTGTCTATTAATTTCGTGGGTCATCCACCGGTTTTCAGTGGCTCGGATTTTAATTCGTCGGCTAGTAGTCTCCACAGCTATGTGAAACTGATTGATCCTGATCTGTGGAAGTTAATTTCACACGGTCCTCACAGATTACCAAAGAAAGAGTCCAAATAGACTGCCAGTCACAGATCAAGGCATGGAGAGAATCAGAAAGTTTTGAATCTAATGAAAGTAGCCACTAACAAGGCCTTACACTCTTGCTTCCAGGACTGCAGGTCTGCTAAGGACATTATGGATAAGCTGAAGCTTGGACACAGAAGAAGGGAGGATAGCTGCATGATGGCTAATGGCAGCGATCAAAAAAGCAATCAGAATGAAGAGGATAATGATGAGGAGGTAAATCCCTTCAAGAATTTTTCTTTAGACGATTGGGAGAATGCATATGCTGATTTGTTAGAATCTCATGAATAATTAAGAAAACAATACAAAAACTTGAAAAAGAAAAGTGATCAGGGTTGTTCAAGTTCTCCATGTGAAAATTGTTTAAATCTGAAGCAATCTCATGATGCTTGTTTGTCTGATATCCATATGTATAAAAAGTAGATTTGTTTGCTGAAAAATAAAAATCAAGGATTTGTCGATCAGATTTCTGAACTAGAAGGAAAACTCAACTAAACCAATAATGATCAGCTCCTTATCAATAATTCAGCTCAGAATGAAAAATTGTTGGAGGAACTTGAATGTGTTAATTAAGAACTAAATAAGCTGAAATCTGAAAATGATTCCCTTAGAAAATCTGTTAAAGAAACTGAAGAAAAATTTAGGAAACTTGAGCAAGAGAAGAATTTGTTTGCTGAAAAATTTGATGCCATCAAATCTGTAAACATGGAGTTGCAGAAAAACATTGAAAACCTGCTAAGGGAATCTAAAACTCCAAATAATCCAAAAGCATCTCATGATGATCAGATTCTTCTTGATGAGTTAATTCAGAATAATACTTTGTTTAAGGAAAATGAAAAGTTAAAACAGCTGAACTCTACTATGTCTGAAAGACTTCTAGCCTTACAAAGAGGAAAAACTATTTGTATTGAAGATTCTGAAAAACTGAGCAATCTAAAACAAGAAATTGAAAAATACAAAACAGCTAACAAAGTACTGAATGAAGTTGTTAATTACAGTGAACAAGAGATTGCTAGTTATAAAATAAATATTGCATCACTAAAAATTGAGATTCAGGATTTAAAATCTTCTCTGTCTAAATTTGTTAGTGGGCAAGAAAATCTAGATAAGTTGCTAGGAGTCAAGGTTAACTTCAGGAAGGTAGGGCTGGGCTACAATAATGTTAATAAGAAAGTTTTTAATAACAAGCTAATGACATCATTTGCCACTGCTTCAAATGTAGCCACCACCTCAAAGGATAAACAGCCTATTGTTCAGAAAAATCAGAAACAAACTGACATTTAGAAACAAGCTAAAAAAGTAAAAAAGTATGTTCATGTGAAGAATAAGGAAAGAAACAACCACGCTGATGTTGTGCATGTGACACATAACCTAAACACACACACACATGCACACAAAAAGACAATGTCATGCCACTATTGTCATAAACTTGGTCATTTGATGCATGAGTGTAGGTTGATGGAAAAGGATGATCTGAGCGCCAGCATAATGCATGCTAGGAAATTTCATGATAAAAAACCCTCATTTCAGAAAAATAAAATTGAATGTTTTCACTGTGGTAAATGAGGACACAGGATTACACAATGCCGATTTGCAAGTGATAAGGAAAAATCACATTCATATCATGTAAACATTTATGATGTTAACAAGAACAAGCTTGTTTCAATAAACTAGCATATGACATGCTTTAACTGTGGCAAATTGGGTCATAAGGGATTTGAATGCTGGCTGAAGGCTGGTAGAAGAAATTCTAATTCATGTTCTCACTGTGGCAAGAAGGGCCACATTGGTGCCCTATGTTGGCATGCCCAGGGAAGAAAGTTCCACTCCAAATCTGGTAAATTCCCTGTAAACAAAAAGGTTTTTGATAGGAATAAGTCTATTTTTAAAGAAAAATTCATTACATGCTTTGAATGTGGAAAGCCAGGCCACAGGGCTGCAACCTGTTGGCTAGCAGGTTATAATAAACAGGCTGGGTTCGGTAAACAGAAACTTAATTCTGTTAATAGAAATTTTCATGCAAATACTAAGAGATTTCTTGACAACAGTAATTTGCATAAAAAGAATTTGAAATCTACTGCATCATGCCATTACCTTGGTCAGATAGGTCATTCAATGAATAATTACTACTTGATGAGATTTGATGACCTTCATGCACAAAAATTATTTAGAACACCTGCTAAAGGTGTCACTGTTAGTTTAGGACCCAAGACCTCTTGGGTACCTGCTTGTGCAACATAACCTAGTTGCTATAGGTGTGCCTTGGAAAGAAATAAATAAGGGGTTAATAAACCAAGGCACTCAAGAACGAAAACCCCATGATTGCACTCTTCAGGTCAATTCTCAAACCTCTGCCTAAACTTTGTCTTTTGAATTAGTCAGCTTTAAATGATTGCATATCATGTTAATTCTTTTGTGCATCGTCTAACTGAATCTCTTTGAAAGTCTGAAATGCACATGGAAATACTTGTAGTTTGCCTCTGAATACATTGCACTTAATCAGGGGGAGTAGATGCATAATTTGTCATGCATTAGTGACACTTAGAAATTTGGATTATACTGCACACTAGTTAGAGCAATTCATCCTGAGGAGAGCCATTGCATATGCATACATGTAGTGAACTGCATTGCATATCACTTATTTTGAAAACTCCAAAAAGAAGTGACTGACTGCATATAGAACTTCACTGGCACTGCATTATCATTCATGACCATCATGGTATATTAAATGGAACAGTGCTGAAGGGCAGATGGAGTCTGTCTGGATGCTCCTACCATGTGTGAGGTGGTCCTTTGACCAAGTACTCCGCCAAGTACCATGGGTCAAGTTGCATATTATCTTTGTTAGACCTGCATACATATTGCAAAATGCATACACTGATCTATGAATTCATGCCCAGTACTTGCATACTATTGGGGGGAGCAAAATGCCTATGTGACTCCAAATTTGTCTAGTTCGATCCACCCATCTACTCTCTTCAGTCAACCGAAGCTCCCAATTCAGAATGTTGTGTCTGAACATCATCGCATATAGATAGGGGGAGTTTTTTTTCAAGAAAGCTTTGTGTACATTACACATGTTGCATACCTTCTGATGATCTTATTCTTGAACTCTTCCTGTCCATCTAATTGATTTACCCTGCCATATCTGTCATTCCAGTGACTCACATCATCAAATAATCATTGCTGGCTGCTGCTGATTACTCAATAACTGAAATGAGATTTGAAGTAAACCTTCAGTTTGAATATTGTTTCATAAATGTTAAAACACCTTTAATGTAGAATCTTTCATTATACAGGTTTAAGAATGTTTGTTGATTTGGAATTGGTTTAAGTCCAATGTACTCTTAAGTTTGAGCTCAAAGAACTTGAAAATATCTGATTCAACTTTTTAATAAACATTAACTGATTGACTCATGTAAATTCATGTAAGACTTCCTGAAATCTTAAAAGTTGAAATCATGATTTTCTTTGGTTGAAATACTGAGTGCTAGTATTGCTGTTAAACATTTAATCTATCTGAATTTATCCTAAAAGAAATATTGTGGATAGAGAAATGACTGTGGTTACTGAGAAATCTGTCCAAAGGACTATGTCATGAAGTACCACAGCTAACTCTGTTTAAAATCATTGAAAATAATGTGAAAATATGGTAGAGCAATGGCATGGTTGTATTGAGTAACTGGGGATTCTAGCCTCTAATTAAGGTGTCTCCTCATGCCAAAGATACCTCTAATGCTATCTCTGTTCTCTAAAATAGAGAAGCAATACAGTTATCACACTAAGTAACTGGGGATTCTGGCCTCTCACCAAGGTGTTCCTCACGTTGAAAGGTGTTGATCAACCGAAATTGCTCATTAAAAATTTATATATCCTAACAAGTGTTTTAATGATAAAAAAAATATGAAAAGTGTGATTCAAAAATTCTGGAAGGACAGTAAAATTCAGATGCTTTCACGAGTGTTTATTCTCAATACTACCTTACGTGATTCTCAAAGAAGTCATGGAAAGTAAACTGAGTAAGATGGAAGAAGGTTGAACTATAAGTGATATATGAGCATTTGATTCACTTTTATTAAAATTTTATTTCAGATGTGAGTATGGTTTCTTTTTGAAAAACTCTGTTTACATCTCTCTTAAACCATATCTGTCAATCAAAGGGTTCATAAGCTTTTATAGTGGAAGACTCTAAAACCTAAATTCTGGTTTATGAAGTTGGTAACTTACTGAAAAATTCTGTATCTCAGAGTCTTTGAAAATAATACTTTTGCTCAATTGTTGATCTCCGTTACCTTCATTGATCTTTTCAACAGATATCAAAATTGTTCCTGAAATATATGTGCCTTGATTGATCTTTGCACATCAGCCTGAGTCTCTTTCAATGGATTCCACTACCATATTTCTTTTGGCTGGCAAATCCTGATGGTTCTGTAGACCTTTCTTTGTAGACCATACAATTGAGGATCCATTATCATTATTACCTTGTTCCCTTGTACCTTTCTGAACTTCAAAATTATTGTGGTTGAATATTCCAATTTGACTCCTTGAATGGTCAACTTGCTCAAAGGGGGAGAATAGGTTATCTTGTCATTTTGGATCTATTGTGCCTTTACTCTGCCACTGGAAAGCTTTTGCTAGCTTGCTCTTATTTTGTCTCAAAGGAAACCCTAAGCTCATCTTGACGACCATTTTCCTGGTTGCATTCCTCACTGCCATATCTCTTGGCTCGTATAATTATCTTATTGCCCCTGTGTTTTTGATGTATGACCCTTGGTATCCCCTCAGGGGGAGAATTGTTTGATGTCTACTTTTTAGCTCATGTTTCAATCATCTTACAATTGGTGTTACTCTATTTTCTCTTTTTGATGAAGTCAAAGGGGGAGAATAGGTTGACATGAGTTGTCTTATGATAGGTTGACATGAGTTGTCTTATGCTTTGTTATCATTATGACTCATTATGGTGTTGCCATCATCAAAAAGGGGGAGATTGTTGTGTCTTTGTGATTTTGATGATGGCAAATACCAAGATGATTCATATGTGCGCATGTGTGCATGAAAGACCATGATGATTCATGTAAGTGCATGTTAAGATGATTCATATGTGTGAATATGCATTTGTGAATGTGTGCTTGTGAATGAGATTTGTGTGCATATTATTTCCCTGTGTGCATATTATTTCCTTGTGTGCATGTCATTTCCTTGGGTCTGTCATTTTGATAAACACTTGGTCGATGCATTGCATTCTGTCAAACATTTGGTCGATGCATTCATAACACAACGTATGTGTGTGTTTTGGCTTAAGTGTCTAAAAGTCAGTGCATGTTTGCACACGAAGTCGGTGCTAAGGATTATAAAGGTCCGTGCACTTCACTGTTCAAATTGGTGCACATTTTGTGTCCGTCTCACTTAGCATCTCATGTTGTGTCTCAGGTCTGAGTACGTTTCGTGTCTGTGCATACCTCAAGGTCGATGCATATAGTGAGCATCTAGTCAGTGCATGTTTAGGTCTCAAGCAATAAGCATTCATGGGTCGAAGCATTGTTTGCCATGCGCATGCAATGGTCGGTGTAGATGTCAAGTTGGTGCACACTCTTATCATGCGCACGCATGTAGGTCGGTGCAAGCCATCGTACCGCACATATAGGGTCTGTGCATAGCTTGCATCATGCATACACAACGCCTGTGCTAAGGAACATGAGGTCAGTGCACTTCATGCTAGCAAGCCTATCCAAGTCCGTGCATATCCCTGTAGTAGTGAAATTGAAGTCCGTGCAACATTTAGGTCTATGCATCATTTAAGTCTGTGCACATTCTCCCTTGTGCAGAACAAAGTCCATGCATACTCTGTTACATGCATTTATAAGGTCTGTGCTAAGTTGTACTATGTGCATACTGAGGTTAGTGTTAGTTGTATACAGGGTCAGTGCAAGTTTTTCTCATCCAACGTATATTCACTATCGGTGTAGTTTTTAACTGCAAGCTCAAGGACGGTGCAAACCTAGCCACGAGCTCATGTCAGTGCAAACCTTGCCACGAGCCCAAGTCAGTGCAAGTTTTCACTGCAAGCACAAGTCGGTGTAGTTTTGCGAGCACCGCGAGCACAAGTCTGTGAAGGTCTAAGGCTACGGCAACTTCTACATGCTTTGCCATACATTCGAGCATATGATCTGCACGAGGGCAGAAATCATCATATGGCACGTGAGCTCGTAAGGATAACAGAAACAATGATTGGCACGTGGTCCCAGGAAGAATATCTCTGACATTCTGCCACATGGATCAACGTCCCCAATCCTCTCTGGACAGATGAGCTCGTGGGAACCCTACCAACAGACATATAAGAAGGCCGGTCCTTCGATCAAAGGTGGCGAGGAGAAGAATTGAAGAAGAGAAGAGTAGAGAAAAGAATAGGAGAGTTCAAGAAAGAAAATGAGAGAACAACAAAGAGGAAAAAGAAGAAGAAGAAGAATAGAAGAGACTTAAAAGATAGAGAGAGAGAGCACCCAGAAGAAAAAGAGATCGAAGCAGCCAGAGAGAGTAAGAGAGCCAGCAGCAGAAGAGGAAGAGTGAAGAAGTTCAGTTCTAGGATCAGATCCTGAAATGCTGTGCTCCTACATGAGCTATATTTTTTTTGAGCTTTATTCGCCAGTTTGTTTTTCCTTTTGTTACTTTTATCTTTCAGTTTCTTGGTCTTCCGATACTCAGGTTGAGTTCGGGGTTCCTCCTGTGGACTCAGGAGAAGGGAGACTTAGTGTCTCCGGTTGCAAGTGACTTGGTGTCACTTGTGCTTTCCCTCTGTGTTTCAGAGGAAGGAGGACTTGGTGTCTCCGGTCGCTAGTGACTGGGTGTCGCTAGTGGTTGCCCTCCTCGGTGGAGGAAGAGAGGAGTGTGCTCCTCTGGATCAAGCTGTTAGGCAGCGTCTGTTTGCAGACTGAGTCTGTGGTTCTTGCTATTGCAAGGGAAGCCTCACTCTGGTTTGGAGTGAGGGGTGGATGTAGGCAGACTGTGGGTCTGGCCGAACCACCTAAAAATTTCATGTTCATCGTGGTTTGCTCTTTGCGCTCCTCCATATCATCTTTCTCTACTTCACAGGTTATGTGTGCTTGATTAATTGCGTTCACCCTTGTGTTATGTTGAGTGTTTCATATAAGCCTGTGGAGTGTATGTTCCTTTGCTTAGTAGAAGTACATATGCGAGCATGAGTGTCTCCGCTCATAGTTGTGAGAAGAGTGTAGTTCTGCTGTCTCACTTGATTGCTGAGCATTATTAAAAGTTTGATTCCGCAATTGTTTTTAATTGGGTGTATTTGTTGAAAGATTCATTCATCCCCCCCTTCTGAATCCGTGTCTTTCACCCACATATTCTAACAACCCGAAGAGAGGTCCTCCTAAACAAGCTGAGCTAAGGCCCTCATAAAGGTATGAAAGAATGGCCTGAGAAACAGACAAACCCCGCCACAAGCCACTAATGATGCTAAGGTTTTGGATATCTAAAAGGTGGTCCATGGTAGAAAAGATGAAAACCCCGCATAAGCAAACTGAGGTAGCCTTGGCAATGGCTTCATACCTCCCCCACTTATTCTTACAATGGGAGACTATCCATTGGGCCATGGGGATCAAATGAATGTGGTGTGGGCTAATCATTGTCCTAACATCCTTTGGGTTGTGAATGAAATTTCCTAGAATTAGAAAAGGGTCTATTGGCTCAACCGTGTGACACACTAAGTCTTCATCTCCCACCTTAGTCTTAGGAAGGGCTAGATAGGTCTCTACTTCTTCAATAAGGATGATGGCTTCAAAGGATGGGAATATGAATGTATGTGTTTGGGGGTGCCACAACTCCACAAGGGCTGAAATGCTAGGCCAATCATATGAAAATTTTAGGAAATTCTTGGCCAAAACTAACAAAGGTTGTAGGTGCCATGCCCTTAGGATGAAAGTGACTTCTAAAGGGAGTTATTTTATTAAGGGAGCCACCCACTTCAGGTTAGAGTAACACCTTGGGCCAGGAAGGAGCTAGAAAGAAAGAAGAAAGGAAGAAGAAGAGATGCCATGAGAGGGAATTACAAGAAATTTATGAATTCATCAAATTGATATGAACTTACCTCTCTTGAGGAGCTTGTGCTCAAGTGCTTGGGGATGGATGTAAGCCTTTGCAGCTCCCCATGTTCCCTTCTAGCTGGCTTTGGCCCGGTATAGGCCACCTCTCCCATAGTACTAGCCTCAAAGCTTCTCTTCATGGTGACTTGGATGACTTTAAGGGAGTTTTTCAAGGTTTTCTTGAGCAGAAATCTGTGAGTTGTGAATTCTGGGTGTGTTCTTACTTATAGGGCTATAATTCTAGTTCTAATGCATTAGGATTGAGGCTAGTTAGTCTCAATTTAAGTTAGGATGGGTCTTAGAGCAGATAAGGTGTCTTTTGCCCCGGATTCGGACTCTCACGGAGAGTCCCGTTCGGACTTCACTGTGCTTTCTCCTTAGCGGTCTATCGCACGACCGCTAACCCCCCATAAGCAGTCGTCAGGCGACCGTTTTCCACCTCCTTCCACCGCCTTATTCCCCAATCCCCAAACGATCTTGTCTTGACCATTTCTTCATCCTAGCGATCATCGATATGACCATTTTTCACCTATTTTCCCTATTTTGCCCAAAACTTTCTCTCTCTCTCTCTCGATTTCTATGTCAGTCCTAGGAGTCCTTGATAGCGAGTCAGCATCCACACACTGGCATTATACACATTTGCACATAAAAAGAACAAAAAAACTCACATATCACTAACAAAAGTCATGTGCATCTGTCCATAAAAGGAAAAAGAAAAGTGCAACTCATGCCCCGGCTGGTCCCTCTCCTGGACCGCCACTGTCCCCGGTCCCCTCGCGCCTCTTCGCTGGCGGAGCCATGGAGGTGCTCTCCTCCTGTCGGTGTCATCATCTCCACTCATCCTCCTCATTCCTCCGTTGGCCGGAGGAACCCGTAAGGTAGTCCTAGTGTCCGCTACATGCGATGCTCTGTGACACACTATGGGACGACCGTCCACTCACTAGCCGAAGTGCCCTCTCCAGCGCTCGGACCTCAACTCTCAGCTCTCTCGCCTCTATCCGGTGTCGCTCAGCGTTTGCTGATCCAACCCTAAGTCACTCCACCTCTGCACGGAGATGGACTGCCTTAGCCGCCTCTACACGGAGATGGGCTATCTCAACTACCTCTGCACGGAGACGGGCCACCTCAGCCGCCTCTCCTCGGAGACGATCTGCCTCCACTCGGGCTCGCTCTACCTCGGCCAGCGCCATGGTCAACTCCCTCGCCTGCATAAGCATTCATTCATGGTTAGTTAGTCATTGGCATATCATAAGCATTTAAGAGAAAGGAGTCGGCTTGTTTTACTTACCCTCTCTACGAGCGTGGCCTCGGCCTCCTCGGCCCCCGAGCAAAGTCGGCGTCCCTCTCAGCCCAGTCTACCGCTGGCTGCGAGGATGATGATGGAGCATCTGGTCCAGCTAGCTGCACTCCCTCAGCTCTCTACATTGTAGAAGTCATAGTCAGTCGCAATCATAATCAATTGCATAGTTAAGTCTAAGGTTTAGAACTGACCAATAGCTCCAACGCTCACTAGAACTCATCCCTCTGTTGGACGGTGGAGTGGAGGAGACCCTGGAGCTCGGCTATGCACCCTTGTGGGTCTAACTGCATATAGAAAGTCCATGAGTCAGTGCATTTAGAATTAATTAAAGAAGCATGGTTTAGAGAGTCTTACCGGTCGTCGAGCACAGCGGAACACCTGATCGCCGTACCGTCGGGCGTAGGCCCTCAAGTACGCCTCATCACTCATCGCCTAGGCTTGGACCTCTCTCCCTCGGCCGGTCCAATCTCTGATCTGGTCCACTGCTCTCGTTACCCAATCGATGTCACTGCTCATGCCCCTAGAGGATCGCCCGATCTGCTCGTCGTCTCTGGCCGGGAACTCTACCTCGGGCTGGTGAACCCCGCGCGTCCTCATGATCAATCGAAAGTGCAGAGGCTCGACGATGTTGAGGTAGTGCAGCCAGATCTCTCGGCCTCCATACGCCTGGGCCGCCTCTACACAAGGCTGCCTGTCATGGCCCTCGTCCCGGTACGGTGTCTAGCGCACCTGAAGTCAACAGTCAATATCAGCATTCATAAGCATATAAGGATCATTTAAGAGCATTTAATTGCATTTAGAAGGGTTTGAGTTTAGAAAGTCACCGATGCATATGGGAAGGTGTCCATGTCATCCTGAATCGCCCGCTATGGGCGTCGTAGTGATCCTATGTCCCGCACCGTCATCCACCGCCTCGCGAAGGGTACCCGATCCGGATGTACCTCAGGTACAGGTAGCTCTAAACCTGCATGAGTTACATGTCAGCATATCATAATCATGAGCAGAAGCATATCATAATCATAAGCATTTAGAATTCAACATTTACCTTGAGTAGAGGTGTGAACCCGCCTAGCATGGTCTACCGGTCGGTTGTGCTGAGGGAGTCAAAGAAAAATGTCAACACCGCAGCTCCCCATGCGTATCCGCCAACTCCGTCCAGATCTCTCAAAAGAGGGAGGAGACTGTAGCTCACTCCGTCTACCCTCGTCGCAAAAAGGAGCTTCTCGAATAGCAATATCAGGAAGCGGCGGAGGGTGATGTCCCCCTCTGGCCCCGGTCCCGCGGACACTCTCTCTCGTGCCCGATCAGTCAATGTCCCTAGGTGCTCCTCTAGCAGCTCACCGATGCTGATCCCTGCTCCTCTCAATCCAAGACTCTCCTGGAGAGTCGCCAGTGCTAGCATCGAAGAGTGTCGACCCGACCTCATCAGCTCCAATCCCAAAAGCTCCTGTGCCTGATACTGATAGTCCGCGTATGTCCATCCGGTCACTGGCACTCCATGAACTCTCAAACCCATGATCCGAGCGACATCCTCTAAAGTTGGGATCATATGTCCCCATGGAAACAAGAATGCTCTTCTAATCGGGTCCCATCTCTTGTGGAGTGCGTACAGTAGTGTTGTGTCGATCCGCATCACTTCTATGCTAATAAGTTTTCCGAACCCCATTGCTGCTAATCTCACCCTCTAGTAATCTGGTAGTGCTAAAAAGACTGCTCGGACTTGCAGCCACGAGATGCGGGTCTTCCTCTTCCTCTGCATTCATTTAAACATGATTAGAGTCAGTCATTCATATAATTCATGCATCAAACATTGCATTGCATTTTAAATCAAAACCCAAAAATCTCTCTGTTTCCCTAGCGGTCGTCCTTAGACCGTTTCTTACCCCTTAGCGGTCGTCCCTAGACCGCCAGTTTCCCTAGCGGTCATTGGAAAGACCGCTAGGAATCCAGAGAACGGGTAATGTTTGCCTTGTTTCCCTAGGCTCTGAAATGGCCTCAAAGGGCCTACAAATTGACCGAATGGGTCCCCAGACCCATTTCTTCACCCATTCACACACATTCATGGATTTTTAAACATCAAAATTGAATTTTGGGGCTCACGGCCTACCTCCGATGATCGCCCGGCTACCGCCGCCGCCGGAGCCTCCCTAGCCGTGGGAGCCTCCCCCTCTCCATCTTCACCATCATCAGGTCCTTCGTCAGCCGTGGGGGCTTCTTCTCCCTCCGTTTGGGCCGGCGGACCTTCGTCTCTCTCCGGTGGGCTCGCCACCGCCGGAGGAGAATTTTCTTCCTTCAAACGCCGTTGGAGACAGCGTACGGCCTACAGTTTCACCATCTCTAGGTGAATGGGGGTCGGGATTGCGGTGGTCGCCAGTGAAGGTCTCGCCGGGGGGTGCGGTGGTTAGTTTGAGCGAATAAGCGAAATGGGAGAGCGAATGTAGTGCCCCAGAATTTAATTAATAATTTTCTGGCATTATTAGCAATTAATGGACTAATTTGGAGTTATTAATCAATATAAGGCCAAATGGTGTTAATCAATTAACCCAACTCACTTAATTAAAGTCTAAAGGGTTTTAAGATCAGGCCCATCTAGTTTGGCCCATATTCTAGAAGGTTATTAAGCTTATCCTCTGAATTATAAGGATAAATACAACTTAATACAAATAATTAGGCGGATAATGAATAGAAGAGTTTGATCAATTTAGAACTCTATCCACGTTGACTGTAACGGTCCATCAGACGACCGTCACAGCCATGTAACGCATATGTCGGTGACCGTCACACTCTATGAACCCTAAAACACTAAAGAGTTTGATTTCCTTTGAACTCTGGGAACGAGTAATGTAACGGTCTATCGCGAGACCGTCACATGCCTCTAACGCACTGGTCGTAGACTGTTACATCATGTTAGTTCCGTAAAAGAAAGAACAAGTACAAAGATTAAAACTTTGGAGTCTTATCCACTAAGGATCGACTTGGGAAGAGTTATAATAATACTGAGGACTCTTAGAGATTAGATTATGACCTAACAAGGACTCTAGAATCGATCTAATCCTCAAACCCTAGCCCAAACTCTATAAATAGGGCATAGTTCTGAACTGTGCGACCCTTACTTTTTGGACGTAAAGAGTCAAGGTAAGGAGTCATTATCTCAGGTAAGCTCTTTAGAAGTATTTATTTACAATACTTTAGACTAACTCCCCTCCAAATTTAACATCTTTAGGTCAATAGTTCGTGGAGTTAGAGCCCAAGGAAGTTGCTGAAAAAGTCACAGAAGAAGGAAATCTAGGGCAGGGTTCTCAATCTAAATCAGAAGCAACAGCCTAAGTTAAGAGGTAGGTTATCTCATGAACGGCAAAAACAACCTAATAGGACTAAAAGCCCTCTGGTTCAAGTGATTTCCATGCATTATAGATCGTTGATTTCATGATTTTACTACTTCTATGCATTACATGCATCCCTTAGCCTTAATTGGACATGCCAAAGATGTATCTTGTCTAATTCATTAATACCTAAGCATGTAGTTGGCCTACACTACGTTATCATGTCTAGAGATTCATGGTATTTTTAATTATGGACATGATATGAATCGATCTCTTTATGTTTTATTTAGTTTTCTGTCAGCAGACACTGTAACGCATCAGCGTAGGATCGTCGCACTCATATAACGGCCCTACGACAGACCGTCACACACCCTGCTGTTTTGGATTTTCACTATTGTCTCTAACGCACTGGGATAGATGCATTACGTTCATGTAACGGCTGGATTCCTGACCGTCACGTTCACTGTGACGCCCCACCTCCAGACCGTCAGAGTCTGTGTTCTGCCAACCCTAAGACAGAATATAACTTGCCAATGTTATTTATTGTTAAGCCTAGTTACTTAAGTTTTAACCTGATCATGTGATTCTAAGGTTATTTAATTATTCATATTAGTTATTGCCTGTTTTGGTATCTCACTTTTACATGAGTTATGTTAATTTCATGAAGCCAAATTATATAGTTTTGTATTATAAAGCATGACTTTTTAACGTTGTATTGACAGAGTTTTTCATCATGATTTCGCACTGATTATACATATCACTCTCTGTCAATAGAGTCATTTCTATAAGTACATGGCACATATTCCATTATGTTGCCATTAGTTCACACTTTGCACTTTAGGAACACCATCTTGGACATGAGGACCTCTCTATTGGATATTCCTTCCAATGGACTAGGAAATCATTATTTCAAGGCCTTCGTAATTCTCCGCGAGCCTGGGATTCCAACTAGGACGCCGAGTTAGTTGTACCATCAAAGCCCAATAACTAGAATACACTATCGTTATTTTCTGGATCTTGTAATGTAATGGCCTTGCACTGGACCGTCAGGCTCACGTAACGGCCCAATGCCCGACCGTCACATTTCACTGAGTCTAAACTAGTATGCTGGACTCTGGTCACTGTAACGGCCCATTATGGACGAGTTACATAGTGTAACGGCCCAGCAAACGACCGTTACATAGCTTGTATATGTTAACCCAAGGTTTGACCAAGGGTTGATATTTCAATGATTCTAGACAAACCTTGATGATCTAGAACTTATCATATTGCTTAATAGACTTAATGTAATGGATGAAAGTTAAGGAAATATACCGTTATACTGCCGATTTATTCTATAAGCATAACATAGTTTAAATGTCATTCTTGATTTCATATATTCAAATTATAGTATTCATTCATTGATTATTGTTATCATGGAATTATTGAACTTATTCCATTCTTGGCCATACTTTACTGTTACATGCGTGGAAGTAGCTTAATTTATAACTGAAGATGCGATCGAGCACTGATTGTGTTCAAGGGCTCTATGCTAGTCCCCTCAGCTGATTGCTGGAAACATACTATTTTATAAACCATGGGGTATGATGCTACTGGCGTCGCATTGCGCTGGGAGTACTATTTCTATAAATAAGTGAAAATCCACGGCACGACATGACTTTCTTGCTTGATATTCCATAGGAATTCACAAACTATGTACTCAAAAGAGACTAGTGTGATGAATATGTGGCTTGCTAGTACAATCTCGTTACATTCTTATTCATGGAAGGCCAATATCATGTTCTTGTTACATTCTTGCTAGTTCATTCTTGATCATTCTATCTTACATGATTATCTTGTTACTTTGGTTTAAACGCGTGATCGATTCGCATTCGCATGATTTTACCTTATTCCTTAAAGCTAAATTGTTAATTACTTTAATAGTGCCTTCATGTTGATGCGAAGATACCTACTGGACAAGTGTGCTCATTACCTATTTTCAATATTTTTCAGGAGATAGGAATAGTTCGAATTCGGATTCGGGTGATTCAAGTAGCGGGTCCGAGAGCGATTGAATGTTGTTAATTCAAGAGTGAAGACATAGGAAGTTTATAATGTCTAGATTGAGTCAATGTAATTTTTCTATTTCTTGAGTCTAGTAGAATGAAAATCAAATTAGTGATTGTATCTTTGAATATTAAGCATTATGATATGAAGTTGAAGTTGATTAAATCATGTGCAATTGCATTTACTTGTGTGATTGTCTCGCACTCTGATTGATTCTTGCTTGTAAGAGGCTTACCATGCCGGCTGTTCGCGCTCCCCAAGCGAGTCTTCCGCTGTAATAAAGGCTCGGGGCATGACAGTTAAGTTGGTATCAGAGCCTAAGTCTCAGGACTTAAGGAAAAGAATCATGTCATAGGATAAGTCCAAGGTTTAAGGACCCACGCCTATGAACTAAGGAAGAAATTTCACACCCATGTGAGGATTGGGTTGAACCCGGGATAAGATAACTAATTAGCTTTAAGAATTATTCTGTTCATTCCAATTTCATGAGAAATAACAAGTTGTTATTTTCTCTCAAGTACCCTATTTTCTGAATGGCTCATCGTGTAGATTGGAACGGTATGCAACAAACTATTGCCGGCCTCACCTAGGCATTGCAGACTATAGCACAAGGTGGTGCAGGGGCAAGGGCTGGTGACCTTCATTGCAATTTTCGGAGTCTAAATCCTCTGCATTTCTATGGATCTTCCAATCCAGACGAAGCAGAAAATTGGATCGATGAGATGAATCGTATATTTGATGTCATACAATGCACTGATAAAGAGAAAGTCCGTCTAGCAACGTTCCAATTGAATAAGGATGCCCGTACTTGGTGGAAGTCGGTTCCGGCACCTCCGGCCGATGCGCCACATACATGGAATGCTTTTCTCACTTTATTTCGTGCCAAGTATTTCTCCGAACATGTGAAGGAAAGGAAGGCTATGGAGTTTGCCTCCCTTCGTCAAGGGATGATGTCGGTAGCAGAGTACGAGTTGTAATTTTCAAGACTAGCACCATATGCACCACACCTTATTAGTACGGAATTATTAAAGGCGAACCGATTTATGGACGGGTTACGGCCCGGTTTCATTCAGCAACTGGGGACACAGAACATCCGCACTTATGCGGAGATGGTTCAAAGGGCATATTTATGCGAGAGGACCTTAGAGAAGGTCAAAAGGTTGAAAGGAAAGGGAGAAGAATCTAGCCGGCGCTCAGATCGGCATTATAAGCAAGAGAAGTTTAGCATCACGGAACCATACAAAAGTCATGATAACAAGAAAAGATCAAGGAACGGGAACAGTGGAAGTTCCCAAAAGAATAGTAAAAAGGTTAAAGAAGAGAAGGAGCAAGTCGCCTCGGCGTGCACCTTTTGCGAGAAATTCGGCCACTCGGCTGAAGAATGCTGGAAGCGCCTAGGTGCTTGTTTGCGCTGTGGAAGTAGGGAGCATCGTGTGCCAGATTGCCCCCTTATGAAAGATCAATCAAATAACGGAGGACGTAGGAGGCAGGCTGTCACGCCCCGAGCGCGGAAGATACTCGGATATGCGCGACGAGTTTATATCAATCATGTCAATCAGAGTAGTAGTGTATTCGACACCAAAACAGAGATGCGGAAAATAGAAAGATAACCCAATCCTTTATTTTATAATGGATAGACTATTACCAATCCAATACTCTATTCAATTAAAAAGGAAAAGTACATAGTTGACTCAAGAAAATAGGAAAAAGACTAGATGACACTTGGAGAAGTTCTATCACTTTCACTCTTGACCATTCCCATCCGATTGACTTCCCTCGTCGTCGGAATTACCTGAAAAGTAGGGAACACACGGAGTGAGCGAACGCTCAGTAGGAAATTATATCTCAAGCGCTAGCAAGGGGTTTAAATAATTACATCTTTCATGTATGTACTGTAGCTATGCATGCTCGTATAAAATGACAAGATAGAGAGAGAATTTATCAATAAGATAGCAAGATGAACTAGTCATGAGCTTTCAAGAAAAGATAACAAGATATTCAAGCAAGTACTTTTTAGCAAGTCATGTCAAGAACTTTGGCTATCATGTGTCAAGCAAGCAAGTAATTACCCTTTCTCGGGTCACGCAATTCATGTCAAGTCAAGTACGAGTCAAGTACAAGATTTGTGTGGAATGTCCAATCAAGCTAGTCATGCACTCGGTATAATGCCAGATACCTTATCATTCAACTCCCATGGGCACAAGTACTTTCGGGTGCTCCTCCCAGGACCAGATCGGGCCCTATATGCGCAGGCATTTATCATGTATATTTGACATCCACTCTTGTATATTTATATAGCCAATATGGAATTTCAACAATTTAAGCTTGTAGACACGTAGGATAACTTTGAGAGAATGGAGTCCAAAAATACGACATTGGACATAGATAGGCGATAACAACGGTACAATCACGATGAACGATGAAACTAGGTGGAATTAAGTTCCCTTAACTTGGGTACCATGACAAATAAGTATGGACATTCTTTATATAGAATTGAGGTCCACATGAACAGTATATCAAAGGCAAGATACCCTCATTCTTATTATAGAATTGAGGTCCACAAGAATATCGACAAATGGCATGATATCATCATCCCATTAAGAATTCTCATGATATACTCTTTGCATATCATAAGGGCCGATATACCATGTTTCTTTAGAGTGACATGGCAATCAATAGTGTACTGGGTTTTTAGGGTACAACCAGCTCAGTCGGCCTTGAGGGAATCCAAGGCTCGAGGAGTCTTACGGAGGTCTCTATGACTAACTCGCTAGTCCAAAGGAACGGAATGTCCAATGGAGAGCTTGTATGTCAATGAGAATTGAGGGTGATCGATAAAACATCATGAAACGTGGGACTATACTCACGGAGTGGAGATATAGTGCCGATATACATATATATAGATATATTGAAACCATCGGTTATCAGAAACAGGGTAAAAATATTTTTACAGGAAAATAACGACTTAAGTAAAGTCACTACTCAAGTAATTAACGCCTTCAGTAAGGGCGTTTATCTATTTTACATTTTTGTAAAATTTCAATATTTCAGTATTTTACCAAAAACGCGCCCTGGTAAGGGGCGTTTAATTAAAAGTTGACGACATATGCAATGGTCGTTCATTCTTTACCTCTATTTTTGCAGAATATATATTTTCAGTAATTTATCAAAAACACGCCCTGGACAGGGGCGTTACTTTTCAATTCACGCCCTGAACAGGGGCGTTAGTCAAGTGAGAGATGACCTATACAGGGTCGTGAATTCAAGAAACTTCAGGAAATAAAATTCCAAGAGACAAGAGACATGATCATGACAGAAAATTAGCAGGAATTCACAGGTCGAGTCATGCAATATATATTATATTGGATATTTCATATCTATTGAATTTTTAAACGTGGATCAATTATTAATTACATGTGATTTTCCTGAGATTAACGCCTACAGGACAGGGCGTCAAATCTGTAATTGACGACCTGGTTCAGGTCGTTTCTTTAAATTAGCGCCCTAGTCACGGGCGTCTCTTGCAAAAATATTACAGAAACGTGTAGAAACTATCAGGAAACTTATATACATGACATGCATGATGTGTTACTATGAATTTAACTTGTTTGGGCTACGTTGCTTGAGAAAACCTACCTTAATAGTTGATCTGGAGATGAACGGATGCAGGTTCTGGGAAAAAAATGATACTCTGTTTATAAACAGAGTTTTCTGACGTACTGATAGCCAAGTAAGATATATGCTTTCCCTTGGCAACAGATGAGCTTGGAAAGATGCAGAAGATGTTGGTTGATGACGAAGAATTCCCCGTTCTTCCCTGTCAACCGTCTGTAGATCCTATAAAAGAAAAAGAAACTATATACCTTAGTTTCTTCATCGAACGTAACAGAGGAGAAAGCAGAAGAACGTTACCTAGTCCTTCACCGGAGCTTCTCAACCTGTAAGCAGAGAAGAGTATGAAGAATCATTAGTTCTTCATGCAACGATCGAACACGATACAAGGAAGAAGGAAGAAGAAGAACCTGCTGTTCTTCGCATACCTTAGAAAACTCCGAACGCCAAATAGCGTTCTCGGTTCAAGCAGTAGGTTATTTATAAGATATTGGAAATCCTAATAAGGTTAGTGTTCGATTGGAAGTAATACTTCCATATTAGAGTTATTACTACATTCGAACTCTTTCTCATAGTTATCAACTTGCCCTGGATAGACTCTTGGGTCGAACGAAACTCAAACTGAATTAGCGTCCTAAGTAAGGGCGTCGAATTTAAATTGACGCCTTGTCAAGCGTCGTTTCTTGTTGAAACGCGTCCACTCAAAGGACGTTATGCAAACTTGCCCTTTTTATTTATTTTGGTCGTTTGAAATTTGACGCCGTGACATGTGGGCGTCCTTTCTTCAAAACACGCCTTAGGTAAGGGCGTTTTATTGTAAAGTAGCGCCTATATCTAAGGCGTTATTTTTATCAGGGTTTAATTATTTTTATTCCAAGCTCTTTCGTTTATTTACTAAATCTTTTAATCTATTTTGATTTATTTATTCCTTTTAAATTTATCAGGGTTGCTACACCCTCCCCCACTTAAAAAGAATTTGGTCCCCAAATTCCATATCATATATTTACATTTGGAGAGTGTAGAGTATGTACCTTCTAAAATAAATCTGGAAATTGTTTCCTCATAGATTCCTCGGTCTCCCATGTAGCTTCATGTTCTGAATTCTTATTCCACTGTACTTTTAGCATGGGAATAACCTTATTCCTTAGGGTACATACTTCTCGATCTAAGATCTTCATAGGCTTCTGCTCATATGTGAGATCCTTCTGGATTACTAGGTCTCCATGTTCGATAATATGTGATGGATCGTGTACATACTTCTTCAACATGGATATGTGGAACACATTATGTATCTCGGACAATTGAGGAGGCAATGCGATGTGATAAGCAACCTCGCCAACTCTTTCGAGTATCTCAAAAGGTCCGATAAATCTTGGTGTAAGCTTGCCCTTAACACCAAATCTCCGTATTCCACGTCCAGGCGATATCTTGAGAAATACATGATCTCCAACTTGGAATTCAAGATCTCTTCTTCTTGTGTCAGCATAAGCCTTTTGTCTAGACTGAGCCACTTGCAGTCTTTCTTTGATCAATTGTATCTTCTCGGTAGTGTCCCTTACCATTTCTGGACTTAACAGTTATTTCTCTCCAACTTCGTTCCAGCATAAGGGTGATCGGCAACTCCTTCCGTATAAGGCTTCAAAAGGTGCCAGTTGTATACTTGCCTGGTAGCTATTATTGTATGCAAATTCGATCAGAGGCAAGTGATCATGCCAGTTTCCACCAAAATCAATGATGCAAGCTCTTAGCATATCTTCGACTACTTGATTGGTTCTCTCGGTCTGACCATCCGTTTGAGGATGAAAGGCTGTGCTAAAGTTAAGTCTCGTTCCCAACGAATGTTGTAGTCCTTTCCAAAAATGAGAAGTAAAACGGGGATCTCTGTCAGACACGATTGAAACAGGAATACCATGTAATCTGACTATTTCCTTGATGTATAATGCAGCTAAGACATCAACTGACCATCGACTCTTGATTGGCAAGAAATGCACTGATTTAGTCAATCGGTCAATGATAACCCATATTCCATCATGTCCTCTTTTTGATTTAGATAAACCCATGATGAAATCCATACCAATATCCTCCCACTTCCATTTAGGGATATCTAAAGGATGTAGTTTTCCAGCAGGCTTTTGGTGTTCCGCCTTGACTTGTTGGCACGTGAGACAGCGTGATACGTAGTCTGCTATTTCCCTTTTCATGTTGGGCCACCAAAAATTTCTTTTTACATCTTGGTACATCTTGGTAGATCCAGGATGAATTGTATATCTTGATCTGTGAGCTTCATCTAAGATCTTCTTTTTCAATTCTGGGCAGTCCGGTATACAAGTTCTATTCTTGAACATTAATCTTCCATCAGAAGCTAATTGGAAATCCGATTGTCCTTTTAATCTGCCCTTGATTTCTACTAATGTAGGATCATTATTCTGAAGTACTTGTGTTTCAGACAATAAATCTGACTTTATGCTTACATGAGATAATGTGACACATCTAGGGTCCGTGTCTATGCTTATATTGAGTTCAGAGAATTGTTCTAGCAATCTCCATTCTTGAATCATACAATTGGCTAACAGTGCTCTCGGCTTTCGACTAAAGGCATCTGCTACATGATTACCCTTTCCGGGATGATATTGTATATTGAAGTCGAAGTCCTTGAGATATTCCAGCCATCGTCTTTGCCTCATATTTAGTTCCTTCTGTGAGAAAAGATATTTGAGACTCTTGTGACCGGAGTATACAGTAAATTGTACTCCATAAAGATAATGTCTCCATATTTTGAGTGCAAATACTACCGCGGCCAATTCTAAGTCATGGACGGGGTAGTTCTCTTCATGCTTCTTTAATTGACGAGAAGAGTAGGCTATAACCTTCCCTTGTTGCATTAGAACACACCCGAGGCCAATGCCAGAAACATCAGTGTATACCTCGAACTTTTCTCCTTCAATTGGCAATGCTAAGATAGGAGCTGTAGTAAGATGATCCTTGAGAGTTTGGAAGCTTCTTTCACATTCCTCATCCCATTCATAATGGATCTCCTTGCGAGTTAACCTCGTAAGTGGCACGGCGATTTTAGAGAAATCCTTGATGAATCGCCTATAATAGCCGGCAAGACCTAAGAAACTTCGGATCTCGCTAGCATTGGTCGGTCTTTCCCAGTTTCTTACAGCTTCAACCTTTGATGGGTCTACAGTCAAGCCATCCTTTGATATAACATGTCTGAGAAAAGTTACTTCTTCAAGCCAGAATTCACACTTGCTAAGTTTTGCATATAATTAGTTTGTCCTCAATATTTGTAATGCAATCCTCAAATGTTCCTCATACTCTTCATTGGTCTTGGAATAAATCAATATATCATCAATAAAGACCACCACGAATTGATCTAAATAAGGCCTGAATATACTATTCATTAACTGCATAAAGGCAGCAGGGGCATTCGTTAGTCCGAAAGGCATAACAACAAATTCATAATGGCCATACCTGCTTCTGAATGCGGTTTTATGAATATCCTCGTCCTTGATTCTTAGTTGGTGATATCCTGTCCTAAGATCAATTTTGGAAAAGTACATGGATCCTGAAATTTGATCAAACAATTCATCGATTCTCGGCAGTGGATACTTGTTCTTGATAGTGAGATGATTCAATTGTCGATAGTCGACGCATAACCTCATGGATCCGTCTTTCTTCTTTACAAATAATACAGGCGCTCCCCACGGGGAAGTACTTGGTCTAATGAATCCTTTCTTAATGAGTTCCATCAATTGTTCTTTTAACTCCTTGAGTTCAGCAGGTGACATCCTATAAGGTGCCTTTGAAATCGGACCAGCACCAGGGACTAAGTCAATGGTGAAGGCCACTTCTCTTTGCGGGGGTAATCCCGGCAAATCTTCCGGAAACACGTCCGGAAATTCTTGTACCACTGGAATGTCTTCTAGCTTAGCTTCCTTAGCTTCTTTAACTATGACAAAGGCAAGGAAAGATGTACATCCTTTCCTGATGAGCTTGCTAGCTCGGAGAGCTAAAATAAGAGGGGGTCTGCTCCGACCCTTGGGGCTAGTCAAGATTAGTTCTGGAAATTCCTTGAAAGTAACCTTGCTATTGCGGCAATCAACCGTTGCCTGATACTTGGATAACCAATCTGCCCCTAGTATAACATCATACTCTTTTAGATCTAAACATATGAGATCAATAGGGAGATTTCTACCCTGAACCAATACTTCGCAGTTTTGGTAATGATGTGTAATATCAGTCTCATCATCCAGAGGAGTAGACAAAACTAACTTTATCCATTCCGGTTCTAGGGGTAATGGGTCAGCAAACTTCTTAGAAACAATACAATGCGATGCACCAGTATCAATTAAGACATATGCATTCCTGGAACAAACTTTCAATGTATCTTCCACTAAGCCGCCTTCTTCTTCTTGCTCGATCTCCTTGATTGCATGAAGACGAGCATTCTTGGTTACTGGGCGTTTCCCGACATCGGCTTGATTGTTAAGTAATGGGCAATCGGGAATCCGATGCTCACGACTCCCACAACGGAGACATGCTCCTAGTTTCCTCCAGCATTCTTCTGCTCTATGACCCGCTTTATCACAATGTTTGCACACTGTATGTGGAGAGGT
The DNA here is from genome assembly GCA_022559845.1 of Amorphophallus konjac. NCBI lineage: Eukaryota > Viridiplantae > Streptophyta > Magnoliopsida > Alismatales > Araceae > Amorphophallus > Amorphophallus konjac. The sequence continues at coordinate 425,052,014 of CM040121.1, read as the reverse complement.
AGTGGTGATAGAGAAGGGCTTGGTCTTCTTGAACTTTTGGTCTTGCGAGGGAATACCTCCTTTGCTAGGCCTCTTCTTGAAGTTGGGTTTAAAGGAACCCGAACCTGTAACTTGTTCCTTCTTATCCTTACCACGAATCATATCAGACAGTTCCGTGGCATCTTCTAATAGTTGAGCTCGACGTACTATCTTCGAGTAGACTTGAATGTCCATTGGTGCTAGTTGGGTAATAGCTTGGGGCTTGAGCCCATTAAGAAACCTCCTAGCTTTCATTTTCTCGGTGCTAACTAGATGCTTAGCATACCGAGACAATCTAGAGAATTGGGCCTCATACTCGGCCACTGACAAGGATCGTTGTTTCAGTGCAGCAAATTCTGCAGCTTTCTTTTCCTGAACTCGGTCCGAGAAATATTTTGCGTTGAAGTGTTCAACGAATTCCTCCCACGAAACCTGATCTTGATTTATAGTAGCCTCTATTGATTCCCACCAGCATCTAGCATCCCTTTCTAATTGAAAAGTAGCTAATAAGACCTTATCTTGATCCGTGCATTGCATAACGCGGAATATTCGTTCTGTTTCCCTAATCCAGTGTTTAGCGTCATCTGGATCAGTAGAACCCGTGAACTTGGGCGGGTTCATGTTCTTGAAAGTCTGGTGGAGACTTCCTGCTCGTTGTCCACCTCCTAGTGTTACTTGCTGCAGCACTTGAGTCATGCCTTACAGTGTACGCTGCATGTTGCGCCATTGAGTACGTTCGGTAGCCATTATCCTACAATAATAATAACTAGATTAATACGTGATTTGTATCTTAAAGACTAGCATTCTATGTTAACTTTAACCCTTGGTTCTACCCAATCTCACTGGTTAAAGGTTTGATCATATCCTTGGACTTGGGTTTTCCTAGGAATTGAATACCCTAGGCTCTGATACCACAAAAACTGTCACGCCCCGAGCGCGGAAGATACTCGGATATGCGCGACGAGTTTATATCAATCATGTCAATCAGAGTAGTAGTGTATTCGACACCAAAACAGAGATGCGCAAAATAGAAAGATAACCCAATCCTTTATTTCATAATGGATAGACTATTACAAATCTAATACTCTATTCAATTAAAAAGGAAAAGTACATAGTTGACTCAAGAAAATAGGAAAAAGACTAGATGACACTTGGAGAAGTTCTATCACTTTCACTCTTGACCATTCCCATCCGATTGACTTCCCTCGTCGTCGGAATTACCTGAAAAGTAGGGAACACACGGAGTGAGCGAACGCTCAGTAGGAAATTATATCTCAAGCGCTAGCAAGGGGTTTAAATAATTACATCTTTCAAGTATGTACTGTAGCTATGCATGCTCGTATAAAATGACAAGATAGAGAGAGAATTTATCAATAAGACAGCAAGATGAACTAGTCATAAGCTTTCAAGAAAAGATAACAAGATATTCAAGCAAGTACTTTTTAGCAAGTCATGTCAAGAACTTTGGCTATCATGTGTCAAGCAAGCAAGTAATTACCCTTTCTCGGGTCACGCAATTCATGTCAAGTCAAGTACGAGTCAAGTACAAGATTTGTGTGGAATGTCCAATCAAGCTAGTCATGCACTCGGTATAATGCCAGATACCTTATCATTCAACTCCCATGGGCACAAGTACTTTCGGGTGCTCCTCCCAGGACCAGATCGGGCCCTATATGCGCAGGCATTTATCATGTATATTTGACATCCACTTTTGTATATTTATATAGCCAATATGGAATTTCAACAATTTAAGCTTGTAGACACGTAGGATAACTTTGAGAGAATGGAGTCCAAAAATACAACATTGGACATAGATAGACGATAACAACGGTACAATCACGATGAACGATGAAACTAGGTGGAATTAGGTTCCCTTAACTTGGGTACCATGACAAATAAGTATGGACATTCTTTATATAGAATTGAGGTCCACATGAACAGTATATCAAAGGCAAGATACCCTCATTCTTATTATAGAATTGAGGTCTACAAGAACATCAACAAATGGCATGATATCATCATCCCATTAAGAATTCTCATGATATACTCTTTGCATATCATAAGGGCCGGTATACCATGTTTCTTTAGAGTGACATGGCAATCAATAGTGTACTGGGTTTTTAGGGTACAACCAGCTCAGTCGGCCTTGAGGGAATCCAAGGCTCGAGGAGTCTTACGGAGGTCTCTATGACTAACTCGCTAGTCCAAAGGAACGGAATGTCCAATGGAGAGCATGTATGTCAATGAGAATTGAGGGTGATCGATAAAACATCATGAAACGTGGGACTATACTCACGGAGTGGAGATATAGTGCCGATATACATATATATAGATATATTGAAACCATCGGTTATCAGAAACAGGGTAAAAACATTTTTACAGGAAAATAACGACTTAAGTAAAGTCACTACTCAAGTAATTAACGCCTTCATTAAGGGCGTTTATCTATTTTACATTTTTGCAAAAATTCAATATTTTAGTATTTTACCAAAAACGCGCCCTGGTAAGGGGCGTTTAATTAAAAGTTGACGACGTATGCAATGGTCGTTCATTCTTTACCTCTATTTTTGCAGAATATATATTTTCAGTAATTTATCAAAAACACGCCCTGGACAGGGGCGTTACTTTTCAATTCACGCCCTGAACAGGGGCGTTAGTCAAGTGAGAGACGACCTATACAGGGTCGTGAATTCAAGAAACTTCAGGAAATAAAATTCCAAGAGACAAGAGACATGATCATGACAGAAAATTAGCGGGAATTCACAGGTCGAGTCATGCAATATATATTAGATTGGATATTTCATATCTATTGAATTTTTAAACGTGGATCAATTATTAATTACATGTGATTTTCCTGAGATTAACGCCTACAGGACAGGGCGTCAAATCTGTAATTGACGACCTGGTTCAGGTCGTTTCTTTAAATTAGCGCCCTAGTCACGGGCGTCTCTTGTAAAAATATTACAGAAACGTGTAGAAACTATCAGGAAACTTATATACATGACATGCATGATGTGTTACTATGAATTTAACTTGTTTGGGCTACGTTGCTTGAGAAAACCTACCTTAATAGTTGATCTGGAGATGAACGGATGCAGGTTCTAGGAAAAAAACGATACTCTGTTTATAAACAGTGTTTTCTGACGTACTGATAGCCAAGTAAGATATATGCTTTCTCTTGGCAACAGATGAGCTTGGAAAGATGCAGAAGATGTTGGTTGATGACGAAGAATTCCCCGTTCTTCCCTGTCAACCGTCTGCAGATCCTATAAGAGAAAAAGAAACTATATACCTTAGTTTCTTCATCGAACGTAACAGAGGAGAAAGCAGAAGAACGTTACCTAGTCCTTCACCGGAGCTTCTCAACCTGTAAGCAGAGAAGAGTATGAAGAATCATTAGTTCTTCATGCGTTGATCGAACACGATATAAGGAAGAAGGAAGAAGAAGAACCTGCTGTTCTTCGCATACCTTAGAAAACTCCGAACGCCAAATAGCGTTCTCGGTTCAAGCAGTAGGTTATTTATAAGATATTGGAAATCCTAATAAGGTTAGTGTTCAATTGGAAGTAATACTTCCATATTAGAGTTATTACTACATTCGAACTCTTTCTCATAGTTATCAACTTACCCTGGATAGATTCCTGGGTCGAACGAAACTCAAACTGAATTAGCGTCCTAAGTAAGGGCGTCGAATTTAAATTGACGCCTTGTCAAGCGTCGTTTCTTGTTGAAACGCGTCCACTCAAAGGACGTTATGCAAACTTGCCCTTTTTATTTATTTTGGTCGTTTAAAATTTGACGCCGTGACATGTGGGCGTCCTTTCTTCAAAACACGCCTTAGGTAAGGGTGTTTTATTGTAAAGTAGCGCCTATATCTAAGGCGTTATTTTTATCAGGGTTTAATTATTTTTATTCCAAGCTCTTTCGTTTATTTACTAAATCTTTTAATCTATTTTGATTTATTTATTCCTTTTAAATTTATCAGGGTTGCTACACAGGCTCGCCTCAATGCAGTTATAGATGAAGAAGAAGCGCCCAAGGATCAAAATGACGGCTTATGGAAGGTACTCTTCAAATTTGTTCTCGTCCTACATTCGTGCTATTCGATACTGGTGCTTCTCATTCTTTTATCTCTACCACTTTTGTAAACACCTTACCAACTGCATCAGTTCCCCTACCTTCAGATCTCGCTATTACTACACCTTTAGGATTTGGAACTAAGCTTACCAAGTATTATCCCGATTGTGAGGTGGTAGTAGAAGGACACAATCTCCCCGCAAACTTAGTATGCCTCGATATGAAAGGTTATGATGCCATTTTAGGGGTAGATTGTCTTGTAGACCATGATGGTTACATCAACTGCCGAAATAGAATTATATCTTTCCGAAAGCCCGGTCTTCCAAGATTTTCTTTTCTTGGCATCAAATACAAGAAGCATCCTACCATTATATCTTTTCTTCACGCCTGCAAACTTATCTCGAAAGGATGTGAAGTTTTTCTTGCTTCCGTCATTGTCACCGAATCTAAGGAAATTATCCTAGCAAACATTCCTATTGCAAATGAATTCCCTGACGTGTTCCCATCCGAACTACCTAGTTTACCGCCCGAGAGGGAAGTAAACTTTACCATTGAACTCATTCCAGGTGCAGCACCTGTTTCTATAGCCCCTTACAGGATGTCCCCCACGGAACTTAAGGAACTAAAGAAGCAATTATAGGAACTTCTAGACAAGGGTTTCATTAGACCTAGCACATCCCCTTGGGGTGCGCATGTTCTATTTGTCAAGAAGAAGGATGGTTCTCTCAGATTATGCATCGATTACCGGCGACTGAATCAGCTTACAGTCAAAAATAAATATCCATTGCCGCGTATTGATAAGCTCTTCGATCAGCTTTCGGGAGTAGAATATTTTTCTAAGATTGACCTCAGATCTGGTTATCATCAACTTAGAATTAAAGAAGAGGATATTTATAAATCAGCTTTTTGAAGTCGTTATGGCCACTATGAATTTGTGGTAATGTCGTTTGGGTTAACTAATGCCCCAGTAACATTCATGCAACTTATGAACAGTGTCTTCCAGCCATATTTAGACCAATTCATCGTCGTCTTCATCGATGATATCCTGATATACTCCAAGACAAAAGAAGAACATGAAGAACATCTAAGGATAGCTTTGCAAACACTTAGAGAATAAAAGCTATATGCCAAACTCAATAAGTGTGAATTCTGGCTCAAGGAAGTCTCATTCCTAGGCCACATTATTTCAAAAGAAGGTATTGCTGTGGATCCTTCTAAGGTAGAAGCTGTCAGAGATTGGAGTCGGCCAATGACTATATCTGAAGTAAGAAGCTTTTTGGGTCTAGCTGGTTATTATAGGAGATTCATAAAGGACTTCTCAAAGATCGCGGTTCCTTTAACTAGACTTACTAGAAAAGAAAATCCTTTTATCTGGTCGAAGGACTGTGAAAAGAGTTTTCAAAGTCTTAAGAATCATCTTACAACATGCCCTATTTTATCACTTCCAATGGAGGGTGGTGGATTTGAAGTATATACGGATGCATCGGGGATTGGCTTAGGATGCGTCTTTATGCAGAATGGAAAAGTGATTTGCTATTCTTCAAGACAATTGAAGCGTCACGAAGAAAATTATCCTGTACATGATTTAGAATTGGCAGCAGTGATCTTCGCCTTAAAAATTTGGCGTCATTATCTTTATGGAGAAAAGTTCACGATCTACTCAGACCACAAGAGCTTGAAATATCTATTTTCTCAAAAGGAGCTCAATATGAGGCAAAGGAGGTGGTTAGAACATCTCAAGGACTTTGACTTTGCTATTCAATATCATCCTGGCAAGGCTAATGCTGTAGCGGATGCACTCAGCAGAAAACCAATGGGTATGTTATCAAGTCTCATGATTAGTGTAACTAACCTTATTCCTCAGTTTGCTCAATTGAATTTAGATGTTGACATTAAGGAAGAAGATTACTTTATAGCTAATATCCGAGTTCAACCTACATTAATAGAGGATTTGGCCAAGTTACAAGAGGATGACCCAATTTTACTGGAAATTAAGGCCAATATTGAACAAAGACCGGATTTTACTATTTTCGAAAATGGAAGATTGCTATTCAAGGGACGAATGTGTATACCGGATCATGAAGATACAAAGAAATTGATCTTAGAAGAAGCACATAAATCAAAGTACACCATTCATCCAGGAGGTACGAAGATGTATCAGGATCTCAAAAGAAACTTTTGGTGGCCTAATATGAAGAGGGAAGTAGCTGATTTTGTGTCTCGTTGTCTCACTTGCCAACAAGTTAAAGCGGAACATTTTAGACCTGCAGGAAAATTATAGCCCTTAAGTATTCCAGAATGGAAATGGGAGAGCATAGGAATGGATTTCATTATGGGATTACCTAAGACAAGAGGTGGACATGATGGAATATGGGTAATCATAGACCGATTGACTAAATCTGCACATTTCATACCAATAAAAATTCGATGGTCTGTGGATATCTTGGCAGCATTATACATCAAAGAAATTGTTAGGCTACATGGTGTCCCTGTCTCTATTGTATCAGATAGAGATCCTCGATTTACATCACAGTTCTGGAAGGGCCTATAACATTCACAAGGGACTAGATTAAATTTTAGCACAGCATTTCATCCACAAACGGATGGTCAGACGGAAAGAACGAATCAGGTAGTAGAAGACATGCTCAGGGCTTGTGTCATTGATTTTGGAGGAAGTTGGCATGATCACTTACCTCTAGTAGAATTTGCATATAATAACAGCTATCAAGCAAGCATACAAATGGCACCTTTTGAAGCTCTATATGGGAAAAGTTGTCGATCACCAATATGTTGGAATGAAATAGGGGAAAGGCAATTTCTAGGCCCCGATCTTATCAGAGATTCTACAGAGAAAATAAAACTCATTCAAGAAAGGATGAAAATGGCACAAGATAGGCAAAAGTCTTATGCTGACAATCGAAGGCGTGACTTGGAGTTTCAAGTAGGAGAACATGTATATCTGAAGGTTTCTCCAGGTCGTGGTATTTGAAGATTTGGCATTAAAGGAAAGCTAACTCCTAGATTTATTGGCCCATTTGAAATTCTTGAAAGGGTCGATGAAGTGGCTTATAGATTGGCTTTACCTCCACAATTAGCAGGAATACATGACGTATTTCACGTCTCCATGCTAAAGAAGTATGTATATGATCCTGACCATATTATCACTTATGACAACCTGGAGATTCAGAAGGACTTAACATATGAGCAAACGCCAATAAAGATTCTGGATCGAGAACTGCGTCAATTAAGGAATAAATTTATTCCTATGGTCAAGATCCAATGGAAGAAAACATGGCCATATGAAGCAACATGGGAAATTGAAGTAGCTATACGGAAAAGATTCCCAGAATTATTCAACTGTAAGTACCCTCTCCACAACCCATTTATTGAATTTGGGGACCAAATTCTTTTAAGTGGGGAGGGTGTAGTGCCCCAAAATTTAATTAATAATTTTCTGGCATTATTAGCAATTAATGGACTAATTTGGAGTTATTAATCAATATAAGGCCAAATGGTGTTAATCAATTAACCCAACTCACTTAATTAAAGTCCAAAGGGTTTTAAGATCAGGCCCATCTAGTTTGGCCCATATTCTAGAAGGTTATTAAGCTTATCCTCGAAATTATAAGGATAAATACAACCTAACACAGATAATTAGGCAGATAATGAATAGAAGAGTTTGATCAATTTAGAACTCTATCCACGTTGACTGTAACGGTCCATCGGACGACCGTCACAGCCATGTAACGCATATGTCGGCGACCGTCACACTCTATGAACCCTAAAACATTGAAGAGTTTGATTTCCTTTGAACTCTGGGAACGAGTAATGTAACGGTCTATCGCGAGACCGTCACATGCCTCTAACGCACTGGCTATAGACCGTTACATCTTGTTAGTTCCGTAAAAGAAAGAACAAGTACAAAGATTAAAACTTTGGACTCTTATCCACTAAGGATCGACTTGGGAAGAGTTATAATAATACTGAGGACTCTTAGAGATTAGATTATGACCCAACAAGGACTCTAGAATTGATCTAATCCTCAAACCCTAGCCCAAACTCTATAAATAGGGCATAGTTCTGAACTGTGCGACCCTTACTTTTTGGACGTAAAGAATCAAGGTAAGTAGTCATTATCTCAGGTAAGCTCTTTAGAAGTATTTGTTTACAATACTTTAGACTAACTCCCCTCCAAATTTAACATCCTTAGGTCAAGAGGTCGTGGAGTTAGAGCCCAAGGAAGTTGCTGAAAAAGTCATAGAAGAAGGAAATCTAGGGCAGGGTTCTCAATCCAAATCAGAAGCAACAGCCTAAGTTAAGAGGTATGTTATCTCATGAATGGCAAAAACAACCTGATAGGACTAAAAGCCCTCTAGTTCAAGTGATTTCCATGCATTATAGATCGTTGATTTCATGATTTTACTACTTTTATGCATTACATGCATCCCTTAGTCTTAATTGGACATGCCAAAGATGTATCTTGTCTAATTCATTAATACCTAAGCATGTAGTTGGCCTACACTACGTTATCATGTCTAGAGATTCATGGTATTTTTAATTATGGACATGATATGAATCGATCTCTTTATGTTTTTTCTAGTTTTCTGTCAGCAGACACTGTTACGCATCAGCGTAGGACCGTCGCACTCATATAACGGCCCTACGACAGACCGTCACACACCCTGCTGTTTTGGATTTTCACTATTGTCTCTAACGCACTGGGACAGACGCGTTACGTTCATGTAATGGTTGGATTCCTGACCATCACGTTCACTGTGACGCCCCACCTCCAGACCGTCAGAGTCTGTGTTCTGCCAACCCTAAGACAGAATATAACTTGCCAATGTTATTTATTGTTAAGCCTAGTTACTTAAGTTTTAACCTGATCATGTGATTCTAAGGTTATTTAATTATTCATATTAGTTATTGCCTGTTTTGGTATCTCACTTTTACTTGAGTTATGTTAATTTCATGAAGCCAAATTATATAGTTTTGTATTATAAAGCATGACTTTTTAACGTTGTATTGCCAGAGTTTTTCATCATGATTTCGCACTGATTATACATATCTCTCTCTGTTAATAGAGTCATTTCTATAAGTACATGGCACATATTCCGGTATGTTGCCATTAGTTCACACTTTGCACTTTAGGAACACCATCTTGGACATGAGGACCTCTCTATTGGATATTCCTTCCAATGGACTAGGAAATCATTGTTTCAAGGCCTCCGTAATTCTCCGCGAGCCTGGAATTCCCACTAGGATGCCGAGTTGGTTGTACCATCAAAGCCCAATAACTAGAATACACTATCGTTATTTTCTGGATCTTGTAATGTAACGGCCTTGCACTGGACCGTCAGGCTCACGTAACGGCCCAATGCCCGACCGTCACATTTCACTGAGTCTAAACTAGTATGCTGGACTCTAGTCACTGTAACGGCCCATTATGGACGTGTTACATAGTGGAAGGCCAATATCATGTTCTTGTTACATTCTTACTAGTTCATTCTTGATCATTCTATCTTACATGATTATCTTGTTACTTTGGTTTAAACGCGTGATCGATTCACATTCGCATGATTTTACCTTATTCCTTAAAGCTAAATTGTTAATTACTTTAATAGTGCATTCATGTTGATGCGAAGATACCTACTGGGCAAGTGTGCTCATTACCTATTTCCAATATTTTTCAGGAGATGGGAATAGTTCGAATTCGGATTCGGGTGATTCAAGTAGCGGGTCCGAGAGCGATTGAATGTTGTTAATTCAAGAGTGAAGACATAGGAAGTTTATAATGTCTAGATTGAGTCAATGTAATTTTTCTATTTCTTGAATCTAGTAGAATGAAAATCAAATTAGTGATTGAATCTTTGAATATTAAGCATTATGATATGAAGTTGAAGTTGATTAAATCATGTGCAATTACATTTACTTATGTGATTGTCTCACGCTCTGATTGATTCTTGCTTGTAAGAGGCTTACCATGCCGGCTGTTCACGCTCCCCAAGCGAGTCTTCCGCTGTAATAAAGGCTCGGGGCGTGACAGCGAACGGGCATCTTCTATTTTTGAAATCTCTCAGAGATTAACGGTCTATCGCTAAACCGCTACCCGATCCTTCGCGGTCGTTCCCTAGACCATTGTCTTATCTGAGCCATTTTCATAGAAGAATGTGAATTGCCTTGGCTAGCGGTCCATTACTAGACCGTTATTCGGATGCTTGCAGTCCTTTCCTAGACCATTTTATTGCTGATATTTTGAAATGATTTGAAATGTTCTACTCTTGGCATGGTTCATATTTTGTTTATGCTTACTACTTATCTTACATATGATTGTTAATTTTTTTTTAATCAAAAAACCCATGATCGGCTTGGCGGCCCATCACAGGAGAAATTTTATTGTATTATCAAGAAGGATTGAATACATTCCGGAGGCCTAGATGTCGGCCAAACCAAAGAAATAAAAAGAGAACCTGCCCAAGAATACCCAATTAACATAAGCGAAAGTTTGGGAATCCGGCTTTGTCGAGCAATAGAGCCCCCTTGGCTCGGTGAGGGAGCTCGCTTCTGGTCTGAAATAACCGGTTATCGCCCGAACGGCATGCATCAACAGCGAGACTGTCAGCCACAGTATTGCCTTCCCTGTACACATGTTTAATTGGCCAGTGAAATGTTCGAAGTAGCTGCATGATCCCACGCCACCAAGGATATAAGGACCAATGTGGAACAGTTTGGTTCAGAGCCCAATTAATGACTAACCTTTTCGTTGTCAAAATCACAAGCGTCGTCGCATGTCAAGCCATCATATCACTTCTCACCTAGCAGATAAGTCAGGTAAGTATTTCGATCCATAGTCCCTTAATGCATAACTATATGGTATCTATGATATATTATCTCAAGAACCGGCTGGTCATTCATGTGTTCTAAGATCTGATGTTCCCCTTTAACAAAAATGATGATGATCTAGGTGCACATGTTTGATCGTTGGATAGGCCATTAGGTTGGAAGAATTGGGGGACGATGGTTCTATCTTGTACGTCGTGGTTGCAGATAGTGTCTTGACACAGATTTATCCGGTCTAGCAATATTATCCTCGAGTATCTTCCTATTTTATCCTTTCTTTGCATTCGTTTTGATGATTTCTTTTATTTTAGCCCAACATGCATCATGTGCATCTTTGAGCATTCATGTGCCCTCATCTATCCAAGTGTCTCAGTAATGGTGGATAACTGTGTGTCCATGGTCTTAAGTAAGGAGTCATTCCACTCTGAGTTGCAAGGTTTCCTTCGATCTTTTTGCTCGGCTTTGTTAGCTGAGGATTCATGTCTGGAGTTTAGTTATTCGTCTCTTTACTTTTTTGCTTACTCCGATCGCCTATCAACTGTGTGTTCCAGTGAGGAGGTTTGTCGTGTTTTCCTTTCCTTTAGTTATTAGTTCCTCCAGGCATGCGTCATTCGGTTTTACTGTTCCTTGCGATTGGTCCAAAGTTTTTCGGAAGATTCCTATCGCTCATTGGTTGAGGATGGGTGTCGGTTTACCTTAACGCCCGCTTTTCAGTCCACTCTGCTGCATTTTCGCTTCACCTCCATGTTCCATGTCACTTTCGCTTCACCTCTGCTCGCTCCCCTGCAAAGAGGACGTTAAGGAGGGGCATCTGTTGACACCCATTTTATGACCAATGAGTTGGGTCATCTTCTTATCTAGTTTTATGATGTCCCGAGTTATTCACCACTTATTGGGCCTTTTTTGGTCATTTTTGGGCCTAATTTTAAGGGTCATTCTCCTTGGTTGGACTTAGCTCCGTTGATTTCTCGTCATTTCACCTTATTGGGCCTAGATAAGGGCTAATGAGGATTAGTTTGTGGATTAAGTTGTGGATTTATTAGCCTTTATCTCTTTTGACATGCCCTCTCCCCTAGCGGTCTATCGTACGACTGCAAGGTAGGCGTTAGCGGTCCATTGCTAGACCGCTAATGGGTAGAGAGTCCTGATGGGACTCTTTGATCTTATCTTCTGCTGGACGCATGTTCCTAGTGTGAGCGACGTCACGCGGTTCGGAGATGAAGACGGAGAGAGCGGAGCGCGCGGGCTCCTCTTTTGCTTTTATCCTGGTGCTTTAAGCTGCAACACAAAGAGATCAAAAGAGAAGGGGAAAGGGGCCACCACGGGAGATTGCTCCGGCGGGGCGAGCGGGACAGATATAATGCAAAAAATCAAATAACGAAAATTGAAACGACCATTGCGGGAAGCAACTCGCCGTGGCCTCGAGAATATAACAGTTGGAAGAATAACACGTAATATAATGGCGGGAATTTAAATGGCCATTGCGGGAGATGACCCTCCGCGGCCCCGAGAATATAACAGATATAAGAGACAGATATGAAGAATAACACGTAATATAATGACAGAAATTTAAACAGCCATTGCGGGAGATGACCCTCCGCGGCCTCGAGAATATAACATATATAAGAGACAGATACGAGAGTGATGCAGATTATGAAGAACAAAATTTAAACGACCATTGCGGGAAATAACTCGCCGCGGCCTCGAGAATATGGCAATTATAAGAGACAAATGTGAGAAAGAGGCAGAATATGAATGACAAAAATTAAACGGCCATGGCGGGAAGTAACTCTCCGTGGCCTCGAGAATATAAGGTGATCGCCAGGGGTCGAGGACCCCAAAATAGAAAGAGATCGCGCCTACCTCAAGAGCGGGAGATGGTGGGTTGCTTCTTCCTCTCCTACCGGCCGGCCGACGGAGAGGGCTTTCCTCGGTTACCCTTGCAAAACAATAGACAATAAACGAACGGGATTAGAAAATGGCAGTGTAGTAAAAATTCCTTGCAATAAAAGTAACGAGATCGTGACCTGACACACACACCTGGTTGGTGTGGTTTTAAACCCCTCTCAGACTCGAGTAGGAGGAAAATGCGATGATGAATGCAAGAAGTATGCAAGAGATGACGCCCTTATGAAGGGAGATAGAGGATGCGGTATGATGGATGTAAAGAACTATAGGAAAAAGGGGAAGAAATGGCTTATTGGATGAGCCGATGGTGAGATCCGGTGGAGCTTCGACAGCGTGGGGACGACATGGAAGCGCGGTGGACGAAGATAGCCTTCCTCTCATGAGCCTGGGCACCCGAGAAGCCGGCAGGACCTCCTCCTACAAAAAGACCCCACGGGTTAGTAAAATGACTCCGGCAGCCTCTGGGCTCCGGCAGCCTATCGGATCGCTTCTTAGCTCCCTCAGAACTGAGGGGGTGGGCCTCTATTTATAGGGCTCCGGAGGGTGGAGGCGTCCAGGACCCTGGACACCTCCATCAGGGCCGAACTAAGATTTTATTCTATTTTTATTCATTTTTTTGAATATTTTCGTGGAGGCGTCCAAGGTCCCGGACGCCTCAATAAGGTCCACCGAACTCCACCAAAAGCCGCACACGGTTTGGCACAACGCGTGGTTTTGTGAGTGGCGCCTCGTGATTCGGAAATGGGCGCGTCCAGTTGTCTGGACGCTTCCACAATTGGCTTTTTTCACACACGACAAACCGTCGGACGGTGGACGGGGCCCGGTGGGCAAGTTGATGGAGGCGTCCAGAGTCCTGGACGCCTCCAAAATATATTTTTTTATTTTTGTTTTGTTTTTATGCCAAAGCTGGCATTTTTGTATTTTTTATATTTATTTTCATGGAGGCGTCCAGGGGCCTGGACGCCTCCATAAATATATATATATTTTATGTATTTTTGTCTTAAAAAATAAATTAAAGTAATGGAGGTGTCCAGGACACTGGACGACTCCATTAAGACCCCCCGGGTCCACTGAAAAGGTGTCGGCAGCTCCCCGGCAGGCACCCTTCCTGGTTCCGAAATTTTTGGCGTGTCTGAACGGTGTTGATGCCGTCCGAATGCTGCAACGAGACGATTCCGGATGCCGAAAAGGGCGGAAGAAGACTCAAGAAAAGGAAGCACTCGAGCGATTCAAAATGCTTAAGCCGTCACGGGGCGTCGTATAGTAATATGAGACTTTCTCAGGAGACATCAAGAATGGCGTGTCTACAGTTGCCCCGCCTTGGCGTCTTCTTTGCAAGGGAGCGACACGTAGTGGAATGGTATCGAAGTGGAGTGAAATGAAGTGGGAGCGGACTGATATGTTGATGCCAAGGTGTGATGAGACACGCTTTTGACGTTACTGTTTGGAATCTTTCCTGAAGTTTCAATGAGGCGACCTTGAAGATGGTCTTTCAAATATTGACGATTGCTTGGACGGAGATCAAATAAGGGAGGGTGAGATGTGTGCTCAGGCACGAAAAATAAAGGAGACCAACTTCTCGGTGTGGAAGTACCTGGGTCATAAACCCGCAGGTTTCACCTTTGGTGCCAACTTGTTGGACGCACTGAAATTCGTTGGACGAAAATATCGGGATGTCGGTGGTTATATCGATTCGAGATCATCTGTCCCATCGGGCGTGCCAACTTGTGGAACGCACTGGATTTCGTTGGATGAAAATATCATGGTATCGGTGGTTATATCGATTCGAGATCATTTGTCCCACCGGGCATGCCAACTTGTGGAACGCACTGGATTTCGTTGTGTTCGTGAAAGATATCGGGGTGTTCTTTTTATCAGTTTATCGGTTTATCTAGTGCGAGGGCATGCCAGTCACCTAGGTGACAATGTGTTCGGGCTTCAAGACTGGAGTGGTCCGAAGCCCGGGGTACGCTCCATCTGACTAATCAGACGATTGTGGATATCGGGTCGGGACTGGAGACCCGCCGCGCCATAAAGGCCGCGACGTTAATTACATCCCCTCGGAGAAGGGAAGACCTCTGATTAATCGCCAAGAAAAGGGGCCAAATGACCTAAAGATCATTCTTCATTAAAGCATGCGAGTTAGGTTGACATGATTTAAACCCTCCGCATCAGTATGCAAAACGACGTTCAAAACCATACAAATACTTGCTGCGAGTGCGGCAAATTTAATGCAAGTGCGGGATTAGATCCTGGTATATATATATATCAGTCACTAACGGACCATCCAGTATTTGGTCGAGAGTCCATATTCGAAGCATCGAAGGTAACAACAAAGACATTCGGATATCTGCCGTAGGTACGGCGCGTTTCATGTGGGTGCGGGATTGGATCCCGGAAGAAGTGGGTCAAGCTGATGAACTATCGGCCCAAGAAGTGCACGGATCATGACCATGTCGGGGATCCCGAGGTCTATGTCCAATACCACGGGGCATAATTGCATAGTCCGGGGGGAGCGGGTTGTTAAGTGTAAAGCCAAAACTCGACAACGTACGCCCTCGCACGCGGATCGACCTGCGTGGTCATGTCGCGGGGAAACTTTTGATTAGTTTTATTCATTAGCTTTAATTCATTTCTCTCATTTGATTAAGAATTTTCTCCCTTTCAGGCATGCCGGTTTAAGGAAGCAACGGGGACGGGGCGCGCCGGATTAGTATCAAGAGGAGGGCGCCGTTTTAGAGTCCAAAGGAGGAAGTGGGGGCGCCGTTTTAAGGTGAACATGGAGATGGAGAGGGGGGGGCGCCGTTTTTAGGTGCTCACAGGAAGAGATGGAGAGGGCGCGCCGTTTTTGGGACTCAAGGAAGGAGGTGGAGGTAGGGCGCCAGAATAGGCCCAATGAGGGGGGGGGGGGGGCGCCGGTTAAGGATGCCACAAGGGGAAGGGTGCGCCGGTTTAAGGATACTACAAGGGGGCAGAAGGGCGCGCCGGTTTAAGGAAGGCCAAGGGGCGCGCCGGAATGGGCCCAATGAGGGGGGGCACGCCGTTTTAGCGTTCAAAGGAAATGGGGGTTACGAGAATGGGGTTAAATCGACGCGGTGAGTAGTGACCGCGCCGGATTAGGCCACGCCGGGACAGCTTCAAAGAGGTTTTGTTTCAACCCTTTTATGCTCTGTTTCTTGTTTCTTTAAACTGTAAGTTGGTTTATTGATTAGTTGTTCATCTTATGGATGGATTATGTTTGCGGAAAGAAGATTTAAGTGTTTTAATCGTTTATCTAGGCAGATTAGCGTGATGATTCAAGTGTTTTGTTCAGGGGGTTCAGTTCACAGAGTTTACTGTGCGTTTCTTTTCTTTCACCTGTGGCCAAGTTCTATGATACATTTATTCATTGTTCTTGGTGTTCTTGTATGTTCTTGACCCTGACGAAAATCGGGCAGCACCTCCCCTAGATCGGGGCTTGTCGGAGAGAAGCGAAGGCCACCAAACGGATTGCTCCGGGGCGACCCTCAAAAATCGGAGTGGCCTTACGGCGGTCCGAACCCATGTGTGAGTGTGGAACGCTTGAGGGCTAGCCTTCAAGAGCGACCACGACTCACAGGCAATGATCCCTCAAAGGGGAATGAGTGGGGAGGGAGATCAGAAACACTGGAGGCCAAGTAGAAAGGGGGCTACAGCCTGAACGTATTCCGAAGGGGGAGAAGAAGATGAAACATATGAAAAAAAAGGATCTCCCGAAGGATCATTTTCATTTCACCGTGAGGGGGTGCAAATACATGGGCTCTTCATGCATCTAAAGAAAGGAAGCAAAGGGAAGAATACATCGGAGGAAAGAAAAAGAAACAAAGGGGAGGGGAGAACTATGTCTCCCTCACCTCACTCTCTGCTCTCTCCCTTTCTTTTTGCTCTCTCTTCACTTCACTCTCACAGGAACACTGGCTTCGGGCTTCAAGGGATTTCTCTCAGAAGAAAGCTTCCGCTTTCCAGGCTTCCAAGAGTTGTCCCTCTTCTCCAACCGATCAAAGTTCCCCGTGGTGGGCTTTTTATAGGGCCAGTGGCCCTATCAAAGGGAGCGGCTCCCTTTAATTTCTTCCTTATTTCTTCTTCTTTCCATCTTGCTTCGCCTGCAACGCCTCTGCCATGTCGCCGTGTCGATTGCCATTGTCGTGGACGTCACCTCCGCCGAGGCCACAGTGTGACCGGGAGGGGGGGCAAAGGCATGGCCTCCTCCTCTGCTGGCATATCCACTGCGAGACACGCCGCTTTCATCATTTGCAGGAGCATGAGCGGCCGACGGACGAAGTGAGCGTTCGGTGGGATGGGGCTCGAGAACTTCCATTCACGGCATATGCTCGGTTGCCCAACGGATCGGAGCAGACATTTAACCATTTTAAGCAGTTCGTCGACGTGCTGTTCGCAGGAAACAGGGGACCGTATTGATGACGGGATGGCTTCACTGCACGCCGGAAGCGCTTCAGAGAATAAGTTCAGGGGTTAAAACGGCGCCATATTCAAAGGGGCGCCGTTTTAAGCAAAGATGAAGGGGAAGGCCTCGACCGCGCTGTGTAGCTAAACAAAAGAAAGGGGCGCGCCGTGTAGCCAAACAAAAGAAGAGGGGCGCGCCATTTTAAGGGGGGGCGCGCCGTTTTAAGGTGCGCCGTTTTAAAGCCCCCTCGTGCCGTTTTAAGCACTAAACGGATTCTTCTCGAAGTCGCGGCCATTTTATGTGAATGTCGACATTCCCGGAAGGTTCAGGTTGCTATGTATGACCTCTACAATGTTCCGTTCTCAGCCTTTGGGGCTCGGTCCCAGACTCTGCGTGACTTTCGGTGCACGTCGGGCTGTGTCGGAGTTCTCGACTCTTCTTCGATTCAGCTCTAGGCACGGTAGGCTGTAGAGTTGTGGCCATATCTTCCGCCCGAGGGGCTCCCTCATCGGCTAGCGGACCACCAAGCGAGTCCTCATCCTGATCGGGTGAGGCATGAGGTTTATTCGGTATTTCCATCTTCGGCTCGCTCTCGAGTGTCGAGACGTGCATGCCGTATGATCATCATCGACATTTTTCGACGTCCACAGCGGTTACCAGCCAATGTGGAAGTGCTGCGGCCAAGGTGGGTCAAACAAGGTAAAAAAGTAAAGAAATATCTGAGAGTCTGTCCAAACAAGGGTCTCCTTTGGAAGAGCAGCGTAGGGCCGTTTCAAGGAAACTCAGTATTTCATTCGGAGTGGAGTATCTCATATTTGTAGGAATCGAAACACAATGGCTTTCACAATCGAATCACTTGGATGATCTTCCGCAATAAATTCAAAGTCCTATATGAATGCATGCTGGGTTTAAATAAAAATTTAAAACAAACTAAAATAGAAAATAGCCAAGGATAATATTGTCAACTTGTTAAGAATGGGTCAGGATACCGATCCGGTGAGCCGATACTGGGCTAGGGCCCGTTTATCCGCGCACCAACTCACTGAATGGAACCGTCGTCCCCATGCTATCACAAGTTAACGGCCTATCCGTACAACCCAAATTCTTCCGGGATCATCACTATTTTTGTTGAAGGGGAACTCAAATCCCAGATTCGTTCGGGTCGCGAGGTCCTTGACATGTTCTAGTAGCATAGGTATCATATACTACGATGCATGACATGGTGGGACCAACCATTGAAAGGTGGGACAGGAGATAGGATAAAGACGTCCGTTAGTAAAACCTGCACAGGCCAGCATGGATTAATAACATCAGAAAGTAATAGAATTGTAACAGAATCGCACCACAATGGAAAGGAGATCTTGCCAAAATCCTGACACTGACCGCTGATGTGACATGTTCTGTCCTGTAGCGATCTTCCCTTCCTATAAGAACTCCCCTTAGGCTAGTTCATTCAAATGCACCAAGGTGGGTTTTGGAAGCTCAGGAGAGGAAGGAGAGGAGAATCTAGAGATCTCAGGATGGAAGGAGAGTCTTCCCGTGTAATGAAGAGGAGCAGGCCTGGCAGCGAGATTAGGCGACTCTCCGACCTCGAGGGTCATCTCAGTGGGATGATCATGTCGCATATGGTAAGCTGATTCATTTCAACTTTTCTCCTCTTGAACCTTCTTCTCACTTGCTCCCTTCCTCCTTCTTTCTTTTCCTTTTTCAGCCATATCCACTCTTCCCGGGCCCGAGGAAGTTTTCCAAATTGTCATGGCTTTCAAAGTTAACTTCCAACATATCCATCGGCATGAGGGCCATACTCTCGAAGTGGCATCTGCAGGGGCTCCTTATTCACGCCAAACACTACGAGAAGATTCGTATGGACTGGGCGGCTATGGGCGCACTAGTGGAGATCTGGCATCCCCAGACCCACACTTTTATCTTCCCGACCTTCGAGGCGACCATCCTCCTCGAGGAGGTGGAACTTCTGCTCGGATTGAAGAAATTCAAGAGTGAAGGGAAGGTGAAGGCTATGCGGATGCTGACACGGGGGACTTCCGAAAGCGTCCTTGGAAGCTTCATGCCGCTCGACGCAGCCCGAAAGGTTCGTACTCAAAAGGGAATTGATTTGCAAAAGCTCGCGGAATGGGTCATGGAGGCCCTGAGAGGGTCACCAGACGATGACTATTTGGAGGGAATCATGAAAGGGTTCACTATTTGTCTGGCGGGTGCTCTCTTGTTTCCTTATACCGACAACATGGTGGAGGAAGACCAACTGAGTGCTATCTGCAGGATCTGGCATGGAAAGAGGGTGGGACCCACTGTCCTTGCCTACCTCTATAGTGGCCTTACTGCCTCGAGCATGGGTAAGCCTCCTTTTGGTTGCGCACTTGTCCTGAATTGCTGGCTGGATTTGCATTTCAAATTTGATCACCGTGAGGGAATGCCAACCGCTTCGAAGCTCTTCCAACAAATCCCCCTTTATCGCATAGCCGACGTGTTAGGCTTCGGTGGCACCGTGGTGAACCGTGTTCTGGGCTAAAGAGACGTGAAGACTGGCGGTCTCACTTTTTTTAACTAAAGTTAATATTTGCAAGGGGGAGAAGGGAGAGGGGGTTCATCTCTTCATTGCGGAAGAAGATGAAAACACTATCCCGATCACCAGGCAAACGATTTCATTAAAGATAATGGAAAGGAAAAGAAGTACAAGAGATAGGGGGCACCAAAATAAAAGACCGTATGACACCAATCACGGTCAAAGCCCAAGAGAACCAGAACAAGAAGAAACAAACAGACAGGAAACAAAGGGCAAAAAGGAGGACCAGTAACAAGCCTAAAGCCTAACATTCTGGTAATCGACCGGGTTAGTTTTCCGTTGGTGCCTTCTTCTGCTTCTGCGAGCGGGCAGGAAGGGTGGCACCTCCTCCTCAGGATTGGAGCGGGGGGAGGACGGAGAAGGGGACGCATGGTCCCGCACGGCAGCAACCTCCCCCGGGTCGAGCTGGATCACGGCAGGGCCAGCAGAAACGGACCCGACGACAGGTGGAGTTGATACATCAAGGGAAGGAGGTTCAGTGCGGGGATCAGCCCGCAAGGCCAGGATGACGTGTTGGTGATGCACGGCCGGCGGAGGCGACTCGCGAATGGCATGAGCAGCAGGGGCACCAGCGGCCACCAATCGTGAGAAAGGTGGAAGGGCGTTGACGTCGTCCCGTAACACACGCAAGGCAGCCAAGCGTGCAAGATGCTCCGCATCCTTGGGAGATGAAGAACCGACAGGGGACGCGAAGGAGGGAGAGGCTGGAGAGGCCTGAGAAGCAGGCCTTGGAACCGAGGCACAAACGGCCATGGAGATCGCAGCATGCTTAACAGCGTCGGTGGCAGTAGAGTCCGGGGCAGAGGAACCCAGGCCAGAGGCCTTGCGAGCAACTGAGGCAGATGGCAATGCACCCTCTACGGAGCCAGTAGCAGGAGTGTCAACTCCTAGCAGTTGGGTGACAGCCTCCACTAAGGCAGGAGCACCAGCGGAAGAAGCGCAAGACACAAATGGAAGAGAGGCTTCCAGAGGGGTCACCGAAGCAGGGATCAGGGCAGCAGCAGCGCAAACATAGGGAGCACTTGGCAGCGTCGTTGGCTTGCAAGCGGCAGGAGCAAACGGCAAAGCGCCCTCTACAAGGCCGGCCACAGAAGCATCGCCTCCAAGGACATGAGCGGCGACCTCAACGGTAGCAGAAGCAGCAGAGGAGAGGGAGCAGGGCAGAGGCCCAACGTCGGTCTTGGCAGGCAAAGGGGGGCCCGCCAGGTCTAGCGAACAAGCAGCAGCGCATAGCGGGGGATTTGGCTCGTAAGGGAGGAGGGCAGCAGCTAGCCTCGGTGGCAAGGTGGCTGGTAGAGGAGCAACAGCGCCCGATGAGTCACCAACAGCAGTTGCAGAGGGTGTGGGTGCCAGCGGCAGCGAGACTGGAGACTCCACGGGACGCCCTCCACAGGCCGAAGAGGACGCACGAGGGATTAGCGAGGGAACAGGATGCTCAGCAGGAAGAGGGGGGCAGGTGGAAGGGCCGGCAGTGTCCAGCGTGGGCGCCTGAGCGTCTGGCGAGGGCAAGATGCCGGGGGCCGCAGAGGGTTCCAAAACCTGGCCGAGAGGAAGGCCGGTGGCGGGAGGGCGGCCTCTGCCCCCAGGGGCAACAGGTGGCCCCGCCAAAGGAGGGGGTGGCTTCTGCTTGCAGGCACCCAAAGGGTGGCCCAGACGGCGGCAGGAGGAGCAGAAGAGAGGGGGCTCCGAGATGGCGACCGGTTGCCAGTAGCCGCCCGCACCAATGCCAACCCACACTCGGTGGGGGAGCTTCCTGAAGCATCGAGCTGGACGCAAACGCGAGCCGCATGCGCACGGGTGAGGCAGAGGGTGTTGCGGTCGATTTGAAGCATCGGCCCAATGCTGCCAGCAATGGAGGAGATGGCTGCTTCGTAATAAAAGTTCACGGGAAGGCCGGGAAGCTCGATCCAGACGGGCACCAGCGGAGAGTCGTGTTCCGGCGAGAAGTCTAGAGACCACTTGAGAACGAGAATGGCCGTCCGTGGATGAGCATAGAATCTTTGAGGAGGACATGTAGGTAGTCTTCCTTGTTAGAGAACCGCAGGAGGAGATGAAACTTGTCCATGGCGCTGAGAAGGAAATCTTGCTGAAAGGGAAATCTCTGGGCAAGATGGGCTCTGATCTCAGCGAAGGGAGGCCTGCCTTTCGGTGTTCTGGCGATGATGGCGTAGGCAAGAGGGGTGCACATCAACTGGATCTCTTCCTGGGAGAAAAATGCGGCAGGCTCACCAGAGTCGGTTGAGGTGGGGGCATGTATAGATAACGGCAGCACTGGAGGCGTGAATGAGCTAAGAGAGACCTGGGAGAAGGGAGGAGCGACGGCAGAAGGGCGGAGGGCAGGCAGAGGGACCACAGGTGGACGGGCATGGCCGCCGGACAAGTGCCTTCCTGGGCCTGAAGGCCAGACGGGATGCGCTGGAGAGTGCCCTCCAGCACGGCCAGCTACACTGGCGTTGGCGACGGGAAGGGTGGCAGGGCAAAGGGCCCCCTGCCCAGGAGAGGAGACCAAAGCGGCCACCCGCAGGAAGGCTGCCCTCCGCGGAGGGGATGGAAGACTGCACCGCCGGTGAAGCCTGAGCCGGCCCGAGCGGAGTCTTGGCAGGGGGGCCTGGGGCAGATGGGGGCACCACCGTGGAGGCAAGGGAGCCACCGAGAAGCGCTGCCGGAGCAGATGAAGCCAGCCCACGAGAGGGTACCTGCGAAAACAGAGCATCGTTTCCGGCAGCTGTCCCGTCGAGGAGTTGACAAGTCAACGGCAGGGGAGAGGAGGATGGGATCGTGCCGTGTCGTGTAGCCGAGACATCCGAGGGCTGCGGGGGAGTGATCAACGGCAGAGATGGGGCGCCAACATGTTGCGTAAGAACTGGAGAAAGAACGTGGCTGCTGGAGATAGGCGGAGGGGCTGACGAGCAGTCGACCGGATCGCCGACGGGAACCGAGGGAGATGGCCGAGGAGAAACAGGTCCTCCGGACCCAAGCGAGGAAGCCCCGTCGACGGAGGGGAGAGGCTGGCCAGACGCTCCAGCAACGGCGACGGAGCCAAGGGCAATAGCAGGGTGCTGAACCCTCCCGGCCAAACAGCCAGGGGGAAGAGAGGCCGCTGCTCGAACCGGCGCGGGAGGACCTCCAGGGGCAAAGCCCGGCAGGCTAAGGGGAGAGGAGGGGGGGGAGGCACAAGGCCTCCCCCCACACCGGCGGCCATCGCCGGAGCTCGAAAATTTCATTATCTCTAATGCGAACGCATTAGAGACTGGCGGTCTCACTTTCGAACCGTGACACAAAGATTCTTCTCTTGCGCACCGGCATGTTTACTCCTGCTTGAGCTCCTCATGAGGTCTTCTTGTGAAGTTGATCTCCAACTGATTGGTGCGACCGAATTTGTCCTTTACAATGCGCATCGGTGCTACCTCCAGATCGGCATTCCACGTCATTCGTTCCCACTACCGACTGGCATCGTTCCTTTGAAGAAGAGAGAGTTGGGCACTGAAGCGGATGCGAAGGAAGCGAAGGCCGTCAAAGCACTCTGGAAGGCAAGTGTTGCGGGGAAGGCCTTAGCGCATGTGGGGGAAGAATGCGAGCTGTGGAGGGCTTATGTAACTGAACTGGGGAAGTTAAGGCCTAAGGCGCCTAAGCCCCTGATGTAACTCGTCCTGCTTTCTGATGGAATAAAATCTGGCATTTGGATGTTTTGGACCTCCTGTTCCCCTAATTTTGATTATTTTTTTTGTGATTTTTATTTATATTTTTTTTTATTATATGGAATGCTTTTTTCTTTTTATTATTTTTTTATTATTATGTATATTATATATATATATATATATATATATATTTCATTATGGGGGGCGTCCAGCGTCTTGGACGCCCCTAAACTTTTATTTTTATTTTGGAGTTTTTTTATTTTTTTGGGGGCGTCCAGGGTCCTGGACGCCCCTAATTTTTTATTTTTTATTTTGAAATTTTATTTTGTGGGGGCGTCCAGGGTCTTGGATGCCCCTAATTTTTTTGGTTTTTATTTTGGGGGCGTCCAGGCGCCTGGACGCCCCTATTTTTTTGAATTTTGAAAAAAAAAAGAGGTTGGGGCGTCCAGGCGTCTGGACGCCCCAAAGACAGGTGATTCTATATATAGGGGGGCCTCACCCCCTGCTCACTTGTACTGTTCATTCTAACGATCATCTCACTCTAAACGACCCATTCTCCGACCCAATGGAGCAAGGAGGCCCGAGCCAGGGTGGAGAGAAGCGGAAACGACGGGCTCGTCGTCCGAGGAGGCTGAGAGATGATGCCGAGGAGGCTGCCGTGGCGGAGGAGATTGCCGTGGAGGAGGAGGCTCCTCTTTTGGCCGTGGAGGGCCCTGTGGGCGCTGGCGATGCAGGAGATGATGAGCACGATCCGGTAAGCCACTTAGACTTCCATTCTATTGGTTCACTGGGCTAAACGGGCGGACGAGAGGCTGTGTGGAGAAGGCCGGGGAGTGAGGGAAGGAGGCGTCTAGGGGCCTGGACGCCTCCAAAAATTTTTATTTTTATTTTTATTATTTGTTTTTTTGGGTTATTACGTAAATAAAATAAAATAAAATAAGGAGGCGTCCAAGGCGGTGGACGCCTCCACGATAATATATATTATTTATTTATTTTTGTTTTTGTAATAAAAAAGAAATAAAAATAGGAAGGGGGCGTCCAGAAGGTTGGACGCCTCTAAAAATATATATATAATAAATATTATGTACAGTGTTATTGTTTATTATTATCCATGATTCTGATGTGTTGCCCTGTTGGTTTTGTGGTGTGCAGGGCGTGATGAAGGGCCGGATCAGCTGGTCTCTAGTGGTGGCAGCGTACCGTGGGCTGCCAGACTTCCAGAGGGCGCGTGTGGACGCCATGGGCTTTGGAGCCTTCCTCAGGATCGAGCCCTTCCGGCTCGACCTTCCTCTTATCCAGGCATTGAGGGAGCGGTGGCATGCGCCAAGTCGGGTGTTTCTGATGCCCTGGGGGCACATGGTGCCGACACTTGAGGACGTAGCTCGGATCACCGGGCTACGAGTTGACGGAGAGGCGGTCAGCGGGGTCACCTAGCCCGACTACCGAGAGAGTGCCCTGGACCTGCTGTGGTTAGAGACGAGCGTGACCGACAGAGACAGCAGGGTAGTCGGTCGAGTGGAGATTATGGAGGCGCTCGGATTCGTCGACCCGCGCCAGCGGGTTAGCGAGACTGGAGCGGAGTTTCTGGAACGACTGGAGGGAGATGCCCGTGCAGCTTTCACCCAGGACCCGAGCGAGTGGGAGCTGGTGGATCTAGACCTCCAGAGGTTTCTTTTCTTCTTCTTGGGCCGCCTTCTGCTGGGGATGAAGGGGGATGGAATCCACTGCCGCTTCCTCGGGATCTTGGCGGACCTGGATAGAGTGGGACACTATGCGTGGGGAGCGGCTCTGCTTGCCCATCTGATAGCCGATCTCTCCCAGACTTCAGAGAAGGAGACGACAGTTAGTGGCTTCGCACCTTTTCTCCAGGTACACATATTTATTTTTTTTGTTTTATGCATTCTATCGTAGTTAAATATGCAATTATTGTAATAATGATGTATGATGGATGCAGGTGTGGAGCTATTACTATTTCCCGATGGGGAGGGCTAGGCATGGGAACAGGAGAGCCGTGCCTCTGGCGCGGCGGTGGAGGCCGGTCATGGTTGCGGCACCCCACGGCTACCAGCTGGCGTTGCTTCGTCGGGAGCTGAGCGAGTATCCCGAGGCCATGGTATGATGCGTATGATTTTTTTGTGTTTTTATGCATGTGACTGAATGGCAACTAACATGATGTATGTATGGTGATGCAGGTGGTGTGGAGACCCTACCTGGGCATGGGTGATGCTGGCCAGCCTTGGGTTGTAGCGGGTCTTCCTCGTTTCAGGTGGGACGTGTGGGTCCATTGCCTGAACGAGATCGAGCCGCTGCGGCTCAGACTGGTTATGAGGACGTTGGGGCTAACCCAGGAGTGGGTTGATGTAGATGAGCAGGCCCGCATCGGGCGGAAGATCAAGGGGAAGGCGAAGATTGTAGACTGGCGTACGTGCTTCCCAGCACAGTACCAGGACTGGCAGTAGGGCGGGGCCCCAGTGGTGTCCCATGTACAGGACAGCACTGATTAAATGAGACGGTATCGAGCTACGTACGGGGACCGCCTCTCCCTCGGTGGTATGGCAGGGGTAAGTGTGAAATGAAAATGCTTCATTCTTCTATGTGTATATGGATGTGATACTAACTTATATGCCATGCAGGATGCTCGTGACGACATGATCGCCGACCTGCGGGCCCAGTTGGTGGACGCCAGGCGGCAGTTGGTGGCCATCCGATAGGAGTTGGAGATCCTGGTGAGTCTATGCAATGCATTTTTTTATGACCTGGATTTTGATGTTTAGCCTCTGACTGTCGTTTGCCCCGTGTTTCAGCGGGCCCACCAGGCAGCAGCAGCCGGGACGGCTGGTGGAGCGGGTTCCAGTTCGTGGGGCCCTCCCCCGGGGATCTCTGCCCTTCAGGAGCAGCTGGCGTATGCGGTGGCTCGGGCTGAGGAGGCCGAGCGTGACCGCGAGGCTCGAGTGAGTGCCTACTTGGCCCTGACCCTCTTCTAGTTGCTTTCCTTTTATCACTGCTCTCTTACGGTGCATGCGTGTTTGGACAGGTGGCCGAGATTCGGGAGGCCCTGGCCTGTGCTGTTCGTGCCGAGCAGGAGCGCGATGCTCGGGTGGCGGAGCGTGATGCCCGGATTGTGGAGCTGGAGGAGGAGCGGCGACGGGAGGCTGAGGAGCTCCCTCGTGACGTGTTGGATCTGCGGATTGCCCTCGAGCTGTCGAGGAGAGAGGTGATGAGAGAGAGAGAGAGGAGAGGGAGAGGGATAGGGAGAGCGTAGAGAGAGAGGGAGAGGGATAGGGAGATCCTAGAGAGAGAGGGAGAGGGATAGGGAGATCATAGAGAAAGAGAGGGAGTACAAGAAGGCAGAGCGACATCGAGATTGGGACGAGAGGAGGGCTCTGGTGGCCCTGGTGTCGGAGCTCCGACTGAGTCTTGGCACGGCGGAGGGGAGACTTCGGGAGAGTGAGGAGCGGTATTAGAGGGCGAAGGAGCGTGGGGCGTGACTTCGTCAGTCTGGTTCCTTTTCCGTGGGCAGCTTTCTAGTTTCTTCGATCGAGGAGCGTCGCCGCACCTTGGAGGCTGGCATGGTGCCACCTGGGGAGGCCAGCACGGCTTTTTAGGGTTCGCAGAGGCCCCCTAGGGATCCCCGTCATAGGAGGGAGGAGAGAGATGACCAGGAGGGTGATGGCGAGAGTTAGAGAGTTACTTGTACACTCCACCCTCCTTACTGCATGATGTACTTTCGACTATTATATGAAATGAAAATGGCTTTCTTGTGTTGTGTGTACCTTTCCTCTCTCACTTTTCTGCTGCACCGAGTTGTTTCGAGGCATGCCTTACGAGACTTTGCCCTGAACAGCGGGGAACTGCGCTTTGCACGGGGGGATTCTGTTTCTTTTCTCCCCCTTTTTTGGGCGCGTCCAGGCGCGAGGACGCGTCTTAATCCTCAAACTCAAATTTAAAGCGCCGGGTGGCCTTTCTTCTCCCGTGCCTTACCCGCAAACGAGCCCGCCTTCCGCCGAAAATCGCTCGCCCGTCTTTTTCTTCTTCCCCACGATCGATGGAGTTCGACAGTCTGGACCACGGCGAAGGTGGAGAGGGACGCGGGACCCCTCGCCCAAGGAGGGACGCGCCAGAGCACGGAACGGCGTCCATGGAGGAGGAAGGGCCGCTTCGGGCCCCCGAGGGACCCGAGGGGCCCAATGGTGTGGAAGGAGGTGAACACGGTTCGGTGAGTGCTTCGGTTTCCCCTTCTTTGATCCATTTTGAGTTTTGAAGCGAGGCGTGCGAGGGGGGAAAGGGTTCGGCGAGTGTTGCACTCAAATGATGGACGCGTCCTAGACAGGGGACGCGTTCTTTGTTATGATGCGGGGCCCTTCTTTCTTGGTGCAGGACATGGCGAGGACCCTGGGCCTGGCCGATGAGTGGGCTAGTGCAGACGAGCCGAGCCGCGTCAGGAAGGAGAGTCGCGGCAAGGCGAAGCTTGAAGACTGGCGCATACGTCTCCCTAGACAGCAAGGGAGCGTACTGGTGCAGGATAGTGCCCACTTCCTGCGGCAGCAGAGAGAGAGTTACGTGGGTCTTCCCCGAGCCGGGGATACGCGTGACGTCAACGGCTCGCGTGCCCAATTAGCCGAGGTTAGGCGGCAGCTGGCCGCCACTCAACAGGAATTGTCGCTCCTGGTAAGCTAAGTGCTGCATTTTCTGTTTTTAAATGTGGAGCTTAGCTGACGGCTATTCTTTGTTCGTTCCAGCGTGCCCAGCAGACAGAGATGGTGGGAGTGGTTGGCGGCGCATCTTCTAGTTCCCCGGCCCCTTTTCTTGAGATTGCCTCCCTCCGGGAGCAACTTGCCAGTGCGGTGGCTCGGGCTGCCCGGGCGGAAGAGGAGCGTGATGCCTGGGTGGCGACTGTAGCAGAGCTGCGACATCGCGGTGAGGAGAGACCTTCTCCAGACATTCTGAAGTTAAGGGTTCTTCTGCATATGATGAGGAGAGAGGCAGAGAGAGAGAAAGTCGAGAGAAGGTCCGAGCGACAGCGAGATCAGGCCGAGAGGAGGGCCTTGGAGGCCCAGGTGAGGGCGCTCCAGCTGGGCCTTCAGGTCGCGGTGCAGAGGCTAGGAGCGATGGAGACGCGCTACGAGAGAGCGCGAGAGTTTGGGGAGAGACTGCACCAGTCTGGTCACTTTGCCGCTAGTGGCTTCTTCGCCACACCAGGGGAGGAGCAGCGAGTCATTACTGTGGAGCCGGCGTCACGAGGCAAGGCGGGTGCTACTGCACGGGGATCCAGGAGGCTTCTGAGGGACCCTCACCTCAGGGGAGAGGAGAGGGACACCTAGAGGGACGAGCATGAAGATAATGGCAAGAGTTGGCGAGCTAGTGGACCCGCCTCCTCTCTATGATTGTGATGTTTATGACAGCTTATGTAGAATTATGAATGGAGTGATTTGATTTTCTGCTGCTTGTTTGTTCTCTTGTGCGTTCCCTCTTCGCCATGCTTCCTTTGTGCTGTTTCCATGTGATGTGCCTGTCGAAACCTCGCCCTAGAATGAAAAAACACGTCTCGCTCCGATCCCCTTTTACAGAAATCTACTGCGGGAGTCAACAAAGACGGCCCTTGCTTTTCTTCTCGGGCGGTTTGCCAGCCTTTGCAGACAACCTTCAAAAGGATAGGGCATCTTGTCCAAACAATCGCCTTGTGTGAGTGGTGAAGTAACACATGTGGGACCGTATGGCAGGTGCCTTACCACAAGGGCTATTGGAGGGATCTTGCTCGGCAATCCTCCCTTTTTCTATAAATATCCGCTCTTTTGTTCTCCCAGGGTCTTTGAGAGCCAACTCGAGGAGTACAGATTCCCACAGAAGAGGAGGGATTCAAAATCCTGAAGTCGAGATGGAGGGTGAATCTTCCCATTCCTCGAAGAGGAGCAAGTCCAGCGGTAGCAGTTCCAGGAAGCTCTCGGATCTCGAAGGGCACTTCAGCGAAAGGACCCGATCGCAACTCGTAAGCCAAGTTTTCCTGCCCTTTTTTCCATTCTTTTTTCTTCCTTTCTTTCTGACCAAACCTCCTCTCCATTCCCTGCATGCGTAGAGTGTGATGAAATCACAGATCTCATGGGAGTTGGTAGTGGCAGCATACCGAGGTCTCCCAGATTTTCAGAAGGTTAGGCTAGACGTGATGGGATTTGGCACCTTTCTTCGGATCGAGCCGCTCGAGCTTGACCTGGTCCTGATCCAAGCCTTGTGTGAGAGATGGGACCTAGTGAGTCGGGCATTCCTGATGCCCTGGGGGCACATGGTGCCCAGCTTGGAGGATGTGGTCCGGATCACAAGCCTAAAGGTGGAGGGCGAGGCAGTGACCGGGGTCACTTATGTGGATTACCGAGAAGGTGCTCGGAAGCTACTGGGTTTGGACCTAGATGGTCGGAAAAATAGGTCGGTAGCTAGGGCGCCCCTCATGTATGCATTAGGGCTCACTGACACTCGTCGGCGGGACAATGAATCCTCAGAAGAGTTCATGGAAAGGATGGAAATAGGATGTCGTGCCGTGTACTGCACAGATTTCAGCAACTGGGAAAGATGCAGCATAGATTTGAGGAGATATCTCCTCTTCCTTTTGGGGAGATTGGTACTGAGCTCGAAAGGGGACAGTATCCAATGTCACTTCCTGGAGCTGCTATCAGACCTTGAAAGAGTACGATACTATGTCTGGGGAGCTGCCATGCTGGCACACTTGTTTGCAGGCATGTTCCAAGAAGCGGATCGTGAGATGGCTGTGAGTGGTTTTACACCATTCATCCAGGTATTTTTGGTTTTGCTTGTTTTGTATTTTTTCTTATTTTTGTAAGGTATTGATGACCTGCGCCGAGCAGCTGTGGAGCTATTATTACCTCCCCATGGGGAGAGCTCGGCATTGGCGACCCGCGATGGTGCCGCTAGCCAGGCGGTGGGAACCCATCATGAGTGCGGCACCCCTAACCTACCAACTGATGGTGCTAAGGCGGGAGCTACAGGAGTTCCCTGCAGCGATGCTAAACTGGAGACCCTACTCAGACATGGTCGATGCCGACCAACCGTGGGTTCTAGCAAGTCGTGCCCGGTTCGAACGGGAATTGTGGATGCACTGTCTGAATGAAATCGAGCCGCTTCGGCTACGATTGGTTATGAGGACTTTGGGACTGGCTCAAGAATGGGTGGATTCAGCTGCGCCACCTCACGTTGGGAGAGAGACGCGAGGACCGACGACCTGCATTGACTGGCGTGTGCGATTCCCCGAACAGTACGAAGACTGGCAACGGGGTGGCATAATCATGGAATCGCAGGCACGGGATAGCGAGGATTACCTGCGTCTATACAAGACAAGGTACGCAGAGCAGTTCCAACCCTGGGGACTTGCGGAGGTAGGTCTCCCCTTTTTCTCTTTTCTTCTTTCTCCCTTTTTTTGGTTTTCTGGTGGAAATGCTGACTCGTATGGCTACAGGATATCCGTGATACGATGATAGCGACTTTATGAACTCGCTTGGCAGAGATGCAGCAACTGTTGGACGATACCCGCGGAGCTACGAGCGCCTTGGTAGGTGTACAGTGCGTTCCTAATTAAAACCCCAGATTCCAGATGTTGGCTGCTAATTCACGCGGTCGTAGCATGCCCAGATTGGCGCGGCTTCCCCAGCGATGGGAGTAGGTGGTGCCTCTTCCAGCTTGTGGATTCCCACCTCAGAACTTGACTTGCTTCATGAGCAACTTGCTCACGCCACGCAGCGTGCTGCGGAGGCAGAAGGGATGCTCTGTATACAGGTAAAAGTTTCAGTGTTGAGTTCTCTTTGTTTACGCCTTATCGCGTATCTGAGATGGTACACTCGGCAGGAAAAGGAGACGGAAGAAGCGCTTGCCCAAGCTGCGCAGAGGGAGGCTAGGATAGCAGAATTGGAGAGGGAACTGCGGTGTCGTCCTGATGATGACTCCTCTAGGGATGCCGTGGAACTGAGGATCACTCTTCAGTTGGAGAGGGAAGATCGTGAGAGAGAACGTGCAGAGAGAGAAAGAGACGCAGAGAGAGAAAGAGCCAACAGATTGACTGAAAGGGAGGAACGAAGGGCCATGGAGGCCCAACTATTCAAACTCCGAACCAGCCTTGGTCTTACTGAATAGTGGCTGAGAGATGGTGAGGAGCGCTACCGAAGAGCACGAGAGTGTGGCTTTCATGTTGGTAGCTTCTCTGCTGTTTCCGTGGATCAACGCCGGTGTGTGGGAATAGGAAGGGGAATACAGAGCGGTAGGAGTACCACTTTTCGTAGTTGGGTAGCACCCTTGAGAGCGTTTTGCCCAGAGAGTAGTGGGACGAGTGATGTAGAGAGAGAGGGCGGAACTTGATGTAATTTTTTGTTTTGGAAAGGAATAAAATAAAAGGTTTGGTCTGTTTGGTTTTCACCTTTACTTTTGTCGCCTCGAATCCCTGCACACATCACTGAAACAAACAAATCAGAATTTCTGTTCTAACTTGGCCCCTTGCTCAATAAGCAAATGGTCACATTGACTGTCCTTGATAACTGGTCAAGGGGCCAAGCCTTTATTTAAGGAAGGCGAGAGAAAGATGCAGTGATGATAAATGCGACAGGCAAGCACACGAATGCAAGCGGTATTAAAAGTGAGATGCTGCACGCAAATGCAATCATGCAAAATTGATTTATTTTATTTTTTATATTTGGCATTTTTTTGTTTTATCATAAAAAATATTTTTTTTATTTGTAAATATGTACATTTTCTCTTTTCCATTTTTTTTGTTGCTTTTATTATAAAATTTTTTTTATTGCTAATGCCTGTCAAGCACCCAAATGGCACCCAACCTACACGAGAACAGGGGTTTCTTACTAACCTCCCAAGTATCCTAAGTGCACATCTAGGTTGATTTGGGCCTCTAGACCCCTCGAATGATGATCCCGCCGGCTAAGACTTACCCTGATGACAATACCGTCATGCCATGCTTAGGCTCCCAGTCGCTTCCGACCACAGGGATTCACCCAAAAGGTGTTTGAAGTAAGAGATTTGCCCAACCCGGGTCTGTTTCCTCACAACTCTAGATGGTATATGATGGAACACCCTGGAACCCCAATGACCAACCGCGCGATGCTGACCCGGAATCAGACGCCGTCGCACCCATAGGTGACGCGCTTGCATTGGCCTAAGCCCGAGGTTAAACAAGAAGACATCAAGGTGGTAAACAGGGGTCTTGACCAGCCAGAAACACGGAGACTCCTTCGCAGCGATAGCTTTTGCTTTTCAAAGTAGGCAACCAAATGTGTATATTAAAATAAGGTCGCAGACCCTGGGCAGTTTTCACCCTTCAGAAACTCCATCGAACATTCATCTTTAGAGGGAGAAGGAAGAGTGTAGGGGAAAAACCTCCTGAGAGGACTGGCAAAGCGGTTAACCCGACGAGCGAATAAGGGCCCATTAACTCTTTCCTTTCGGACAACTTCAGACCAAATCTCGAGCATTTACATTCCATAGCCCCCCCCCCCTTTTGTGGATTCGAGCTTTTGCTTTGAGGGGTTCCATTTATCGCATCAGGCACGGTCATGACGAGGCTCTTGATTTTGATTTTGTATTTCTTTTTGTGAGGGAGATATAGTCGTTTGACGTTTGTGGGCTCCCTTTCATATGCCTGCGGGGACACTGCCCTCTTCTCGTGCTCTGATCGATGCTCGAGGAAATGGATCATACTCTTGCCCTTGGGGTTTGAGTTTCGGTTTCTCATGCTGAGCGTTTTAAGGGCGCCGACTGTCTCATTTGGTCGAAGAGAAAAGAATAAAGATTACAGCTTCCGGAGATCTTCTGGGTGGGGCCCCACCGTAGGTGATGCTACCGACTTTTTTGAATAAAATACATAAGTGAGCACATGTTAGCTTCCTTCGAGCGAGCATAGGCCGACGTGGCCAGACAGGGATCTCCACGGTTCTGACAAACCAAGACCCGGTGCCTACCAAGCCTTAATGGGCCCTATCCTAACATGAAGGTTAGATGCAGTGACTTGACTACATGGTGACCACCAAGCATTGGCATTTTAAATTTTTCATATTTTTAGTGGTTTTCAATATTTCTTTATTTTTGATGTTTTCTATCTTTTCATCGTTTTTTTGTTTTGTGCTAAGGGTAGTATTTCTTAAGATAAAGCCCATTCCAAGGGTGGGATAACTCGGTCCCTTCGGCGTTGATTAGCTTGTAGGAGTTGCCAGGGTACACGGCTTGAATTACATATGGTCCTTCCCAATTGGGTTGGAGCTTAGAACGCGGGCCTCCAAGTTTGACAAAAATTCTTTTTACGACCATCTCACCGACTTTGAATTTTCTCTCAACGACTTTCTTTTGGTAAAAGCGAGCGAGTCTATTTTGATACACACGCGCATGCTCGGCAGCGGCCAGCCGCTTCTCATCCAAGAGTTCCAACTGGGTGAGGAGTGAATTACAACGATCATCGAGGGGAAATTCCTCGTCCAATTGTACCCTGAGAGAAGGGATCAGAGTCTCGTACAGGACTACTGCTTCCATACCATAGGTAAGGGCAAACGGAGTCTGCCCGGTGGGGGTACGGATTGAAGTGCGATAGGCCCATAGAGCTTCGATAAGCTTTTCTGGCCAGTCTGAAAACTTACTAGACTCACAGGTTTTTTTGATGATTTTGAGCAATATTTTATTGGTGGCCTCCGCTTGGCCGTTACCTTGTGGGTAATAAGGCGATGAATGATGCAATGCAATTGCATACCTTTTGCAGAGGTCTTGTAGGTCCTGAGAAATGAACTGTGGCCCATTGTCGGTGACGATTGTTCTTGGGACGCCGAATCTGGCGAGGATGTTATTCATGATGAACTTGCAGACTGTTGACGCCTTGATTTCCGCGTAAGCTTCGGCTTCGGCCCATTTGGTGAAGTATTCCGTCGCAGTAAGGATGAAAGATTTTTGCTTGGTGAGGGAATTGGGGTCACCTAGGGGACCAATGATGTCGAATGCCCACATGGAGAAAGGCCACGGGGAGGATATTGGATGAAGTGAGGAAGATGGTGAATGGATTTTATCGGCGTGAAGTTGACACTTGACACACCTACGGACATAGACAGCACAATCCTCTTCCATAGTGGGCCAGTAAAAGCCTTGCCGAATGATCTTTTTGCCGAGCATCTGACTATTCACGTGGCCACCGCACACACCCGAGTGCGTCTCCTCTACACATTTCCAAACCTCATCGTCACCAAGACATCTTAACATAATACCAGTAAGGCTCCTCCTATAGAGTAGACCTCCAACCAATGTATATTTCTGAGCCACCCTTCTTATGGCTTTCTTGTCCTCTGTGGTGGCCCCTTCAGGATAAGACTGATCTTGGCAGTATTTGACGATTTCATAGAACCATGGTTTCTCTTCATCAGCCAGTTCTTCTTCAGCCTCTGCCAACATGATTTCCCTCTTCTCAAGGATATCTTCCTACAGGATCTTCCTTGCTATCCTGTCTTTGATATTTACGTAGGAAGCATCATCGATTGCAGGGGCGTGAAGTTTGTAGATGGAAATCGACTCAAACCATCTTCCTAGAGGGAACCTTATGGATGATGCCAACGAGGCGAGGGCATCGGCGAGAATATTCTGATGACGAGGGACATGAACAAAGATCAGTTTGGTGAACAGTTTGGCAAAGGCAGCAGTGAGTTCTTGGTATGGCTTGAGTTTGGGATCGCGAGTGCGATATTTAGTGAGCACCTGGCGAAGGATGAGTTGACTATCACCTACGACTCGCAACTCAGTGATACGAAAAGAATGAGCGAGTTCTAGGCCAGCTAGAAGAGCTTCATATTCGGCTATATTGTTGGTAACTGGAAATTTGAGCTGGTATGCCAATGGGAATGTGAGGCCTTCAGGCGACAGGAGGGCGACGCCGATTCCTCTCCCTTGAGAATTCAGAGCTCCATCAAAATATAGTGTCCATATTGGCTCATCTGATTGGTTGACGGACATTAGTTCATCATCTGGAAACTCTGATTGGACGGGATCGAACTTGGGAAGAGGATGGTGCGTGAGATGCTCGGCTATGGCATAGCCTTTAATCGCCTTTTGCTGGATGTAGGTGATGTCAAACTGAGAGAGAAAACTTTGCCAGCGTGCTAGCCTATCCGTAAGGACGGATTTCTCCAGAAGGAATTTGATAGGATTCATTCGAGCAATCAAGTGGACCTCATGAGCCAAGAAGTAGTGCTTCAATTTCTACACTACCCAAACGAGGGCAGCACAGGTTTTCTCCATGACGGTGTACTTCTGCTCACAGGGATTGAGAAGTTTGGACAAGTAATAGGTTTCCCGTTCCTTGCCTTCTTCATCAGCTTGTGCGAGGACGGCTCCCACGGAGTCATCCAAGACTGAGACGTAAAGGATCAGAGGTTTTTCTGGTTTGGGTGGAATGAGAACGGGTGGACTAGCCAGATATTCCTTCAACCCTTCAAAAGCTTTCTGACATTTAGAATTCCAGTGGAATTCTACTCCTAGCTTGGTCAACTCGTAGAGAGGTCTACACCTTTGTGAAAGTTGGGACACAAACCGACGAATAAACTGCAACCTCCTGATTAAACCTCGGACTTCCCTTAAATTCTTGGGAGGCGGCATATCCCTGATGGCCTTAGCTTTGTCAGGATCTATCTCGATCCCTCTTTTACTCACAATGAACCCCTGCAATTTACCCGACGACACACCAAACACACACATTTTCGGGTTCATTTTCAATTGGAACTCCCTTGACCTCTGCAAGACCTTAGCCAAAACTTCTGGATGTTCCATCCTGGTCCTTGATTTCACCAACAAATCATCCACATACACTTCCAGGTATATGTGCATCATGTCATGAAATATGGCCATCATAGCTCTTTGGTAAGTAGCTCCAGCATTCTTTAACCCAAATGGCATGACCACGTAACAATATGTTCCCCAAGGGGTAGTGAATGACGTCTTCTCCTGATCCTCTTCTGCCAAACGAATTTGATTATATTCTGAAAATCCATCCATGAATGAGAGGGTCTCATAACCTGCCGTGTTATCGATCAACACATCAATGTGAGGCAAGGGAAAATCATCCTTTGGACACGCGCGGTTAATGTCCCGGAAGTCAATACAAATCCTGACTTTCCCATCTTTCTTCATGACCGGGACAATGTTCGCCACCCATTGAGGATAAAGGATGACTCTAATGAACCTGGCTTTGTGGAGCTTATCGACCTCTTCTTTCATTTTCAAAGCCATCTGAGGGTGGAAACGCCTTAACCTTTGTTTTATCGAGACGGACCCTGGTTTTAGGGTTAAACAGTGTTCGACCAAGGTTGAATCTAGACCCGGCATATCCTCGTAGCTCCATGCAAACGTGTCCTTATATTCCTTGAGAACTTCAATTAATGTCTTTTCTTCAGAGGGTGGTAGATTGTCACTTATGAGGATGATCCAAGGGTCTTCCTCAGTTCCCAAGTTGACTTCTTTGGTGGATTCTTCTACGGCGGTTGACGGCTCGTCGAATCTCTTTATTCCACTAACGTATGAGCCCGCCGCATCCTCATATTCTTCACCCTCATCTTCAGTGGGGCATTCTTCATCCGTGATCTCGTAGACTCCATACCCTTCATCAAATACACAGTCGCCCTCACATTCTATTTTTGGTAGTCGGATGGGATTTTCTAACAACTGGGGGATGGCAAGAAGGGCCTGACATCTGGCGGCTAAATCCAGAAGGAATCGACGAGGGATCTGCCTACCCTTGGATTTCTTCCTAGGTACCACCCTTGACCTATCATTCCTAGATTGATTGACAATATTTACAGAAGAAGAGGAAGACGAAGAGGATGGTGTAGAATGTACAGGAGAAGACCCCTCAGAGGAGGGGTAGAAAAGGTCGCTCATCGGACCTTGGAAGGGTGGTCCGCAGGGCGGGACGCACCCGTGGGAGATGTAAGAGGTTTCCTCAACGAAGATGTGTTGTTGAGGAGTTTGAAAATTGACGTTTTTTTTTCGTTTTAAGTTTTAATGACAAAGCAGTGAAAAGAGATTGGAGAAGAGAGAAAAGTGGTTATGGCTAGAGAATTGTGAGGCTCATAGAGCAGATCATGCTTGAAGACCTGGCGTGGGTTGAGAAGCCCGCGTAGGTATGTAAGCAGAGAAGGGGATCTGGGAAGATCATCAGACAATTGTCTGGCCCAGGAAGAAGATATCAGCAAAGGCTGAGACGAGTGGATGGAGAAGATGGCGGCTAATGAGCCATCGACGGTAATGTTGAGGACGGATGAAGATCCGTCGATGACAGGGTCCTTCTAGCGAGGACGAGGATAGTTTGGAATCTTGGCAAGAGTGGTAATATTCTCTGGTATTCCGGAGATCAATGGTGGTCCTTCAAGCTGCGGAGATGAGAACATCCTTTCCAGTGCAACGGAAATGTCCCGTATGTCGAACCATTTGTTCCACTCGCATTCCGGATCTTTGATCTTGCCTCTTTTGGTGATCCTCGGATATTTTTCAGCCAAATATACAGCATGTGATCCCCCATATGCTTCTTGTGGGTAATCTCCCATCTGAACAACGGGCCCTCTGTTGAAGTGGTTTGATAGAGTCCATGTGAGGGGCTTCCAATCCGCCTTGAACGGTCCTTTGAAGCGTAGGCCAAACCTGCGGTTCGGCCTAATTTCCTTTGGCGGTTTGAGCCTACCCTGTAACTGTGCGCTCAGACCTCTACCCTATTGGTAGCCGATGTTCCTCATAATCTCCCAACCTTTGGAGTGAAAAGGGAGATATGATGTTGCGGTTGCCCTGACCGGCTCCTTTGGTGCTAGTGGAACGTGAGATAGATCACGCACGTCCAGCAATGACAATATGGGCCGATGAGATGGCCAAACAGAGGGCAGAGAGGTGTTGATAGCATCCACTGTGTGAAGGACAGGAGTGCTGACCACTTTAATAATCCTCCCATTGTAAGGAAACTTCAGGCACTGATGGTTGGTGGAAGGCACAGCATCCATTATTTCAATGTAGGGGCGACCTAGTATAGCCTTGAATGTGGGGTCTATGTCGAGGACATAGAATTCCGTGAGAACTGACATAGGGCCTAGTTCTGCCTTCAGAATAATCATCCCCTGCGGCAGTCTTTTGCTATTGTCATAAGCCGTGACTGTGATCGAGGAAGGTCTTATTTGTTCCTCGTTGACCCCCCACAACTGAAGGGTGTCCATGGAGATCACATTTATGGACGCGCCTGTGTCCACAAGACACGGGGATACCCCATTAATTTTTATTGAAATGCACAATGCATATTTCCAAGCTTCCTTGGGAGTGAGCTCGTAGTTGTGGAACATGATGGCCGGTTGTGTGTCTGTTGGGGTCTGGACGGTCGAAATCTTCTCCACGGGGAGGTCCTCATTAACCATGACTTTTTGAAGATATTCCATCAAGGCCGCCTGGTGGGATGTGGATCTTTGAAGTAGCTCCAGGATGGAGATCCGAGCAGGCGTCTTGTCCAAGTGTTTCAATAGATCATACTGTGTTCCAGGGATAGCTCTTTCTGGTTGTTCTCCATCATCCTTCTCTGGCTGAGATTGCTCAGGATTCTGACTGTTGTGGGGGAAAACCCTGTGGAAAATCTTTCCACTCCGGAGCACCATTGCATGCGGCTTTTGTACCTCTGTGGGGGTAGCAGTGGGTTTTAACAGGGATTTGAGGGGTAGTGGTAGAGGAATGGTTGATGAAGCAGGGGTGATGACGGGTGCAGGGATTCTGATGAGGGGTTTGTTAGGTGGAGGCATGGTGGAGGTAGAGGGGATATCACACGGATTATGGAGGATAAGGGGTCTGGAAGGTGGAGGTGGAGATGAAGTAGAAGTGGGTAGGGCTTGAAGCGGGCAATGATTTTGAGGTGGGTGATGGGTAATGAGTGGTTTTGAAGGCATTAGTGGTGATATAGTGGAGAAAGACGGGATTATGTATGGTTGACGGATGATAAGGGGTTTAGAAGGCATAGGGGTAAATGTGGTAGAGGTGGATGGTAAAGTGGGGGAGTGAGAGAAGATGAGAGGGTGTGAAGGCGTAGTGGAGAGTGTCGGTTGATAGGAGATTGGGGTGCGGATGAGAGGGCGTAATGGTAGTGGAAATGGTGAAGGCGATACTGACGCGGATTGATGAGAGAGAGGTGCTACCCGGGCAAGGCAAGGGTGTTGCGTGATGATAGGATTGGCGGTAGAAAGAATGGAGGTACTTTTCGGGTGCCACACCTGCTCTTTCCCGACTTCCGGGAAGGAGGAGATGGGGTTAACCTGATGATTGGGCTGTTGGTGATCCGGTAATGGATTCTGGATTATGCCCATGTTGGGCTGTTGTTGTGGGGCCTGCTGAGGCTGCTGTTGTTGTTGTGGTTGCTGCTGCAGCTGCTGTTGTAACTGCTGCTGTGGCCTATGAGGAGGTCTCCTAGCCTTGAGAGCGGCGATGTATCGTCACATTTCATCCCAATCTATTTGATGTTCATCATTCATATCGTGGATGTAATCTTTGAAATGGAAGCAGTAATCTACTGTGTGTCCTGGCTGCCTGTGGTAGACGCAATATTTGGAGGTATCAACATTCGGGGGCCACACGGGCCTTTCCCTGGGTAGCACAAGTATGTTTAAGGCCATGAGGGCGTTGAAAATATCCGCCAGAGTTTCTGGCAACGGTGGATAGTAGGCTCTCTTGGGACCGACCGGCCTCCTTTGTTGCTGTTGGGGACCATAATTCCCCGGGGGTGAAACTTGGTTGTACTGAAGTGGTTGTTGTTGTTGCTGAGGTTGTGGTTGTTGTTGCTGGGGTTGACGTAATGGAGGCATATTATCCTGGGGTGGATTATTTTGGAGTGGAGGACGAAGAGGGAAAGGACCTGGTTGGAGGGGAAGTCGGGGCATTTGTGGAGGCCTTGGGTTGACTGCATAGTTGGCATTGTTGACCGCACCCACTTGCTCATTTGTCACGACCCCTTCTGTGGCTCCGCCCGGGACACCAGCGCCTGTCTTTCTGACCACTTTGGGCTTCGGCGACTCAAACATGTTCATAATGGGGGAGTCTTTTAACTGGGTTTGGATGTACCGGGCCCTTTCATAGAGTTCCTTCATTGTAGTAAGTTTATTCATGGCCAGGACGTGTCTGAACTGTGGGGTTGCATTAGACATAATCATCTTCACTTGTTCGGGCTTGGAGAGGGTATCCCTTATTCTTTCCGCCAGAGACCTCCATCTATCAGCATAGCGGACAAAATCCTCGTCCGGCTTCATCTTTTCGGCCACTAGGTCGGTAATGGAGAGTGAGGGACCGACCCTATCCCTATATTTCTGCAATAACCTTCTCTGGACTATTTCAAAATTCTCGGCCTCGCGGGGCTCTAAAGAATAGAACCACTCTAGCGCGGGACCATTCAATGATCTCCGAAAGAGGTATGCCAGGGACCTCTGATCGTTTTGCCAATAAGAGGACTCATACATGAAATCCTTGAGGTGAATGAAGGGGTTGCCGGTACCATTGTATCTGCGGTACGTGGGCATTTCGGAGGGAGGAAGATGAATGACAGGAAGGATTAGCAAAGCAACCTCTGGGGTGGCTTTCACGTCCACCATTCTTCTCAGATTTTGAAACTGCTCGTCCATGCGATTGAACCTATTGAGGAGCGATTGGGAGTGCTCCTCTGGAGGTGAAGGTGGCACTTGCCACAGGGGAAGAAACTGTCTCCCGGAGACTTGAGGGGGGAACCCCGAATGAGAGGGAGCTGCCGGACCGCCGACAGTCGGCCCCGGCTGAAGCGGTATGTGGGGAACAACGGGAGTTTGAGATTGTGACGGGAACTGGAATGATGGTGGTTGTTGGCTCGCTTGTCCTTGAAGCGAGGGAGACTGGATGGCTTGCGCCAATGAAGGAGATGGAATGGCCTGCATAGACTCTTGGAGAGGTGCGATGGCCGGAGTTGATTCCTGGGGCGTGGGGGAAACAGATTTCCCCTTGAGAATGGCCTGGAAGGCCCGGACCTGTTTAGAGGTAAGCTCCGTGTTGGCGAGGACGCCCAGTAAGGAAGAGATATCCTGTGGTGGGGACGTGTCCCCGGTAATAACATGCACCTCATGCGAGGGCTCATGAGAAGGACCCGAGTCCATAGCATAGACTCGTGGGTCGGCTGACAAAACACGACTAGGGTGGTTCTCCTCAGAAGACTCGTGAGCCATGCTCACAGTTTTCCCAGAACACAAAAACATACACTAGCAAGCAGGTAGCAGAGATTATCAAACAAGTGGATGCCTTTACGCCATTTTTTGTGTTTTGATTTTGATGATTTTTTTGTGTTTTTAGCGAGATCCGAAGTTCACACAAAATAGGGACCCTAGTTTATTTTTGTTTCACCGCCGTGTCAGCTAGGGTCTCTCGTCTCACCACTAATGGGATGACTAACTCCGGGGAACTTCAATGGTACAACCAGCCTAGTGAATGAAGAGGAGATTCTTCGATGTCGGGGACTTACGGAGGTCCCAGTGGAGGAGATTCTAGTCCGTTGAGAGGAATTCTCAAACGGAGAGTCCTTCCTTCACCGGGAAAGGGTGATTCTTAGAAAAAATGAAAAAGGATGTATGCAATGGAATGCTGACAGAGATATAGAGTACGAAAACAACAGAAATAACAAACATATAATAAACACCCAACCAATCACAACTGACAGTGCTGCCGTGAGCACAACGGGGGCGCGCGAGGGCGCCAAGGTGGAGAGGCACGGACGGTGCCGAACTTGCAAGGGTAGCCAAAAGGAAGCCGTAGAGGTCCCACCGTGATCACCAATCTGTGAGCGACGTCACGCGGTTCGGAGATGAAGACGGAGAGAGCGGAGCGCGTGGGCTCCTCTTTTGCTTTTATCCTAGTGCTTTAAGCTGCAACACAAAGAGATCAAGAGAGAAGGGGGAAGGGGCCACCACGGGAGATTGCTCCGGCGAGGCGAGCGGGACAGATATAATGCAAAAAATCAAATAACGGAAATTGAAACGGCCATTGCGGGAAGGAACTCGCCGCGACCTCGAGAATATAATAGTTGGAAGAATAACACGTAATATAATGGCGGGAATTTAAACGGCCATTGCGGGAGATGACCCTCCGCGGCCTCGAGAATATAACAGATATAAGAGACAGATATGAAGAATAACACGTAATATAATGACAGAAATTTAAATGGCCATTGCGGGAGATGACCCTCCGCGGCCTCGAGAATATAACAGATATAAGAGACAGATACGAGAGTGATGCAGATTATGAAGAATAAAATTTAAACGGCCATTGCGGGAAATAACTCGCCGCGGCCACGAGAATATGGCAATTATAAGAGACAAATGTGAGAAAGAGGCAGAATATGAATGACAAAAATTAAACGGCCATGGCGGGAAGTAACTCTCCGCGGCCTCGAGAATATAAGGTGATCGCCAGGGGTCGAGGACCCCAAAATAGAAAGAGATCGCGCCTACCTCAAGAGCGGGAGATGGTGGGTTGCTTCTTCCTCTCCTACCGACCGGCCGACGGAGAGGGCTTTCCTCGGTTACCCTTACAAAACAATAGACAATAAACGAACGGGATTAGAAAACGGCAGTGTAGTAACAATTCCTTGCAATAAAAGTAACGAGATCGTGACCTGACACACACACCTGGTTGGTGTGGTTTTAAACCCCTCTCGGACTCGAGTAGGAGGAAAATGTGATGATGAATGCAAGAAGTATGCAAGAGACGACGCCCTTATGAAGGGAGATAGAGGATGCGGTATGATGGATGTAAAGAACTATAGGAAAATGGGGAAGAAATGGCTTATTGGATGAGCCGATGGTGAGATCCGGCGGAGCTTCGACAGTGTGGGGACGACGTGGAAGCGCGGTGGACGAAGATAGCCTTCCTCTCACGAGCCTGGGCACCCGAGAAGCCAGCAGGACCTCCTCCTATAAAAAGACCCCACGGGTTAGTAAAATGACTCCGACAGCCTCTAGGCTCCGGCAGCCTATCGGATCGCTTCTTAGCTCCCTCAGAACTGAGGGGGTGGGCCTCTATTTATAGGGCTCCGGAGGGTGGAGGCGTCCAAGACCCTGGACACCTCCATGAGGGCCGAACTAATATTTTATTCTATTTTTGTTCATTTTTTCAAATATTTTCGTGGAGGCGTCCAGGGTCCCGGACGCCTCAATAAGGTCCACCGAACTCCACCGAAAGTCGCACGCGTTTTGGCACAACGCGTGGTTTTGTGAGCGGCGCCTCGTGATTCAGAAATGGGCACGTCCAGTTGTCTAGACGCTTCCACAATTGGCTTTTTTGACACATGACAAACCGTCGGACGGTGGACGGGGCCCGGTGGGCAAGTTGATGGAGGCGTCAAGAGTCCTGGACGCCTCCAAAATATATTTTTTTATTTTTGTTTTGTTTTTATGCCAAAGCTGGCATTTTTGTATTTTTTATATTTGTTTTCATGGAGGCGTCCAGGGGCCTGGACGCCTCCATAAATATATATATATATATTTATGTATTTTTGTCTTAAAAAATAAATTAAAGTAATGGAGGCATCCAAGAGACTGGACGCCTCCATTAAGACCCCCCGGGTCTGCTGAAAAGGTGTTGGCAGCTCCCCGGCAGGCACCCTTCCTGGTTCCGGAATTTTTGGCGTGTCTGAACGGTGTTGATGCCGTCCGAATGCTGCAACGAGACGATTCCGGATGCCTAAAAGGGCGGAAGAAGACTCAAGAAAAGGAAGCACTTGAGCGATTCAAAATGCTTAAGCCGTCGCGGGGCGTCGTATAGTAATATGAGACTTTCTCAGGAGACGTCAGGAATGGTGTGTCTACACCTAGCGGTCTATCGCACAACCGTTTCTTGGGGCTGGCGGTCTATCGCAAGACTGCTAGTGGAACAGAGAGTCCTGCTCTGCTTGTTCTTCCTCTCCTTGGCCGTGGACGAACTAGAGTCCTTCATCCTTTGATTTCTCTCTCACCAGAGACTCCCAGAACCTTCTGTTTGTTTCTATGGACTCTTGGGAGTTTTATCTTCAAGGATTATCTAGTTTCAGATCTATTTTTGAGTCATTATCCCTCCAACTCGAACCTAGGATTTATGGGCCTATAAATAGGACCATTGACTTCATGGCTTGAGGAGGAGATTTCTGGAGTTTAGCACGAAGTGCTGTTGCGTTCTGGAGCCACTTCTTACCAAGGAGAAGTTGCTTCCATGTCCACCAAGCTTCTAGTTCAGGGAGTACAAAGTTCTTTGGTCTAGTTTGTGTCTTTGGTC
This sequence comes from Amorphophallus konjac, assembly GCA_022559845.1. Classification (NCBI taxonomy): domain Eukaryota; kingdom Viridiplantae; phylum Streptophyta; class Magnoliopsida; order Alismatales; family Araceae; genus Amorphophallus; species Amorphophallus konjac. Next base: position 425,007,223 of record CM040121.1, on the reverse strand, counting down.
CTTTATTTTATCTATTGCTCTCTTGCATCTATAGCATCTTCCCTCCTCTTTTCTCTACGTTCTCTGCATTCAATCACGTTTTAAAACATCCTCCCATCTTTTTCACGCCCCATAGAGGTTAAAAAAAACCAAACCTCCTAGGTATTCGCCCTTCTTTTATGCATATTAGCCTAGTTGAGTTATAGATATTACACTAGTCCCAAGGGCTAATTGGGTTGTTTTTCTTATTGTCTACACTTTCTCGTAGGTTAACAGGACTCACTACACGAGGCCCAACCTTTCTGGCTGATCAGGAGGATCAAGTTCCAAACTACTGCTCTGGGTTCCCTAGTGGTCATCTGGAAGGCCGTTTTCAGGTATAAGGCGGTCTATCGTAAGACCATTTTCTGCTGGATCGCGGTCGTCTGAAAGACCGCTTTTCGTTCGCTGCACCTGGTTTTCTCTCTCCCACGGGCGGGTGACTTCAACCGGCTCTTTCCAAGGTATTATTGTGGCTTCTACTACTTTAATTACTTTGGTGGCGATCACACATCTTTAGTTGAGTATTTGTTCATCTTTGTCATCATCCTTGCTTTCTTTTTACTTTATTTGCTCCACACCTATGGTGTGTGTTTTTATTTTATTCCGTTGCTCCACGCCCCAACGTGTGTTTTTATTTTTCTTCCTTCATAAGCATTGATGACATGCCCATGCTCTTGATTTTGTGATTGTTTGAGTTAGGTTATTACTTGCTCACACACTTTCACATATTTCTCTCTAATATTCACATCATTCACATTAATCACATCACACAAAAAAACTATCAACAACTAGTAGAAAAGCCATATGCGTCCACTGACGTCTTACACTTCGTCTGAAGCGTCTCCCACTTGCCTCGAACGCGGTAATTGAGACACCGAACCAAGAACCAAGGAACAACAGTAATGAGTAACTAGTCAGGGTCACACCCGTCGATGCTGGTCCAAACGGCCTTGACCACGTGTGCACAGACAAGCTCAATGTCTTGAGCCATGCCTCTAGCTAGTTTTCCCCTCTCATCGGACTCTAATGACTACACAAAGGGGCCCACGGCAACCAGCCTACAAACCGTCTCTATCAGGAACTCACCCCGCCACCACTCCTAGGTGGACCTACACACGGAAGTGTCGTCAGGCTACGACTAGTGGAGGGTCACTAGACACAGAGACTCAAAATAGAAGCACCGAAGTACAGATAGGCTAAGAACACACTGTCGCACGTACTACGGAGCACAAGGTAGCATACAACTACAACCACACTCAGGACAGACAACTAGACCTGTCACAACGATCCTTGAGTCACAAGACTCAGGGTCAAGATCGTCGCACATCACGGCAACACGCCGTTAATCAGCCTAGTCCCTAAGCCAAAATCATGATAAATCAACATGGAAGACGGCACACAACAGCCAGATCCACACATTAACAATGAGTCCACGACCCCTACCCCGCTCAACGGACTCACAATTCCACATAACACGAAACACGGAACATGAGGGATTTCCAAAGCCCTCAAACCACATGGACATACAAATCGGGGCACGGTGATACCTCCAAGCATCCAAAACAAAGTCTCGATCCTCACAGGATAGCTGAAACATTCACGAGGTCGAGTGTCAACCACTCAGTCACAACCGGGTTAACCAGGAACCATAATGACTCTTGAAACAACACGGAACACTGCTCGGTACAATGGCACTCCTAGACACCCTATAACACGGTCACAGCCCTCATAGGATGTCCAAGACATCCACGGAACAATGGGCTGACCAAGGGGTCAAGCCAAGATAATTGGAGGCCAAACCGATGAAGAAAACAACAATGCATACTACTCGGGATAAAGCTGCTCCTCCGAGATCCCTTGACACACATATGACTCTCACGGGACACCCAAGGCATCCACTGAGCCAAAGGCCAACAAGGCATTGAATACTGGGTTCATCGGAGCCCAAGATAACTCGAGTAAGACACGAAAAATAGAAAGCATTAACGCTCCTATACCTAGCGTCACGATGATTAACTCGCCCTTACAGAGGGTCACGATGTCATCAGAACGCGCCCAGCATCTGGGTCGCGATCACACAATAACACGACGCTTAACTGGGTCACGTTAAAAGATGCGGCCAGAACCTCATGCATGATAACACATAGTCTCTGCCTCCTCCTGAGTCGCGTTAACACAGGATCGTGCCCATCACATGGGTCGCATTCCCAACCACCATACTATTCATCTCCTATACGAGACACGGTGCCTAGTTGTAGCGCGTTCAACTGGTAAAGGTGACTAACACCAGGGGCGTGTTCTCGTCTCGGTGCGAAACATGGAAAATCCACACAAAAACGCATTTTCCACACCCCAATCATCTCCAAATGATAGGGAAATATTGCACAGACTCGATATCAACCTTCCACAAGCCGGAAGGGATCCAGAAAACCACAAAATGGTAAGAAACGGGCGATTTCAACAAATCGACCGAAAACGAGTCACGTGGGGAAACGGCCTCATACCGGCCCCAAATCACGCTCAAATGAAGTTAAACTGGCGGGAATCGAATCACAACATGCCAGGGGTTCAAATGATACCATTTAATGTGAAAACCATCGCCTAGAACGGCGATTTCGCATCACACCCCCCGAACATGATTTCACCCTTAAAGTTGGAAAACCCGCTCAAACTCACACCGTCTGGCTCCAAATCGCGAGAGGAAGCAGGAAAAGAGTAGGTTATCCATCCCCCAACCTCCGCAGAAGATCTTACGCGCCGAAATGGCCAAACCACGTCGAAAACATCACACGAACAACCCACGCCGGCTTCGAATCCACCGAATGGGATCGCGCCTTCACCACGCTCCATTCCTCGCGCCGTCACTCCCCAAGTCAGCTCCACGCCATCACCACCTCGTCCAGCTCCGCCACTGTAATACCCCGATTTCTTTTAGAAATTTATTTGAAATTAATTAGAAATTAATTAGAATATTCCCTTAATAAATAGAATAAGCTAGATTTTGACTATTTCATAAAAATCCATAAAAATTACATGCTTGTAGAGGATAACACGTTTAACAAACTTATCTTCTGTGGCCAACCCAAATAAAATCTGCAAGTAGGCCGAATTAGTGGTTTAAGCCCAAATTGAACACTTAGTTAACCATACCTTGAAACGCCAAATTCGAGCCCAATACTCCATCTAATGAGCCCAAATCGGTGGCAAATGAAAGGCCAGGATGGGAGGATCATTTATCCTCTCTTAATCTCTCGAAACCCTAACCCTAGGAGATGCATTCGGTGGAGTTTGGATCGAGTCAACGTTTGCGGCGGCGTTCACATCGACCCGACTTGCGTGGACGAATACTCCGAGAAGCCTCCAGAAGGTGTGTGACCTATTAAAAAGAAGCTCTCTAACCCTAGAATCGTTTATAACTAGCGGCGGCTGCAGAGGAGTTAGACTGAGGGAGATCTCAAGCGATTAGTGGCTGCGTGTACCGGCGTCCTTGGTTTTTTTTCTCCTTCCTTCTTCATTCGATTCAGGCAGGTGATAGCAAGCCAAACCCTACAAATAATATATGGTTAGAAGCAGCATCGTGTTAGCTTTTCATTGATGTAAAAAGCCCTAAATTCTATCAAGTATCATGTGAGAATTTTAGATTTTAGTAGAAGCATGTCACATCTAGGGTTATAATTGTTCCTTTTCGATTAAGTTGTTATTTCAGGCTGTAAACATAAAATTGATTCATGCATCTTGTATAGTTTTTCGTGCTCTTTCTTTTGGTAGTAAAAGCCCCAAATTTCATGCTTTATATCGTGCGAATTTCATGTTTTAATTTAACCCTAGAAACCTCGCCGGAGTCGGGCAAGGCGAGAGGGGTAGCGACCTGTTTGCACATGTGCGGCCACACGATAGACCGCACATCCCAGACAAGCAGCCCTCTGTTGACCATTTATATGTTTTTATATCTATTCATGTCCCTGGAACATGCGGCCTAGCCCTAACCGCATGTCTTTCCTGTGGCCATTTCCAGACCACACATCCCTCCATGCGGCACACTACCGACCGTCCATATCCAGCAGGTCTTCGGATCTAAGGAGACGTGCGCGGCAAATATGTGACCGTTCATTGGGATGTAAGGTCCAGAACCGACCGCACATCTGTAATAGAGCAGATTAAATTGTCATTACAACATGTTATGTTAGTAGATTAATGGTTAATTGCATGTTAGCAACACACCTAATAAACTATAATTCATGACAGTAAATAATTCTTGTTGATCTATTTAAATTGAGCTTGATCTTGATTCATCTTTCCAATGAATGTCAAATTTTAATTGTGAATCCTTTATAATTGAATGGCTACTAGGTTTATACTTGTTATAACCTTAATCTTGAACCATTGTATCCCCTAGTTTTGATTTAGACTCAATCGAACAGCTGTTACTTGAGTTAATCCGAATTGGATTAACAGAGACTTACGCGGCTATTGATAGACCGCGTATACTAATGAACGGGCCAGTGGAGATCGTTCATCCCTGACAGATGCCAATTTATCTTGGCCGATTATCATTGATCTATCTTCGGCCAAATCCTATTTTGATCAGCCCAGTAGACCCTAGGCCGACCAGCAGATAGTGGGCTACACTCTAGTTCAGTTCCACCCTGTCTATGGTAGCCCGGGAGTCCACTTAGGCTAAATTCTAACTCTTAGTTAGGCCATGTGTTGTGCGGCTAGTAATGGACCGTACTTTTCTCAGGCGGCCCTGAGTGGACCGTTCAACTCATGAGCGGCTCTGTCAGGACCACACATCCTTTCCTCGATTTTGTAACCTTCTGGCCTTGTGCAGCCCTATCCTAACCGTTCATATAGAAGGGCGGCCCGTCAGCATCCGTTCAACCTTGACCTCCCGAGGACTAAACCCAGCCCAGTTCCTGTTAGTGCGGTCCAGTGTCGACCGCACAAGCCTTGAGCGGCCCAGTATTGACCGCATGTCTTCCAGAGACTAGTTTTCCCCGTGTTTTATGATTTTGAATCCAAGAACACGATGGTTCTTGATAATTTGAACTCCTGGATAGAAATTCTAGACTGTATCTCTTCAACTTAGCCTTGGGATGTTCCGAGGTATGTTTATACTTGATTATAATTGGCCATTTAACTTGATTAAAGTCTAGACAACTTGGGATCTTGGATCCAATTAATCAATGCCAACGCACCATGGGGGCCCGGTCTGGTCCTGGGGAGAGCGCCCGAAAAGTACTTCTGCCCATGGGAGTTTGTAATGACAGGGTGAGACATTGCACAGAGTGCATGACTAGCGTGATGTCTATGACAATGATCTCTTATATCTTACTTGAATCGTGTTTAACTTGGTTACAATCTTGCTTGTTGGCCAATTTCTTGCAATTTCATGTTATATATATTGTTCAAAAATGCAATTCTTGTAATTATCATCTTGTCATATTGTTATTCCTTTCCAATCTTTAGCACTCTCTGTTATTACGTTATTTTATTCGATCATTATTTCTTTTCTTTCCGTTTCATATTAACATGTAATTAATTGGTTAATCACTTACACTTGCCTGTTGTTACCTACTGAGCGTTCGCTCATATAGTTGTTTCACCCTTTTCCAGGCAGCTCAGGTGAAGATTCACATATGGATGGGAATGGGCGAGAGTGATAGCTTGGAGTGTATCAGCTAGTAGATATGTTGAGTTTGTTTAGTTGTTTACATCTAGCTATGTCTTAGAACTGGTGTTAGTTATTGTACCAGAGTCGAGTAGAGATTATGTTTGATTATGTTTGAGTCGTTTGTAAGACGTTTGATGATTATTATAATAGAATTGGAGTTATTTCTGTTCATGGTATTATGTTAATTCTTAGCTTAACATGTTATCTTTACTAGCATTTTCTACTGTTGGTCCCGATATTCCACGTTGGGGCATGACAGTTTGGTGGTATCAGAGTGATGGGGTCATCACCATCCGTCCTGACACTCACGATCATTCTCGTCACCCCGGAGACGTACATCATGGTCTAGTCATTTATTTTGAGTCCTATGTATGTTTCTTTATTTTATTTGAGTCTTATCATTATAATTTCCCTTTTATTTGAGTCATATCCCTAGGTCTTGTGCTTATTTCTCTAGGTTTGAGTGTCATTAGGTTTATTAGTTAGCTATTAGGCCCAATTCATTGGGCTTGGCCCATGGGCGCCCCTATCTTGTTGGTTATTAGTCAATGTGTCAAAAGTCAGGGTCTTATTGTAAATTGTGGGATCCCTATAAATAGGACCCCACTCTCTCCATTTTGAGGTAATGAATCAATGAATGAAAAAACTTGCCATTTTGAGAGTTCAAACTTCTTATCTAGTGGAGAGATTCCATTATTTGGGTGAGAGACCCTAGGGGAGAGATTCCCCACCCATCCCTCTCTTAATCTCTCTCTTTCACTCCCCTTTCTCTCTCCTCCACACCCAATTTCAAAAATTTTCTCTCTCCTCCCTTCCCAACCACCACTCTCCCACCTACCCCCATTAAAGGCCACTCCCCTTCCCCACACATCCCATTACTCCACCCCCTAGTCCCAAGAGAGCTTCCACCAATCCTAGCTCCACCTCCCAACCCCCAACTACCCCACCCACTTCCCCAAGCACCCTTCCCACTACCCCAAGCACCATTTCCCTTCCCCAACACAACCCCTCCCATCCCCAAGACCACCATTGAATACCCTCCATTATGGAAAATTCAAACTCACCTTCCCTCCACCCACTTGTGCCCCCCTCACCTTCCCCTCTCCCTCCAAGCCCAAATTCGTAGCTCCTCTCTCACCCATAACAAACACCCCCTTCCAGCCCCCATTCTCTCCTTCCCACACCTTGAAACCCCCCTCCTAGACCCCCCTCACAGCTGGGGGTTGCCCCTACACACAACCACCTCATTTCCCCTCCCATCTACCCCATTCCCCATTACCTATCTCCACCCTCTCAAGTTCTGGTTGCAGGCAGCAGATTGGCCGCAGGTTGCAGAGGTCACCCCATCATCCCCTGGGAGCTTCAGGTGCTATACCATATACTGACGGAAGCGTCTCCCTGTCTTCTTTGCAACGGTGGTAGTCCCGTCCCCTTCCGAGTTCGAGATCGACCAGGAGAGCCATTCTCCCACAACTATGCAGATCCCCCCTGGCAAGAGACCAGAGCCGGATTGGAAGCTCGACTACGATGATCGTGTTGGGAATCGGATCAAGAGTTCTTCTTAAAACTTCTTCTACTACGAGTCTTCTAACATCTCCAAGAAGCAGAGCCCCATTTGGTGACCGGACCTGAAAGTTATCAATATTCTCCTTCGGGTGCTTGGTTCTGCTTCCACTTAGTCTGCACCGACCCCTCCTCAGTGTTCAGAGCCTAGCGGTCGATCCTGACATCAGCTGGCATCTGCATTGGTCTTGATTCTAAGAGGACTCGTCAACGGTTCCAACGACTCTGGCGGCACCTGATTCTGAGCTCGGGAGTGACCGTGGCAACCTCTACTTCCTGCTGTTGTGAACTTGAAGCTGTCAGATCCGAGGGTCTGCCACCCTGTTCAAGCCCCTACCCTGACCAGCAGCGGTGCCCGAAGAAATTTACAAAATTCAAGCATCATCCAGATCCATCTACGAAGAATCTCCAAGTTGTTTCGTCAACAACAAAATTCGGGGCTGACCAAAGCGTCCAAATACCTGACAGTCTGTCTTGAGACACAGTCAGCGAGCAGATTCGGCTTCGACTTCCCTCTCTTAACTTCTAGCTCGAATTCCCCTCCCCGCTTGGCCGTCTGAAGGCCCCTCCCAGCGTGGAGGTCGTATTGAGTGTACTCATTGGCTTCCCTTCCCCGAGATCCCCCCTCTTGCATGGGGGTAGTTCATGTATTATTTACACTCACTGGTTTGAAGCTTCATCGACGCGGCGTGCGGGTGCTTCCCCTCGCCTCCCCGCTCGCCCCCGTCTCCGACCGGAGTCGGTTTCTTCAAACCGACTAGGTGAGAACTCGTCCCTTGCTCTCAATTATTCTTGTTCATTTAATATTCTCCAATTGCGCCATCGGTAAGGAAGAGAGCGCCTGATCTTAAGGCTCCACCGCACTTGTGCGACCCCCGTGGGTGTGAGTGAGTGATCCGCGTCCCTCGGCCAAGGCAAACACATTGAGTTGAATATCCGCACCTCAAGGGGAGGTTTGACTTAGACTTTGCTGGCCCTCTACCAGAAAGGGGCTTGTCCCATTTCCTTGACTCGGCATCCCCGAGTTACCCCCGGGTTAAGTGTGTGCGCCATACGAATGTCCGCTTACGTAGGCTTCATAGCCTTGTGGTTGTGCTTGTTAAATTAGGTCCGAGGTTGTGTCTCATCAAGTAGTATCAGAGCAAGTTTTAGACTTATCTCTACTAAGTCTAGTCCTTGGGCACATTTGTATTCATCAATATGGCTACCTCTCTTTGGTCACATTCATCCCACTCGACCCCCCACAAGGGACCGATCAACCCTCCATTTGACATAATCTCTTTTGAGGATCTCCTCTTCGATGGATCATGCTATAGTGCCTACCTAAAGTGGGAGGTCACCATGGAAAAACACTTTGAGAGAACTATGGTTTATGGACCCACAAGAGTCCGCGTTGCCATGGGACAATTTCGGGGTCAAGCCAAGGAAAAATGGAGGAACATAGTGGGCTTAAGGGACGTTAGGAAACAAGAACCCATTTCCTCATGGGATGATATGAAGAAAGAACTTAGAAAAATCTACATCCCCAAATATTCCCACCCCTTCTACTCAAACACCCCTAGCCCGAGGTGCACTACCACTCCTCCATCCCCACCCGACCAACTTGATACCACCTTTAGGCCTCCTCCCCCACCACTCCCAACAAATCACTTCTCAACCATCATAACTACACTTCGCGACCAAGTCATCTCCCTTAAGGCCCAAATAAACCAAGCATCCACCTCTCCACCAAATCCCCTAAGGGTCCCCACACTCCAACCAAAACCCCCTTCCGCAAACCTCACTATCCAAACTCAATTGGCCCCCACTTCCCCCCCTCCACAACCGGTCGATCCCAAGGGGAAGAGACCCCTAACCGACCTGGTTTCCCCAATAAGGACCACCATTCAAACCCAAGTGGACCCCGTGTCCATCCCTCCACCTAGACCCATGACGGCTACCACCACCCAACCCACAATCCCTCACCAAACCCATACCCCACATCTTCCCTTGGTCCCCACCACTACCCCTCCATCGTCCCCTAAAAAGGGTACACCCCCCAAAACCCATCAACCCAAATCTTGTCACCCAACCCACCTTCCACTTCCAACCCTAATCCTACCCCAACCTAGGCCTCCACTACTTCCACTCCCAAACCCCACTCTACCAATCCCAATCCAAGTTTCCCTTTACCCTCCACTCGGGAGCACCACACACCAACCCTCATCACCCCAAAAGACCCCCTCACCTCCTTGGTAGAAGAACTCATACCCGATCCAATAGTTGTAAGCACTCCAAACCCACCCCCCACCTTGGAGGAAACCCAAGTCCAAGTTGAAGAATAAACCTCACACGATAGTCTTTACCTTACACCACCCTCTCTAGTTGGGGCAGAGCTCATCTTAGGAGAACCCATTGTTAGTTGGCTAAAGGAGAGCCCAATTAGAGAGATCCCGGCCCATGTTTTCCCTCCCATAGAACAAGACCTTCCCATAGTGCCCTTCTTCTCCTATCACACCACAATCCAAGCATCCTATCAAGTGGAGACCTTAGAGGACCTTCTCAAGGGCATAGCATGGCAATTAGAGATGACTAGCATGTTGACCCCTATAGTCGAACAACCTAGGAGCCTTAGCCTCCTACACCTATGCATAGGGTCTATCACCTCGATTTGCACCATTGGTTGCTACACTAGCGACCTCCTTCTATTCCTCCCTACACCCGATGAGCCCAACCTTCTCCTCGATTTAGAGCTTCTTATCTCGGGTAGAAAGCCAAGCCCTCCACTCATGGCCGACCCACTTGCCAAGAACATTGGCCCAACTATCATGGAGAAGGATGACTTAGCACCTTTTGAGGATCTTGAGGACATAGAGTTCCTCCCCCTAGGTAACCCATTTTATGATCCATATGATCCATTCCAATGGGAGTCAAGAGACTCGTGTGACCCAAACACTTTATCCACCACCCACCTTTCCCTACACCAACTCACCATGTTTGACCCAATTCACTCCATCTTAGACCCGGGTTACACCTTGGGAGCCATGACCTTGGGCCACATATCCCTAGGTAATGAGGTTGTGCTCCACCCCATGATGACCACCTTCTTAGATCCATTCGACCCTTTCCAATGGGAGTTCAAAGGTTGTCCCACACCTATACACATGGAAGTCACCCATAGGAAAAACATGCATATGTCTAGGCTTACCACACCACTTGGCATGAACACTATGTTGGGTCCATTCATTCATATCACCCACATGTCAAGTAGAAAGCATGAGTGGTCCATATTCGGATGTATTGGTCCACCCTCATTCATCATAGGTCTTAAGCATGTCAAAAGCATCTACGGATGTCTGGGTCCCCCGACATTCATCACCACTTTGCATGATAGGATCACATATGGTTGCCCCGGCCCACCTAGGCCCACCAAAGTCTACATGACAACATTGCATGATAAGTCCACATATGGTTGCCCCGGCCCACCAAGGTTCATCAAGGTCCATATGGCATCATGGCATGATAGATCCATCTATGGTTGTCCAGGTCCACCCATAACCACTAAAAGGACAGCATTCACAAAATTGCATGATAAACTTGCAAGCGCATCAACAAGAGTCATGAAATCTACAAAAGGCCGACCGACTCAATGGCGTCACCAAGAAATCCAAATGGGTGATTCCGAGATGGTGAGGAATGAGAGGCTCTCACATAGAGACAACTCAAGATTGAGGTTTTGTGGGATCAGCCCCTTCAAAGTTTTGAGGTGCATTAGCCCCACTACTAAGTTAGGTCTCCTCAAGGGATACGGAGTTAACTTCAGTTTCAATGTGGAAAGCCTTGTGCCACACAAGGGACCCACGGTGGCACCAAGTGAGAATTTCAAGCCCCCTTCCTCCCTTGAGAGAGCACCCACCCCTCCCCATGTGAGCACCATCAACCCAAAGAGTCCGACGTAAGCAACTTGAGAGAATATTGGATGAACAGGTGATCATCACTCGGAGCAAGGTGAACGGGCTCTACCTCGCTAGGTGGAAGAATCGGCTTATTTCGGAAGACATGTGATCGGTACCACCTCTTACTCGACGGAGTCGAGTTCTCCGCACCCCGGCAGTATGATGGGGTCATCACCATCCGTCCTGACACTCACGATCATTCTCGTCACCCCGGAGACATACATCATGGTCTAGTCATTTATTTTGAGTCCTATGTATGTTTCTTTTTTTTATTTGAGTCTTATCATTGTAATTTCCCTTTTATTTGAGTCATATCCCTAGGTCTTGTGCTTATTTCCCTAGGTTTGAGTGTCATTAGGTTTATTAGTTAGCTATTGGGCCCAATTCATTGGGCTTGGCCCATGGGCGCCCCTATCTTGTTGGTTATTAGTCAATGTGTCAAAAGTCAGGGTCTTATTGTAAATTGTGGGATCCCTATAAATAGGACCCCACTCTCTCCATTTTGAGGTATGAATCAATGAATGAAAAAACTTGCCATTTTGAGAGTTCAAACTTCTTATCTAGTGGAGAGATTCCATTATTTGGGTGAGAGACCCTAGGGGAGAGATTCCCCACCCATCCCTCTCTTAATCTCTCTCTTTCACTCCCCTTTCTCTCTCCTCCACACCCAATTTCAAAAATTTTCTCTCTCCTCCCTTCCCAACCACCACTCTACCACCTACCCCTATTAAAGGCCACTCCCCTTCCCCACACATCCCATTACTCCACCCCCTAGTCCCAAGAGAGCTTCCACCAATCCTAGCTCCACCTCCCAACCCCCAACTACCCCACCCACTTCCCCAAGCACCCTTCCCACTACCTCAAGCACCCTTTCCCTTCCCCAACATAACCCCTCACATCCCCAAGACCACCATTGAATACCCACCATTAAGGAAAATTCAAACTCACCTTCCCTCCACCCACTTGTGCCCCCCTCACCTTCCCCTCTCCCTCCAAGCCCAAATTCGCAGCTCCTCTCTCACCCATAACAAACACCCCCTTCCAGCCCCCATTCTTTCCTTCCCACACCTTGAAACCCCCCCTCCTAGACCCCCCTCACAGCTGGGGGTTGTCCCTACACACAACCACCTCATTTCCCCTCCCATCTACCCCATTCCCCATTACCTATCTCCACCTTCTCAAGTTCTGGTTGCAGGCAGTAGATTGGCAGCAGGTTGCAGAGGCCACCCCATCGTCCCTTGGGAGCTTCAGGTGGTATACCATATACCGAAGGAAGCGTCTGCCTATCTTCTTCGCAACGGTGGTGGTCCCGTCCCATTCCGAGTTCGAGATCGACCAAGAGAGCCATTCTCCCACAACTGTGCAGATCCCCCCTGGCAGGAGACTAGATTCGGATTGGAAGCTCGACTGCGATGATCATGTTGGGAATCAGATCAAGAGTTCTTTTTAAAACATCTTCTACTACGAGTCTTCTAACATCTCCAAGAAGCAGAGCCCCATTTGGCGACCGGACCTGAAAGTTATCAATATTCTCCCTCGGGTTCTCAATTCTGCTTCCACTTAGTCTGCACCGACCCCTCCTCAGTGTTCAGAGCCTATCGGTCGATCCTGACATCAGCTGGCATCCCCATTGGTCTTTCTTCGAAGAGGACTCATCAACGGTTCCAACGACTCTGGCAGCACCTGATTCTGAGCTTGGGAGCGACCGTGGCAACCTCTGCTTGCTGCTGTTGGGAACCTGAAGCTGTCAGATCCGAGGGTCTGCCACTCTGTTCAAGCCCCTACCCCAACCAGCAGCGGTGCCCGAAGAAATTTACAAAATTCAAGCATCATCTAGATCCATCTACGAAGAATCTCCAAGTGGTTTTGTCTGCAACAAAATTCGGGGCTGACCATAGCGTCCAAATACCTGACGGTCTGTCCTGAGACACAGTTAGCGGGCAGATTCGGCTTCGACTTCCCTCTCTTCACTTCTAGCTCAAATTCCCCTGCCCGCTTGGCCGGCTAAAGGCCCCTCCCTGCGTGGAGGTCGTATTGAGTGTACTCATTGGCTTCCCTTCCCCGATATCCACCCCCTTGCATGGGGGTAGTTCATGTATTATTTACACTCACAGGTTTGAAGCTTCATCGACGCGGCGTGCGGGTGCTTCCCCTCGCCTCCCCGCTCGCCCCCGTCTCCGACCGGAGTCGGTTTCTTCAAACCGACTAGGTGAGAACTCGTCCCTTGCTATCAATTATTCTTGTTCTATTAATATTCTCTAATTACGCCATCGGTAAGGAAGAGAGCGCCCGATCTTAAGGCTCCACCGCACTTGTGCGACCCCCGTGGGTGTGAGTGAGTGATCCGCGTCCCTCGGCCAAGGCCAACACATGGAGTTGAATATCCGCACCTCAAGGGGAGTTTTGACTTAGACTTTGCTGGCCCTCTACCAGCAAGGGGCTTGTCCCATTTTCTCGACTCGGCATCCCCGAGTTACCCCCGGGTTAAGTGTGTGCGCCATACGAAGGTCTGCTTGCGTAGGCTTCATAGCCTTATGGTTGTGCTTGTTAAATTAGGTCCGAGGTTGTGCCTCATCATAGAGCCTAGGTTTTCTAATATCCCAAGGTTCTCTAAGTTCTAAGATCCTATGTTATACTGTAGGACCTATAACCATGTTATAAGTCTAAGGACCCAACCTGGTGAGATTTGGGTAGAAGACTGGGGTTGAGTTAATAATCTCATTGCACGATTATCCATTCTTGATTGAACCTAATATAACCTATTCCACGTGTAGGCTTTTGCAATGGTAGGAGAACACGCAGAATGAAGGAAATTGCAGCGCACGGTTCAAGGACTTACTCAAGCTTTGCAACAAGTGGCTCAAGGAGGAGCTGCAAATCATGGCACTGGCGACCTTTATCGGAACTTTCGTGGGATGAATCCCCCATGATTTGGTGGCTCGACTGACCCTAATGAAGCCGAGCACTAGCTTGAAGAGATAGGGAGGATTTTTGAAGTGATGCAATGCAGCGATCAGGAACGTGTCCTCTTGTCGACCTTTCAACTTGAACGTGATGCGAGGACATGGTGGGACGCAGTGAAGGCTACCATTGGTGATAGACAAGTCACATGGGAGGAGTTCGAGGAATTCTTGAATGGTAAATATTTCTCTGATCGAGTACAAGAGAAGAAGGCGGCTGAGTTTGCTTCTTTGAAGCAACGAAATCTATCCGTAGCTGAATATGAAGCTCAATTCTCTCGGCTATCTCGTTATGCTACTCATTTGATATCTACCGAGAAGATGAAGGCTAAGCACTTTCTTAATGGGCTGAAGATGCAGTATATCAACCAATTGGCACCGATGGAAATTCCAACTTATTCCGAGATGGTGAGAAAGGCTCAAGTGTTGGAAGATACTTTAGAAATGACGGAGAGAATCCATGGGAAGAGTGTTAAGATTGAACAACACCATATTGGTTCTGGGAGTATCAAGCCTGGTCATGGCAGGAAGAGGCCCATTAGCGGGTCTGGTTCGTGGAAGGGCAAGATGCCGAAGATTGAAGACAAGAAACATGGCCCTATTGTTCCATTCAAGGGCGTATGCAAGTATTGTGACCGCCCAGGTCACAAGATGGAGGAGTGCTGGCGCAATCTGGGTGCCTGTTTATGTTGTGGTAGTAGGGACCACCGTATTCCCGAGTGCCCTCTTTTATCTGAGCAAGCTACCCTGGTGAAACCGCAAGGAATCAAGAAGCAGCAAGGTAAGCTCCAGGCTCTACGAGAAGATGAGACAGGACCTGCTGAGGAAGGTGGGCTTGTCGAAGGTACTCTTATTATATATGATAAATCAGCTTTTGTTCTTTTTGATACTGGTGCCACTCATTCTTTTATTTCTCGGAGATTTGTGAAGTCTTTAGCTGTGAAGCCAGCTTTGATGAATTCTCCGTTAGAGATTTCAACTCCTATTGGTTCCGGTTCAGCAATTAAGTGTTTCTATCCTTCTAGTAAGATCTTGATCAATGAACAAAACCTACCAGCCGATTTAGTTTGCATGGACATGAAGGATTATGATGTAATCCTAGGAGCATATTGGTTGGCTAAGCATGAGGCCAATGTTAAGTGCAGATCTAGTTCTGTGTCTTTCACTGGACACCCTGGACTTTCTTTTATAGGAATTAGACACCATAAGTCTATTCCGCTTATTTCGGCTCTTCGAGCTGATAAGCTGATGAGAAGAAGATGTAAGGCTTTTCTAGCCTTTATTTTTGTGACCCCTGAGCAGAAGACTAAGATTGAGGACTTTTCTATCGTTCGAGATTTTCCAGATGTCTTTCCTGAGGAACTACCAAGACTTCCTCCTGAGAGGGAAGTTATCTTTTCTATTGATCTAATTCCTGTTGCGACCCCTATTTCCAAAGCTCCTTATCGTATGTCTCCTGCGGAGCTAAGGGAACTAAAGTAGCAGTTGATGGAATTGCTTGAGAAAGGGTTCATTCGACCAAGTACTTCCCCGTGGGGAGCCCCTATATTATTCGTCCGGAAGAAGGATGGTTCGATGAGGTTGTGCATCGATTATCGGCAATTGAACCAGTTGACTATCAAGAATAAATATCCATTGCCAAGGATTGATGAGTTATTTGATCAGATAGCAGGAGCTCAGTATTTTTCTAAGATCGACCTTCGATCTGGATATCATCAGTTACGAATTAAGGAGGAGGATATCTATAAAACAGCCTTCCGCAGCATGTATAGACATTTCAAATTTGTAGTAATACTTTTTGGGCTAATGAATGCACCTGCAGCTTTCATGCAGCTGATGAACGATGTGTTTCGGTCCTATCTTGATCAATGGGTCGTGGTGTTCATAGCTGATATCTTGATTTTTTCTAAGAGTGAGGAGGAGCTTGCTGAACATTTGAGGATGTCATTGCAACAATTGAGAGATCATCAGTTATATGCCAAGTTTAGTAAGTGTGATTTCTTGTTGCGAGAGGTGTCCTTTCTAGGGCATATCATCACAAAAGAAGGTATTTCTGTTGATCATTCGAAGGTAGAGGCAGTAAAGAATTGGGCTAAGCCTATTAATGTGACTGGAGTGAGAAGTTTCCTAGGCCTAGCAAGTTACTACGAAGGCTTATTCAAGATTTCTTCAAGATTGCGGTACCTCTGACAAGATTAAACTGCAAGGAGATCAACTTTGATTGGTCAAAAGATTGTGAGCGAAGCTTTCAGACCTTGAAGGAATGTTTGACTACTGCACCTTTTTTGGCTTTACCTTCTGGTGAAGTAGGTTTTGTTGTATACACTGATGCTTCAGGTATTGGTTTAGGGTGTGTACTCATGCAGCACGGGAAAGTGATAGCCTATTATTCTAGGCAGTTGAGGAAGCATGAAGAGAATTATCCTGTTCATGATTTGGAGCTAGAAGCAGTGGTGTTCGCCTTGAAGATATGGAGGCACTACTTGTATGGAGAAGCATTCACGGTGTTTTCAGATCATAAGAGTTTGAAATAGTTGTTTTCTCAGAAGGAACTCAATATGAGGCAGCGAAGATGGCTGGAGTATTTAAATGATTTCGATTTCTCCATTGAGTATCATCCTGGAAAAGGTAATGCTGTGGCAGATGCCTTAAGCCGCAAGCCTATAGCCAAGTTGTCAAGCCTCATGTTACAAGAATGGAAATTGTTGGAGCAGTTAGCTAGTTTGGATCTTAATGTTGACAAGGATCGGGTTATGATTTCTCAGATTCAACTTAAGGCCGAATTACTGATGGAAATCAAATCTCTGCAAGATGATGACCCGGAGTTGGTAGAGATCAAGGGAAGCTTGGGTAACAAACCTGACTTCATGATGGCTGATGATGGAAGATTATTATTTCAAGGGAGAACTTGTGTACCTGATGTAGCTGAGATAAAGAGTAAGATCCTCGAGTAAGCTCATAGATCCAGATACACCGTTCATCCTAGAGGTACTAAAATGTTCAAGGATTTGAAAAGATCTTTTTGGTGGCCGAATATGAAAAGGGAAGTGGCGGACTTCGTAAGTAGATGCTTGGTTTGTCAACAAGTCAAGGCGGAGCATTTCAGACCAGCCAGGAAATTGAAACCCCTTGATATACCCCAATGGAAGTGTGAGAGCATTGGCATGGATTAAATTATGGGTCTACCTAGGACTCGTAGTGGATTTGATGCAATATGGGTTATTATCGACAGGTTGACAAAATCGGCTCATTTCTTATCCATTAAGTCTAAATAGACAGTTGATATTTTGGCTGCTTTGTATATGAAGGAAGTGGTAAGACTACATGGTATACCAGTCAGCATTGTGTCTGATAGAGACCCCAGATTCACTTCTCATTTTTGGAAAGGATTGCAAGAATCCTTGGGAACTCGTCTGAATTTCAGTACTGCTTTCCATCCACAAACAGACGGACAAACTGAAAGGACCAACCAGATAGTGGAAGATATACTTAGAGCTTGCATGATTGACTTTGGAGGTAGTCGGAGTGATCATTTGGCATTGGCTGAATTTGTCTACAACAATAGTTACCAGTCCAGCATTCAGATGGCTCCATTTGAAGCTTTATATGGTAGAAGCTGCCGATCCCCGTTATGTTAGGATGAGGTAGGTGAGAAGCAATGGCTTGGACCAGATCTCATTTCTGAATCATCCAAGAACATCCGTATTATCAGAGATCGGTTGCAAGTAGCACAATCACGACAGAAGAGTTATGCCGATACCAGGAGGAGAGCATTGGAATTTCGGGTTGGTGAACATGTGTTTTTAAAGGTCTCTCCTATGAGAGGAATTCGAAGGTTTGGTATTCAGGACAAACTGGGTCCAAGATACATTGGTCCATTCGAGATTCTAGAAAAAGTGGGCGAGGTTGCTTACCGTTTGGCACTACCACCTCCGTTATCTGGAGTGCACAATATTTTCCATGTGTCTATGTTACGGAAATATGTGTACGATCCCACTCACATTATTCAGCATATGGACTTCGAATTGAAGGAAGATCTGACTTATGAAGAAAGACCGATCAAGATTTTAGATTGAAAGCAACAGCAACTCAGGAATCGTTCCATACCGATGGTTAAAGTGCAGTGGAGTCGGCGTGGAACTGAAGAAGCTACGTGGGAGTCGGAAAATACTATGCGGAAGCAATACCCTAACTTGTTCTAGGTGAGGTGTCTCACTCCCTCTTTTTATTAAGTGCATTGAATTTGGAGGATCAAATTCCTTAAGTGGGGGAGGATGTAATACCCCGATTTCTTTTAGAAATTAATAAGAAATTTATTTGAAATTAATTAGAAATTAATTAGAATAATCCATTAATAAATAGAATAAGGTAGATTTCAACTATTTTATAAAAATCCATAAAAATTACATTCTTGTAGAGGATAACACGTTTAACAAACTTATCTTCTGTGGCCAACCCAAATAAAATATGTAAGTAGGTCTAATTAGTGGTTTAAGCCCAAATTGAACACTTAGTTAACCATACCTTGAAACGCCAAATTTGAGCCCAATACTCCATCTAATGAGCCCAAATCGGTGGTAAATGAAAGGCCAGGATGTGAGGATCATTTACCCTCTCCTAATCTCTCGAAACCCTAACCCTAGGAGATGCATTCGGCGGAGTTTGGATCGAGTCAACTTTTGCGGCGGCGTTCACATCGACCCGACTTGCAAGGACGAATACTCCGCGCATAGAAGCCTCCAGAAGGTGTGTGACCTATTAAAATGAAGCTCTCTAACCCTAGAATCGTTTAGAAGTGGCGGCGACTGCAGAGGAGTTAGACCGAGGGAGATCTCAAGCGATTAGTGGCTGCGTATACCGGCATCCTTGGTTTTCTTTCTCCTTCCTTCTTCATTCGATTCAGGTAGGTGATAGCAAGCCAAATCCTACAAATAATATATGGTTAGAAGCAGCATCGTGTTAGCTTTCCATTGATGTAGAAAGCCCTAAATTCTATCAAGTATCCTGCGAGAATTTTAGATTTTAGTAGAAGCATGTCACATCTAGGGTTATAATTGTTCCTTTTCGATTAAGTTGTGATTTCAGGCTGTAAACATAAAATTGATTCATGCATCTTGTATAGTTTTTCGTGCTTTTTCTTTTGGTAGTAAATGCCCCAAATTTCATGCTTTATATCGTGCCAATTTCATGTTTTAATTTAACCCTAGCAACCTCATCGGAGTCGAGCAAGGCGAGAGGGGTAGCGACCTGTTTGCACATGTGCGGCCACAGGATAGACCGCACATCCCAGACAGGCAGCCGTTTGTTGACCCTTTATATGTTTTTATATCTGTTCGTGTCCCTGGAACGTGCGGCCAAGCCCTAACCGCATGTCTTTCCTGCAGCCATTTCCAGACCGCACATCCCTCCATGCGGCACACTACCGACCGTCCATATCCAGTAGGTCTTCGGATCTGAGGAGACGTGTGCGGCCAGTATGTGACCGTTCATTGGGATGTAAGGTCCAGAACCGACCGCACATCTATAACAAAGTAGATTAAATTGTCATTATAGCATGTTATGTTTGTAGATTAATGGTTAATTGTATGTTAGCAACACACCTAATAAACTGTAATTCATGACAGTAAATAATTCTTGTTGATCTATTTAAATTGAGCTTGATCTTGATTCATCTTTCCAATGAATGTCAAATTTTTATTGTGAATCCTTTATAATTGAATAGCTACTAGGTTTATACTTGTTATAACCTTAATCTTGAACCATTGTATCCCCTAGTTTTGATTTAGACTCAATCGAACCGCTGTTACTTGAGTTAATCTGAATTAGATTAACAGAGACTTACGCGGCTATTGATAGACCGCGTATACCAATGAACGGGCCAGTGGAGACCGTTCATCCCTGGCAGATGCCAATTTATCTTGGCCGATTATCCTTGATCTATCTTCGGCCAAATCCTGTTTTGATCAGCCCAGTAGACCCTAGGCCGACCAGCAGATAGTGGGCTACACTCTAGTTCAGTTCCACCCTGCCTATGGTAGCCGGGGAGCCAACTTGGGCTAAATTCTAACTCTTGGTTAGGCCATGTGTTGTGGGGCCAGTAATGGACCGTACTTCTCTCAGGCGGTCCTGAGTGGACCGTTCAACTCATGAGCGGATCTGTCAGGACCACACATCCTTTCCTCGATTCTGTAACCTTCTGGCCTTGTGCGGCCCTATCCTAACCGTTCAGATAGAAGGGCGGCCCATCAGCAGCCGTTCAACCTTGACCTCCCGAGGGCTAAACCCAGCCCAGTTCCTGTTAGTGCGGTCTAGTGTCGACCGCACAAGCCTTGAGCGGCCCAGTATTGACCGCATGTCTTCCAGAGACTAGTTTTCCCCGTGTTTTATGGTTTTGAATCCAAGAACATGATGGTTCTTGATAATTTGAACTCCTGGATAGAAATTCATGACAGTATCTCTTCAACTTAGCCTTGGGATGTTCCGAGATAAGTTTATACTTGATTATAATTGGTCATTTAACTTGATTAAAGTCTAGACAACTTGGGATCTTGGATCCAATTAATCAATGCCAACGCACCATGGGGGGCCGGACTGGTCCTGGGGAGAGCGCCCAAAAAGTATTTGTGCCCATGGGAGTTTGTAATGATAGGGTGAGGCATTGCACCGAGTGCATGACAAGGGTGATGTCTATGACAATGATCTCTTATATCTTACTTGAATCATGTTTGACTTGGTTACAATCTTGCTTGTTGGCCAATTTCTTACAATTTCCTGTTATATATATTGTTCAAAAATACAATTCTTGTAATTATCATCTTGTCATATTGTTATTCCTTTCCATTCTTTAGCACTCTCTGTTATTACGTTGTTTCATTCGATCGTTATTTCTTTTCCTTCCGTTTCATATTAACATGTAATTAATTGGTTAATCACTTACACTTGCCTATTGTTACCTACTGAGCGTTCGCACATATAGTTGTTTCCCCCTTTTCCAAGCAGCTCAGGTGAAGATTCACATATGGATGGGAATGGGCGAGAGTGATAGCTTGGAGTGTATCAGCTAGTAGATATGTTGAGTTTGTTTAGTTGTTTACATCTAGCTATGTCTTAGAACTGGTGTTAGTTATTGTACCAGAGTCGAGTAGAGATTATGTTTGATTATGTTTGAGTCATTTGTAAGACGTTTGATGATTATTATAATAGAATAGGAGTTATTTTTGTTCATGGTATTATGTTAATTCTTAGCTTAGCATGTTATCTTTACTAGCATTTTCTACTGCCGGTCCTGATATTCTACGTCGGGGCGTGACAGTTTGGTGGTATCAAAGCCTAGGTTTTCTAATATCCATAGGTCCTCTAAGTTCTAGGATCCTAAGTTATACTGTAGGACCTATAACCTTGTTATAAGTCTAAGGACCCAACCTGGTGAGATTTGGGTAGAAGACTAGGGTTGAGTTAATAATCTCATTGCACGATTATCCATTCTTGATTGAACCTAATATAACCTATTCCACATGTAGGCTTTTGCAATGACAGGAGAACGCGTAGAAAGGAGGAACTTGCAGCGCACGGTTCAAGCACTTACTCAAGCATTGCAACAGGTGGCTCAAGGAGGAGCTACAAATCATGGCATTGGCGACCTTTATCGGAACTTTCGTGGGATGAATCCCCCGCGATTTGGTGGCTCGAATGACCCTGATGAAGTCGAGCACTTGCTTGAAGGGATAGGGAGGATTTTTGAAGTGATGCAATGCAGCGATCAGGAACGTGTCCTCTTGTCGACCTTTCAACTTGAACGTGATGCGAGGACATGGTGGGACGCAGTGAAGGCTACCCTTGGTGATAGACAAGTCATATGGGAGGAGTTCGAGGAATTCTTCAATGGTAAATATTTCTCTGATCGAGTATAAGAGAAGAAGGCGGCTGAATTTGCTACTTTGAAGCAATGAAATCTATCTGTAGCTGAATATGAAGCTCAATTCTCCCGACTATCTCGTTATGCAACTCATTTGATATCTACCAAGAAGATGAAGGCTAAGCGCTTTCTTAATGGGTTGAAGCAGTAATATATCAACCAGTTGGCACCGATGGAAATTCCAACTTATTCCGAGATGGTGAGCAAGGCTCAAGTGTTGGAAGATACTTTAGAAATGACAGAGAGAATCCATGGGAAGAGTGTTAAGATTGAACAATACCATACTGGTTCTGGGAGTATCAAGCCTGGTCATGGCAGGAAGAGGCCCATTAGCGGGTCTGGTTCGTGGAAGGGCAAGATGTCGAAGATTGAAGACAAGAAACATGGCCATATTGTTCCATTCAAGGGCGTATGCAAGTATTGTTGATGAGAACATCAAGGGCTTATGGGATGTGTATTAGTGTGTATTGGCTTGTATAGGTGTGTATTATGGGTTGTATAGGCTTGAAAGTGTGTAATTTTTGATTTCTTTCATTTGGGCTCTCTTTGTAAGGCTTTAATTAAGCCATTAGGCCACATTTCTAGGAAGAGTCCATTACTAGGTATCATGTATTAGGTCCACTTAAGGGTGTTACTTCATATTGGGTCATTAGGTTTCAAATGGGTCATTAAGTCACTTAAGGCCCAAATTGGGTTACACTCTCTCATGGGCCATCTAAGTGGGAATGGTCCATGACTAGCATGGGCTTGTGGATGGCTCTTGGCCCATGATTGGCCTTTGGCCCATGAAGGGGGGCGCATGCTTCTTTGGCCTTATTAGGCTTGGTAGGTGTGATTTAGGTAGAGTTTGAATAGAAATGGTCAAGTTAGATTAAAATATGTATTAGGTGTTTTGACCACATGGGATAAAAACTTATGAACTCCCTAGTTTGCCCTCCCAAATCCTATATCTATGGGCAACCTAGGTCATTTGTCATCCACCATATATGCTTGTAACTTTTCATTTGATTGAATTAATGAAGAGAAAATTTGTGTTAGCCATTGGAGCTTCTTGCGCCCCCTTCCTCTCTCCCGGGTGTTCATCTCCTCCAACCCCCAATTCTAGAGTGGATCTCTTCTATCTCTTCCCCCTCAATCTCAGATTTCATCTGGTGCCGCCGCCGCCGCCGTTCGTGCCGCCAACGAGCCGCCATCGAGCCACCGTCGAAGTTCTGTCTTCAGCCAACAGGAGCTCCTTCTCAAAATTCCTGCTATCAGCCACGATGCCTTCTTGATCTGAAACTTTTATGGTGTGTTCCTATCTTCAATCCCCACCTCCATAAAACAAATCCCATCCAAAATCTATCATTTACAATTTTTCAAATTTCGTGTATTTTTGTCTCCCAGTTCTGTCTAGTTTCAGATCTGTGTGACAGCACCCCTGTAATTCCCCCCTCCGACCATCCTTTTGATTTTTCCAAGAACCCCCAATTTTATTGGATGTTCTACCCATCGTTCCCTCACTCCATGAATTTTCATGATTTTTGATCAGCCATCCATCCATTTTTCAAAATTCGTTCTCAGAGCTAGCTACAGTGCTTTCCACCTATTTCCAGATCCGACCTCTGTCCAGTAAAAAAATCATATCAATTAGTA
The DNA here is from genome assembly GCA_022559845.1 of Amorphophallus konjac. Lineage (NCBI taxonomy): Eukaryota > Viridiplantae > Streptophyta > Magnoliopsida > Alismatales > Araceae > Amorphophallus > Amorphophallus konjac. Next base: position 424,983,520 of record CM040121.1, on the reverse strand, counting down.
GCCACCTCCAATCAGTCCATAAAAAATATTTCCACCTTCCTTGTTCAAAAGCCTATAACTTTTGTGAAGATCTCAGGCGCTGAATCGGACATGTACCTCACGGTCAACGGTAGTTCTCAGACAACTTTCCTGCAGATCTGAGAGTTTGGCTACTGAACACCAGGAACTCAAAATTCAATAAAGCCTATATACGTGCATATCCAGGTCTGATCTCCAGGCCAAGGGTAAAGGACATCAAGAGAGCTTTCCAACGGTGCCAGTTTCGTGTCGATCCGACATCGGGGCTGATCGCAGCGTCTGTTCTCGCCGGAGCGCACGCCGGAAAACTGAACCGGCAGATCCGTGGCCGGTTATTCCGACCGGTGCCGAACGGAGCCGCCCGGCCTCCGGTCGACGTTCCAGCGTGCCGCCAGCCCAGTGAACGCTTCCCAAATGTCCCCACCACAGTGGAGCCACCGGGCCCCACACGGCCCCTCCGGACAACACGTGGGCCCCACAGTCCCAAGTTCGGGTGCTGCCGAAGAGACGAGAGAAGCCGCCCGTCAACCCGAATTCGGTCCTCCCGGGCCCATTTGTGTAGCCCTTTACCTCCCTACGTGAAGTGGGCAGTGAGTCATTGCTGTCATTATTGTGTATAAGTTGTTCCGGGAGCACGGTTTTCGGCCGGCTCCGTCTTCCCCATGCTGGGAGCGTGGAGGTATCGTATTCGCTCCTTGCTTGGTATTTCGCTTATTTCCATATATGCTTTATATGCCGCTACTAGAGAGCATGTTTTAGGACCTATCTTGCTATATATTTTCATATCATCGCTGCTGCGACAGAGAGCGAAGCCGTCCCGTGACCCGATCCGGGCACGAAAGTGCGAATTGACCACCCTAGCTCTTGCCGGTTTCTCAACCGTGCACGTCCGACGCTTCCCTCGTTAAGGGACAATCACGAGCTCACCTAGTGTCCGAGGACTACATTCCTCATTCGAGTCGTGTCCATGGTCCGTCCCGCATCAATTTGGTATCAGAGCGAGTTTGAGTCTAGGGTGTCTAAAACCAAAAAAAAAGTGTGTCGTTTACGTATAGCCATTAGTCATTGTCTAAGTCGTGTTTAGGGTCATCATTGTTTTAAACAAAAAAAAAGTATCTTTTGGGTCGCATACATCCCTTTACTCGGTATATCAAAAGGTGTTGTCCGAACGTTAGGCTACGCCTATCGGGAAGGCCGCACACTTGTGCGAGTGATCTTCGGATCGGTTAGCTCCGCCACGTACCGAGTCTTGGTCGTCATGTCTAGGGTTGTAGTCCATTGTCTAATTGGTTTATCTACTAGTGTCGGTATGGCCATCCTCTAGCTTCCCCGTGTCCCATGGATTACTAAACACCCGGATCTTATCCATGGTGGCTATACTATCTCAAATGGAAGGACCACCCGAATCACCCCACTAGGCCCGAAACCCAGGATTTCTACGGGTCCGATGACCCAGGTGACTACCTAGAGTGGGAAGCCATTATGGACGACTACTTCGAGGTGTACAATATGTACGGGCCTATGCAAGTCGATGTTGTCAAAAGGTGACTTTTTGGTGAAGCCGACGAAACATGGAGGGACATCAAATATTGGAGGGAGGATAGGAATCTAAGGCCCATCGAGTCATGGTGGGAAATGAAGAGAGCGCTTAGGAGGGTCTACTTTCCCCGCCCACCTACCTCCAACCACGGAGGTCATACCACTCACCAACCCCACCAACTCACCCACAATCAAGTGGGCCACACCTCTACCCAATCCCACCCCTTCACCGCCGTCCAAGCCCACCAAGGCGACCCCAATCTAGTGGCCCGCCCAGTCACCTCCAACCAGCCTCCCCTTGGCACCCCCATCCCAACCCACTCAAGTACCTCCAACCGAGTGGAAGCCCCGCTTATAGCCGAGCCTAGGACCACACCTAGGCCGAGGGACGAGGAGCGAGTCCACCCCAAGGTCCCTACTCCAACCTACTCCGTTGAGGAATTCGAGAAAATGATTTCGGATTTGTTAGAAAGGATAAGAGCTTCTTCACCCTCGAGAGCTCCAATGCCACCACCCTCTACGTCCGAACGTGATTCGGAACCATCTCATTTGGAGCCACCAAGGCCCGAGCCACCCGTATTTCTAACGGGTACACTATACATCGCCGAGCCGCTTTTTAGTTGGCTCAAGGATGGCTTGGTCCCACCTCCCTTTCCATCCATGGACCCCATCCTCCCTTTAGTGCCGGTCAACTCCTTCCATACCACATTTTGATCTAGTCACCATGTTGACACATTGGACGATCTTGTCATGGGATTAGATTCACAATGAAAGTTGACGCATCTTTTGGCGGGAGGCTTTGACCAACCCGCTAGTCTTAGCTTCACCCATCCGGCCTTCGGGCCCATTACCTCCGAGTGCACAGGGGGTTGCGTCACCACGGAGGTTCTTCTACTTCTCCCGCTACCGGACGAGCCCGAATTCATATCATTTTGTCCGAGGGAGGAATCATACTTCTTGCCTACGATCCCCGTCTCACCCGTCACAATTCAAGAAGGTGATTATCCACACCTTCAAAACTTCTACACGTGGGACCGTGACTTGTGGGAACCCACCACAAGGGGTCATACCTTCTTTGATCCCTTTGACCCACTCCCTAGTGGATCCTTAGACCCTCCATATATACTTCACTTCTTAGAGGGAGTCCACTATCACACTCCTACCCCACGGGCCGGGTCGTCTATGCCCACCAAGCCCGTACCCTTACAAGATACACCATCATCTAGGGGAGATACTCTTGGCCCTCCCACATCCACATCCCATATGCATGCATGGCTCACCTTAGGAGGTCTAGGATTTCCGCATGATGTCGACCACCGGTTACGTCAGATGCATGTATGGCACACATTCGGGTGTCCTGGTCCGCCGTCACCCATGTACGGGTCGGACTAACATTAGGTATGTCTAGGGTCATATGTGAGTCAGTGTGTTTTCTTTGTGTGGTTTGTTTATGTGGTGTGTTTTGAGTCGATTGTTTATGTGGTTTGCATACGTGTGTTAGTGCTTGGTGACTCTGCATGTGTCTTGTGCTCGTTGAGAGTCTCTTATGAGTGAGAGGCGAGTGGACTCGCTCGATGAGTATGGGATCGGTTCTATATCTACACCCGGATCTAGTCACCTACAGGGACTCAGCGGTGATTCCTAGTGAGTCTTCGAGCCGCCACCTCCCCTTTTGAGAGTGTCCCATTTGGAGTGTTCACCTCTAGCCCATAGCAGCTTGTGCATATCGAGTATATATGGAATGAGCAGGTGACGGTCACTTGGAGTGGAGCATACCCGCGTAACTTGGCACGGTAACGGATCCGTTGGAGTACTCGAGCATCCATACCCCTACTCGACGGGGTCGAGTTCCTCCCACCCGGGGAGAATTGATGAGGACATCAAGGGCTTATGGGATGTGTATTAGTGTGTATTGGCTTGTATAGGTGTGTATAATGGGTTGTATTGGCTTGAAAGTGTGTAATTTTTGATTTCTTTCATTTGGGCTCTCTTTGTAAGGCTTTAATTAAGTCATTGGGCCATATTTCTAGGAAGAGTCCATTACTAGGTATCATGTATTAGGTCCACTTAAGGGTGTTACTTCATATTGGGTCATTAGGTTTCAAATGGGTCATTAAGTCACTTAAGGCCCAAATTGGGTTACACTCTCTCATGGGCCATCTAAGTGGGAATGGTCCATGACTAGCATGGGTTTTTGGATGGCTCTTGGCCCATGATTGGCCTTTGGCCCATGAAGGGGGGCGCATGCTTCTTTGGCCTTATTAGGCTTGGTAGGTGTGATTTAGGTAGAGTTTGAATAGAAATGGTCAAGTTAGATTAAAATATGTATTAGGTGTTTTGACCACATGGGATAAAAACATATGAACTCCCTAGTTTGCCCTCCCAAATCCTAGATCTATGGGCAACCTAGGTCATTTGTCATCCACCATATATGCTTGTAATTTTTCATTTGATTGAATTAATGAAGAGAAAATTTGTGTAAGCCATTGGAGCTTATTGCGCCCCCTTCCTCTCTCCCGGGTGTTCATCTCCTCCAACCCCCAATTCTAGAGTGGATCTCTTCTATCTCCTCCCCCTCAATCTCAGATTTCATCTGGTGCCGCCGCCGCCGCCGTTCGTGCCGCCAACGAGCCGCCATCGAGCCACCGTCGAAGTTCTGTCTTCAGCCAACAGGAGCTCCTTCTTGAAATTCCCGCTATCAGCCACGACGTCTTCTTGGTCTGAAACTTTTATGGTGTGTTTCTATCTTCAATCCCCACCTCCACAAAACAAATCCTGACCAAATTCCATCATTTACTATTTTTCAAATTTCGTGTATTTCTATCTCCCAGTTCTATCCAGTTTCAGATCTGTGTGACCGGACCCATGTAATTCCCCCCTCCGACCATCCTTTTGATTTTTCCAAGAACCCCCAATTTTATTGGATGTTCTACCCATCGTCCCGTCACTCCATGAATTTTCCTGATTTTTGATCAGCCTTCCATCCATTTTTCAAAATTCGTTCTCAGAGCAAGCTACAGTGCTTTCCACCTATTTCCAGATCCGACCTCTGTCCAATGAAAAAATCATATCAATTCGTAGCCACCACCAATCAGTCCCCAAAAAATATTGCCACCTTCCTTGTTCAGACTCCTATAACTTTTGTGAAGATCTCAGGAGCTGAATCGGACATCTACCTCAAGGTCAATGGCAGTTCTCAGACAACTTTCCTGCAGATCTGAGAGTTCGGATACTGTACACCAGGAACTCAAAAATTCAATAAAGCCCAGATCCGTGCATATCCAGGTCTGATCTCCAGGCCTAGGGTGAAGGACGTCAAGAGCACTTTCCAACGGCGCTAGTTTCGTGTCGATCCGACATCGGGGCTGATTGCAGCGTCCGTTCTCGCCGGAGCGCGTGTCAAAAAACTGAACCGCCAGATCTGTGGCCGGTTATTCCGACCGGTGGCGAACGGAGCCGCCCGGCCTCCGATCGACGTTCCAGCGTGCCGCCAGCCCAGGGAACGCTTCCCAAGTGTCCCCACCACAGTGGTGCCACTGGGCCCCACACGGCCCCTCCAGACAGCACGTGGGTCCCACAGTCACAGGTTCGGGTGCTGCCGAAGAGACGCGAGAAGCCGCCTGTCAACCCGAATTCGATCCTCCCGGGCCCATTTGTGTAGCCCTTTACCTCCTTGCGTGGAGTGGGCAGTGAGTCATTGCTGTCATTATTGTGTATTAGTTGTTCCGGGAGCACGGTTTTCGGCCGGGTCCGTCTCTTCCACGTCGGGAGCGTGGAGGTATCGTATTCGCTCCTTGCTTGGCATTTCACTTATTTACATATATGCTTTATATGCCGCTGCTAGAGAGCATGTTTTAGGACCTAGCTTGCTATATATTTTCATATCACCGCTGCTGCGAGAGAGAGCGAAGCCGTTCTGTGCCCCGATCCGGGCACGAAAGTGCGAATTGACCACCCTAGCTCTTGCCGGTTTCTCAACCGTGCACGTCCGATGCTTCCCTCGTTAAGGGACAATCACGAGCTCACCTAGAATCCGAGGACTGAATTCCTCATTCGAGTCGTGTCCGTGGTCCGTCCAGCATCAATTTGGTATCAGAGCGAGTTTGAGTCTAGGGTGTCTAAAATTAAAAAAAAAAGAGTGTCATTTACGTATAGCCATTAGTCATTATCTAAGTCGTGTTTAGGGTCATCATTGTTTTAAACCAAAAAAAAGTGTCTTTTGGGTCGGATACATCCCTTTACTCGGTATATCAAAAGGTGTTGTCCGAATGTTAGGCTACGCCTATCGGGAAGGCCGCACACTTGTGCGATTGATCTTCGGATCGATTAGCTCCGCCACGTACCGAGTCTTGGTCGTCATGTCTAGGGTTGTAGTCCATTGTCTAGATGGTTTATCTACTAGTGTCGGTATGGCCATCCTCTAGCTTCCCCGTGTCCCATGGATTACCAAACACCCGGATCTTATCCATGGTGGCGATACTATCTCAAATGGAAGGACCACCCGAACCACCCCACTAGGCCCGAAACCCGGGACTTCTACGGGTCCGATGACCCAGGTGACTACCTAGAGTGGGAAGCCATTATGGATGACTACTTCGAGGTGTACAATATGTACGGGCCCATGCAAGTCGATGTTGCCAAAAGGTGACTTTTTGGTCAAGCCGCCGAAACATGGAGGGACATCAAATATTGGAGGGAGGATAGGAATCTAAGGCCCAATGAGTCATGGTGGGAAATGAAGAGAGCGCTTAGGAGGGTCTACTTTCCCCGCCCACCAACCTCCAACCACGGAGGTCATACCACTCACCAACCCCACCAACTCACCCACAATTAAGTGGGCCACACCTCTACCCAATCCCACCCCTTCACCGCCATCCAAGCCCACCAAGGCGACCCCAATCTAGTGGCCCGCCCAGTCACCTCCAACCAGCCTCCCCTTGGCACCCCCATCCCAACCCACTCAAGTACCTCCAACCAAGTGGAAGCCCCGCTTATAGCCGGGCCTAGGACCACACCTAGGCCGAGGGACGAGGAGCGAGTCCACCCCAAGGTCCCTACTCCAACCTACTCCTTTGAGAAATTCGAGAAAATGATATCGGATTTGTTGGAAAGGATAAGAGCTTCTTCACCCTCGAGAGCTCCAATGCCACCACCCTCTACGTCCGAACGTGATTCAGAACCATCTCATTTGGAGCCACCAAGGCCCGAGCCACCCGTATTTCTAACGGGTACACTATACATCGCCGAGCCGCTTTTTAGTTGGCTCAAGGATGGCTTGGTCCCACCTTCCTTTCCATCCATGGACCCCATACTCCCTTTAGTGCCGGTCAACTCCTTCCATACCACATTTCGATCTAGTCACCATGTTGACACATTGGACGATCTTGTCATGGGATTAGATTCACAAAGGAAGTTGACGCATCTTTTGGCGCGAGGCTTTGACCAACCCGCTAGTCTTAGCTTCACCCATCCGGCCTTCGGGTCCATTACCTTCGAGTGCACCGTGGGTTGTGTCACCACGGAGGTTCTTCTACTTCTCCCGCTACCGGACGAGCCCGAATTCATACCATTTTGTCCGAGGGAGGAATCATACTTCTTGCCTACGATTCCCGTCCCACCCGTCACAATTCAAGAAGGTGACTATCCACACCTTCAAAACTTCTACACGTGGGACCGTGACTTGTGGGAACCCACCACAAGGGGTCATACCTTCTTTGATCCCTTTGACCCACTCCCTAGTGGATCCTTAGACCCTCCATATATACTTCACTTCTTAGAGGGAGTCCACTATCACACTCCTACCCCACCGGCCGAGTCGTCTATGCCCACCAAGCCCGTACCCTTACAAGATACACCATCATCTAGGGGAGATACTCTTGGCCCTCCCACATCCACATCCCATATGCATGCATGGCCCACCTTAGGAGGTCTAGGATTTCCGCATGATGTCGACCACCGGTTACGTCAGATGCATGCATGGCACACATTCGGGTGTCCTGGTCCGCCGTCACCCATGTACGGGTCGGACTAACATTAGGTGTGTCTAGGGTCATATATGAGTCAGTGTGTTTTCTTTGTGTGGTTTGTTTATGTGGTGTGTTTTGAGTCGATTGTTTGTGTGGTTTGCATACGTGTGTTAGTGATTGGTGAGTCTGCATGTGTCTTGTGCTCGTTGACAGTCTCTTATGAGTGAGAGGCGAGTGGACTCGCTCGATGAGTATGGGATCGGTTCTATATCTACACCCGGATCTAGTCACCTATAGGGACTCAGCGGTGATTCCTAGTGAGTCTTCGAGCCGCCACCTCCCCTTTTGAGAGTGCCCCATTCGGAGTGTTCACCTCTAGCCCATAGCAGCTTGTGCATATCGAGTATATATGGAATGAGCAGGTGACGGTCACTTGGAGTGGAGCATACCCGCGTTACTTGGCACGGTGACAGATCCGCCGGAGTACTCGAGCATCCATACCCCTACTCGACGGGGTCGAGTTCCTCCCACCCGGGGAGAATTGATGAGGACATCAAGGGCTTATGGGATGTGTATTAGTGTGTATTGGCTTGTATAGGTGTGTATTATGGGTTGTATTGGCTTGAAAGTGTGTAATTTTTGATTTCTTTCATTTGGGCTCTCTTTGTAAGGCTTTAATTAAGCCATTGGGCCACATTTCTAGGAAGACTCCATTACTAGGTATCATGTATTAGGTCCACTTAAGGGTGTTACTTCATATTAGGTCATTAGGTTTCAAATGGGTCATTAAGTCACTTAAGGCCCAAATTGGGTTACACTCTCTCATGGGCCATCTAAGCAGGAATGGTCCATGACTTGCATGGGCTTGTGGGTGGCTCTTGGCCCATGATTGTCCTTTGGCCCATGAAGGGGGGCGCATGCTTCTTTGGCCTTATTAGGCTTGGTAGGTGTGATTTAGGTAGAGTTTGAATAGAAATGGTCAAGTTAGATTAAAATATGTATTAGGTGTTTGGCCACATGGGATAAAAACATATGAACTCCCTAGTTTGCCCTCCCAAATCCTAGATCTATGGGCAACCTAGGTCATTTGTCATCCACCATATATGCTTGTAATTTTTCATTTGATTGAATTAATGAAGAGAAAATTTATGTAAGCCATTGGAGCTTCTTGCGCCCCCTTTCTCTCTCCCTGGTGTTCATCTCCTCCAACCCCCAATTCTAGAGTTGATCTCTTTTATCTCCTCCCCCTCAATGTCAGATTTCATCTGGTGCCGCCGCCACCGCCGCCGTTCGTGCCGCCAACGAGCCGCCATCGAGCCACCGTTGAAGTTCTGTCTTTAGCCAATAGGAGCTCCTTCTCAAAATTCCTACTATTCGCCACGACGTCTTCTTGGTCTGAAACTTTTATGGTGTGTTCCTATCTTCAATCCCCACCTCCACAAAAACAATACCATCCAAATTCCATCATTTACTATTTTTCAAATTTCGTGTAATTCTGTCTCCCAGTTCTGTCCAGTTTCAGATCTGTGTGACAGCACCCCTGTAATTCCCCCCTCCGACCATCCTTTTGATTTTTCCAAGAACCCCAATTTTATTGGATGTTCTACCCATCGTCCCCTCACTCCATGAATTTTCCTTATTTTTGATCAGCCTTCCATCCATTTTTCAAAATTCGTTCTCAGAGCTAGCTACAGTGCTTTCCACCTATTTCCAGATCCGACCTCTGTCCAGTGAAAAAATCATAGCAATTCATAGACACCTCCAATCAGTCCCCAAAAAATATTTCCACCTTCCCTGTTCGAAATCCTATAACTTTCGTGAAGATCTCAGGAGCTGAATCGGACATCTACCTCGCGGTCAATGGCAATTCTCAGACAACTTTCCTGCAGATCTGAGAGTTTGGATACTGTACAGCAGGAACTCAAAAATTCAATAAAGCCCATATCCGTGCATATCCAGGTCTGATATCCTAGCCTAGGGTGAAGGACGTCAAGAGCGCTTTCCAACGGCGCTAGTTTCTTGTCGATCCGACATCGGGGCTGATCGCAACGTCCGTTCTCGCCGGAGCGCGCGTCAAAAAACTGAACCGGCAGATCTGTGGCCGGTTATTCCGACCGGTGCCGAACGGAGCCGCCCGGCCTCCGGTCGACGTTCCAGCGTGCCGCCAGCCCAGGGAACGCTTTCCAAGTGTCCCCACCACAGTGGTGCCACTGGGCCCCACACGGCCCCTCCAGACAGTACGTGGGTCCCACAGGCACAGGTTCGGGTGCTACCGAAGAGACGCGAGAAGCCGCCCGTCAACCCGAATTCGATCCTCCTGGGCCCATTTGTGTAGCCCTTTACCTCCTTGCGTGGAGTGGGCAGTGAGTCATTGCTGTCATTATTGTGTATTAGTTGTTCCGGGAGCACGGTTTTCGGCCGGCTCCGTCTTCTCCACGTCGGGAGCGTGGAGGTATCGTATTCGCTCCTTGCTTGGCATTTCGCTTATTTCCATATATGCTTTATATGCCGCTGCTAGAGAGCATGTTTTAGGACCTAGCTTGCTATATATTTTCATATCACCGCTGCTGCGAGAGAGAGCGAAGCCGTCCCGTGACCCGATCCGGGCACGAAAGTGCGAATTGACCACCCTAGCTCTTGCCGGTTTCTCAACCGTGCACGTCCGATGCTTCCCTCGTTAAGGGACAATCACGAGCTCGCCTAGAGTCCGAGGACTGCATTCTTCATTTGAGTCATGTCCGTGGTCCGTCTCGCATCAATTTGGTATCAGAGCGAGTTTGAGTCTAGGGTGTCTAAAAAAAAAAAAAAAGAGTGTCATTTACGTATAGCCATTAGTCATTGTCTAAGTCGTGTTTAGGGTCATCATTGTTTTAAACAAAAAAAAAGTGTCTTTTGGGTCGCATGCATCCCTTTACTCGGTATATCAAAAGGTGTTGTCCGAACGTTAGGCTACGCCTATCGGGAAGGCCGCACACTTGTGCGAGTGATCTTCGGATCGGTTAGCTCTGCCACGCACCGAGTTTTGGTCGTCATGCCTAGGGTTGTAGTCCATTGTCTAGATGGTTTATCTACTAGTGTCGGTATGGCCATCCTCTAGCTTCCCTGTGTCCCATGGATTACCAAACACCCGGATCTTATCCATGGTGGCGATACTATCTCAAATGGAAGGACCACCCGAACCACCCCACTAGGCCCGAAACCCGAGACTTCTATGGGTCCGATGACCCACGTGACTACCTAGACTGGGAAGCCATTATGGACGACTACTTCGAGGTGTACAATATGTACGGGCCCATGCAAGTCGATGTTGTCAAAAGGTGACTTTTTGGTCAAGCCGCCGAAACATGGAGGGACATCAAATATTGGAGGGAGGATAGCAATCTAAGGCCCATCGAGTCATGGTGGGAAATGAAGAGAGCGCTTAGGAGGGTCTACTTTCTCCGCCCACCTACCTCCAACCACGGAGGTCATACCACTCACCAATCCCACCAACTCACCCACAATCAAGTGGGCCACACCTCTACCCAATCCTACCCCTTCACCGCGGTCCAAGCCCACCAAGGCGACCCCAATCTAGTGGCCCGCCCAGTCACCGCCAACCAGCCTCCCCTTCGCACCCCCATCCCAACCCACTCAAGTACCTCCAATCGAGTGGAAGCCCCGCTTATATCCGAGCCTAGGATCACACCTAGGCCGAGGGACGAGGAGCGAGTCCACCCCAAGGTCCCTACTCCAACCTGCTCCTTTGAGGAATTCGAGAAAATGATTTCGGATTTGTTGGAAAGGAAAAGAGCTTCTTCACCCTCGAGAGCTCCAATGCCACCACTCTCTACGTCCGAACGTGATTCGGAACCATCTCATTTGGAGCCACCAAGGCCCGAGCCACCCGTATTTCTAACGGGTACACTATACATCACCGAGCCGCTTTTTAGTTGGCTCAAGGATGGCTTGGTCCCACCTCCCTTTCCATCCATGGACCCCATCCTCCCTTTAGTGCCGGTCAACTCCTTCCATACCACAATTCGATCTAGTCACCATGTTGACACATTGGACGATCTTGTCATGGGATTAGATTCACAATGGAAGTTGACGCATCTTTTGGCGTGAGGCTTTGACCAACCCGCTAGTCTTAGCTTCACCCATCCGGCCTTCGGGTCTATTACCTCCGAGTGCACCGTGGGTTGCGTCACCACGGAGGTTCTTCTACTTCTCCCGCTACCGGACGAGCCCGAATTCATACCATTTTGTCCGAGGGAGGAATCATACTTCTTGCCTACAATCCCCGTCCCACCCGTCACAATTCAAGAAGGTGACTATCCACACCTTCAAAACTTCTACACGTGGGACCGTGACTTGTGGGAACCCACCACAAGGGGTCATACCTTCTTTGATCCCTTTGACCCACTCCCTAGTGGATCCTTAGACCCTCCATATATACTTCACTTCTTAGAGGGAGTCCACTATCACACTCCTACCCCACCGGCCGGGTCGTCTATGCCCACCAAGCCCGTACCCTTACAAGATACACCATCATCTAGGGGAGATACTCTTTTCCCTCCCACATCCACATCCCATATGCATGCATGGCCCACCTTAGGAGGTCTAGGATTTCCGCATGATGTCGACCACCGGTTACGTCAGATGCATGCATGGCACACATTCGGGTGTCCTGGTCCGCCGTCACCCATGTACGGGTCGGACTAGCATTAGGTGTGTCTAGGGTCATATATGAGTCAGTGTGTTTTCTTTGTGTGGTTTGTTTATGTGGTGTGTTTTGAGTCGATTGTTTGTGTGGTTTGCATACGTGTGTTAGTGCTTGGTGACTCTGCATGTGTCTTGTGCTCGTTGATACTCTCTTATGAGTGAGAGGCGAGTGGACTCGCTCGATGAGTATGGGATCGGTTCTATATCTACACCCGGATCTAGTCACCTACAGGGACTCAGCGGTGATTCCTAGTGAGTCTTCGAGCCGCCACCTCCCCTTTTGAGAGTGCCCCATTCGGAGTGTTCACCTCTAGCCCATAGCAGCTTGTGCATATCGAGTATATATGGAATGAGCAGGTGACGGTCACTTGGAGTGGAGCATACCCGCGTTACTTGGTACGGTGACAGATCCACCGGAGTACTCGAGCATCCATACCCCTACTCGACGGGGTCGAGTTCCTCCCACCCGGGGAGAATTGATGAGGACATCAAGGGCTTATGGGATGTGTATTAGTGTGTATTGGCTTGTATAGGTGTGTATTATGGGTTGTATTGGCTTGAAAGTGTGTAATTTTTGATTTCTTTCATTTGGGCTCTCTTTGTAAGGCTTTAATTAAGCCATTGGGCCACATTTCTAGGAAGACTCCATTACTAGGTATCATGTATTAGGTCCACTTAAGGGTGTTACTTCATATTGGGTCATTAGGTTTCAAATGGGTCATTAAGTCACTTAAGGCCCAAATTGGGTTACACTCTCTCATGGGCCATCTAAGTGGGAATGGTCCATGACTAGCATGGGCTTGTGGATGGCTCTTGGCCCATGATTGGCCTTTGGCCCATGAAGGGGGGCGCATGCTTCTTTGGCCTTATTAGGCTTGGTAGGTGTGATTTAGGTAGAGTTTGAATAGAAATGGTCAAGTTAGATTAAAATATGTATTAGGTGTTTTGACCACATGGGATAAAAACTTATGAACCTTCTAGTTTGCCCTCCCAAATCCTAGATCTATGGGCAACCTAGGTCATTTGTCATCCACCATATATGCTTGTAATTTTTCATTTGATTGAATTAATGAAGAGAAAATTTGTGTAAGCCATTGGAGCTTCTTGCGCCCCCTTCCTCTCTCCCTGGTGTTCATCTCCTCCAACCCCCAATTCCAGAGTTGATCTCTTCTATCTCCTCCCCCTCAATCTCAGATTTCATCTTGTGCCGCCGCCGCCGTTCGTACCACCAACGAGCCGCCATCGAGCCACCGGCGAAGTTCTATCTTCAGCTAATAGGAGCTCCTTCTCAAAATTCCTGCTATCAGCCACGACGTCTTCTTGGTCTGAAGCTTTTATGGTGTGTTCCTATCTTCAATCCCCACCTCCACAAAAACAATCCCGTCCAAATTCCATCATTTACTATTTTTCAAATTTCGTGTATTTCTGTCTCCCAGTTCTGTCCAGTTTCAGATCTGTGTGACAGCACCCCTGTAATTCCCCCCTCCGACCATCCTTTTGATTTTTCCAAGAACCCCCAATTTTATTGGATGTTCTACCCATCGTCCGCTCACTCCATGAATTTTCCTGATTTTTGTTCAGCCATCCATCCATTTTTCAAAATTCATTTTCAGAGCAAGCTACAGTGCTTTCCACCTATTTCCAGATCCAACCTCTGTCCAGTGAAAACATCATATCAATTCGTAACCACCTGCAATCAGTCCACAAAAAATAATTCCACCTTCCTTGTTCAAAATCCTATAACGTTTGTGAAGATCTCAGGAGCTGAATCGGACATCTACCTCGCGGTCAGCGTCAGTTCTCAGACAACTTTCCTGCAGATCTGAGAGTTCGGCTACTGTACACCAGGAACTCAAAAATTCAATAAAGCCCAGATCCGTGCATATACAGGTCTGATCTCTAGGCCTAGGGTGAAGGACGTCAAGAGAGCTTTCCAACGGCGCCCGTTTCGTGTCGATCCGACATCAGGGCTGATCGCAGCGTCCGTTCTCGCCGGAGCGCACGCCGAAAAACTGAACCGGCAGATCCGTGGCCGGTTATTCCGACCGGTGCCGAACGGAGCCGCCCGGCCTCCGGTCGACGTTCCAACGTGCCGCCAGCCCAGGGAACGCTTCCCAAGTGTCCCCACCACAGTGGTGCCATCGGGCCCCACACGGCCCTCCGGACAGCACGTGGGCCCCACAGTCACAAGTTCGGGTGCTGCCGAAGAGACGCGAGAAGCCACCCGTCAACCCGAATTCGGTCCTCCCGGGCCCATTTGTGTAGCCCTTTACCTCCCTGCGTGGAGTGGGCAGTGAGTCATTGCTGTCATTATTGTGTATTAGTTGTTCCGGGAGCACGATTTTCGGTCGGGTCCGTCTTCCCCACGCCGGGAGCGTGGAGGTATCGTATTCGCTCCTTGCTTGGCATTTCACTTATTTCCATATATGCTTTATATGCCGCTGCTAGAGAGCATGTTTTAGGACCTAGCTTGCTATATATTTTCATATCACCGCTGCTGCGAGAGAGAGCGAAGCCATCCTGTGACCCGATCCGGGCACGAAAGTGCGAATTGACCACCCTAGCTCTTGCCGGTTTCTCAACCGTGCACGTCCGACGCTTCCCTTGTTAAGGGACAATCACGAGCTCACCTAGAGTCTGAGGACTGCATTCCTCATTCGAGTCGTGTCCGTGGTCCGTCCCGCATCAATTGTGACCGCCCAGGTCACAAGATGGAGGAGTGCTGGCGCAAGCTGGGTGCCTGTTTACGTTATGGTAGTAGGGACCACCGTATTCCTGAGTGCCCTCTTTTATCTGAGCAAGCTACCTCTGTGAAACCGCAAGGAATCAAGAAGCAGCAAGGCAAGCTCCAGGCTCTACAAGAAGATGAGACAGGACCCGCCGAGGAAGGTGGGCTTGTCGAAGGTACTCTTATTATACAGGATAAATCAGCTTTTGTTCTTTTTGATACTGGTGCCACTCATTCTTTTATTTCTCAGAGATTTACGAAGTCTTTAGTTGTGAAGCCAGCTTTGATGAATTCTCCGTTAGAGATTTCAACTCCCATTGGTTCCGGTTCAGTAATTAAGTGTTTCTGTCCTTCTAGTAAGGTCTTGATCAATGAACAAAACCTGCCAGCTGATTTAGTTTGCATGGACATGAAGGATTATGATGTAATCCTAGGAGCAGATTGGTTGGCTAAGCATGAGGCCAATGTTCAGTGCAGATCTAATTCTGTGTCTTTCACTGGACACCCTGGACTTTCTTTTATAGGAATTAGACACCATAA
Organism: Amorphophallus konjac; assembly: GCA_022559845.1. NCBI lineage: Eukaryota > Viridiplantae > Streptophyta > Magnoliopsida > Alismatales > Araceae > Amorphophallus > Amorphophallus konjac. The sequence continues at coordinate 424,968,025 of CM040121.1, read as the reverse complement.
GTCTGTTCCGCTTATTTCGGCTCTTCGAGCTGATAAGCTGATGAGAAGAGGATGTAAGGCTTTTCTAGCCTTTGTTTTTGTGACCCCTGAGCAGAAGACTGAGATTGACGACTTTTCTATCGTCCGAGATTTTCCAGATGTCTTTCCTGAGGAACTACCAGGACTTCCTCCAGAGAGGGAAGTTATCTTTTCTGTTGATCTAATTCCTGTTGCGACCCCTATTTCTAAAGCTCCTTATCGTATGTCTCCTGCGGAGCTAAGGGAACTAAAGCTGTAGTTGATGGAATTGCTTGGGAAAGGGTTCATTCGACCAAGTACTTCCTCGTGGGGAGCCCTTGTATTATTCGTCCGGAAGAAGGATGGTTCGATGAGGTTGTGCATCGATTATCAGCAATTGAACCAGTTGACTATCAAGAACAAATATCCATTGCCAAGGATTGATGAGTTATTTGATCAGATAGCAGGAGCTCAGTATTTTTTTAAGATCGACCTTCGATCTGGATATCATCATTTACGAATTAAGGCGGAGGATATCTATAAAACAGCCTTCCGCAGTAGGTATGGGTATTTTGAATTTGTAGTAATGCCTTTTGGGCTAACGAATGCACCTGCAGCTTTCATGCAGCTGATCAACGATGTGTTTCGGCCCTATCTTGATCAATGGGTCGTGGTGTTCATACAACTATTGAGAGATCATCAGTTATATGCCAAGTTTAGTAAGTGTGATTTCTGACTGCGAGAGGTGTCCTTTCTAGGGCATATCATCACAAAAGAAGGTATTTTTGTTGATCATTCGAAGGTAGAGGCAGTAAAGAATTGGGCTAAGCCAACTAATGTGATTGAAGTTAGAAGTTTCATAGGCCTAGCAGGTTACTATCGAAGGTTTATTTAAGATTTCTCCAAGATTGTGGTACCTCTGACAAGATTAACCCGCAAGGAGATCACATTTGATTGGTCAGAAGATTGCGAGCGAAGCTTTCAGACCTTGAAGGAATATTTGACTACTGCACCTGTTTTGGCTTTACCTTCTGGTGAAGGAGGTTTTGTTGTATACACTGATGCTTCAGGTATTGGTTTAGGGTGTGTACTCATGCAGCACGAGAAAGTGATAGCCTATTATTCTAGGCAGTTGAGGAAGCATGAAGAGAATTATCTTGTTCGTGATTTGGAGCTAGCAACAGTGGTGTTCACCTTGAAAATATAGAGGCACTACTTGTATGGAGAAGCATTCGTGGTGTTTTCAGATCATAAGAGTTTGAAATACTTGTTTTCTTAGAAGGAACTTAATATGAGGCAGCGAAGATGGCTGGAGTCTTTAAAGGATTTTCATTTCTCCATTGAGTATCATCTTGGAAAAGGTAATGTTGTGGCAGATGCCTTAAGCCGCAAGCCTATAGCCAAGTTGTCAAGCCTCATGTTACAAGAATGGAAATTGTTGGAGCAGTTAGCTAGTTTGGATCTTAATGTTGACAAGGATCGGGTTATGATTTCTCAGATTGAACATAAGCACGAATTACTGATGGAAATCAAATCTCTGCAAGATGATGACCCGGAGTTGGTAGAGATCAAGGGAAGCTTGGGTAACAAACCTGACTTCATGATGGCTGATGATGGAAGATTGTTATTTCAAGGGAGAACTTGTGTACCTGATGTAGCTGAGATAAAGAGTAAGATCCTCGAGGAACCTCACAGATCCAGATATACCGTTCATCTTGGAGATACTAAAATGTTCAAGGATTTGAAAAGACCTTTTTGGTGGCCGAATATGATAAGGGAAGTGGCGGACTTCGTAAGTTGATGCTTGGTTTATCAACAAGTCAAGGCGGAGCATTTCAGACCAACCGGAAAATTGAAACCCATTGATATACTCCAATGGAAGTGTGAGAGTATTGGCATGGATTTCATTATGGGTCTACCTAGGACTCGTAGTGGATTTGATGCAATATGGGTGATTGTCGACAGATTGACAAAATCGGCTCATTTCTTATCCATTAAGTCTAAATGGATAGTTGATGTTTTGGCTGCTTTGTATGTGAATGAAGTGGTAAGACTACATGGTATACCAGTCAGCATTGTGTCGGATAGAGACCCCAGATTCACTTCTCATTTTTGGAAAGGATTGCAAGAATCCTTGGGAACTCGTCTGAATTTCAGTACTGCTTTCCATCCACAAACAGACTGACAGATGGAAAGGACCAACCAGATAGTGGAAGATATGCTTAGAGCCTGCATGATTGACTTTGGAGGTAGTTGGAGTGATCATTTGGCATTGGTTGAATTCGCCTACAACAACAGTTACCAGTCCAGCATTCAGATGGCTCCATTTGAAGCTTTGTATGGTAGAAGCTGGCGATCCCTGTTATGTTGGGATGAGGTAGGTGAGAAGTAATGGCTAGAACCAGATCTCATTTCCGAATCGTCCAAGAACATCTGTATTATCAGAGATCGATTGCAAGTAGCACAATCAAGACAGAAGAGTTATGCCGATACCAGGAGGAGAGCATTGGAATTTCAGGTTGGTGAGCATGTGTTTTTAAAGGTCTCTCCTATGAGAGGAATTCGAAGGTTTAGTATTCAGGGTAAACTGAGTCCAAGATACATTAGTCCATTCGAGATTCTAGAAAGAGTGGGGGAGGTTGCTTACCGTTTGACACTACCACCTCAGTTATCTGGAGTGCACAATATTTTCCATGTGTCTATGTTACGGAAATATGTGTACGATCTCACTCACATTATTCAGCATATGGACTTCGAATTGAAGGAATATCTGACTTATGAAGAAAGACCGATCAAGATTTTAGATCGGAAGCAACATCAACTCAGGAATCGTTTCATACCGATGGTTAAAGTGCAGTGGAGTCGGCGTGGAACTGAAGAAGCTACGTGGGAGTCAGAAAATACTATGCGGAGGCAATACCCTGACTTGTTCTAGGTGAGCTGTCTCACTCCCTCTTTTTATTAAGTGCATTGAATTTGGAGGACCAAGTTCCTTAAGTGGGGGAGGGAGTAATAACCCGATTTCTTTTAGAAATTAATTAGAAATTTATTTGAAATTAATTAGAAATTAATTAGAATAATCCCTTAATAAATAGAATAAGCTAGATTTCAACTATTTTATGAAAATCCAGAAAAATTACATTCTTTTAGAGGATAACACGTTTAACAAACTTGTCTTCTGTGGCCAACCCAAATAAAATCTGTAAGTAGCCCGAATTAGTGGTTTAAGCCCAAATTGAACACTTAATAATATAAAATAAATTTAAAATACAAATTTTTATTTTTGTATTATATTAAATTAAATGAATTTTTATATTTTATATTATATTTTTTGTATTATATATATATTTTATATTATATAATTATAATATAATATATAATATATAATTTAATATACATTAATATAAATTAATATTAATGTAATTTTAATTTAAGTTTGTTCTGAAGCAAACCTACATAATGAAGTATAGCATAGTGGTATAATCGGCGGAATTTTTGAATTTGAATATTGAAGGAATATTGAATAAATAAAGCCAACTAAAAGAAAACTAAATCGAAAAAATAATTAATAAAACAATAAAAAAAATAGTTAACCATACCTTGAAACGCCAAATTCGAGCCCAATACTCCATCTAATGAGTCCAAATCGGTGGCAAATGAAAGGCCAGGATGGGAGGATCATTTACCCTCTCTTAATCTCTCAAAACCCTAACCCTAGGAGATGCATTCGGCGGAGTTTGGATCGAGTCAACTTTTGCTGCGGCGTTCACATCGACCCGACTTGCATGGACGAGAAGGTGTGTGACCTATTAAAATGAAGCTCTCTAACCCTAGAATCGTTTAGAACCAGTGGCGGCTGCAGAGGAGTTGGACCGAGGGAGATCTCGAGCGATTAGTGGCTGCGTGTACCGGCGTCCTTGGTTTTCTTTCTCCTTTCTTCTTCATCCGATTCAGGTAGGTGATAGCAAGTCAAACCCTACAAATAATATATGGTTAGAAGCAACATCGTGTTAGCTTTCCATTGATGTAGAAATCCCTAAATTCTATCAAGTATCTAGTGAGAATTTGAGATTTTAGTAGAAGCATGTCGCATCTAGGGTTATAATTGTTCCTTTTCGATTAAGTTGTGATTTCAGGCTGTAAACGTAAAATTAATTCATGCATCTTGTATAGTTTTCATGCTCTTTCTTTTGGTAGTAAAAGCCCCAAATTGCATGCTTTATATCGTGCGAATTTCATGTTTTAATTTAACCCTAGAAACCTCACCGGAGTCGGGCAAGGCGAGAGGGGTCGCGACCTGTTTGGACATGTGTGGCCACACTATAGACCACACATCCCAGACAGGTGGCCCTCTGTTGACCATTTATATGTTTTTATATCTGTTCGTGTCCCTGGAACATGCGGCCTAGCCCTAACCGCATGTCTTTCCTGCGGCCATTTCCAGACCGCACATCCCTCCATGCGGCACACTACCGACCGTCCATATCCAGCAAATCTTCGGATCTGAGGGGACGTGTGCGGCCAGTATATGACCGTTCATTGGGATGTAAGGACCATAACCGATCGCACATCTGTAACAGAGCAAATTAAATTGTCATTACAACATGTTATGTTAGTAGATTAATGGTTAATTGCATGTTAGCAACACACCTAATAAACTGTAATTCATGACAGTAAATAATTCTTGCTGATCTATTTAAATTGAGCTTGATCTTGATTCATCTTTCCAATGAATGTCAAATTTTAATAGTGAATCATTTATAATTGAATGGCTACTAGGTTTATACTTGTTATAACCTTAATCTTGAACCATTGGATCCCCTAGTTTTGATTTAGACTCAATCGAACTGCTGTTACTTGAGTTAATCCGAATTGGATTAACAGAGACTTGTGCGGCTATTGATAGACCGCGTATACCAATGAACGGGCCAGTGGAGACCGTTCATCCCTAGCAGATGCCTATTTGTCTTGCCCGATTATCCTTGATCTATCTTCGGCCAAATCCTGTTTTGATCAGCCTAGTAGACCCTAGGCCGACCAGCAGATAGTGGGCTACACTCTAGTTCAGTTCCACCCTGCCAATGGTAGCCCGGGAGCCCACTTGGGCTAAATTCTAACTCTTGGTTAGGCCCTGTGTTGTGCGGCCAATAATGGACAGTACTTCTCTCAGGCGGCCCTGAGTGGACCGTTCAACTCATGAGCGGCTCTGTCAGGACCATACATCCTTTCCTCGATTATGTAACCTTCTGGCCTTGTGCGGCCCTATCCTAACCGTTCATATAGAAGGGCGGCCCGTCAGCAGCCGTTCAACCCTGACCTCCCGAGGGCTAAACCCAGCCCAGTTCCTATTAGTGCGGTCCAGTGTCGATCGCACAAGCCTTGAGCGGCCCAGTATTGACCGCATGTCTTCCAGAGACTCGTTTTCCCCGTGTTTTATAGTTTTGAATCCAAGAACTTGATGGTTCTTGATAATTTGAACTCCTGGACAGAAATTCTAGACAGTATCTCTTCAACTTAGCCTTGGGATGTTCCGAGGTAAGTTTATACTTGATTATAATTGGCCATTTAACTTGATTAAAGTCTAGACAACTTGGGATCTTGGATCCAATTAATTAATGCCAACGCACCATAGGGGCCCGGTCTGGTCCTGGGGAGAGCGCCCGAAAAGTACTTGTGCCCATGGGAGTTTGTAATGACAGGGTGAGGCATTGCACTGAGTGCATGACTAGCGTGATGTCTATGACAATGATCTCTTATATCTTACTTGAATCGTGTTTGACTTGGTTACAATCTTACTTGATGGCCAATTTCCTACAATTTCTTGTTATATATATTATTCAAAAATGTAATTCTTGTAATTATCATCTTGTCATATTGTTATTCCTTTCCATTCTTTAGCACTCTGTGTTATTATGTTGTTTCATTCGATCGTTATTTCTTTTCTTTCTGTTTCATATTAACATGTAATTGATTGGTTAATCAGTTACACTTGCCTGTTGTTACCTATTGAGCGTTCACTCTTATAGTTGTTTCCCCCTTTTCCAGGCAACTCAGGTGAACATTCACATATGGATGGGGTGCATCAGCTAGTAGATATGTTGAGTTTGTTTAGTTGTTTACATCTAGCTATGTCTTAGAACTGGTGTTAGTTATTGTACCGGAGTCGAGTAGAGATTATGTTTGATTATGTTTGAGTCGTTTGTAAGACGTTTGATGATTATTATAATAGAATTGGAGTTATTTCTATTCATGGTATTGTGTTAGTTCTTAGCTTAGCATGTTATCTTTACTAGTGTTTTCTACTACCGGTCCCGATATTCCGCGTCGGGACATGACAGCCACGGTCGTACGCCCTGGGGGAGAGGAGAGGAGAGGAGAAAGACGGAAAGGGATAGGGAGAGTGTTACATCCCGAGATTATGCAGCAGAAATAATCGGGAATGTGAACAGCAGGCATGGTAAGCCTCTTGCAAGCAAGAATAATCAGAGCGCAATAACAATCACACAAAGTAATTGCACAATAATTTACTCAAACCTTCATTTTTATTAATAATAACAACCATACTTCAAGTGCATGAGATATTGACTTTCTTAAATTTGCTAGATTCAATAAGAGAAAATTACATAGACTCACTCTAGACATATTGAACTTCCTAAGTCTTCACTCTTTAATCGCTCTCGGACCCATCACTGGAATGACCTGAATCCGAATCCGACCCACTGGTACTTCCTGAAAAGGATTGGAAAGTAGGTAATGAGCACACTTGTCCAATAGGTATCTTCGCATCAACATGATTGGCAATGTTAAAGTAATTAATATATTTAGCTCTAAAGAAAAAGATAAAATCATGCAAATACGATCAAACACGTGATTAAAGCCAAAGTAACAAGATATGATCAAGCTTGAAATATGAGAATATGAATTGATCAAGTATAATCCAGCAAGAATGTAACAATGGCCTTTCATGAATAAGAATGTAACGAGAATGTACTAGCAAGTCATGTAACAAGTAAGAATGTACCCTTCACTTAGTAACAAGTAGTTCGTGAATTCATATAGATTTAAGTGATTTTCGTGAATATTTTCACTTCTTTTTGTTATTTCTTTAACTCACGGAACTGACAGAAATTAGCGGTCTAGGACTGGACCACCAACTTTCCCCTAGCGGTCTCACGATAGATCGCCTTTACTATTGGGCACCGAATTTGAATTAATTCAAACTCTTTCATTCATTTATCCACTTAATTATCTTAACAACGAGTATTTCTTCCTTGTATTCCGTGAATAAAAGAATTAACCTTCTAGAATATGGGTCAAACTTCTTGGGCTTGGTCCTTAAGTCCTTTGGACTTTATTTAAATAGGCTACGTTAATTGGTTATCACACTTGGGCCTTCATAATGATTTATTTAACCCATAAATTCATTTATAAATCCATTTAGGTCTATAAAAATTCTTATAAATTCTTAGAAAATTCTTAAATACTTCAGAAATATTCTATAAAATATTCGGGGCATTACACCCTCCCCCACTTAAGAGAATTTGGTCCCCAAATTCAATGTATGAGTTTTATGGAGAGTGTACTTATAGTTAAATAATTCTAAAAATCGTTTGCGCATCGTTTCTTCGGTTTCCCATGTTGCTTCATGTGGACACAACTTTGTCCATTGCACTTTGACCATCAGAATTGTTTTATTCCGAAGTTGACGAACCTCTTGTTCAACGATCCTTATTGGCTTTTACTCGTATGTCAAGTCCTTCTTAATCTCTAGATTGTCGTAAGTGATGACATGGAAAGGATCAAGTACATACTTCTTGAGCATTGAGACATGAAATACATCATGGACTTCAGAAAGTTGAGGGGGTAAAGTAATTCTATATTCAACCTCATCATTCTTTTTGAGAATCTCAAAAGGACCAATGAATCTTGGAGTAAGCTTCCCTTTAATACCAAATCTTCGAATACCTCGACCTGGAGAAACTTTAAGGAACACATGGTCACCTACTTAAAACTCCAAGTCGCACCTTCGATTGTCAGCATATGATTTCTGCCTGTCTTGTGCCATTTGAAGTCTTTCTCGAATGAGTTTTATCTTCTCGGTAGTATCCCTAATAATGTCGGGACCGAGAAACTGCCTTTCTCCTACTTCATTCCAACAAATAAGAGAGTGACAGCTTCTTCCATATAAAGCTTCAAATGGTGCCATCTGTATAATGGCTTGATAGCTATTGTTGTATGAAAATTCCACTAGAGGCAAGTGATCATGCCAACTTCTTCTAAAATCAATAGCACAAGCCCTGAGCATATCTTTCACCACTTAATTTGTCCTTTCGGTTAGACCATTAGTTTGTTGATGGAATGCCGTGATAAAGTTCAGTCGGGTCCCTAATGAATGCTGTATACCCTTCCAAAATTGTGATGTAAACCGAGGATCTCGGTCAGATATGATGCTAAAAGGGACACCGTGCAATTTGACAATTTCCCTCATGTATAATGCTGCTAGTCCATCCACAGACCATCGACTTTTGATCGGTAGAAAATGTGCAGACTTAGTCAATCGGTCTATGATCACCCATATACCATCGTGTCCGCCTCTTGTCTTAGGCAAGCCCATGATAAAATCTATCCTTATACTTTCCCACTTCCATTCAGGAATATTCAAGGGGTGTAATTTACCTGCGGGTTTTAAATGTTCTGCTTGGACCTGTTGACAAGTGAGACAGCGGGACACAAAATCTACTACCTCTCTCTTCATGTTGGGCCATCATAGGTTTCTTTTCAAATCTTGATACATCTTGGTAGCACCAGGATGAACAGCATACCTTGACTTATGTGTCTCTTCCATGATTAATTTCTTAGTGTCATTGTGATTTGGCCCGTAAATCCTACCTTTAAATAGTAGTCTTCCATCATTTGAGATAGAAAATTCTGGTCTCTAATCAATATTATCCTTAATCTCCATCAACGTAGGGTCATTTTCTTGCAATTGGACTAAGTCCTTGATTAATGTAGGTTGAGACCTTATATTGGCAATTATACATCCATCTTCTTCCCTGTCAATATCAAGATTCAAGTGAGAGAAATCTTTGATAAGACAATTCATACCTTTTCTGAGGCTATCTAGAGTAGCCCTTGGTCTTCTGCGAAGAGCGTCAGCCACAGCATTTGCTTTCCCTGGATGATATTGAATTGTAAACTCGAAGTCTTTGAGATACTCCAACCATCTGCATTGTTGCATATTTAATTCCTTCTGGGTGAAAAGATACTTCAGACTTTTATGATCTGAGAATATAGTGAATTTACCCCCATAAAGATAATGTCACCAAATCTTCAAAGTGAAAATAACCGCAGCTAATTCGAGATCATGCATAGGGTAATTCTCTTTATGACGCTTCAACTGTCTTGAGGAATAACTAATCACCTTCCCATTTTGCATGAGAACACATCCTAGGCCAATGCCAGATGCATCCGTATAAACTTCAAATCCACCACCCTCAACGGGCAATGTCAGAATAGGGGTTGTGGTGAGGTGATCCTTAAGAGTTAGAAAACTCTCCTCGTAGTCCTTTGACCATATAAAAAGATTTTCTTTTCTTGTAAGTCTTGTCAAAGGAACGGCGATCTTAGAGAAATCCTTAATAAATCTCCTATAATAGCCAGCTAGCCCTAGAAAGCTTCTTACTTCTGACATGGTCGTTGGCCGGCTCCAATTCTTAACAGCTTTCACTTTAGAAGGATCAACAGCGATACCTTCCCTGGAAATAATATGGCCGAGGAATGAGACTTCCTTTAGCCAGAACTCACACTTACTAAGCTTCGCATAGAGTTTGTTTTCTCTTAGTATCTGCAAGGCTATCCTTAAGTGCTCTTCATGTTCTTCCCTAGTCTTGCAATATATAAGGATGTCATCAATGAAGACGACTACAAATTGGTCAAGATAAGGCTCGAAGACATTATTCATCAGTTGCTTAAAAGCTGCCGGGGCATTGGTTAACCCGAATGGCATTACCACAAATTCATACTGGCCATATCTGCTCCGAAAAGTAGTTTTGTAAATGTCTTCATCTTTAATCCTGAGCTGATGATATCCTGACCTGAGGTCTATCTTGGAGAAATATTCTGCTCCCGAAATTTCATCAAAGGGCTCATCGATACGCGGCAACGGATACTTATTCTTGATAGTAAGCTGATTCAATCGTCGGTAATCGTTAAATAATCTGAGAGATCCTTCTTTCTTCCTGACAAATAGAACTGGCGCACCCCAAGGGGATGTGCTAGGTCGTATGAATCCCTTGTCCAATAACTCCTGAAGTTGTTTCTTCAATTCCTTAAGTTCTATGGGGGACATCCTATAGGGAGCTATTGAAACAGGTGCCGCTCCGGGAACAGGTTCAATGGAGAAGTTAACTTCCCTTTCGGGTGGCAAACTGGGTAAATCTGATGAAAATACATCAGGAAACTCATTGACAATAGGGATGTCTTCTAAGACGATCTCCTTGGATTCGGTGAGGATTACGAAAGCAAGAAAAGCTACACATCCTTGCGAAATAAAATTACAAGCGTGTAGTGATGAAATTATGGTTGGATGTTTCCTATATTTGATACCAAGGAAGGAAAACCTTGGAAGACCAGGTTTTCGAAAAGAGATAATTCGGTTGCGGCAATTAATGTAGGCGTCGTGGTCTACTAGCCAACCCACAGCTAGAATAGCATCGTAGCCCTCCATATCAAGGCATACGAGATTTGCAGGAACATTGTGACCTTCTACCACTACCTCACTATCAGGATAATAGTTAGTAAGTTTAGTTCCAGGACTTAAAGGTGTAGTAATAGCAAGGTCCGAAGGTAAAGGAACTGATGAAACAGGCAAGGTCTTTGCAAAGGTGGTAGATATAAAGGAATGAGAAGCACTAGTATCGAATAGCACAAAAATAGGATGGGAACAAATGTGAACGGTACCTTCCATAAGCCCATCATTTGGGGGCGCTTCTTCCTCTTCCAGAATAGAATTTAAATGAGCATGACGCTTACGTCCACTTCCAGAAGATAGTTCCTTCATGAGGGGACAATCCGGCATGCGGTGCTCCCTACTGCCACAATGTAGACAAGCGCCAAGGTGCTTTCAACATTCTTCGGCCGAATGACCAAACTTCTCACAGAAAGTACATGCCGTGGCGACCTGCTTATCTTCTTCCTTGACTTTCTTATTTTTGTGGTAGCCATTACCACCCCCATTCTGGGACCTCTTCTTGCTATCACGGGATTTATAGGGTTCCGTGATGCTGAACTTGCCTTTCTTATCACGTCGATCTGATCTTCAGCTTAGTTTTTCACCTTTTCCTTTTAATTTTTTGACCTTCTCTAAGGTCCTTTCGCATAGATATGCCCGTTGGACCATCTCCGCATAAGTACGTATATTTTGAGTCCCGAGCTGCTGAATAAAATCGGGTCTTAAACCATCTATAAACCGATTAGCCTTTAGTAAGTCGGTACTGACCAGATGAGGAGCATACGGCGCCAGCCTGGAAAACTGAAGCTCATATTCTGCTACCGACAACATGCCCTGCCGCAAAGAAGCGAATTCCATAGCCTTCCTCTCCTTGACGTGCTCAGAAAAATAATTGGCACGGAATAGCGTAAGAAAACCTTCCCATGTATGGGGTGCATCTGCTGGCGGTGCCAGAACCAACTTCCACCATGAACGTGCATCTTTGTTAAGTTGAAAAGCGGCAAGACGCACTTTCTCTTGGTCAGCACATTGCATGACCTCAAATATATGGTTCATCTCATCAATCCAGTTCTCAACTTCGTCTGGATTAGAAGAACCATAGAATCGTGGAGGGTTTAGACTCCTAAAGTTGCGATGTAAATCTCCAGCTCTTGCCCATGCGCCAGCTTGCGCCACAGATCGCAATGCTTGAGTAAGACCAGCAACGGTCTCTTGCATACCGTTCCAATCTACGCGATGAGCCATTGAGATAATATTGTACCTGAGAGAAATAACAAATCATTAACTCTCATGGAATTTAAAAGGGTTAATCTAGAGCTAATTTACTATCTCTTCCCGAGCTCTACCCAATTCTCACATAGGTGGGGAAATTTCTTCCTTAGTTCATAGGTATGGGTCTCTAAGCCTTGGACTTAACCGATGCCATGACATTTTCTTAGGACTTAATTGTGCCTAGGCTCTGATACCAACTTAACAGTCACGCCCCGAGATTATGCAGCGGAAACAATCGGGAACGCAAACAGCCGGCATGGTAAGTCTCTTGCAAGCAAGAATAATTAGAGCGCAATAACAATCACACAAAGTAATTACACAATAATTTACTCAAACCTTCATTTTTATTAATAATAACAACCATACTTCAACTATATGCGACATTGACTTTCTTAAATTTGTTAGATTCAATAAGAGAAAATTACATAGACTCAATCTAGATATTTTGAACTTCCTAACTCTTCACTCTTTAATCGCTCTCGGACCCATCACTGGTATGACCTGAATCTGAATCTGACCCACTGGTACTTCTTGAAAAGGATTGGAAAATATATAATGAGCACACTTGCCCAGTAGGTATCTTCGCATCAACATGATTGGCAATGTTAAAGTAATTAATATCTTTAGCTCTAAATAAAAAGATAAAATCATGCAAATATGATCAAACACGCGATTAAAGCCAAAGTAACAAGATATGATGAAGTTTAAAATATGAGAATATGAATTGATCAAGTATAATCCAGCATGAATATAACAATGGCCTTTCATGAACAAGAATGTAACGAGAATGTACTAGCAAGTCATGTAACAAGCAAGAATGTACCCTTCACTTAGTAACAAGTACTTCGTGAATTCATATAGATTTTCGTGATTTTCGTGGATATTTCACTTATTTATAACGAAAGTACTCCCAACGCAATGCGACGCCAGTAGCATCATACCCCATGGTTTATATAGTATGTTTCCGACAATCAGCCGAGGGGAATAGCATAGAGCCCTTGGACACAATTAGTGCTCGAACTGCATCTTCAAGTATAAATCAACCTACTTCCACGTATATAACAATAATGTGGCCAAGATTGTACAATTTTAATGATAGTTCCATAATAAAGTAACAAAAATAAGAATGCTTCTATTGAGAATAATAGTTCAATAAACATATTGATAACTAGGTTATGCCGTGGAAATAAATCGGCAACATAACGGTACATTTCTTAACTTTCACAATTTACTTAGGTATTTTTGAAATAATGTGACAGGCTCTAGATAATCAATTGGACTATCTAGGATCATAGGAATATTAACCCTTGGGTCAAACCTCGGGCTAACTGTACTCAGGAAATAGTGGTCGTTTATTGGGCCCTTTCATGGCGTAAGGGGTCTAGTTCTGGACCGTTAAGGATAAGACTGTTCGATATTTAAATAGATTATCTGGAGTCTTCAGTGGTCAAAGAAAGAACCATCAAGGATCTGTTAGCAGTCTAGATAAGGCCCGTTAGCAGACTCTGGCGGTCAACCATAAGGCCGCTAAGTTCCAGAAATATAAAACACCGGTATAAGTGCTTTCTAGACAACAGGTTTTAATGGTACAACCTACTCGGCGTCCTGGAGGGAATCCCAAGCTCACGGAGAATTACGGAGACTTTGAAACAAGATTTCCTAATCCGTTGGAAGCAATATCCAAAGGAGAGGCTATCAAGTCCAAGATTGTGTGCCTAATGTGAATAGGTGTAACTAATGGTCATATACTGGGATATATGCCATGTACTTATGAAAATGACTCTATAGATGAGAAAAAGATCATTACAACAGTGATCAAGGTAAACCATGAATCATCTAACTTTAGAAAAATGTATTTAATTACAAAAGTATATGATTTTGGCATAAAGTTAACTTATGTTAAAAATAATCCCAAGTACCATAAGGAATATGAAATCTACTAGAAATCTCTATATATACATAAACAATGCCAGAATCAAGGATAAAACTTAACTAACTAGGTTTGTCATATAATAGATAGGGTAATCTTGCATTAGGTTTCGGATTAACTAAAATACAAAATCTCAGGGTCGCAAACGGTCTAATTTACAGCCATTTGTAGGGCTTAAGCAGTCTAGCGTAAGTCCGCTTGTGGTTTTATAACGGTGAAATCACATGAACACAAATGGTCCATATATTGGCCGCTAATCATCTATTAGCGATTTATCGTTGGGCCGCTAACCAATTCTGGCGGTCCATTTTTAGGCCGTCTAGCTTCTGTTTACAGACAAACTAAACATGTGCAACTAGCTGCTAACTAAAACACCTCATGTCCGGAAATCAACATATATAAAACTTCATCTATCATGGTAGAATGAAGAATAAGCTAACAATATGCATAGGATTCATGTATTGTGACAAGAGAACTAATTTAGTTAATTTAGGGCTAAGAAAAATGCATGCATAGCACACTAGACGCATAAATCCTATTAAAACATGAAATTCTCTGTACACAATACATGAAATCAAGTGCAACAAGAAGGCTTTTAATCCTAGAATAACGTTTTAGCCATTCATGAGATGACCTACCTCTGGAAACACCTCTAGACTTTGAATTTCGGACGGGAAGTCAACCCTAGTTCTGCACTTCCTATGATAAATCAGTAACTTCACGCTCCTCTAACTTCTGATTCTCTTGACCTAAGGACGTGAAATTTGGAAGGTAAGAAGAAGATACTAAGGGGAACAGAAAGTTCTAAAGACACAACTTATAAATACCTCGTCTAGGGCTTCTAATTTCCTGTTCTTCACCACACCATTGCACAGTCTCCTGGGTCATTGATGTGGAACCAGCAACGTTGGGTGCCGTTATCTTCCTGATGAGTTGATCTCCTAGCACGAAATTTTGAGGCAAGTTAGTCCTTAGTATTAGGAATAAAAATCTCAAAAGAACCTACCTGAATTAAAGTCGTCTTACCTTAGTTTTACGCGAGCCAAACGTAGGGGTCGTGCAAGTGAAATCTAGGGTCTATTTATAGGTTTTTGCTAGGGTTTCGTGGATTAGATCCATTTTAGAGTCCCTATTTGGCATCAAACAAACTTCTGAGAGTCCTTAAGATGCTTACTAGTCCTCCCACCTCAGTCTCTAGGAGGTAAAACGTCAAAAATCTAATCTTTTGCTCTTTCTTCAGCTCACGAAACTGACAGAAATTAGCGGTCTACGACTGGACCGCCAACTTTCCCCTAGCGGTCTTACGATAGACCGCCTTTACTATTGGGCGCCGAATTTGAATTTAATTCAAACTCTTTCATTCATTTATCCACTTAATTATCTTAACAAGGAGTATTTATCCCTTGTATTCCGTGAATAAACGAATTAACCTTCTAGAATATGGGCCAAACTTCTTGGGCTTGGTCCTTAAGTCCTTTGGACTTTATTTAAATAGGCTAGGTTAATTGGTTATCACACTTGGGCCTTCATAAAGATTTATTTCACCCATAAATTCATTTACAAATCCATTTAGGTCTATAAAAATTCTTATAAATTTCTACAAAATTCTTAAATACTTCAGAATTATTCTATAAAAGTTTCGGGGCATTACACCCTCCCCCACTTAAGAGAATTTGGTCCCCAAATTCAATGTATGAATTTTATGGAGAGTGTACTTACCGTTAAATAATTTTAAAAATCTTTTGCGCATCGCTTCTTCGGTTTCCCATGTTGCTTCATGTGGACACAACTTTGTCCATTGCACTTTGACCATCAGAATTGTTTTATTCTGAAGTTGACGAACCTCTTGTTCAACAATCCTTATTGGCTTTTGCTCGTATGTCAAGTCCTTCTTAATCTCCAGGTTGTCGTAAGTGATGACATGGAAAGGATCAGGTACATACTTCTTGAGCATTGAGACATGAAATACATCATGGACTTCAGAAAGTTGAGGGGGTAAAGTAATTCTATATGCAACCTCACCATTCTTTTTGAGAATCTCAAAAGGACTAATGAATCTTTGAGTAAGCTTCCCTTTAATACCAAATCTTCGAATACCTCGACCTGGAGAAACTTTAAGGAACACATGGTCACCTACTTGAAACTCCAAGTTGCACCTTCGATTGTCAGCATATGATTTCTGCCTGTCTTGTGCCATTTGAAGTCTTTCTCGAATGAGTTTTATCTTCTCGGTAGTATCCCTAATAATGTCGGGACCGAGAAACTGCCTTTCTCCTACTTCATTCTAACAAATAAGAGAGCGACAGCTTCTTCCATATAAAGCTTCAAATGGTGCCATCTGTATACTAGCTTGATAGTTATTGGTGTATGAAAATTCCACTAGAGGCAAGTGATCATGCCAACTTCCTTCAAAATCAATAGCACAAGCCCTGAGCATATCTTCCACCACTTAATTTATCCTTTCGGTTTGACCATTAGTTTGTTGATGGAATGCCGTGCTAAAGTTCAGTCGGGTCCCTAATGAATGTTGTAGACCCTTCCAAAATTGTGATGTAAATCGAGGATCTCGGTCAGATATGATGCTGACAGGGACACCGTGCAATTTGACAATTTCCCTCATGTATAATGCTGCTAGTCCATCCACAGACCATCGACTTTTGATCGGTAGAAAATGTGCAGACTTAGTCAATCGGTCTATGATCACCCTTATACCATCGTGTCCGCCTCTTGTCTTAGGCAAGCCCATGATAAAATCTATCCTTATACTTTCCCACTTCCACTCGGGAATATTCAAGGGGTGTAATTTACCTGCGAGTTTTAAATGTTCTGCCTTGACCTGTTGACAAGTGAGACAGCGGGACACAAAATTTGCTACCTCTCTCTTCATGTTGGGCCATCAAAAGTTTCTTTTCAAATCTTGATACATCTTGGTAGCACCAGGATGAACAGCATACCTTGACTTATGTGCCTCTTCCATGATTAATTTCTTAGTGTCATTGTGATTTGGCACGCAAATCCTACCTTTAAATAGTAGTCTTCCATCATTTGAGATAGAAAATTCTGGTCTCTGATCAATATTATCCTTAATCTCCATCAACGTAGGGTCATTTTCTTGCAATTGGACTAAGTCCTTGATTAATGTAGGTTGAGACCTTATATTGGCAATTATATATCCATCTTCTTCCCTGTCAATATCGAGATTCAAGTGTGAGAAATCTTTGATAAGACAATTCATACCTTTTCTGAGGCTATCTAGAGTAGCCCTTGGTCTTCTGCGAAGAGCGTCAGCCACAGCATTTGCTTTCCCTGGATGATATTGAATTGTAAAGTCGAAGTCTTTGAGATACTCCAACCATCTGCGTTGTCACATATTTAATTCCTTCTGGGTGAAAAGATACTTCAGACTTTTATGATCTGAGAATACAGTGAATTTCTCCCCATAAAGATAATGTCACCAAATCTTCAAAGCGAAAATAACCGCAGCTAATTCGAGATCATGCATAAGGTAATTCTCTTCATGACGCTTCAACTGTCTTGAGGAATAACTAATCACCTTCCCATTTTGCATGAGAACACATCCTAGGCAAATGCCAGATGCATCCGTATAGACTTCAAATCCACCACCCTCAACGGGCAATGTCAGAATATGGATTGTGGTGAGGTGATCCTTAAGAGTTAGAAAACTCTCCTCGTAGTCCTTTGACCATATAAAAAGATTTTCTTGTAAGTCTAGTCAAAGGAACGGCGATCTTAGAGAAATCCTTAATAAATCTCATGTAATAGCCAGCTAGCCCTAGAAAGCTTCTTACTTCTGACATGGTCGTTGGCCGGCTCCAATTCTTAACAGCTTTCACTTTAGAAGGATCGACAGCGATACCTTCCCTGGAAATAATATGGCTGAGGAATGAGACTTCCTTTAGCCAGAACTCACACTTACTAAGCTTCGCATAGAGTTTATTTTCTTTTAGTATCTGCAAGGCTATCCTTAAGTGCTCTTCATGTTCTTCCCTAGTCTTGGAATATATAAGGATGTCATCAATGAAGATGACTACAAATTGGTCAAGATAAGGTAAGAAGACATTATTCATCAGTTGCATAAAAGCTGCCGGGGCATTGGTTAACCCGAATGGCATTACCACAAATTCATAGTGGCCATATCTGCACCGAAAAGCAATTTTGTAAATGTCTTCATCTTTAATCCTGAGCTGATGATATCCTGACCTGAGGTCTATCTTGGAGAAATATTCTGCTCCCGAAATTTGATCAAAGAGCTCATCGATACGCGATAACGGAAACTTATTCTTGATAGTAAGCTGATTCAATCGCCGGTAATCGTTACATAATCTGAGGGATCCATCTTTCTTCCTGACAAATAAAATTGGCGCACCCCAAGGGGATGTGCTAAGTCGTATGAATCCCTTTTCCAATAACTCCTGATGTTGTTTCTTCAATTCCTTAAGTTCTATGGGGGACATCCTATATGGAGCTATTGAAACAGGTGCCGCTCCGGGAACAAGTTCAATGGAGAAGTTTACTTCTCTTTCAGGTGGCAAACCATGTAAATCTGATGGAAATACATCGGGAAACTCATTGATAATAGGGATGTCTTCTAAGACGATCTCCTTGGATTCGGTGAGGATTACGAAAGTAAGAAAAGCTACACATCCTTGCGAAATAAAACTGCAAGCGTGTAGTGATGAAATTATGGTAGGATGCTTCCTATATTTGATACCAAGGAAGGAAAACCTTGGAAGACCAGGTTTTTGAAAAGAGATAATTCGGTTGCGGCAATTAATGTAGGCGTCGTGGTCTACTAGCCAATTCACAGCTAGAATAGCATCGTAGCCATCCATATCAAGGCATACGAGATTTGCAGGAAGATTGTGACCTTCTACCACTACCTCACTATCAGGATAATAGTTGGTAAGTTTAGTTCCAGGACCTAAAGGTGTAGTAATAGCAAGGTTCGAAGGTAAAGGAATTGATGAAACAGGAAAGGTCTTTGCAAAGGCGGTAGATACAAAGGATTGAGAAGCACTAGTATCGAATAGCACAAAAATAGGATGGGAACAAATGTGAACGGTACATTCCATAAGTCCATCATTTGGGGGCGCTTCTTCCTCTTCCAGAATAGAATTTAAACGAGCCTGATGCTTACGTCCACTTCCAGAAGATAGTTCCTTCATGAGGGGACAATCCGGCATGCGGTGCTCCCTACTGCCACAACATAGACAAGCGCCAAGGCGCTTCCAGCATTCTTCGGCCGAATGACCAAACTTCTCACAGAAAGTACAGGCCGTGGCGACCTGCTTATCTTCTTCCTTGACTTTCTTATTTTTGTGGTAGCCATTACCACCCCCATTCTGGGACCTCTTCTTGCTATCACGGGATTTATAGGGTTTCGTGATGCTGAACTTGCCTTTCTTATCATGCCGATCTGATCTTCGACTCGATTTTTCACCTTTTCCTTTTAATTTTTTGACCTTCTCTAAGGTCCTTTCGCATAGATATGCCCGTTGGACCATCTCCGCATAAGTACGGATATTTTGAGTCCCGAGCTGCTGAATAAAATCGGGTCTTAAACCATCCATAAACCGATTAGCTTTTAGTAAGTCAGTACTGACCAGATGAGGAGCATATGGTGCCAGCCTGGAAAACTGAAGCTCATATTCTGCTACCGACAACATGCCCTGCCGCAAAGAAGCAAATTCCACAGCCTTCCTCTCCTTGACGTGCTCAGAAAAATATTTGGCATGGAATAACGTAAGAAGACCTTCCCATGTATGGGGTGCATCTGCTGGCGGTGCCAGAACGGACTTCCACCATGTACGTGCATCTTTGTTAAGTTTAAAAGCGACAAGACGCACTTTCTCTTGGTCAGCACATTGCATGACCTCAAATATACGGTTCATCTCATCAATCCAGTTCTCAACTTCGTCTGGATTAGAAGAACCATAGAATCATGGAGGGTTTAGACTCCTAAAGTTGTGATGTAAATCTCCAGCTTTTTCCCATGTGCCAGCTTGCGCCACAGTTCGCAATGCTTGAGTAAGACCAGTAACGGTCTCTTGCATACCGTTCCAATCTACGCGATGAGCCATTGAGATAATATTGTACCTGAGAGAAATAACAAATCATTAACTCTCATGGAATTTAAAAGGGTTAATCTAGAGCTAATTTACTATCTCTTCCCGAGCTCTACCCAATTCTCACATAGGTGGGGAAATTTCTTCCTTAGTTCATAGGTATGGGTCCCTAAGCCTTGGACTTAACCTATGACATAACATTTTCTTAGGACTTAATTATGCCTAGGCTCTGATACCAACTTAACAGTCACGCCCCGAGATTATGCAGCAGAAACAATCGGGAACACGAACAGCCGGCATGGTAAGCCTCTTGCAAGCAAGAATAATTAGAGCGCAATAACAATCACACAAAGTAATTACACAATAATTTACTCAAACCTTCATTTTTATTAATAATAACAACCATACTTCAACTATATGCGACATTGACTTTCTTAAATTTGTTAGATTCAATAAGAGAAAATTGCATAGACTCAATCTAGACATTTTGAACTTCCTAAGTCTTCACTCTTTAATCGCTCTCGGACCCATCACTGGAATGACCTGAATCCGAATCTGACCCACTGGTACTTCCTGAAAAGGATTGGAAAATATGTAATGAGCACACTTGCCCAGTAGGTATCTTCGCATCAACATGATTGGCAATGTTATAATAATTAATATCTTTAGCTCTAAAGAAAATGATAAAATCATGCAAATACGATCAAACACGCGATTAAAGCCAAAGTAACAAGATATGATGAAGTTTGAAATATGAGAATATGAATTAATCAAGTATAATCCAGCAAGAATATAACAATGGCCTTTCATGAACAAGAATGTAATGAGAATGTACTAGCAAGTCATGTAACAAGCAAGAATGTACCCTTCACTTAGTAACAAGTACTTCGTGAATTCATATAGATTTTCATGATTTTTGTGGATATTTCACTTATTTATAAAGAAAGTACTCCCAACGCAATGCAACGCCAGTAGCATCATACCCCATGGTTTATATAGTATGTTTTCGACAATCAGCCGAGGGGACTAGCATAGAGCCCTTGAACACAATTAGTACTCGAACTGCATCTTCAAGTATAAATCAACCTACTTCCACGTATATAACAATAATGTGGCCAAGATTGTACAATTTTAATGATAGTTCCATAATAAAGTAACAAAAATAAGAATGATTCTATTGAGAATAATAGTTCAATAAACATATTGATAACTAGGTTATGTCGTGGAATTAAATCGGCAGCATAACGGTACATTTCTTAACTTTCACAATTTACTTAGGTATTTTTGAAATAATGTGACAGGCTCTAGATAATCAATTGGACTATCTAGGATATTAGGAATATTAACCCTTGGGTCAAACCTCGGGTTAACTGTACTCAGGAAATAGTGGTCGTTTACTGGGCCCTTTCATGGAGAAAGCGGTCTAGTTCTGGACCGTTAAAGATAAGATTGTTCGATATTTAAACAGATTATCTGGAGTCTTCAACAGTCAAAGAAAGAACCTTCAAGGATCTGTTAGCGGTCTAGATAAGGCCCGCTAGCAGACTCTGGCGGTCAACCATAAGGCCGCTAAGTTCCATAAATATAAAACACCGGTATAAGTGCTTTCTAGACAATGGGTTTTAATGGTACAACCAACTCGGTGTCCTGGAGGGAATCCCAAGCTCACGGAGAATTACGGAGGCTTTGAAACAAGATTTCCTAATCCATTGGAAGGAATATCCAAAGGAGAGGCTATCAAGTCCAAGATTATGTGCCTAATGTGAATAGGTGTAACTAATGGTCATATACCGGGATATATGCCATGTACTTATGAAAATGACTCTATAGATGAGAAAAAGATCATTACAACAGTGATCAAGGTAAACCATGACTCATCTAACTTTAGAAACATTTATTTAATTACAAAAGTGTATGATTTTGGCATAAAGTTAACTTATGTTAAAAATAATCCCAAGTACCATAAAGAACATGAAATCTACTAGAAATCTCTATATATACATAAACAATGCCAGAATCAGGGATAAAACTTAACTAACTAGGTTTGTCATATAATAGATAGGGTAATCATGCATTAGGTTTCGGATTAACCAAAATACAAAATCTCAGGGTCGCAAACGGTCTAATTTACAACCGTTTGTAGGGCTTAAGCGGTCTAGCGTAAGTCCGCTTGTGGTTTTATAACGGTGAAATCACATTAACACAAACGGTCCATATATTGGCCGCTAATCATCTATTAGCGATTTATCGTAGGGCCGCAAACCAATTTTGGCGGTCCATTTTTAGGCCGTCTAGCTTCTGTTTACAGACAAACTAAACATGTGCAACTAGCTGCTAACTAAAACACCTCATGTCTGGAAATCAACATATATAAAACTTCTTCAATCATGGTAGAACGAAGAATAAGCTAACAATATGCATAGGATTCATGTATTATGACAAGAGAACTAATTTAGTTCATTTAGGGCTAAGAAAAATGCATGTATGCCACAGTAGACGCATAGATCCTATTAAAACATGAAATTCTCCGTACACAATACATGAAATCAAGTGCAACAAGAGGGCTTTTAATCCTAGAATAACGTTTTAGCCATTCATGGGATGACCTACCTCTGGAAACACCTCTAGACTTTGAATTTCGGACGGGAAGTCAACCCTAGTTCTGCACTTCCTGTGATAAATCAGTAACTTCACGCTCCTCTAACTTCTGATTCTCTTGACCTAAGGACGTGAAATTTGGAAGGTAAGAAGAAGATACTAAGGGGTACAGAAAGTTCTAAAGACACAACTTATAAATACCTCGTCTAGGGCTTCTAATTTCCTGTTCTTCACCACACTGTTGCACAGTCTCCTGGGTCATTGATGTGGAACCAGCAACGTTGGGTGCCTTTATCTT
Source organism: Amorphophallus konjac (assembly GCA_022559845.1). Lineage (NCBI taxonomy): Eukaryota > Viridiplantae > Streptophyta > Magnoliopsida > Alismatales > Araceae > Amorphophallus > Amorphophallus konjac. The sequence goes on along the minus strand of CM040121.1, from coordinate 424,945,115 downwards.
CCTGATGAGTTGATCTCCTAGCACGAAATTTTGAGGCAAGTTAGTCCTTAGTATTAGGAATAAAAATCTCAAAAGAACCTACCTGAATTAAAGCCGTCTTACCTTAGTTTTACGCGAGCCAAACGTAGGGGTCGCGCAAGTGAAATCTAGGGTCTATTTATAGGTTTTTGCTAGGGTTTCGTGGATTAGATCCATTCTAGAGTCCCTATTTGGCATCAAACTAACTTCTGAGAGTCCTTAAGATGCTTACTAGTCATCCCACCTCAGTCTCTAGGAGGTAAAACGTCAAAAATCTAATCTTTTTGCTCATTCTTCAGCTCACGGAACTGGCAGAAATTAGCGATCTACGACTGGACCGCCAACTTTCCCCTAGCGGTCTCACGATAGACCGCCTTTACTATTGGGCGCCGAATTTGAATTTAATTCAAACTCTTTCATTCATTTATCCACTTAATTATCTTAACAAGGAGTATTCATCCCTTGTATTCCGTGAATAAACGAATTAACCTTCTAGAATATGGGCCAAACTTCTTGGGCTTGGTCCTTAAGTCCTTTGGACTTTATTTAAATAGGCTAGGTTAAATGGTTATCACACTTGGGCCTTCATAATGATTTATTTCACCCATAAATTCATTTAAAAATCCATTTAGGTCTATAAAAATTCTTATAAATTCCTAGAAAATTCTTAAATACTTCAGAAATATTCTATAAAATTTTCGGGGCATTACAGAGAGTGAGAAACATGAGAAGAGAAAGGAGAGAGTGGAAAGGGTTAAGAAAAAAGAAAAAGAAAAAGAAATTAGCAATTTTCCTAAAATCTGATTTTTGGCTCGAAATTTCATAAACTCAGAAAAATATGAAAAAATAGTCTCCGCGATCCTCGGAATGAGCACAACGCACCTGTAGCGTCCCGGAGTCTCAAAACTCAACGGTCCACTCTCCACGGGATTTCGCAAGTTATACAAGGGAAAAACCTGAGTGGATCGTAAAACACAGTCAGGGGCCCATGAGTGCGCTCCGAAAGCTCTCTGATTCCTATCCGAAGAATCCAGGGTATTACAGCCTCCCCTCCTTTAAGAAATTTCATCCTTAAAATTTAAGGAGTCAATAAGGGAAAAGGGAAGAACAACCCCAAATGCTGGCAATGCTCTCCAAGCACCAGCCAAACCTCGAACATACAAAACATGGTAACACGATTCTCGAAAAAACACTATTCAGAGGGACACTACCAGACCACAATCACCGACACTCGCTCCAGATCTCAAGGCACATCGATCCATAAAACGAGCATGGCACACAAGGGAATACAAGTTCGGCACCTCTGAAACATCATGGCATCATCGCTATCATCTCACAAAACAAGGAGACACGACCCATGCCACGAAAAATAGCCACTAATAACACCTCATGCACGGCGGACACACAAGCATCAGCTCTTACGAGAAAAAAAAATATCTCAGCTAACTGCTCCAACCATCAGCTTCCGCGCCATGAACAACGACCGAAACTGGCACGCAGAACGCCAATGACAGCACTAGACCACAAACACAATCAAGTCAGTCTTCACTCAGACAGTACATCTGATTCGAGTTGCACGCTAACTCTACCACAACAGGAGAGTACAGTAAAACCAACCGACAATACCTCGATCCACACAATGCCAAACTCAGACTCACAAAGAACTCCTCCCAAGCTGACCACAAGCACAAACCAACACACAACCTCAAAAAACACCTGTAGAAATCCCCCACTCCGTTCTCAACATAGAACCACGGGACAATACCGCAAGCTGGGTCACATCAAGGCACAATTACAGCTGAACACACGGCTAAAATGTACTAGCCGCTCACAACTTACCAACAAGGACCCACAAATAACTCTCGGAAAATGCATCTCTAGGACCACGATCCATCCCGAGAGCACAACTTCTAAGAAATACAGAGAAAGAAAGGGGTACTCAACTAGCATATACGTCGAAAAATTTCCCCAATTCTCAAGCTCGTCGGTGCGAACAACCTCAATGCCTCAAGCAACGGCACGGCAACCAACAACATCAAGGCACACATAGCCAAGACGATGTCACACTGAGGAGACAAATCTCTCGGCTGGTCAGAATCTTTCAACCAAATGATCCTCGACCTGTGGGTTATAAGCCCACACGCTTCCGCTACGCACTCAACACAACGCACACAAGCATCACAGATAACTCGGCATCTGCATCTCAGCACACCTCGGTGCCATCATAATTCATGAAACTGCAATATACCACGCCTCGAGTACCGATCCTGCTAATAGTCGATCACAAGTCGCCATAGTGCAAACCATCGTGCCAAGAGCCACAGTACAAGCCACAAAGAACGCCAATCTCAGCTTATTCTCTAGTTTCGAAAGAATCACTAAACCTTCACAGCACAACAACTCCCAAACATGGCATGCCGAACATGGTGCACAACGGCCCCCAATACACAAATTGGGTCCAAAGCCAGGCCACCGCCGAAACAAGAGCAAATTAGGTTCAGAACTAACACAGTCCGCACATAAGTAGACACAGGACTAAGGCTTCACGGAGACAGCACTTCCAAAGCTTACCTTGAAAAGACGCCACAAGAAAAGATGAGAAAGATCAAGCTCGTCTAATAATAGCTTACCAGGATGGAAATCCTAGGCTCGCCCACGCACTCTCTCAAACAAGGCATCCAACAACCACCTCAAAGCACAACCTTAACACCTCAGGGGCTAACCAAACCTCAAGCTGGGAAGGCTAAAACAACATTAATCTCCTCTGAAGAACATGCACGACAATCACACCAATGATAATGCCATCAGCCACCTAAATAAGCCATGGGAAAATCTCGAACATCGCACTAGAGATTCACGCCTGTCGGGGAACTCTGCCCAACGCAGCACAACCGAGACAAACACCATGATGAAAAAAGAACGCTCCATCAAATCCTGACGAGAGCAAAACTACCTCGCACAACACAAACACAGCGCGCATAAGCTCTCACGCCAAAAGCAAAGCGGTAAATAAACACAAAACCTATGCCAGCTGCTGACTGTACTGGACCTTATGGACTCTGAGTACTGTAATATCTTGAATTCCCATGTACTTTCACACACACACGCTCTGATACCAACTATGACGACCCAGACTCCGGATACCGGGTAAACCAGATACCACTTAGATTCTGAGAGGCCACCCAAGAGCGATAAAGCTCCGAAAGGATCGAAAGGTGTCTGTAAGTACATTGAACTTCCAGATAAAACAGTAAACAATTATAATTACTATGATCAGGATTGCTAAAATAGCAGAAATAAAGTTACATTTTCTATTAACCAAATTAAACTACAGTAGCTAACAAGCTAGAACAGAGTCCAGTCCAACTAAAGTATAATACAATAGGAAAGAGAATGTACTCTCAAGTTGGGGGAAGCCCGACACTGGCAAAGCTGGCAACTAAGAACCACTGCACTCCACCTCCAAGCATGAGGAAGAATAGCTACACCTGAAAAGTCAAGGGTGAGCCTCGTCTCACTGGCTCAGTTGGGATCACGCAGATCCCCACCACAAAACAACACAGTAAAAGTAGTGCTAAGTAGTAAAAGCAAAGCAGTAACAATAGGAGTAGGAACAACAGTAAAAGAAAATAAGAAAGCCATACTGTACAGAAACACGGCAGCCGATCGAACCTCGGCCCTCTAAGCTATTCAAAACAGCAATAGAAAGGTGAACCCCGATCTCACAAAGTCGGGAGTTACTGATCCATTGGTAAATCATGAAATCCATATCGCGAAGGCCTACAGAACAGACAAAACTCCTACAAAGACTGACACAGTCAAAGGTATGGTCATGACTCCGCTGTCGAGCACCCTACACTGTCTACGGGTAGAACCACGGTAATCCTCTACCGGTACCCTAGACCATCGTGTCGAAAGGACACAAAACCACTCGAGGAATTTCATCATCACAGACGTAAACCAAACCATGAGTATCATAAGATGAAACCACACGTCTAGAGCTTACGCTGCACGAGAACCACGTAAGCCACAAATCATGTATCATGAATCCCGAATCTCGTATCATGTGACAGAAGCACTTCCTCACTAGTAGAAATGCCAGATGCTCCACTGACATCTTACAATGTGCCTCAAGCGTCTCCCACTCGCCACGAACGCAGTAACTGAGACACCGAACCAAGAACCAAGGAACAACAGTAACGAGTGACTAGTCAGGGTCACGCCCATCGACGCTGGTCCAAACGCTCGTGACCACGTGTGCACACACAAGCTCAATGTCTTGAGCCAGGCCTCTAGCTGGTTTTTCCCTCCCATCGGACTCTAACAGCTAGACAAAGGGGCCCACGGCAATCAGCCTAAAAATTGCCTCTATCGGGAACTCACCTCGCCACCACACCTAGGTGAGCAGACACACAGAAGTATCGTCACGCTACGACTAGTGGAGGGTCACTAGACATAGAGACTCAAAACAGAAACACCAAAGTACAGACATGCTAAGCATGCATTGTCGCACGTACTACGGAGCATAAGGTAGCATACAACTACCACCACATTCAAGACAGACAACTAGACCTGCTCACAATGATCCTTGAGTCACAAGACTCGGGGTCAAGATCGTCGCACATCACGGCAACATGCTATTAATCAGCCTAGTCCCTAAGCCAAAATCATGATAAATAAACATGGAAGATGGCACACAACAGCAAGATCCACACATTAACAATGAGTCCACGACCCCTAGGCCGCTCAACGGACTCACAATTTCGCATAACACGAAACACGGAACATGAGGGATTACCAAAGCCCTCTAACCACGTGGACAGATAAATTCAGGCACAGTGATACCTCCAAGCATCCAAAACACAGTCTCGATCCTCACAGGATAGCTGAAACATTCACGAGGTCGAGTGTCAACCACTGGGTCACAACCGGGTTGACTAGGAACCATAATGACTCTTGAAACAACACGGAACACTGCTCGGTGCAATGGCACTCCTAGACACCCTATAACACGGTCACTGCCCTCATAGGACGTCCAAGACATCCACGGAACAATGGGCTGACCAAGGGGTCAAGCCAAGATAACTGGAGGCCAAACCGACGAAGAAAACAACACTGCATACTGCTCGGGATAAAGCCGCTCCTCCGAGATCCCTTGACACACATATGACTCTCATGGGACACCAAAGGCATCCATTGAGCCAAAGGCCAACAAGGTATTGAATCCTGGGTTCACCGGAGCCCAAGATAACTCGAGTAAGACACGAAAAATGGAAAGCATTAACGCTCCTATACCCAGCGTCACGATGATTAACTCGCCCTTACAGAGGGTCGTGATGTCATCAGAATGCGCCCATCATCTGGGTCGCGATCATACACTGACGCGGCGCTTAACAGGGTCACGTTAATACATGCGGCCAGAACCTCGGGCGCGATAACACATAGTCGCGGCCACCCCCTGAGTCGCGTTAACATAGGATCGCACCCATCACATGGGTCACGTTCCCAACCACCATACTATTCATCTCCTACACGAGACGCGGTGGCTGGTTGTAGCACGTTCAACTGGTAAACGCTACTAACACCAGGGGCACGTTCTCGTCCTGGTGCGAAACACGGAAAATCCACACAAAAAGCCATTTTCCACGCCCCAATCTTCTCCAAACGATGGGGAAACATTGCATAGACTTAATATCAACCTTCCACAAGTCAGAAGGGATCCAGAAAACCACAAAATGGTAAGAAACGGGCGATTTCCACAAATCGACCAAAAACAAGTCACGTGGGGAAACGGCCTCATATCGACCCCAAATCACGCTCAAATGGAGTTAAACTGGCGAGAATCGAATCCCAACATGCCAGGGGTTCAAATGATACCATTTAATGTGAAAACTATTACCTAGAATGGTGATTTCGCATCACACCCCCCGAACATGATTTCACCCTTAAAGCTGGAAAACCCGCTCAAACTCACACCGTTCGACTCCAAATCGTGAGAGGAAGCAGGAAAAGAGTAGGGTATCCATCCCCCTACCTCCACCAAAGATCTCACGCGCCGAAACGGCCAAACCATGCCAAAAATATCACACGAACAACCCACGCCGACTTCGAATCCACTGAATGGGATCGCACCTTCGCCACGCTTCATTCCTCGCGCCGTCACGCCCCAGGTCAGCTCCACGCCGTCACCACCTCGTCTAGCTCCGCCATGGTCGTACGCCCCGGGGGAGAGGAGAAGAGAGGAGAGAGAACAGAGAGGGAGAGAGTGAGAAACGTGAGAAGAGAGGGGAGAGAGTGGAAAGGGTTAAGAAAAAATAAAAAGGAAAAGAAATTAGCAATTTTCTTAAAATCTGATGTTTGGCTCAAAATTCTATAAACTCAAAAAAATACGAAAAAATAATCTTCGCGATCCTCGGAATGAGCATAACGCACATGTAGCATCCCGGAGTCTCAAAACTCAACGGTTCACTCTCCACGGGGTTCCGCAAGTTATACAAGGGAAAAACCCGAGTGGATCGTAAACCACAATCATGGACCCACGAAAGCACTCTGAAAGCTCTCCGATTCCGATCCGAAGAATCCAGGGTAATACATGGGAAGACACTCAGAAACCACCCAAAGAAACACGAAGAAATGCATCTCGTATGATAGGAGTACTGCCCACTAGAGTAAGGTCGATGCATCCACTGACATCTTAGTCCGCGTCCCAGGTGTCTCACTCGCCCCAGGCAAATCTGAGACATCGTACTAGTAACCATAGGACAAGGGTCTAGTCGGGGTTGTGCTCGTCAGCATGCGTCCAAAGTCCCCGACCATGTGTGCACACACTGACTGATTGCACTACGTCAGGCCCTCTTGCTAGTTTTCCTCCCGTCCCGGACTCGAGCCGCTACAGTTGGAGGCCCTATGGCAAACTAGCCTAACAACCATCACTCTCAGGTCTAGCTCTCCACCACCCCCGGGTGGGTAGGCACAAGCATGCCCTAGCAAGCTACGACTATTGGGAATGGTCACTCGAGAGAAAGACTCTCGGAAGGAACCAACGGAATACTGACAGGCTACCCACGAGCCCGCCATACATAGCTCGGAACACGGGTGGCACGATGCCACCGGACTCTGGACAGTCCACTAGACCTACTAAATCTAATGGTCCTTGAGTCATGGGACTCGAGTCAAGACCGTTGTACTGGACGGCTCCATGCCGTCAATCTACCCTAAACCTAGGGTCAAAACCACAGTTCAATATAGATTTTAAGGTGAAACATAGCCGCCGAGCTTAATCCCTTTCCAAAGGGAAACTAAGAAACCTCTAGCCCCAAGCTGGGTCATAAGACTCACAGTTCATAGGCCATACGCATGGCTCACACGGAAACTGCTTTTTGACGAAGCCAACGACGTGCGAGAATAGTCTTCTGCACTCATACCGATCCACGGTGACTTGATCTAGCGAATACACAGAACCCCAGAACACACGGGGTCACCTGGACTCTCAAAACCCTTGGGCACGCTAATCGAGATAACACGGTACCTTCAGACACCCAAAAACATGCTCACGGTACCCCCGGGGTGTCCGGGACATCCACGGGGCAAATGGTCGACCAATGGATCACAACCAGGTCGACCGGGGGCTAAGCGGGCCAAAGAACTGAGTTTCGGTCAACCAACACCCCTGGTTCGGTCGACCAATAGGGGACAAGTCAACCTTCCCACTGGGCGAGTCAACTTGCCCAGCGGCCAGCAGCCTTGTTGGCCTGGTCGGTTGACCGAACTGCCCAGTTCGAACGACCGAATTGGGCAGTAGGCCCTGTTTTGTTGGCCAGCTGTTCGGTCGACCGGCCTCAATCAGTCGGTCGATCGAAAACGGCAAGGACCCCGTCCGAACCTGCCCTAGGGGTTTGATTTCCACGCCCACTCAATCCCAATCGAGGGGGAAAACAACGGGGACCATTCCCCGGGTCCCAAACCATAAAAAGGAAGGGAAATAAATGGCAAAACGTCGATTGATTCGACGAAACCGTCACACGCCCTAAAAACATGATTTTAACTCCGGCATGAATAAAAACTAACTATCGGCTCGCCTCGGCCTACAAAACGTGGGGAAAATGAAGTACACGGGTTAGGGAACCATCCCCCTACCTCCACCGAAGATTTTCCGTGCCGAAGACGCCGTTTCCTCGTGAAAATGCTTTACGAACCCATGTCGACGTCCTGAACTCGCGAACGAGCACCGCACCTCCACCTCCCCGTTCCACGCTCCATCCTCGCCGCTCCACGCCCCAAAAGCCTCGCCACCTCGGCCCCACCTTCCTCCTTCGGCCGTCGGAGAAGAGAGAGAGAGAGAGAGAACGTGAGAGAGGGGAGTGAGAGAAATTAGAGATGGGAAGAGAGAGGGGGTGAGGTGGTTTAAATAGGAAAATTATTTGTGATTTAGAAAATCCAAAAAATACAAAATTAGGAAAAAAAATCATTCCCATGATCCTCAAAAAATGCACAACGCGCCTGCAATGTCCTGGAGCCCGAAATCACGACGGTTCACCCTACACAAGGTTCCGCATGCTCGACAGCCAAAAACCCGAGTAAATCATAAAACACGTTCTGGGACTCACAAAGGCGCTCCGAACTCACGGATTATGTTCCAGAAAAATGAAAAAAAAATCTTGGGAATTACACATATTATCCAGAAAATTGGTATTTTCTGCTCTATAAACTTGAGCCCTCTTCCTACGAAGATGAGATGACTACTGATGTTGCTACTGCCTTCGAAGAGAGAAGGGTCATCAGAGAAACAAAGAGCCACTTTGAAATCAAAAGAGAGAGAAAGAGAAAGAAGAAGAGAGTGTTGTATCCCTATGGTTTTGATGATGACAAACACCATAAGTCAAATGTCAGACACCATAAAAAATCAAACACATTAAGTCAAACAGATCGTGTCTGAAGCCTTCATGAGTCTGTGCATTGGAGTTTGTGCACTTGAGTCATTGGAGTCAGTGTGTCTGCATGAAGTCATTGTTTGTTGCTTTCGAGTCTAAGAACATTCTGCCTTAGCATTCATATAATGTCAATGTGTTCAGTTTAGCATAAAGAGGGTTGGTGCATATTTTCATCATGCATGACTAAGGTCGGTGCAAGTGTCTCTTACGCATGACTAAGGTCGGTGCATATTTTGCATCCTGCCTATAGAGGTCGGTGCAGATTTCAGCCATATGCATACAACATCGGTGCATATCCTATCTTACGTGTGTAGATGGTCAGTGCATTCCTTGTTCAATTGCTTATCAAGTCAGTGCATCTTTCGCCTTGTACATAAAAGGTCCGTGCATATCTGCATTTAGCATAAAGAAGGTCGGTGCAACTTTCGCCTTGCACTAACCCAGGTCGGTGCACTATTGCAGGATCACATATAAGGTCAGTGTAACATTTCTGTACTACATATAGGTCGGTGCATGCTTGTGCTAACTGTCTAAGGTCGATGCGTGTCTTCCAGACTGCATATGAGGTCGGTGCACTTTCATGTCTGTTCGTTAGAAAATCGGTGCACACTCTGTTCGGCATAGAAGGTCGGTGCACATCCACCTTGTCTTACTAAAGTCGGTGCACACTATGCCTGCGCATATAGAAGGTCGGTGCAAGGTTTGTCATACGCATGCTAAGGTCGGCACATATTTTGCCTGAGCATGTAGAAGGTCAGTGCAATGTTTGCATCAGGTCTATGCATGTTTTGCCATACGCATGCATGAGTCGGTGTACACTTTAGCTCTATGAATATAAGGTCCATGCACTTCACTATTTAGAGTCTGTGCAAAGCTTAGGCTTCAAAAGGTAAAGTCAGTGCCAACCTTCATAACAGTGTCTTTGCCATGTGAGTCATATGGTCGAGCATCTACTAAGCAACCTACAAACTTACCTCACGTGGAATCTAAAGTACCAGGTCGATGGCACGTGATCCAAGGCAAGGAGCGGCCCATCACGATTCTGACACGTGGAACCTCAAAGGATCAGATCTGCGTGAAAGTTTGGGTGGGAAATGTGGTACCCACGCGCCCATTGTCTGCCTATAAAAAGGGATCGAAGGTTGGGAGAAGAAGGTGAGAGAGTGGAGCTGAATTGAGAAAAAAAAAGAGAATATCTGAAGCCACTGTCAGTGCTGAAATTCCCCCCATTCGAGATGAGAGAAAAGCCAGGAGAAAAGTCAAAAAGTGAGAGAACCAGTTCAGAGAGAGAAGAGCCTGAGTCATCGTCGATCTTGAGTCTGAAAGCCTACTTCTACGGAAGCTACATTGTTATTGTGTCTGGGCGATTGTTTTTGTTATTTTTCATCTTCAAGTTTTTTGCCTTTTCAATTCCATTCTGTTACCCTCTAAGTTCACTTGGAGGAAGGGAGAGGTACTCCGATTTCCCTCCATCGTGTTTGGAGGAAGAGAGGAACGATCCTCTGGTTCGTGAGTTGCTGGGAGCAATTCACGGGGTTCCATTTGCTGATTACTAAAGAAAGGAGGTTGGACCTCCAATGACTCTTCTGGTCTTCAGAAGAGCGAGGAGAGTGTTCCTCGGGGCAAGCTGTAAGGCAGCGGGTGTTAGCAGACTGAGTCAGCGGTTCTTAATTACTTAGTGCAAGGAAGCCTTACTCTGGTAGAGTAAGGGGTGGATGTAGATTCCGGATAGCGATCGAACCACCTTAAAAATTCTCTATTCTATCTGTGTGGATTGCTTGGTTGTTCTCTCGATTTGGTTCATGAACGTCAGCTATTCATTTATTGGTTCATCTTAACTTTGTCTCTCGATAAGCTTCTATCTATCTGTCTGCTCTGTGGCCGGATTATGAAAGTTTCACTACTGCGTTTCAAGATTACATAATTTGTTTTTTTCAAATTTTCTGAATTGGGAGTGATCTATTCATCCCCCCCTTCTAGCTCACTTTCTGTGTGAACTATCAATTGGTATCAGAGAAGGTTACCCAACATGTGGTCCAACGACCAGGGTAAATCTGGATCTAGCACTCCTCGCAGTTTCATGGCTGAGGGACAGTCAATTAGTCGCCCTCCGTTTTTTTGATGGTAATAACTACTTTTACTGGAAAAACAGGATGGAAGTATTCCTGAGAGCGCAGAGCCACGAACTCTAGAGAGTGATCACCACAGGACCATACGATCTCCCACCAAATGAAGAGGCATGGACAAAAGATCACATCAGACTTTCAACAGTCAACTGGACGGCTCTAAACATAATTCAATGCGCAGTACATCCAGAAGAGTACGCTAGGATCTCAGCCTGCCAGACAGCCAAGAAGATGTGGGATGAACTAGAGCTCATCTACGAAGGTACATGCCAAGTCAATGCCACCAAGGTAAATATGCTCACCTCGGAGTATGAACTGTTTAAGATGAAGTCCGAGGAGACCATCACAGAAATGTATGCTAGGCTTTCGCTGATCACTAACAATCTTATGTTGTGCCCCTTAGGCACAAGCATATGATATTTTATTTTGATGATAGCAACACAGTGAGAGTAGTCATTGTGTTTTGTATACATTGCCCTGCTGCATTGCATGCGTTCAAGTCAGTACATTGCTTAAGTCTGTATAGGGTATTTCATGCATGCTATCAAGCCAGCACAAGTCCATACATCCGCATGCTATCAAGTCCACACAGTCTATACATTCATATAGCATGTCTGCACGCTATAAAGTCTGTACAAAGTCTTTCTAGTGTCTAGCTAGCAAGTCCATACGTTGCTCATGCATATACAGTGTCTGCACGCCATATAGTCTATACATTGCATTACTGCATCGCTGCATAGACTAAGTCTATACATCCCCGTCAGTTCATGCATCAATTAGCAAGGTCTATACAACCTTCTTGGCATAGGCATGCGATCAAGTCTATACATTGCATGAGCATAGTCAGAGCACTCAAGTCTGTACATTGCATGTGTCCCAGACATAGCAAGTCTGCACATCACAGACAAAGTCTGTACATTCGCCACCATGCATTAAGTCTCAAAGTCTGTACAGCCTTTTGCATTGGACTTAAAGTCTATACATTGGCAAGTCTGTACATCGGCATGTTCATGCATTCATCTCAAGTCTGTACACCCACCAGCTGAACTGAGCAAAGTCTATACATCCGATTGTTCAGCTCATGGCTAAGTCTGTACAGCCAGTGCATATGTTAAGTCTATACATTGCATCTTTACCTACGTTCTGAACTGAGTAAGTCTATACACTCCTTATCTTTTCCTAAGTTCAGTTCAGCAAGTCTGTACATTGGGCTATCACTTAAAGTCTATACATCCCTTGGCTAGAACTGTGCAAGTCTATACATCGCCAAGTCTGCACATGCAAGTAAAGTCTGTACAGCGTCTAGCGTCTTACCTCAAAGTCTATGCATCGGCCAGGCAAGTCTGTACATCGCATCGTCTTATGCATCGTCTCAATCAAAGTCTATACATTGCAGCCTGTTCATGTTCTAGCTTTCAAAGTCTAGACATTGTCTGCCCTGCAGAACACTAAGTCCATACATTAGCACTGTAGCATGCACGAACTCTAAGTCTGTACATTCGTTGCATCTTGTGCATGCATTATTCAAAGTTTGTACAACCTGTGTTCGCAACACAAAGTCTGTACATCGTTCTGCTTGCACAAACGCCAAGTTTATACATTGGCTTTGCTTGCACGAGCTGAAGTCTATACAGTCCACTATGCTCAGAATTTGACGCCCATCAACAGTGGCGTCCGTTCTGAATCTGACGCCTAGGAAAGAGTCGTCTTTTTGTTGTGCATCAATTTATCAAAGTCTAGACATCGTCTGGTTGCATAACGCATAGTCTGTACATTATGCATTGTGTTCTCATGCCTTAAACACTAGGCATTGCAATGTCTATACACTGCTATCGCATGTACACCAAGTCCACACATCTGTTGACGGCACGTCTATGCACTCATCATCAATGTACACACTTTGCTTGATGCATTCTACATTACACTTTACCAAGTCTATACAACGTCTGCATAGTGAACATGAAGTCTGTACAATGGTCGACGGCATGTTAGTGCATTCAGTTTTGTTGTGCATACTTCACCTTGTGCACACTGCATTACACTTCAGCAAGTCTATACAACGTCTGCACATTACATACTATAAAGTCTACACACTGCATTACACACTTCAAAGTATGTACATTGTTCAGAACGTAAAGTCCATACAGCCATTGTGCATTCATTCTTGATGTACATACTTTGCTTACTTAAACTGATAATTCTCTCTATCTGACAGGTACTGTTCGTGAAGCTTATGAAGGGCACGTGATCCGAGGCTGGAAGGGTTGACAGGATGCTGCCACATGGAGACATTCTCTGGGCGGGAAATGTGGAAGCCACACGCCCTCTTGGTTACTGCTGCTATAAAAGCAAGCCTTCTTCCTCAGAAGAAGACTGATCGTGATAAAAGGAGCAGAGGCAGAGTGAGAGCTTCCACGATCCAGCAGAAGAGAAAAGAAAGAGAAGAAGGAGAGAGTTGAGAGAGAGTTGAGAGAGAGATCGAAACTCTTGTGTTCAAGCTGTTAGTCAGCGTTTGTAGTGGAGGATTCCACTGGACGGCTAAGCTGTATTGCCCAGCAGTTTTGCAGAGGAGGATTCCTCTGGACAGCAAGCTGTGAGGCTCAGCAGGTAGGTGGATACCTCGGACAGCAAGCTGTGAGGCTCAGCGGGCTGTAGGCAAGCTGTGAGGCCCAGCGGTTCAAGATGTGAGTCAGCAGTAATCCACACTCGGGTTGAGTGTGGGGTGGATGTAAGTCTGGAGGACCGAACCACCTAAAAATATCTTGTCTACTATGTGTTTGTTTTGTGGTTTGCATCGCCTCTTTATTCTAGTACTCTACGTAGTAGATGTTTGTTTAAGTTCTTCAACAGTTCTGGTTGGTCTTTGATTTGTGCATTCTATCTGTTTAGCAGAATTTCTCATTCCGCAATTGATTCTACTGCAGTAGTTTTTATCGGGTGTTTGATCTATTCACCCCCCTCTAGATCACCCTAAGCGTCCCAACAATTGGTATCAGAGCCTAACTCTTTGTGCAGGACTAACATCTTAAAGAGGAACGGCCATGGTTGCTAGAGGGTTAACAGCAGAGGGACAGTCCACTACGAAGCCACCATTCTTCGACGGATCCAACTACCCATATTGGAAGAATCGGATGCAGGTCTTCCTCAGAGCCAAAGATTACGAGGTCTGGAAAATTGTGAGCAAAGGTCCTTATGAGCTACATGAGAACGAGGAATTGTGGACTAGAGAAGAAACCAGGAAATCTACTCTGAATTGGAGTGCCATCAATGCCATTCAGTGTGCACTCCATCTCACTGAATTTGATGGAGTGTCATCCTGCAAGACGGCGAAGGAGATGTGGGATACCCTTGAAGTCATTTATGAGGGAACATCTCAAGTGAGAGAGACGAGGGCAAATATGCTAGTGTCAAAGTATGAAGCATTTCGGATGAAGCCCGGTGAGACAGTGACCGAAATGTATGCTCGTCTGACCATTATAACAAATGGTCTAGGAAATCTGGGAAAATGTTATACTGATCATGAAGTTGTGAGGAAGATCCTTCGATCGTTGGCTCCTATATGGCATACCAAAGCAACTATGGTTGAGGAGTCAAAAGATCTACAAAAGATGAAACCTAATGAGCTGATAGGCTCTTTGATGGCGTATGAGATGAATCTTCTACAAGCTGAAGAGCTCGAATACAAGAAACCTATTGCTCTGAAGGCCAAGCATAGCTGTTCAAAACAGTCCAGATGCAATGGATCATCCAGTGATCGGAGCCTGTCTGGATCGGAGCTTGAAAAGGATGAACTAGCTATGATTACAAGAGAGTTCAGAAGATTTCTTAGAACAGAAGGGAAAAATGTCTACAGAAAACACCACAGCAGGAACCAAAACAGGTATAAATTTAACCCTGCTGAAAAATATGACAATAATACTTGTTATCATTGCAGGAAGACTAGCCATATGAAGGCTGATTGTCCAGAGTTACAGAAAATCAAAGGAAGACCATGGAAGAAAGCGCCAAAGGGAAAGGCCATGGTCAGTACATGGAGTGATGAGGAAGAAGGCACACTGAGCACTTCCTCAGATAGTGAGAAACAAGAAAAGGACATCTGCTTGATGGCCAGGAATGGAGAAGAAGAAGAAGAGTCTGATTAGGTATCATCCCCTTTCGAACATTATACTATTTCTGATTGGGAAGATGCTTATGGAGAACTGTTAGATAAAGCGAATGATATTAAGAAGGAAAATAGACTCTTGAAGAAGAAAATGAATTCTCTGGTTAATGATAAAACACTTTCTGATAAAGTTGCATGTTTACAATCAGAGAATGACAAATTGAAAAGTGCATGTTCTGAGTTTGATGAATTAAAGCATGTTTTGATTGACAGTAGGAAAGAAAATGAATGGCTGAAAAATGTTCTTGATGAGTTGAAATTGAAAATTCAAGAGTCTGAAAATGAAATAAAGATTTCAACTGAAAAATATGAAGCTATCTTGTCAGTGAATGCTGAATTGAAGAAAACTATTGAAAATCTGGAAAATGAAAATTTTGACAAAAGGAAAATCATTGAAAGCATGACCCAAGGAACAGAAAATCTTAATGCCTTGCTAGGGTCAAAAGTCAACTTCAGAAAGGAGGGTCTCGGTTTTAATCCCTCAGCTAAAAAGAGTTTTGAATTGAAAACCATTTCATTCGTGGGAGAAAAGAATAAAGGACCACTCATAAAAATGGTCAATGAAAAATCTGTTTTCAATAATGTAAAATCAAAGGTGTCCAGTGCTAAGGACAAGGGAAAGCAGAAAGTTGTAGAGCCAAGAGCTGCATGCTCTTCTCCCAAGGGTAAGTCCAAAGCTAGCACATCAAAACCCCAGTCCAAGGCTGCTAAGTCTCCACCACCATCAACTGCTCAGAAAAAGACCCAATATAAGTTAGTGCAGAAACCTAGAGGGTCAAAGGTGACAGGGAGACCAAATGTAGCTAGGAACCAGTTTGCACATCCCTATTTCCCTCGAGCCCAAGTCTATCATCACATTCACTCACAACTACTTAATAGGTTTGGGTGGAATCCTATGTACATGAGGTCTAGGTATCAGAATTTCCCCACTCAGCCCTATAGATCTCAGCCAGCTAGGAGACGGGATAGTCACTTTAGGACATGGAGTCCTAGACAACAGGTGTTCTATGGTCAGCCTAGGACCAATTTGGGCCACAACTTCCAGTACACTCATTGGCCAAGGCACTGGCAGAAAAACAACAATGTTTCTAATAAAATGAGTGCCAGGACTACACAAAAACCATCACAGCACCAGAAAAATAAAGCTAAACCTGTTGGTGCTGAGAAAAAGAAAAATAACAAAAAGAATTCTCAAGCTGTAGAATCCACCAAACGATCCACTTTCACACAAGTGTGGATCCCTAAACAGCTTTTGTCATGTTTTCACTCTCACATATCTGCTTCTGTCTTGGGGCCCAAACTATCTTGGGTTCCAAAATCTGCTCCCTAAGTGTGTTTGCAGGTATGCCTGGTAGCCGGGAACAAAATGATGAAACATGAATAGCTACTCCAGGCATATGACAAGAGGTAGGGCCAAAAATTCTAAAAGCTGAAAGAAATTGGAGGCCTTGTCAACAATCTGATGCAACACCAAGGGTAAAAATAAATCAGTCAGGTAAAGCAGGTAAGTGATTTACCTTCAGAATTGAGAAAGTCATGTTGATTTGGTTGTTTAATTTCTGATGTTCTCTTCTTGGCTAGCTGATCAGTCTGCATTCCAGACTCAGCTACTGAATTTAATTCTGCATAAATTTGATGCTCTTCTTCTGCCATATATTGCACTGAGTTTGAATGGTTCATTTAATGCATATAGTTGATGCATGTGTCTAATGTCTGCATATATCATTTGCATCAAGGATGTTGTTTAATGCATATAGGACTGCTTTGCACTGCATTTCTTTGCATGACCACTATGGTATATAGGGTTCAGTCTTCATATAGAGCAGTGTACTGCATATCATTGAATTTGAAAATTTTAAAAAGAAATGACTCATTGCATAGCATATTTTTGCATCATGGTGTCAGGGGGAGCTGAAAGTTATGTTCAGTACGTTGAACATTTTTCACTCCTCATTGCTCCCACTCACTCCATTCATAATCTTTGACATCAGATGCTCTTGGACTTTCATGCCTATTGCTATCACTTTTTAACAATTGCCATCATTTCCCTAACCTTCACTGAACAACAGCATTACTTCGGGTGTAGTGCATTGAGCTGTGGCCATTGCAATTGTTCATTTATAAGAATCACTCTTGCAAATTGAGAGGAACTAAAGGTTTAACCTTTATAAATTGAAGAGTTAAGTGTCTGCACTTCAGAACTTGAGATACAAGAAAACTTTTATAGCTCTTAATCTTTGTCTCATGGTTAGAATAGAAAAAGTTTTTTTTAATGCCTGAATGTGTTAAACTGGATATGTCTAGAAAAGGTAAATAGAGTGTGTACTGTTTTTTAAACAATCACTCTAAAAGAAATAAGGGCAGCAGTAAATAAGATCATCAATGTAAAGAGCTGAACACAGTGACAGAGCAATGGCTGAATTGCACTAAGAAACTGTGATCTCCTCCAAAGAAGCAGGAGAATTCATAAGTCATGAAGTGCTTCAGTCTATCTCTGTTCATAGGGTCAAATCTATAGGGGGAGTCTTCACCAAGTAACTGGGGGTACTGGCCTCTGATCAAGGTGTGCCCTTAATGTCAAAGGTGAAAATTGTTCCTTGTAGGTCTTGATCTGAAGTAGATCTAGTAGTTTATGCCTAGTACCTGGGGGTACCTGCCTCTGATGAAGGTGTACACCTAATGTCAACAGCATAAATGTCACTGGTCTATTCACTTAGCTCAGTTTCTGAAAATTAAAAAGTGAAAAACAAACTACTGCAACCCTTTGAAATCAAAAGTCATTGAGTGAAAATTATTTTTCTCAATACATATTCAAGTTGCCTTTCTTAAACTTCCATGATTAATCACAAAGGGTATTATTTTTGACTTATCTATTAAAATCATGTGCCTTAGATTCATTGCTATAAATGGAGTCTATAACTCTTTTTCAGTGGTCAGCTTCTTTACTCTATTTTTATCACTGTTAAACCTGAATTTTTTCAAGATTGTATATTACTGATTCTTATACTTTAACTGCTGTTTATAATCCTGCTCACTTTCTGAACCAATGCTTCAGCTGTTGTCTTGTGACCCTCCTACCTTCTCTACCTTTTGATTATCTGTCCATATTCCTTTTCATAGGGGGAGAAATAATTCAGGGGGAGTTCTTCATTCAGAGGGAGTTTGAGCTGTTCTAAGGGAAATCTGCATGTATACTGCACCTTGCACTCATGTTTTTCTTTCTTTTTGATCATGTCAAAGGGGGAGAAATTTAATTTGGTGACTCACTGTCACTTTGTTGCCATCATCAAAAAGGGGGAGAATGTTGTGCCCCTTAGGCATAAGCATATGATATTTTGTTCTGATGATAGCAATACAGTGAGAGTAGTCATTGTGTTTTGTATACATTGCCCTGCTGCATTGCATGTGTTCAAGTCAGTACATTGCTTAAGTTTGTATAGGGTATTTCATGCATGCTATCAAGCCAGCACAAGTCCATACATCCGCATGGTATCAAGTCCACACAGTCTATACATTCATATAGCATGTCTGCACGCTATAAAGTCTGTACAGAGTCTTTGTAGTGTCTGGCTAGCAAGTCCATATGTTGCTCATGCATATACAGTGTCTGCACGCCATATAGTCTATACATTGCATTGCTGCATCGCTGCATAGACTAAGTCTATACATCCCCGTCAGTTCATGCATCAATTAGCAAGGTCTGTACAACCTTCTTGGCACAGGCACGCGATCAAGTCTATACATTGCATGAGCATAGTCAGAGCACTGAAGTCTGTACATTGCATGTGTCCCAGACATAGCAAGTCTGCACATCATAGACAAAGTCTGTACATTCGCCACCATGCATTAAGTCTCAAAGTCTGTACAGCCTTTTGCATTGGACTTAAAGTCTATACATTGGCAAGTCTGTACATCGGCCTGTTCATGCATTCATCTCAAGTCTGTACACCCACCAGCTGAACTGAGCAAAGTCTATACATCCGATTGTTCAGCTCATGGCTAAGTCTGTACAGTCAGTGCATATGTTAAGTCTATACATTGCATCTTTACCTACGTTCTGAACTGAGCAAGTCTATACACTCCTTATCTTTTCCTACATTCAGTTCAGCAAGTCTGTACATTGGGCTATCACTTAAAGTCTACACATCCCTTGGCTAGAACTGTGCAAGTCTATACATCGCCAAGTCTGCACATGCAAGTAAAGTCTGTACAGCGTCTAGCGTCTTACCTCAAAGTCTATGCATCGGCCAGGCAAGTCTGTACATCGCATCATCTTATACATCGTCTCAATCAAAGTCTATACATTGCAGCCTATTCGTGTTCTAGCTTTCAAAGTCTAGACATTGTCTGCCCTGCAGAACACTAAGTCCATACATTAGCACTGTAGCATGCACGAACTCTAAGTCTGTACATTCGTTGCGTCTTGTGCATGCATTATTCAAAGTCTGTACAGCCTGTGTTCACAACACAAAGTCTGTACATCGTTCTGCTTGCACAAACGCCAAGTTTATACATTGGCTTTCCTTGCACTGAAGTCTATACAGTCCACTTTGCTCGGAATTTGACGCCCATCAACAGTGGCGTCCGTTCTGAATCTGACGCCTAGGAAAGAGTCATCTTTTTGTTGTGCATCAATTTATCAAAGTCTAGACATCGTCTGGTTGCATAACGCATAGTCTGTACATTGTGCATTGTGTTCTCATGCCTTAAACACTAGGCATTGCAATGTCTATACACTGCTGTCGCATGTACACCAAGTCCACACATCTGTTGACGGCACGTCTATGCATTCATCATCAATGTACACACTTTGCTTGATGCATTCTACATTACACATTAGCAAGTCTGTACAACGTCTGCATAGTGAACATGAAGTCTGTATAATGCTCGACGGCATGTTAGTGCATTCAGTTTTGTTGTGCATACTTCACCTTGTGCACACTGCATTACACTTCAGCAAGTCTATACAACGTCTGCACATTACATACTATAAAGTCTACACACTGCATTACACACTTCAAAGTATGTACATTGTTCAGAACGCAAAGTCCATACAGCCATTGTGCATTCATTCTTGATGTACATACTTTGCTTACTTAAACTGATAATTCTCTCTGTCTGACAGGTACTGTTCGTGAAGCTTATGAAGGGCACGTGATCCGAGGTTGGAAGGGCTGACACGATGCTGCCACGTGGAGGACTTCTCTGGGCGGGAAATGTGGAAGCCACACGCCCTCTTGGTTGCTGCTGCTATAAAAGCAAGCCTTCTTCCTCAGAAGAAGACTGGTCGTGATAAAAGGAGCAGAGGCAGAGTGAGAGCTTCCACGATCCAACAGAAGGGAAAAGAAAGAGAAGAAGGAGAGAGTTGAGAGAGATGTTCCTCAGATCTTTGGTTCAAAACCAGATCTGAGTATTGCTCACTTGTTTGAGCTACATTCCCTGCAGGGATACATTTTATCTTTCGTTTGTTTTTGTTTTGTTTTTCGAAACTCTTGTGTTCAAGCTGTTAGTCAGCGTTTGCAGTGGAGGATTCCACTGGACGGCTAAGCTGTATTGCCCAGCGGTTTTGCAGAGGAGGATTCCTCTGGACAGCAAGCTGTGAGGCTCAGCAGGCGAGGTGGATACCTCGGACAGTAATCTGTGAGGCTCAGCGGGTTTTAGGCAAGCTGTGAGGCCCAACGGTTCAAGCTGTGAGTCAGCAGTAATCCACACTTGAGTTGAGTGTGGGGTGGATGTAGGTCTGGAGGACCGAAACACCTAAAAATATCTTGTCTACTATGTGTTTGTTTTATGGTTTGCATCGCCTCTTTATTCTAGTACTATGCGCAGTAGATGTTTGTTTAAGTTCTTCAGCAGTTCTGGTTGGTCTTTGATTTGTGCATTCTATCTGTTTAGCAGAATTTCTCATTCCGTAATTGATTCTGCTGCAGTAGTTTTTATCGGGTGTTTGATCTATTCACCCCCCTCTAGATCACCCTAAGCGTCCCAACATCTTAAAGGGCTTGGGAAATAGGTTTCAGAAGGGGATCTAGTATGGAAAATCCTTAGGTCGTTAACCCCCGCAGGGCACACCAAGGCCATTGTGATAGAGGAGTCTAGGGATCTGTCAAAACTGACAGTCACTGAGCTGATAGGATCCCTAATGACTTATGAAATGAATTTTAAAAGAAATGGTGAGGGAAGTGACAAGAAGGGCAAGAACATTGCTCTCAAGTTGTCCCGTAGTAGCAGTGGGAGTAGCAATAGTAGTAGTAGTGGGGAGTCTAACGGGTTCTCAGACCTTGATCAAGAGGAGCAAGCTATGTTGACTCGACAATTTCGGAAGTTCTTAAGAACTAAGGGAAAAATATTTAGAAGAAGAAGATCGCATACTTCTGGTAAGCATTTTGATTCTAACAATGATAAAAATAAGAATGCTAAGAAGATCACATGCTTTCATTGCAGGAGGACTAGACACATGAAGGGAGATTGCCCCGATCTCCAGAAGAAAAGCTCCAAGGTGCAAAAGAAGAAACCTCAGGATATGGTTTGCACGTGGAGTGACGAGGAGGAAGACCCTGAGGCCAACTCTTCAGAAGAAGACGACCAAGGAATATGCCTTATGGCTAACAATAAGGAAGAGATAACCAATATTTTTGAGAATTTCTCTATTGATGACTGGGAAGATGCCTATGTTGAACTGTTAGATAAGTTTAATGCTTTGAGTAAAGACCATAGGGTGGTAAAGAGAAAACTGAATGTTGCTAATGAAGAACAAAATCAAACTGACAAAGAAAATCAAAAGGTCAAGGAAGAATTAGAAGAGATGAATTCTCTCAGAAAGGAAAATAAAAATCTTAAGTCTAAAAACAAAGCAGTTCAAAAACAACTTGATGAATTTAAGTTAAAACTTTAAGAAAGCCAAAGTGAAAATAGATTAACCACTGAAAAGAATGAAGTTGTTAGGAAGGTGAATTCTGAACTTTAGAAAAAATTGTGAAACATTGCAAAAAGAATTGGAAGACAAACAAAGAACTCTAGAAAAATTTGTTCAAGGAAAAATAAATTTGGATACCATGCTAGGTGCTAGGGTTAATTTCAACAAAGAAGGTTTAGGCTATAACCCAACACAAAAGAAACCCTTTGAATTCACAATAGTGACATTCTGTCCAGAAAAGGGGAAAGAAAAACTAGACACACCATCCAGCTCCAACAATGCTCAGAATGTCCAACAACCAAGGAATGATTCGTCAAACCATGCTGGACAACAGTTTAAAATTGGAAAGAACTCAACTAGGCAAGCCCCTATGTGTAACTACCAGAACAAGAACTTTCACAAGTCAAGACATATGACCCAGAATAGAAATTCATTCTTCTATAAAAACATGGGTCAATACAAGAAAAACTGGCGAAATCATGTTCCACAGAAACTCTTTAATGAATATGTCCACCCTAGACAGAATGGGTACAAGAGATACCCGAGGAATGAATAGTCCAACAATAGGAACAGATTCCACACCATTAGGCCAAGTGGACAGAACTCTAGTTATAATTTCAACAAAACTGTCAACAACATGCACAAGAAAAATACTGTGAAATAGTTTTAGATTCCAAAATTTCTGCTTAGAGATTTGAACAATGTCTTTGGACCCAATCTATCTTGGGTTCCAAACTACTCTGCTTGATCTGTCCTTTACAGGTTAGCCTAGCAGCTGAGCACAACAGGTGGTACCTAGATAGCGACTGCTCCAGGCACATGACAGGCGACCGATCCAAATTCAGCAAACTGGAAATGAAGGTAGGGGGTCTGGTCAAATTTGGAGGAAAGAATAGAGGTAAGATTGTTGGAATAGGAACAGTTGGTAAGTCTTCCACAAACTCTATTGAAAAAGTTTTGCTTGTAGAGGGTCTTCAACACAACTTGCTTAGTATTAGTCAGTTATGTGACAAGGGTCACAGAGTTGTGTTCGATAATAATGTATGAAAAATACTTGAAATAAATTCTGACAAGGTCAAGTTTGAAGCACATAGAGTCAATAATATTTACATTATAGATTTAAATGAAAAACCTGAATCAAATCTTTGTTTGGCTGTTGATCTTGAAAATAAGGCATTTAATTGGCACAGACATTTAGGACATGCTAGCTTCTCTACATTGAATAAATTGGTCAAACATGATTTAGTTAGAGGCATGCCTAAGATTAAATTTAGTTCCATCTTAAAAATTTATGATGCATGTGTTCTAGGCAAACAAACTCGTAAATCATTTAAACTCAAATCTGAGTCTTTGTCCTCCAAGCCAATTGAGCTTTTACATATATATCTCTTTGGCCCAACCAGGACTCAGAGTCTAAATGGGAAGAGATTTGGGTTTGTGATTGTAGATGATTTTACCAGATTTTCATGGTTATTTTTCTTAGCAAATAAAAGCGATGCTTTTCAAAAATTTGAACACTTTTTCAATAAAGTCAAACAAGAAGGAATTCACAGAATTTTCATGATTCAATCTGACCATGGAGGAGAGTTTGAGAACTCTATATTTTCTGAATTTTGTAACAATGAGGGACTAACTCACAGATTTTCTTCTCTCAGGACTCCGGAGCAGAATGGCATAGTGAAGAGAAGAAACCGCACAATCATTGAAATGGCAAGACCTATGCTGGTGGAGAGTTAGCTACCCAGAAGGTTTTGGGCAGAGGCAACTAACACCACTTGCTACACCATCAACAGAGCCTTGGCAAGACCCGTCCATAAGAAAACCCCCTATGAACTCTTGAAAGGTAAGAAGTCAAATGTTTCATACTTTAGGATTTTTGGTTCAAAATGCTTTATTCATAACAATGATAAAAAAAGATCTAGATAAATTTGATGCAAGGAGTACCCCAGGAATTTTTCTAGGATACTCTGAAATAACTAGGGCATATAGGGTGTTAAATATTTTAGACCAAATAGTAGAAGAATCTCCTCATGTTATATTCAATGAAACAAACACTGTTACTAATTTAGATGATGATGACAGGAGCTCAAAGCATGATGAAAACTTTCTGGAGGATATATTGGAGGAAGAATCTGAAGCACATGAAGAACCAAATGCTCCAAATCAAGTAAGGTCAGACGAAACAGGTGAATCTTCAACTAATGTTAGAATCTTGAAAGATCACCCTGTGAATAACATCATAGGTAACCTAGGAGATCCCCCTAGGACTAGGTCTTATCTCAAAAATGTAAATCATCAAGATCTAGTTGATTTAGTGTCACGGATTGAGCCCAAATCTATTGATGAGGCTTTGAATGATGAATCATGGGTTAATGCTATGAGTGAGGAACTAGGTCAATTTGAAAGAAATAATGTTTGGCAACTAGTTCCGAGACCTGAAAATACAAATGTAATAGGAACTAAATGGGTCTTCAAAAATAAAATGAATGAGGATGGAATAATTTCAAGAAATAAAGTCAGACTAGTAGCCAAAGGTTACTGTCAGGAATTTGGAGTTGATTTTGATGAATCCTATGCACATATTACTAGGATGGAGGCAATAAGAATTTTAATGGCTTTTACATGTTCCAAAAATATAAAACTTCATCAAATGGATGTCAAAAGTGCTTTTTTAAATGGATTCATTAAAGAAGAAGTCTTTGTAGAACAACCCCCCGGATTTCAATTATCTTCACATCCTAACAAGATTTTCAGGTTAAATAAAGCTCTATATAGTCTAAAGCAGGCTCCTCGGGCCTGGTATGAGAGGCTGACAGAATTTCTGATCAGCAAGGGCTACAACAGAGGTAAGGTGGATCAAACCCTGTTTACCAAAAGTTTGAGTAAGGATCTCATCATAGTTCAGGTATATGTAGATGACATAGTCTTTGGCTCAACATGCATTAAACTATGTAATGAATTTGCTCAATTGATGTCTGCTGAATTTGAAATGAGTTTGGTAGGAGAATTAAAATAGAGGTAAGGTGGATCAAACCCTGTTTACCAAAAGTTTGAGTAAAGATCTCATCATAGTTCAGGTATATGTAGATGACATAGTCTTTGGCTCAACATGCATTGAACTATGTAATGAATTTGCTCAATTGATGTCTGCTGAATTTGAAATGAGTTTGGTAGGAGAATTAAAATACTTCCTTGACTTGAAGGTACAACAGCTGGATGATGGATGCTTCATTAACCAGACCAAGTACACCTTGGACATTCTCAAGCGCTTTGGCATGAACAATTTGAAGCATATCTCAACTCCAATGGGTACCAATACATTATTAGATGCAGACGAATCAGGTAAAGAAGTGGATGCAAAATTATATCGAGGTATGATTGGATCTCTACTCTATTTAACTGTCTCAAGACCTGATATACAATTCAGTGTAGGTATGTGTGCTAGGTATCAATCTAGGCCTACTGAATTGCATCTAGCTGTTGTGAAAAGGATTTTTAGATATATCTGCTACACACACTCTAGGATTGTGGTTTTCTGCATCACATACCCTAGATCTGATTGCATATACGGATGTAGACTATGCTGGGTGTAAGCTAGATAGGAAGAGCACTAGTGGTCAATGTCAATTTCTAGGTGGGTGTTTAGTTTCTTGGGCTTCCAAGAAACAACACTCTGTCGCCCTCTCCACTGCAGAAGCTGAGTATGTAGCTACAGGGAGCTGTGGTACACAGGTGATCTAGATTAAACACCAGCTTCAGGACTACCAAGTAGACCTGGGCTGCACACCCATATATTGTGATAATACTAGTGCCATAAATCTTGTAAAAAATCATGTCTTACATTCTCGCACCAAACATATTGAAATCAGACATCATTTTATCAGAGATGAGATTTCTAAAAACACTTTTGAATTGATCCATGTAGACACTGCCCATCATATAGCTAATATCTTTACTAAACCTCTGTACAATGACAAATTCACCACCTTGAGGAGAGAACTAGGGATTTTTAAAACCCCCTGAATTTCTGAATCTTGGAATAAAATACATCCATGCTTCTGTGTCCATGTTGAGCTGCATGCTGACCTCACTTGCATGAATTATCATCTAGAATCTGTCATTTATTTATTTTTAGCATGCATAACCTGTTGGTATATCAAATGATAAGCTGGGAGAAGGTCAGATTCCTTCTGACTTGAAACCCACATCATGTGTGAGGAGGTCTTCTGACCTACGTTCTCCACCTTGTACCACAGGCTCATTTACATATAGGTCAGGTTCAATGTCCATAAATTTAGCTTTTCTACATTTCAATACATTGTGCATTCCAGCTGTCGGCTTAACTGATTCATATTGTGAGGGGGAGGTATTCTAGGTATGCTCTGTGTAGAAGGCTTCTGTTGGTGTGAAGCTGATAGGTGTAAGTTCATCAGTCAGTCAAGGTGACAGGGAGAGTTGCTTGTTTGTCAGTTTGAGGTCTTAGGAGACTGATTCAAAAGGTTTTTTTTTTTAGAACTTGGCACTGCACAAAGCTTCTTCAGAACCTTATGCAGTTTTTATTTCACAAAAGCCAGAATTTCTCAACTCTCTTAAATTTCCAAATCTGATTAACTAAAATTTAGCCAAAAAACTTCTCTCTAATAATCCTGCAAAGACCTAGATAGAGAACCTGAAGACTCTCTTCCTACATCATTAATGAACATGGATCACTGTTGATTTTTATGTCATGAAATCTCCTAAATGTTTGAAACTTAAATTTCTGGAAGCAAAACTCTCTGAGGATCAGTACATCTGGTATTGTCTTCAAACATCATATAACAAATAAAATCAATTTCTTTAGGGGCATTTCAACATTTCAGAGCAACGTTCTAGTTACCGAGAAACTAGACACTTCATCAACGAAATGAAACACTCTCTATGTCATGAAGTGCCAAAATATCTCTGTTTAAAAAGTTTCTAAAAATTTTAAGAATTCATGGCAGAGCAATGACATTAAAGTGTTGAGTAGTTGGGGACTCAGGCCTCTGATCAAGGTGTCTCCTCACGTCAAAAGACACTTATATTACTAACTCTATTCTCTAAAGAGAAGTAATACGGTTATCACATTGAGAATCAGGGAATTCTGGCTTCTAATCAAGGTGTATTCTCATATATCAATGTGTTATTTACCAAAATTACTCAATGGCTATTACTGCTCAGCAAAGGAAAAATCTTTCACCCCTCCAAAAATTTTTGTAGATTGTTTGTCCTCAATACCTTTGAACCATCCAACAGTAGATGAGCCTTCATTTACTTGATTAGTAAAGCATTTAGACAACTTTCTCTTGGCATAATTGTTTCACCTTGGTCCTCATTCTTACTTTTGTATGATGATAATCTTCACTCTTATTCTATGTCTTTCATGCTTATTAGCTATGAGGTATTTCAACTCCATTCAGTTACCCTACTTGGATCTTTAAGGATTGCATATGAGATATTTTCTACTAAGTGAATTAATTGTCTCTGGTCTCACAAGCTTAGTAGTACCTTGTTTCTCCAAACATTCCTTTTGATGATGTCAAAGGGGGAGAATGGTTTCTGAGGGTTTAGGGGGAGAATAGCTTTGAGAATGAATTTGAGCATGGAGTATGATCTGGTTGGTAGTCATAGTGTCAGGGGGAGCTAGTGTGTCGTGAGTAAAGACTGTGTGTCAGGGGGAGTTAGTGTGTGACATTGTTTGCATGTTTGATTGTTTGCATGTTTGAACACCCTCATTTTCTAATGACAGCATTAAATTTGTTTGGCTCATAGTGTTTCCATCATCAAAAAGGGGGAGACTGTTGTATCCCTGTGGTTTTGATGATGACAAACACCATAAGTCAAATGTCAGACACCATAAAAATCAAACACCTTAAGTCAAACAGATCGTGTCTGAAGCCTTCATGAGTCTTTGCATTGGAGTTTGTGCATTTGAGTCATTGGAGTCAGTGTGTCTGCATGAAGTCATTGTTTGTTGCTTTCGAGTCTAAGCACATTCTGCCTTAACATTCATATAATGTCAATGTGTTCAGTTTAGCATAAAGAGGGTCGGTGCATATTTTCATCCTGCATGACTAAGGTCAGTGCAAGTGTCTCTTACATATGACTAAGGTCGGTGCATATTTCGCATCTTGCCTACAGAGGTCGGTGCAGATTTCAGCCATATGCATACAACGTCGGTGCATATCCTGTCTTACGTGTGTAGATGGTCAGTGCATTCCTTGTTCAATTGCTTATCAAGTCAGTGCAGCTTTCGCCTTGTACATACAAGGTCTGTGCATATCTGCATTAAGTCATTGTTTGTTGCTTATCAAGTCACTATATGCATACAAGTAGCAACACGGGGATGAACCCTAACATCACACATGCTGCTTCCGCAGCAATACACACACGGGGCCTAGTCCCAAACCGCTGCCACTGCAGCACAAACACACACGAACGGGGAACACACCCTGGACACAGAAACCACACGGAGACGCAGCTCCGTACCCGACACACGGATATTCTGATGTTCAGAAAAATAAGAAGATATACAGTATATGCCCAACTTTTGATCTATGCTCAGATAAAAGAGTAGAAATGAGAGAAGAAGATATTCCCCCTCAAATCTGCAGTGAAAGCCTCTCAAAGGATTGATGGAGTGCGCTGGAGACTTTTGTCCACGAAGTGGAAGCCGGTTGAAACCGTAGGAGCCGCCCTAGTAGAATATCTGGCATTTCCATTCAGACAGGTTCAGATCTGCAGAGAGAACCCTGCTGATGGCGTCCTCCTAATCTTCCCTCTCCTTCAAGGTGCGCAGCACTTCCTCCTCGTTCTTCTTCACCTACAAGATAATATGGAACAATAAGGCCGCAGGATTGATCTCCTTCGATGGAGATCGCATGAAATAAATAGGGCAGGGATATAGAACAAAAGACCACAAAAGCCCTTCTTAAAACCCTTCAAATACACACCCAATAGATGGGAGAAACCCTAAGGGTATTAGGGTAAAAGACCAAGTCAATTGGATCACAAAGTGGGTCTTACGAAACCCATCTGGAAAAATATGATCCGAACACCCTAGAAGAAGTGTCGACTCTTGGAGTCGACACTCTTTTTAAGGCGCTCTGCCAACATACAGAAAAACC
The DNA here is from genome assembly GCA_022559845.1 of Amorphophallus konjac. Lineage (NCBI taxonomy): Eukaryota > Viridiplantae > Streptophyta > Magnoliopsida > Alismatales > Araceae > Amorphophallus > Amorphophallus konjac. Next base: position 424,915,818 of record CM040121.1, on the reverse strand, counting down.
ATTACACAGGCTAAGGTCTGTGCATATTAACCCATGGTCGATACAAGTGAAAGGGTAGGGTCGGTGCATATATAACTAGACCTGGGTCGGTGCAAGAATTGAAGAATGCTTAGGACGCTCGGTGCATGCTTTAAAAACTGCCAAGGAAAGTCGGTGCAAATGCCAGAAAAGCGGTCGGTGCATTGGAGGTGCATTGGAGCAAGTCGGTGCAAGTTTCACAAAACAGACAAGAACGGTCGGTGCATATAGTGAGGGACTTATAGATAAGGTCGGTGCATGAAGGTCTATGCAAAGAAAAACATAGTCAGTGCATATCCTAATAGGACAAATGAAGCTCGGTGCAAGTTCTGTAAAGCCTATGGACAAGGTCGGTGCACCTTATAAAGAATCCACGCACAGTCGGTGCAAGTGCCAAATGCGGCAAATGCTAAAGAACACCAAAGCAGGTCAGTGCACACACAAGTGCAACCTATAGATAGGGCCGGTGCAGGTTGCGAAGGGGAAACCACGGTCGGTGCAAGATGCAAGAAAATCAACTCCCTGGGTGAGAGTGTCGACTCCTAGAGTCGACATTTTTCACCAGAGGTTCTGTTTTACCAAAACCAGTCCCCAGTCAAGCAGGAGTCGACTCTGAGAGTCGATACATTACAATTCCAGAACACAAAATGCCATATGCTATGAAATTAAGCCCAAAGACATGACAAATGCATCAACCCCAATCAAGGCAATTAAAAATTAAATGCAGAAGTGAAATATTACCTTGGATCCAGTGGATGGTAAATAAGAGTGGAAGCTTACCATGGACCCCAATGAATTGATAGCAAAATGGAACCTGCATGTTCTAATGAAACTCAAATTAGTCAAGCTTAAAGTAATGCCAAGCAAGGATGCTTGTTGAACCTGCAAAATTAGCCTTTGTCATAGCTAGTTCAACATGCTTTTGGAAACCATGTAGTGCATTTATCTATGAGTGTAAGACTGAGTCTTTCACATCAAATACACCAGAAACACACATGTCATTAATGCTTCAACCTGTATTTTCATATACTGAGATGAAGCCACATAGAGAATTTGATTCATATCCATCCAGCCAATTTAAAGCTCAAGCTAGCAATGCAAGATTGCTTCATACATGAAGAGGCCATTTCTACATTAAATTCAATCAGACAATCATGAACACAAATTCAGTCCAAAACAAGGAGCAAGGCTCAAAGAGCCAAGGGTCGAACCATGGGGTCGACCTTTACAGTGGGAAAGAAGGAATCTGCCTAAAGGCAGTCCAGTTCAACCCAAAGGCAATCAATGCCATTCATCCAAATCAAAGGCCTTATGACCCTCTGTAAAAACATGATTTTACCAGAAATAATATGCGTTAGAAAAAATTTAAAACTCCATTAAACACACTTGAATGTTTTTCATGAGAACATCAAATTGGAATTCTATCCATTTATGATATTGAAGAACCAGGAAATATGCTCATGAAAACACCAAGCATTTCATACCTACAAAATATAGATATCAACATTAAGCACCATAACTCCAGAATGATCAAAGAAGGAAACTTCACAATACTCGCACACAATATATTGTTATCATCAAAACCATAACCAAAGACAAGGAGGGAGTGGCACGAACCCAACACATCCTTTGCCAATAAGTTTACTAGCTCGGAGAGCCGATATAAGAGGTGATCTAGCCCGAGGGCTAATGTATACTAGTTTCGGGTGATCCATAAAAGTTATCTTGCTATTTCGGCAATCTACCGTAGCTTGGTGGGTGGATAGTCAGTCGGCACCTAGTATAACAGCATACTCTTTCATGTCTAGGCAAATTAGGTCAGCAGCTAGATTATTTCCTTTAACCATAATCTCACAGTTTGGGTAATGATGTGTGAGGTCGGCCTTGTTCCCGATAGGTGTAGATATGACTAAGTCTAACCCTTCAGGCTCCTTAGTAAATGCAGCAGCAAATTTCTTAAAAATAAATGAATGTGTTGCTCCAGTATCGAATAAAACTTTAGCAGTCTTAGAGTAAACGATTAGTGTACCTTCCACGATTCCTCCTTCCGTTGGTTTCATCTCTTGGAGAGCTTGTAGACAGCCTTGCTTCTTAACCGGTAACTTATCATCCTTGATAGCTTGCTCCTTCATTAGTGGGCAATTAGGGATCCGATGTTCTCGGCTCCCACATCGGAGACAGTCTCCTAGCTTCCTCCAGCATTCCTCGGTCTTATGGTAGACTTTGTCACAGTACTTACAAACTTCCTTGGAAGGTGTGGTGGTGGAGAATGGCTTGACATTCTTTTGGAATCTCTTTCCTTTGGAGGACTCCCCTCCACTGTAGTACCGCTTCTTGTTGAATGATGCTTTAAAATTTCTCAAGCTTGTGACAGGTTCCTTCTTATCCCTTCCTCGGATCCTCTCTGATAATTCGGTGGCGTCCTCAAGCAACTGCGCACGCCGAATCATTTTCGAATAGACTTGGATGTCCATCGGTGCAAGCTGTGTAATATAATGGAGCCGAAGCCCGTTGAGGAACCTTTTAGCCTTCATCCTCTCCGTACACACCAAGTGGGGTGCATACTTGGATAGTCTCAAGAATTGGGCCTCATACTCGGCCACTTTCAAGGCCCGTTGTTTCAAGGCAATAAATTCCGCGGCCTTCTTCTCCTGGATATGGTCGGAGAAGTACTTGTTGTTGAAATGCTCAGTGAATTCATCCCATGTGACGTGGTCATCGGGCAATGTTGCTTCCATGGATTCCCACCAACATCGAGTGTCCCGCTCCAGTTGGAATATAGCCAGTAGAACCTTCTCCTCATCCGTGCATTGCATCACACGGAAAATTCGTTCCATTTCCTTTAACCAATTTTTGACATCCTCGGGGTCAGATGAACCCGTGAACCTTAGTGGGTTCATGTTACGGAAACCCATGTGGAGATCACCGGCTCCACGGTTAGCACCGCCTTGCGCCACTTGTTGTAGCACCTGTGTAAGGCCTTGCACGGTGCGCTGCATCTCGCGCCATTGTGCTCTTTCAGCGGCCATGATCCTACAAAAGAGTTTAAGTGTAATAAATATCAGGTTTTACTATGAGGTTAAATTTCATTATAGAACTTAACCCATGGCTCTTCCCATCTCACCGGGTAAGGTATAAATCTATCCTCGGACTTGGGTTTTTCCTAGATTTTAATCATGACTTCAATTTTTTTCCTAACCTTTTATTTCCTAGGAAATTGAAATCCTAGGCTCTGATACCACGAAGACTGTCACGTCCCGAGCGCGGAAGATACCCGGATGCGTGACGCATCTATATAGATCGTGTCATTCACGTAAAATCAGAGTGCGCATAGTACTCGGTAATTTATTGCTAACTCAAAGTTTAACATAATACCATAGTCCAAAATGACAATTTCTCTACTAAACCGAATGGCAATATCCCAGAATCATTCATAAGGCTACAAGTTTAATAAGTTCTATTTAACTAGATCATAATTGACTCAATTAGATTATACAAGCCTTTAATAATAACTGAAAATACAAAGTAAGACACAAGACTAGCTGACGGTTGTGGACGCCAAAAAATGACGATGATGATCATGGCGACATTCGCGTCTACACATTAGAGCGCGAGTCGAAGACAGAAATGCTGAATAAACCTCATGCCTCGCCCGATCAGGACGAGAACTCGCTTGGTGGTCCGCTACCCGCTAAGGAAGCCCTCTAAGCAGAAGATACAGCTACAAGGCTCCGACCGGCCATGCCGAGAGCTGAATCAGAGAAGAGTCGGGAACTCCGGCACAGTCTCGGCATGCACCGAAAGTCACGCAGAATCTGGGACCGAGTCCCAGAGGCTACAAACGGAATATTATGGAGGCCATACGTCGCAACCGGAGCGTTCTGGGAATACCGACATTCATATAAATGGCCATGACTTCGAAAGGAATCCGTTTTGTGCTTAAAACGGCACGAAGTGGCCCTAAAACGGCGTGCCTTAAAACGGCGCTGCCCCCTTGACCCCCGCGACCTGACCGGGCAGGTCGAACCCCGCGACCTGACCGCGCAGGTTGATCCGCGTGTGAGGGCGCACGTTAGTGAGCTCGGGCTATGCACTTAATAATTCACTCCCTCGGACTGGGTGCAAAGAGAAAATCGACGTCGCCTTATGGTATCGGACGTGGTTTACGGAATTTCTGACATGGCCATAGTTCGAAATCATCTCCGGCCAACAGTCTATCAACTTGACCCGTTTCTACCGGGATCCAATCCCGTATTCTCATTAAACTTGCCTTGTTCGTGGCAGATATCTGCGCGATTTTGTCACCGTCTTTTATACTACAAACATGGACCTTCGTCCGAACATGAAGTGGCCCGTGAGTGGCCAACATAGTCTGAACATTCACGTCCCGAGACGGGTTTCTAGCATAGTTCATCTTTCACTATCCTCTTGCATGATTAGTATTCTCTCTAGGCCGTAGGGCCCTTATTCCCGATAATCAATCAAGGGTGTTCCCCTGTATGGGGGATGTAAATAACGCCGTGACCTTTATGGCGCGGCGGGTTTCGGTCCCGACACGAACTACACAATTGTCTGATTAGTCAGATCGAGCGCACCATGGGCTTCCACGAAGCCCGAATAAATCATCACTTTGTGACTGGCACGCCCTCGCACTAAATAGAAGAATTAACCCCGACCAACAAACGAATAGATTCCCCCTCGAATTTTAGTGCGTCCACAAGTCTGGCACGCCCGGTGGGACTAGAATCACCCTTCATCTCTTTGCCGGGACTAAGGGCCCTACGGCCCTTTTCATGTAATGCTAATTGTTTAATTTGCAAATGCAGGTTGCATTTCGGACACCAGGATGGCCCCCACGTTCGGCCAACAGGCCGTCGAGAGCCATGTTCGGAACGGCTACTTGGCCGTCCCCCTCAGGTTCGGGAGCTTCCCTCCTGCGGTAGGCTTCCCCAACTTCCTTGGGGTAGCCTTCACGAACCTGCTGGACGTGGAAGCGTCTGACAGGACTGAAAGCAACGCTCCCATCCAGGGGGGCGCCAAAGCTACTGTCGGCCGATCGATGGCCGAGACTTCCAAGACCGTCCCGACTGGGATGCTGAGCTGCAACGTGCACCACGTGCACCAAACTGCCGGCCCTTCTCACCCAGGGTCGGTCTCTCACCAAAGGAGGCTCTGAAGGAGCCATGCCACAACATCATACCGAGGCCGGTTCTCCAGCACCGGCAAGTCGGCTATCGTCGAGACTTTCCGGGTGCATCTTAACGGATAGCGTTCCGAGGTGATCCCGGATCGCATTGTACCCGCCGTACCAGTGCGCAACTCTTTTCAGGCACTGGAGAAGATGAAGGGCAGGATGACACCCGCCATTCAGGCCCCAGCGCTGTAACATCAGTCAGCCTCCAAGCCCACCAAAGCTAAGCAAGTTTGGGTTCCCAAGGGGGCCCGGTTCACCTCACCAGCCCAGGCGAGGCCCAGCACCTTCCGCCCGACAAGGGCACAACAAGGAGATCGGGTCAAGACATCGGCCCCCGTCTACCAGACGACATTAACTACACCGGCCCCACCGGACAACATCCACCGTCGACACTACCGACGCCACTATCAGGCTACCCGTGTGGAGCCAACAACCCACATGCCCGTTGCTGCCAATAGGGCGACATCATCAGCTTCTCCTCCTGACCAGGACTGGGAAGGAGTGGAGCAAGCCATGAAGAACTACTTGCGGGGCCCGGGGAGCACTCCCCTGGGTCGCCAGAGATTACTAGGGGTAGTAGCCTCTGCCTTTGAAGAAGAAGAGACCCGACCAGTGCCCACTGCCGAGTCAAGAAACTACTCTGAGGAGCATTATCAGTCCCCGCCAAGGGAAGAAGTGAAGCCGCGGAGAGCGGTCTTTGACAGATTGGTCTTTCCAGGTAGGCCATCGAGAAGAACAACAAGAAGAGGCAGAGACCTAAGAGTTTATACCTGCAATACGGCAGGGGTATCTGGACGGTACGGGGCTCTACCAACCGAGCCTGAAGAAGTAGCCAGGCTTGCCACAAGGCCAGGACCTCTTACCAGAAGAGGAAAAGCGGCAGCTGAAAAGACACAAGTCCACACTGGAGGAGCTAACTATGAGGAACCTTCAACATCCTTGGCTGCCAATGTTATTACAGAAGGCACGGCGGGAGGACCATCCACTTCATCCGAAGAAGTGCCGATCGAAGAAAGGGGGGGCACCCTTAGCCTTCCCATGAACGACCCCGTGGTATTGCACATGATGCAACAATATCAACGGGAGATCGAATTGTTGAAGAAACAACTGACTAAAAGAGCCGCTCAGCCCTCAACATCCGGGCAGACTGAAGCATTACCAGAGACCCCTGGGGGCAACGGGCAGGCCTCGGAAGCTTCTCCACAGGCGACGGTGTCTCCCCCAATACCTACCTACACTGGAGGCGTACCCCTGCATCAGCCACAACATGTCACACCGGCCCCGCCACCGAACCTGCCATTCCAGGGGTCCACTATTACACCTCAGGCGATAGTGTTAACAACACCGTTGATGCAACCGACCCATTTCTATCCAAACCCGGTTGACCCGGCAACAGTAAGCAGACTAATGCTTGAACAAATGATAGATATGAAGCTGGCGGAGAGGAGCGATGGTGATCATACGCCATTCGACGTATACTGGGTACCTTACCCGGCACACTATGCTGCCAAGAGACTACCAGTCGGCATTACCAAGCCGCCGAAGTTTGAGAAATTTAATGGGCAAGGGTCTCCCAGGGAGCACATTGCCTATTATGTGAATGTTATGGGGGATCTAGCTGCGGATGAAGCTTATCTTCTCAAATTCTTCGGCTCGACGCTTACCAGGCTCACTTTCGAGTGGTATTCGAGCTTGCTCGCCGGGTCCATTGCAGACTGGCCTGATATGCAAAAGAAATTCAAAGAAAGATTCTACATAGCTGAGCGGGAGGTGACCGTGGCAGAGCTTTACGCCACGAGACAGAGAAATGAGGAGTCGGCACTCGACTACATAAAGAGATGGAGGAACCTCAGCATGAGGTGCAAATGTCCCCCGCATCAGGAGGACGCAGTGCAGATCTGTAAATAGAATCTGAAGAAGAAGATCCTTAAGAGGATGATCGGTGCTGAGGTGAGGTCGTTCGACCGTCTGAACAACATAGTTGCAGAGATCGAAGCATTCCTTGCTCGATACTCTTCTGCTCCAGCTGCATCAAGTCAGAGGGTCCGGCAGGCCGAGAGGAGGCCAACACCGCCAGAAGTTCATACACTAGACTTCGAAGCTTTTGAGAAACAGAAAGAGAAAGCCAAAGAGATGGCCAACACCTCCACTGAACGGCGGGAAGGTCCCTCCCTGCGGGAGAAGATGAGGAACAAATTGTATTCCTTTCCTCGAGACAAAGCCCGAGTCCTGTTCGAATGGGCCACCAGGTACAACAAGATCACATTACCAGATCCAAAGAGGCCTGGTGACTTGAAGAAGAAGGATGATCCTCGTTTTTGCCCATACCATCAGATGCTTGGGCATACCATTGAGGATTGCTACATCTTCAAGGATGTCATTGAGTCCTTGATCAAGAAGGGAGAGCTGGACATGGGGGAGCTCAGAGTGGATCCTCCGCAGCCGCACGAGATGCCGAGCCTTGGCACCACTGTCAACATGGTATCTTTATACCAACAGTTGCCTGAAGAATGGGCGGAGTCCAGTACGCAGGCCACTTATCAAGCCTTCGTCATGGCGCCAGCTCATGATCAAGGAGGTTGGCAAGCCGCGCCAACGAAGAACAGAAGAAGAAGACAAGCTCCTCGGCCCACTCCAGAGGTTCGCATAAGGGGTGTACACCCCGACCAGCACCGCCACCGGTGACACCTGTTTTGCATGACACAGCCCCCCGGCTCATTATGAGACGGCCCACTCACAACAAGAAGAAACACATCCCGATGCGGGTGCACAAGGAAACCAGCCCTGCGGTAGAAAGGCTCCAGGCCATCATTGATGGGCTTGAAGACTATGAACAGCCCGAGATCCAGCCTATGGAGTTGAAGGAGTATGTCCCCTGGGAGGAGTTCGAGTCACTCGAACTCGCTCCAGAAGCGGAAGCCGAGACGAAAGAAGAGCCTCTCTTATGGGGTGAGCTTCCCCAAGAGCAGTTGCCAGCCACTGAAGAGAAAAAGAAAAAGGAGAAGAGAAGACCTAGAAACAAGAAGAAGAGTGGGGTGGTCCTTTCTTGCAACACCCTCTCAGCATTATTTGACACAGCCCTCTCCCTGAGAGAGGAAGAGCAAGAGGTGCTTGTTGAGCCGTCAGAGGTGAATCAGGCTGAAGCATCCACCTCCCAACATGCCACCAGGTCGGGAAGAATGTGGGGACGCCCTCCTCAGGCCAACCACAACATCCTGCTTAGGGGGGAATAGCCATATCACATCCCCGAGCCTAGGGTCCAAGGCATGGAGATCCCCCCTCCATCGGGCCTCTACCCCGGAGAACCAAGTGGCCAGAGTGCCCCGTCATTCATTGAATTTCTTACAACTCAGGGGGGAGGACAGTCATGCCCCCGCGAGTCCCGGCAGACCAAAGGGGCAGGCAGCCCCTCGGCTCCGTCTGTAGCAATCCCTCCTCGGCCAAGGGAAGAGCCCGACAACATCCCAAATCTTGTCGAGTTCTTGCAAGAAAAGGAAGTGACCCAGCAGGCCCCACAAGCTCAAGCGGCATCTGACCCAGTGGAGGAGGCACCCGTTGAGCCGACTCCCCAGGCCCAGACTGGGGGCAGGCGCAGTAGAGCCGAAGAAATGAAGTTGCTCGAAGTCCGAGCTAGCAACAGAATAGTCAAACACCTGAAGAAGATCCTAGCCAGGTTTACTGTCTGGGAAATCCTATCCTTAGATGAAGAAACACGGCAAGCTGTCATCGCCGCACTCCAGACACCAGCATATGTTGAAGCCTACCTTACAGAAATGTCACCTGAGGTACCTGTGGCCTTCACTGAAGAGGACATGCTTTTACCAACCTACAGTCACAACAGGCCACTCTACATGAAGGGGCAGCTGAATGGGCATCCCATCAACAGAGTCTTGATCGACCCTGGGGCAGTTGTGAACATACTCCCCTATCGGGTGTATCAGAAGCATTACTTTAACGTACACCTGGTCGAGGTCAGGAACGTCAAGATTGCCAGCTTCAACCAGAAGTGCAAAGTCCCTATGGGAGTCGCAGAGTTCAACCTCTCCCTCGGTGACTTCACCACCAAGGTCCAATTCCATGTGATCAACTCCAACACCTCTTACAAGGCGTTGTTCGGCCGACCTTGGCTACATCAAAATAGGGTGGTACCATCCACTCTGCACCAATGCATCAAGTACCCCGGCAACGGGAAAGAGGAGAGAATCTTCGCCGACCTCCATCCTTTCGAAGTGTTCAAATGTCACTTGTCGGATGCTAATCTTTATTTGGAAAAGCCGAAGCAAGCCTCCCAAGCTACTCAAGACAAAGGAAAGAAAAAGGCAGAGCTTGACAGTTGGTTCCCTCCACCACCGCCTGGCTATGTGGCTCCCCCTCAGGTGTCATTCGTTTCTGAAGCAGAAGGGGTATTCTGGGCCACCTACCTTCCCATCTACCCTACACCGGGAACACCATACCTTGAAGACTTGCTGGAAGACATCAGGGTCCCTCCCAGGATCATCAAGCCTCTTGCAGAAGCTGACTGCCAGGTGGCTGAACCGTTAAGGACCTTCGAGGTGCCCAACCCCGAGGGTCTGCCTACCATCTTTTATGTGGCCAAGGAGCACCCGATCAAGGGGGATGATGATTGTAGACTCCCCGATGAGCTGCACGACCCACTAGTCCCAATAATGGGACTTCCTGACACAGCCGGTCCTGTGGTCAAGATGGCCAGAAAGCAAGGGATCCCCTTCTGCCAGCTCTCCAGTCGGAAAGAAATGTTCAAGAAAATGTGGAACCCGCCAAACCTGGACCCGCAGTTGTTGCAAATCACCCGACATCCAGGATTGGGCTTTTCACTAGAAGATTCCTATGAAGCTGATGTGATATCAGTCTCGGCTCTAGGCGGCAATAGCCACGCAGGCACTGCAGGCCCATGGCAGGTTGAAGGCCGTCAGCATCTTATGCCTTTGGCCAACGAAGAACAAGATGAAGAAATATTCCTATGGAATCCACCTCCCTGCAGGAATAAGGGGAAGACCCCATCCTCCTCCGGGGGACCAATCCCGAATGACCACAGCAGTGGCGTGCCATCGCCCTCGTCTGACACTGACCCAAAGGATGGGGAAGCGGGCCGAGCTCTGAACCTCACTCGGTGCGACTCTACCCTACTCGCCCTATACTGTAGGCAACAGCGAGAGATCGAAATGCTGAAGGTTTGCTTGGCCGAAATGACTGTACTCATTAGAGGCATCCTCTGTCGACAAAGCATCGGTGCACACCGGTCCCCGAACACCGTCCCAAACGCCCCCGGGCACCTGAAAAGGGAGGCTAGGGATGTAGCTGCTTCCCTGGTCAGGCGATCAGTCGAGCGAAGCCCCGCGCTGCGGGAGAAGATGCAAAGACCCTACTCTTTCCCAAGGAATAAAACCTGAGGAAGTTTTGAATGGGCCTGCTACTATGGCAAGGTCTCCCTCCCAAGGTCAAAGAGGCCGCAAGATGCTCGCAAAAGCGGTGACCCCTCGTTCTGCCCCTATCACCAAATACTGGGCCACTCCATCGAAGACTGCTATGTCTTCAAGGACATTGCTCAAGACCTGATTGAGAGAGATGAGCTCAGAATGGGAGATTATGTAGTCGCTCCGCCACGCCCCCATGTGGCAGGCGGCCATGAAAGAAGTGTTTACATGGTGTCAGTTCAGCACCAGATTTTTGAAGATGCAGCTGAGAATGGGCAACCCCAGCCACCAGTAGAGCAGCAGCCCCCAGTATGGCAATCAATCACCTTAGCCCCTGCAAGAGCCATCTATGACAATTACAAAGAAGATCCCGAAGAAGTCCTTTACTTCTCCACACAAGAGAGCCCCCCAGAGCCGCACACAGCAAGCCTAATAGAGGGGGAAGCAAGCAAAGCCTCGTTACCCAATGAGGCAGAGCAAGAAAACACCTATAGTGTCCTTGAAGCAGAAGATGGTGAAGACAAGGATTTCATTGACCTGCTACCAGCGCCTCCAGAATTTGAAGATGGCGGCCAGGCCACAGTGGATGAGCTCATTGAAATTAATCTAGGCACAGAAAGCGACCCCAGGCCGACCTTTCTGAGTGCCCTTCTTCCTCCACAAGAGAGGGGACAATATGTCAAGTTGCTGCAAGAATTCCAGGACTGTTTCACCTAGAACTACAAAGAGATGCCCGGTCTGAGCCCCGGCGTGACTCAACATATTCTGGCTATTGATTCTAAGGTGGAGCCGGTGAAGCAGCCCCCCAGGCGTATGAGGCCGGAGCTGGCTAAACTGATTTGTAAAGAAGTCGACAAGCTCATAGATGTCGATTTTGTAGCTGAAAACCAATACACTACTTGGTTGGCCAACATTGTGCCGGTGAAGAAGAAGAATGGACAGATTAGGATCTGCGTGGACTTCCGCGACCTGAATAAAGCTTGCCCAAAAGATGACTTTCCGGTGCCCGTCACTGAAGTGATGATTGATGCAACTACCGGCCATGAGGCCTTGTCTTTCATGGACGGATCATCCGGCTATAATCAGATATGGATAGCTGAACATGACCGAATTCATACGGCCTTCCGGTCACCTAAAGGGATATTCCACTAAAAAAGGATGCCCTTCGGCCTCAAGAACGCTGGCGCCACTTACCAGTGGGCGATGACCAAGATATTCGACGAACTGCTATATAGCAAAGTCGAATGCTACATCGATGATCTGGTCGTCAAGACAAAGAAAAGGGGGGATCACCTGAATGACCTTAGAGTCATCTTTGAGAGACTCCGGCAGTACGAACTGAAAATGAACCCAATGAAGTGTGCCTTCGACGTCTCTAGTGGAAAGTTTCTCGGCTTCATTGTCTGATATAGGGGGATCGAGATCGACCCCTTTAAAATAAAAGCCATTCAGGAGCTACCTCCTCCGGAGAATTTGGGAGAGTTAAGGTCCCTGCAAGGTCGGCTAGCCTACATCCGAAGATTTATCTCCAATTTGTCGGGGCGCTGTCAACTATTCCACAAATTAATGATGAAGAATGCACCTTTCAACTGGAACCATGAATGTCAGAAGGCCTTTGATCGGATGAAGGATTACTTAAAGACCCCGCCTGTGCTGGGGGCACCTGTCAAGGGGAGGCCGCTTATTCTATATATAGCTGCCACCGAATGTTCACTGGGGGCAATGCTCACCCAAAACAATGATGAGGGGAAGGAGCAAGCTCTTTATTACCTTAGCCGAAGACTAATGGGGGCAGAAGCAAAATACACCCCGATTGAGAAGGTTTGTCTCGCCTTGGTCTTCGTAATCAAGAAGTTGAGGCATTACATGCTCTCGCATGAAGTGAGCTTAATCTCTAAGGCTGACCCAGTCAAGCACATTCTCTCCCAGCCAGTCCTAAAGGGACGTCTCGGCAAGTGGGCCGTACTGTTAATGGAATTTGACATCATCTACGTGCCTCAGAAGGCCGTTAAGGGTCAAGCCATGGCCTTGTTCCCTCTTCTTCCTGCGGTTGCCTGCAACAAGAAGGGGCGCAAGAAGTTTTTCCTTCTTCCGCTACAGTTGCTGAAGGGAGGCCGCAAGCTACCACGGCTATCTACTGAAGCAATACGTTCTTCCTTTTTCCTACTGCGCTGCTGTTCTTCTGCTAGAAGAAGCAAGCTATTGTCGTGGTTTCAATCTGCTTTGAAGCTGCTCTTCTGCTACGTTCTCTGTTGAAAATAGAGTATCGGAGATTTAGAAATATCATCACCGTTCTTCACGTTCTAGCCCCCAAACTTCAAACCAAGGTAGGTGTTCTCAAGTTTCAGGCCAAACATTATAATTACTAAGTTCACTGCATGCATCTAGGTCATTAGAAGGCTTACAGTATTCGAGTTTTATTATTTTTGCATACAGAGGGAAATAGCGACCCTATATAGGGCGCTATTTCAACTAACGACTGAACACACAATCGTCATTTTGTTATGACTTTAATAAATACTCATGTTCAAAATTTAATAACTTTGAATCTTGATATCTAATCTAATGCATGCTTATACTACTAAAATCCTGCTATTTTTCTCTACATGACCATGTGATTATTTCTGTGGAATTCCTTGTATTTAAAAAGTGGTACTGTTCAGGCCAAAACTACCCATGATTGAACAACGCCTGAGACCTAGGCACTGTTTTGAAATAACGCCCTAGACTAAGGCGCTGTTTAATGAATTGAAGACTTAATCCAAGTCATCATTTGCATAATATTTGAGATTGATAATTTTTACTGAAATTTATTATTAACAGAATCTGGATATAACGACTGAGTGAACAGTCGTCATATACTGAACTGACGACCCTGACAAGGGTGCCATTTCATGAAATGAAGACGTTCTATAAGGCGTCAATTTGCGGTTTTACTGATCTCATTCGTTTTCTGTAACCCGCTGTTAGTTGGTTATATATAGGCACTATATTCCATTCCGTGAATATAGTCCCATGGTTCACGTTGTTTTATCGATTACCCACTATTTCTCGGTGATAGATGAATCCTCCGCGGGACATTCCGTTCCTTCGGACTGGTGAGTTTATCATAGAGACCTCCGTAAGACTTCGCTAGCCTTAGATTCCCTCAAGGCAGTCGAGCGGGTTGTACCATTAAAACCTATGACCCTACTTGATTTTCATGTCACTCTAAAGAAACATGGTATACCGGCCCTCATGGTATGCTATTTAGCCGCCATGAGATTAATTCTTAAAGCGAATGGAATGGGAAACCATGCCATTGCTAATCATCTTGGATTACGTGCCTTCACGTAGACACCAATTCTTTTACCTTATCATGTACAAAGAACGAGCGCTCATGTGGTTATGAACGCTTATTCGAGTCCTCATGGCACCCACTAGGGAGCCAATTCCACCCAGTTTTCTGATATATTCTGCAAGATCTACCTTAAATTCTTACAAGTTTCATTCCCTTGGCATTCTACATTGGCTATAACTATCGTGGATGTCGAAAGTGCATTATACAATGCCTGCGCACATAAAGGCCCGATCTGGTCCTGGGAGGAGCACCCGAAAGTACTAGTGCCCATAGGAGTTGTAATGATCACAGTGTGGTATTGCACCGAAGTACTCGTCGTTCTAGAGACATTCCACTATCTTCTCTCGTGACTTTACATGATATTACTTGCGTGCGTGACTCGTCGTGGTACTTGCTAGAACTGTAAATAGCCAATATCTCATGCTCGATACTATCTTTAACTTTTGCTTATCATGTTTTACTAGAACTTCCATATCTCAGTTTAATCGATACCATTCATGTATATTAGCCTTGCACTCATGTAACATGTAATTACTTAAAGCTAGCTTGTTCTTGAGATATAATTCCTACTGAGCGTTCGCTCACCCAGTTTATTATAATATTTTTCAGGTAATCAGGTGGCTAGCGAGACCAAGACTCACATGGGAGGGACAAGTGTGCAAACGAGCTCTGGAAATTAGTGAACCCGAGTCTTTTACCTTTCTTGAGTCTAGTTGGTGTTTCCTGTTAGTTTGTCGTGTCTAAGTCTGTTAGTGTGTCATTGTCTTTTCATTCATAGTGATGTAGTTGAGTCTTCAAGTTTGAAATTTGAAATTGTAAGAGACTTATATTTGAAATAAAATTTTATTATTGCTCCAAATTATTAGTCTTATGCAACTGCTCTTGATTATTCACGACTGTTTAACTGCCACGTTCAGAACAAATGACATGTTCCGCTGCTATCGGATCGGGGCGTGACAGAGATGGTATCAGAGCTTCAGTATTCATATCCTCCAGTTATTAGGTTCCAATGATAGGTCAAGTATCCCTATCAGGCATATCAGAACTTTGGCTTTCATATCCTCCAGTTATTAGTTTCCAATGATAGGTCAAGTATCCATGTCAGGCATATCAGAGCTTCGGCTTTCAACTCCTTAGGGCATCAAGTCCAAGAGATAGGTTGAGTATCCTTGTCGGTCATCCTATAGGAGTTCCATGGAAGATGGGTAGAACTTGGGGTTAAAGTTATAAAAGAAAGATAAGATATTTACATTTCATTTAATTCTTGAGTCAATAAATTATCTCCCCACTTATCTTTGCAGGAACCTAGATAAAATGGAAGCATCTAAGTCAAGCTTTGTCCCTGAGATGGTACTAGTAGATTTCCAAGCTTATGCGGATCTTGTTAGAAGAGTCCAGGAGCTAGAAAAGACGGTGGAAGAAAAAGAGAGTTGAAAGGAAGGATCAAACAGATAATTCTGAAAAGTTCACCACTACTAAGAAAAGGATAAACGAGGGTGGTAGTTCACAAAAGTGTAAGAAATGCAAGAAATGTAAGAAGTGTAATAAGGAGGGAACTTCGACAGATCACTCGCAAGGTAAATGTAAAGCTTGTGGAAGATATGGTCACCAATCGGAGAAGTGTTGGTGGAGTTCGGGAGCGTATCTGCGTTGCGGGAGCTTAGATCATAAGATAGCGGAATGCCCTATTTTGACCAAGAAGCTTCCAAGAGAAACTCAAGCTGTGGCTAAACTTGCCAAAGGAGAAGTTGTTGAAGGTACCCCTCACCTGCAATCCAAAATTAGTTCTTTTCCATTCAATATACTTCTTTACCTGTGTAGTGTCATAACGAGTTATAGCTAATCCCCCCTCTAGAATAGAAGGTGATGTGAATTTGGGGATCAATTTCTTTTAAGTGGGGGAGGGTGTAACGCTCGATAATTTTGAAATAGGAATAAATATATTTAGGTTTTGAAAAGAAGAAGAAAACCATACATAATAATAATTACATATTCTAACAAATAAGTCTATAATGTACATAAATAAAATTTGGGAATATTATTCTTCGAACAAATAAATGGCTAAGTGAGATTTTTTCTTTGGGATGGAAGTAAATATCTTGCTAAGATCGAACCTACCTCTGATACCCAAGACCATGATTAAAAAGAGTGTTAATACGGGATGAGCGTCATTTTTAAGAAGGCATTTAATTCATCTTCTCTTTATATTTAATGTAATAATTTAAGATAAGTAACATTACTTTGAAAGACATGAATTTATAATTTATTAATAATTTAGAAAATTTAATATTTCATCTTTATTACATTATATTTTTATTTGAAGGAATAGAGATATATATATAGTTTTGAGAAATAAACGTAATTGAGAAAGTTAGATAAGGTATACAGACAATTTTGATTTTCATGAGGAAGGAGGAAAAATCTTCAAAATAATATAGCGACCATTTAAATGGTCGTAGTCCATATATATAACGACATGTAGTAAGTCGTTATTCATTTAAAAGTAATTAAGGTAGTGAGATAGGGCATGTAATCAATATTGGTTATCATAGGGTGAATGGAAAAAGGTTGAAAATGAAATAGCGCCCCCTCCTTTGTTTTGATTCATGACTCTAACGACATGCATCGTGCCGTTATTTATAAAAGAATGAATAGTGCCACTTTTTATTTAAAAGAAATTTTATGAAACAAATTATATGAAAAATAAGAGAAATTTGTAAGGATCCTAGCTATGAAATTTCATAAATAGATTCCATCAATTTTTAAAGATAAAAATCATTGAAGTTAAATGTGATGTTTTAATCGAATAATCAGGTTAAAATTTATTCTAGCATATTTTTAATAAAATAAACATATGAAAATTATCATAAAAATCTAGGGATCATAAAAACATGTAGTTTTCTATTTTTATTAACACGATTCATTAGATATAAAGTTTTAAATGATGGAATTGTTGTTAATAAATAAATATAAATACATAATAGTGAATAACTCCCCCTCTTTGGATGCTATATCATGAATTGAAGACTCTCCCAGTGACGTCATTTATCGAAATAATGCCGCTCCTCAACACGTCATTTTTTTTTGTAGTGTTCGGTTCAAACTGGGAAGTAGTGGCTGATCAGGAAAGGTTTGGTTGGGAAAGGATCCATACGTGGGAAGTTGAAGATCGGTAGGAATCGTACGTAGGAATACTACTCCTAAACAAACTCTAATAGGATTCTACTCTATAAATACAAACCCCACCGTCAAACCCCTGTTGGCGCTATTCTTTTCAAAGACCTCCTACTGCTGCGATTTTCCTGCTGGTTGATACGTAAAGGAGCATCTTCAAGAGCATTCCATCTTCTTCCTCTTGCTGCTACTCAATACGCGAAGAACCTAAGAAGTTCTTCAACTTCTTCCTCATCTTGCTGCGTTTTCAACCTGCTGTGTGGATACAAGGGTTTGGCCTTGTTCCTTCTTCCTCCTGTGGTTGCCTGCAACGAGAAGGGGCGCAAGAAGTTTTTCATTCTTCCGCTACAGTTGCTGAAGGGAGGCCGCAGGCTACCATGGCTATCTACTGAAGCAATACGTTCTTCCTTTTTCCTACTGCGTTGCTGTTCTTCTGCTTGAAGAAGCAAGCTATTGTCGTGGTTTCAATCTGCTTTGAAGTTGCCCTTCTGCTACGTTCTCTGTTGAAAACAGAGTATCGGAGATTTGGAAATTTCATCATTGTTCTTCACGTTCTAGCCCCCAAACTTCAAACCAAGGTAGGTGTTCTCAAGTTTCAGGCCAAACATTGTAATTACTAAGTTCACTGCATGCATCTAGGTCATTAGAAGGCTTACAGTATTCGAGTTTTATTGTTTTTGCATACACAGGGAAATTGCGACCCTATATAGGGCGCTATTTCAACTAACGACTGAACACACAGTCGTCATTTTGTTATGACTTTAATAAATACTCATGTTCAAAATTTAATAACTTTGAATCTTGATATCTAATCTAATGCATGATTATACTACTAGAATCCTGCTATTTTTCTCTACATGACCATGTGATTATTTCTGTGGAATTCCTTGTATTTAAAAAGTGGTACTGTTCAGGCCAAAACTACCCATGATTGAACAACGCCTAAGACCTGGGCGCTGTTTTGAAATAATGCCCTAGACTAAGGCACTGTTTAATGAATTGAAGACTTAATCCAAGTCGTCATTTGCATAATATTTGAGATTGATAATTTTTACTAAAATTTATTATTAACAGAATCTGGATATAACGACTGAGTGAACAGTCGTCATATACTGAACTGACGACCCTGACAAGGGTGCCATTTCATGAAATGAAGGCATTCTATAAGGCGTCAATTTACAGTTTTACTGATCTTGTTCATTTTCTGTAACCCGTTGTTAGTTGGTTATATATAGACACTATATTCCATTTCGTGAATATAGTCCCATGTTTCACGTTGTTTTATCGATTACCCACTATTTCTCAATGATAGATGAATCATCCGCAGGACATTCCATTCCTTCGGACTGGTGAGTTTATCATAGAGACCTCCGTAAGACTTCGCTAGCCTTGGATTCCCTCAAGGCAGCCGAGCGGGTTGTACCATTAAAACCTATGACCCTACTTGATTTTCATGTCACTCTAAAGAAATATGGTATACCGGCCCTCATGGTATGCTATTTAGCCGCCATGAGATTAATTCTTAAAGCGAATGGAATGGGAAATCATGCCATTGCTAATCATCTTGGATTACGTGCCTCCACGTAGACACCAATTCTTTTACCTTATCATGTACAAAGAATGAGCGCTCATGTGGTTATGAACGCTTATTCGAGTCCTCATGGCACCCACTAGGGAGCCAATTCCACCTAGTTTTCTGATATATTCTGCAAGATCTACCTTAAATTCCCACAAGTTTCATTCCCTTGGCATTCTGCATTAGCTATAACTATCGTGGATGTCGAAAGTGTATTATACAATGCCTGCCCATATAAGGGCCCGATCTAGTCCTAGGAGAAGCACCCAAAAGTACTAGTGCCATGGGAGTTGTAATGATCGCGGTGTGGCATTACACCGAAGTACTCATCGATCTAGAGACATTCCACTACCATCTCTCGTGACTTTACATGTTATTACTTGCATGCGTGACTCGTCGTGGTACTTACTAGAACTCTAAATAGCCAATATCTCATGCTCGATACTATCTTTAACTTTTGCTTATCACGTTTTACTAGAACTTCCATATCTCAGTTTAATCGATATACTTGCATTCTATTTTTACGATCATTCATGTATATTAGCCTTGCATTCATGTAACATGTAAATACTTAAAGCTAACTTATTCTTGAGATATAATTCCTACTGAGCGTTTACTCACCCAGTTTATTCTAACATTTTTCAGGTAATCAGGTGACTAGCGAGACCAAGACTCACATGGGAGGGACAAGTGTGCAAGCGAGCTCTTGAAATTAGTGAACCCGAGTCTTTTACCTTTCTTGAGTCTAGTTGGTGTTTCCTGTTAGTTTGTCGTGTCTAAGTCTGTTAGTGTGTCATTTCCTTTTCATTCATAGTGATGTAGTTGAGTCTTCAAGTTTAGAATTTGAAATTGTAAGAGACTTATATTTGAAATAAAATTTTATTATTGCTCCAAATTATTGGTCTTATGTGACTGCTCTTGATTATTCACGACTGTTTAACTGTCACGTTCCGAGCAAACGACACGTTCCGCTGCTATCGGATCGGAGCGTGACAAGTTATTTCAACTCGCTGCGTTAAAATTTAAAAACTACCACTGCAATTGGCGGGGACAATTCAACCCCCCTTCTTGTTCATACAAGAACCTAGGGACAACATTCAGAAGAGAGTTGGGCCTCTTCAGACCATCTTGAATATTTGTTTTGGAACTTCTCTTGATTTTAATTAGTTTGTCTGAATAGGTCTGTCAATGCAATAAGTGAGGGAGAGCCAGCCCCACTATCTGTCATTGCCTTTTGAGCTTTACTATTTTTTTACTGCATACGAACAACCACCCTATGGTATATCAAATGGTGATTTGTAGAAGGGTAGGTTAGGCCTGTCTGGAAGCTCTCACTAAGTGTGAGGTGGTCTTCAGACCTAAGTTCTCCGCCATGTACCAAGGGTAGTTAATTCATGCAGTCAGGGGGAGATACATCTTTTAGGTTTGTTCATTTTCTTTAAAGTCCATAAAGTTCATTTGATAGGGGGAGATACACCATGTCAGCTTTTTATCAGTTCTGAATTTGCTTTTTAGCTCTATTCTGAATCTCAAACAGTATCTTCACATATCTTTGAGTTTCTGTGTTTAGAACCTTATATTAATGATTTTAAGTCTGTTAACCATATTCTTGGCAATGTGGTTTAAGGCTCATAACCTTGTGAAGACTAAGACAAAAGCTTTCTGAAGAATATCTCTATACAGACTTAATGGGTTAAGAACAATTCTGAAATATTGTGTACTGAAATCTTCTACAAAGCTTGAAGCTTAAAAGTAACGAGGCAACTTGATGGGAATCAACTCCGAGCATGTACATTTTATTTTTGTATTTGTGTCCTTTTATTTATTTTTATATCATGGGAAAAGTAGATACGCAATTGTATGACTTTATGAGCCAAGTTGTTATTCCCTTAGGATGTTTGGGTTTTTATGCAAATTGGTAGTAGGTCCGGCCAGCTAGGGGCCCCCAGCCCTTCCCCATTGGTCCACCTAAGCCATGTGGGACTGGTCAAAGTTCTAGGTGACCTTCTAGATGGATTGACTAGTCAATTAGACACATGGGGGGACAAATGGGTTGAAATGTCAAAGGTAGGCCACCTACCTTGTCCATGGTCAAGGGGGCGCCCCCCCCCCCCCCCCTTTATGGGGATTTTTTATTTTTGTTAAAAAACCTATTAGAACTAATTAGTTCTATACCTTATATACCCCTCCCAATTCTAGATCTGAGGGCATTTTAAGTCATTTTCTATTTATTATATAAGGCATGTAATTTCCATTTGTGTGAATAAATGAGAAGAAAAAAGTGTGAATGCTTGGAGCAGATTTGCGCCCCCCTCTCTCTCCCTCTGGTTCCTTCTTCCTCCCTCTGCATTTCAGGGTGTAGACCCCTTCTATCTTAGCCCCACTATCTCTAGATTCATCTCTGGTGCCGCCGCCGCCGTTCGTGCCGCCATCGAGCCACCGCGAAGCCGCTTTCGAAGTGTTGTCCAGATCTCTGTTCTGCTGGATAGAGGTTCACTCCGGGATTTTTAACTCCCAACTCCGACATCATCTGGAGTTGAGATTTTCAGGGTTGGTTCCTCTATTCATTCCCAACCTCCAGTAACAAAATAACGTCATTTAGACTTTGTTTTATATTTTTCCATTTTCGTGCTTTCCAGTCCACCAGATCTGCCAGATCTCTATCCTGTGTCACAGCCACTCTGAGTTTCGCCCTTTTGACCCTCTTATTGATTTTTGTTTGAATCCCCAAATTTATTGGAGGTTCTGTCCACCCTCCCCATCCTCCAAAAATTTTCGTCAAATTTTAAGAGCCCTCTACCTATTTTTAGAAATTGTGTCTTTTCCCCAAATTCAGTTTTGTCTTTGCTGTTCAGATCCGACCCCGAGTCAGTATAAAATCCACAACAAATCGACACTTCCACCACACCTTTCATAAAGTATATCCCCATTTTCCTCTCTTCGGCCTCTACAACTTTCATGAAGAGCTCATCTTATGATTCGGAGTTCTACATCATGGTCAATGCCAACTCTCAGGAAAATTTAGTTCTATCCTGAGTTTTCAGATCCTGCGAGCCAGCAACTTGAATATTCAACAAATGCCATCAACGGGAAATTCAAATTTCTTTCTCCGGCCATAGATCGAAGGATTTTAAGTCAGCTTTACATCGATACCTCTTGTTCGTCGATCCGATGTCGAGAGTGACCGCAGCAGTGGATTTTGTCGGGACGCGCGGGTCTGAAACAGCAGTTCAGATCTGTGGGCAGCAACTCCGACGAGTGAAGAACGGAGCCGCCCGGCCTCCGGCCGGTGAATCAGCGCGTCACCTTCCTAGGGAGCGCCCCTCTGGGCATCTCCACCACAGTGGTGCCACCCTGGTTCCACGCGGCCCCACTGACCAGCACGTGGGCCCCACGATCGTGCGTACGCGTACAGCCGAAGCTACGCAAGAAGCTCCCCGTCAACCCGAACCCGCTACTCCCGGGTCCCATTGTGTCGCCCTTTACCTCCCTACGTGGAGTGGGTAGTAATTTATCTTGCTGTAATTATTGTGTATTTACTGTTCCGGGGTCTTCCCCACGCCCGGTAGCGTGGAGGTATCGTATTCGCTCCCATCTCGACATTTGCTTAATTTCGTATATATTTCTTTATGCCGCCGCTAGAGAGCATGCTAGGATCATAGCTCGCTATACTTTTTATATCACTGCTACTGCGAGAGAGAGCGAGACCGTCCCGTGACCCGATCTGAGCACGAATTTGTGAGTTGACCACCCTAGCTCTTTGCCGGTTTCTCAACCGCGCATGTCCGATGCTTCCCTCGTTAGGGACGATCGCGAGCTTGCTTAGAGTCTAAGGATTGCATATCCATTTGGAGTCGAGTCGTGTGTCCGTCCCGCATCAGTTTGGTATCAGAGCACCAGTTGAGTCTAGGGTGTCTAAAAATAAAAAAAAGTGTCATTTACGTCTAGTCATTATCTAAGTCGGTCTAGGTTGCACTTGCATCCCGTTAATCGGTATATCAAAAGGTGTTGTCCGAACGTTAGGCTACGCCTATCGGGAAGGCCGCACACTTGCGCGAGTGATCTTCGGATCGATTAACTCCGCCACGTACCGAATCTTGGTTTACGTCTAGGGTCCTTAGTGTGCATTAGTTAGTGCATTCCAACCTTGCATAGTCGGTCTAGTGTCTTGTCACTGTGTGTCTGCATGTGCACTATCCGCCACCCCCATGGCCGTTCCCCAAGACCATACGTCAGAGTGGTCATCCCTGGTGGCCCGATTCAATGCCTTCATGGCCCGACCCTTGGATTTCACCCATCTCATTACTAAAGCCACTCTACCCAATAGGTCCACAACGAAACTCCATTTCACTGATAGGGAGTCGGATAATTGGGTTTCTCTTGATATCGTGGAGTCCTTCTCCAAGACGGGTGAGATTATCCGCGATGGTGATTTTGCTTTTGTCGAGTTCGAAAGGATGATCGGCTCTGATTTTTAATGCGATGGCGCATGGTGCAATATTGGTACGCTAGCAGGACCATGCATTATATTAGGGCGACCTTGGTTGGAAGAGAGGAGAGCTATCTTTGATTGGGATAGGAGGACCTGCACCTTATATCCACCTCACCTACCCGGCGAGTTCGTCTTCCACGACGGCATTCAGCTACCCACCTCTTTGTCACCAACCTCCCACCCCTATCAGTCCGCTCCGCCTACGGACTCATGGTCACCACCTCTCCCGGAGCCCAACCATGTGGGTCCTAGTCATTTCTCCGATCCGTGTCCTTCACATTCCCCTACCATAGAGAACACACATACCGAGGATGTCCCACCCGGTCTCATTCTAGTAAGTTATGAGGCTGACCAAGAGTTGGTCGAGGAGTACCTTGCTAATGTTTCGGGGTTAGAGAGTGAGCCAATAGAGGGCCAGGGACTGTTAGTCACCCCACTCACACCGGTCATCTCAGACCCGTCTATTTCACCCATTTTTTCCTCGGTGGATCCTGCCATCCCACTTTTACCCGTCTCTCCTACGGTAGTGCAACCACTGGAGACTACTGTACCACTGTCGACACCCAATGGTGACTCGGTATGGTTTGATTTCTGCCATGCGTACGAGAGATAGTGTCCGGACTTCATTTGTGTCATGCTTCACACTAGCCGTCCGGATTATATTCCCGTCACCCATCCCCTGATCCTCCCACATTTCTATACCCGAGGATGAGTCTTCTCGAACCGGACACGGTTGATGAGGGATGGAACTCATGGCATTAAGTTGTGGGTTATTCTTTCTTTACACTTAGTGTATGTAGACGGTGACTGTCCTCCTTATCGAGTCTTCCTTCGTATGTCCCTTGTGTTTGTGTCTCTTGTCGTCCATCGTAGTAGTACTAAGAGTGTCTAAGTTTGCATAGGGTCATGAGTGTGCGTCTGTGTTTTGTTGTTTGTGTGGTTTGTGGTCTGTTAGAGTCTGTATACGTCTTGTGCAAGCTCGTTGATGTCACTCGTTCGAGGAGTATGGGATCAGTTCTACATCTATGCCTGGATCTAGTCACCTATAGGGATCCAGCGGTGATTTCTAGTGAGTCTTCGAGCCGCCTCCTCCCCTTGAGAGTGACCCCACCCCGGAGTGTCCACCTCTAGCCCTGTTCCCACAGCAGCTTGTGCATATCGAGTATATACGGAATGAGCAGGTGATGATCACTTGGAGTGGAGCACACCCGCGCTACTTGGCACGGTGACGGATCCGCCGATGTACTCGAGCCATCACACCCCTTACTCGACGGGGTCGAGTTCTTCCCACCCGGGGAGAATTGATGGGAATCAACTATGAGCATGTACATTTTATTTTTGTATTTGTGTCCTTTTATTTATTTTTATATCCTAGGGAAAGTAGATACGCAATTGTATGGCTTTATAAGCCAAGTTGTTATTCCCTTATGATGTTTGGGTTTTTATGCAAATTGGTAGTAGGTCCAGCTAGGGGCCCCCAGCCCTTCTCCATTGGTCCACCTAAGCCATGTGGGGCTGGTCAAAGTCCTAGGTGGCCTTCTAGATGGATTGACTAGTCAATTAGACACATGGGGGGACAAATGGGTTGAAATGTCAAAGGTAGGCCACCTACCTTGTCCATGGTCAAGGGGGCGCCCCCCCCCCCCCTTTATGGGTATTTTTTATTTTTGTTAAAAAACCTATTAGAACTAATTAGTTCTATATCTTGTATACCCCTCCCAATTCTAGATCTGAGGGCATTTTGAGTCATTTTCTATTTATTATATAAGGCATGTAATTTCCATTTGTGTGAATAAATGAGAAGAAAAAATTGTGAATGCTTGGAGTAGATTTGCGCCCCCCCTCTCTCTCCCTCTGGTTCCTTCTTCCTCCCTCTACATTTCAGGGTGTAGACCCCTTCTATATTAGCCCCTCTATCTCTAGATTCATCTCTGGTGCCGCTGCCGCCGTTCGTGCCGCCATTGAGCTGCCGCGAAGCCGCTTCCGAAGTGCTGTCCAGATCTCTGTTCTGCTGGACAGAGGTTCACTCCGAGATTTTTAACTCCAAACTCCGACATCATCTGGAGCTGAGATTTTCAGAGTTTGTTCCTCTATTGATTCCCAACCTCCAGTAACAAAATCACGTCATTTAGACTTCATTTTATATTTTTCTATTTTCGTGCTTTCCAGTCCACCAGATCTGCCAGATCTCTGTCCTGTGTCACAGCCACTCTGAGTTTCGCCCTTTTGACCCCCTTATTGATTTTTTTTTGAATCCCCAAATTTATTGGAGGTTCTGTCCACCCTCCCCATCCTCCAAAACTTTTCTTCAAATTTTAAAAGTCGTCTACCTATTTTTAGAAATTGTGTCTTTTCCCCAAATTCAGTTCTATCTCTGGTGTCCAGATCCGATCCCGAGTCAGTATAAAATCCACAACAAATCAAAACTTCCACCAAATCTTTCATAAAGTATATCCCCGTTTTTCTCTCTTCGGCCTCTACAACTTTTGTGAAGAGCTCATCTTCTAATTCAAGGGTCTACATCGCGGTCAATGCCAACTCTCAGGAAAACTTAGTTCTGTCCTGAGTTTTCAGATCCTGTGAGCCAGCAGCTTGAATATTCGACAAAGGCCATCAACGGGAAATTCAAATTTCTTTCTCCAGCCATAGATCGAAGGATTTCAAGTCAGCTTTCCATAGGTACCTCTTGTGCGTCGATCCGACGTCGGGAGTGACCGCAGCCGCGGATTTCGTCGGGACGCGTGGGTCTGAAATAGCAGTTCATATCCGTGGGCAGCAACTCCGACGAGTGAAGAACAGAGCCGCCCAGCCTCCGGCCGGCGAATCAGCGCGCCGCCTTCTCAGGGAGCGCCCTTCCAGGTGTCCCCACCATAGTGGTGCCACCCCGGTCCCACGCGACCCCACTGACTAGCACGTGGGCCCCACGATCGTGTGTACGCGTGCAGCCGAAGCTACGCAAGAAGCTGCCCGTCAACCCGAACCCGCTACTCCCGGGTCCCATTGTGTTGCCCTTTATCTCCCTGCGTGGAGTGGACAATAATTTGTCTTGCTGTAATTATTGTGTATTTACTGTTCTGAGAGTACGAGATCGGTCGGGAAGTCTTCCCCACGCCTGGTAGCGTGGAGGTATCGTATTCGCTCCCATCTCGGCATTTGCTTTATTTCGTATATATTTCTTTATGCCGCTGCTAGAGAGCATGCTAGGATCGTAACTCGCTATACTTTTTATATCACTGTTGCTGCGAGAGAGAGCGAGACCGTCCCGTGACCCGATCCGGGCACGAATTTGTGAGTTGACCACCCTAGCTCTTTGCCAGTTTCTCAACCGCGCACGTCCGACGCTTCCCTCGTTAGGGACGATCGCGAGCTTGCTTAGAGTCCAAGAATCACATATCTATTTAGAGTCGAGTCGTGTGTCCATCCCGCATCACAACTCTAGTTGAAAATCATCATATTCAGTATTGTCTTCAAACATTCAAAATCAAATGAATTCTGAAAGGGGAAAAGTTTTCAGAGCAATGGCTTTGGTTTACTAAGAAACCAAACATCTTTCACCACGAAATGAAGTGAGTTGAGTCATGAAGTGCCAAACTAACTCTGATTAAAAAGGCTTAGTCCGTAAAATCATGACAGAGCAATGACATGATGTGTTGAGTAACTGGGTCACTTCACCTAAGACGTGTTGTGCCTCACGTAAAAAGACACTTCCATTGTTTACTTTGTTCCTGTTAAGAGGTAAAAAGGTTACCACATTGAGTAACTGGGGATTCCTGCATCTAAAATATGTCTCTTCACGTCAAAAGGTGTGGATTCAACCAAGTTGCTCAAATGAGAAAAAAGTTCTACAAAGAAAATTCATTTAAAGCAACAAAACAATGATAGTGAGCTCCAAAAGCTAAATTCAAAATGAATTGTATAGGATGTTTGTCCCCAATACTAATTGTAGACTATCCTGGAGGAGTCTCTGGAAATTAATCAGTAAATCTAATAGATAGATTCTCAAGGCATACATATGACAAACTTTTCTTCCTCCATTATTTTTGTATGCAGAAAATCTTCGGATCCTTTTTCTCCTTATGCTTTTCTGGATTATTAGTCATAAACCACTCAGCTGAATCTGGTTACCAAACATAACTCTTTAAAGGATGGCTCCTGCACTCAGTCACTTTCTTGTTTCTGTGAACTTACTATTTCTGCTACTCATGACATGATTCTATCTTCCAGCTAAATTTTGTTTCTGCACTCAGTTACTCCCTAGAGCTTATCTTTTGCTGATGTCAAAGGGGGAGAGAAATGGCTGTGAGTCATTATAAGTTGCGGGAGAGAAAAGTTGGAAAATTGGGGGAGAGAAATGGTTGTGTATTGTCTAAGTCATTTTGATGTCTAAGTCATTTTGTTGATCTGTCGCCAATGACACCAAAGACTCTATAATGATTGCTGCCCAACTATCTACTCAAGGAAGACTCAATTTATTGATTCAATTCTCATATCTTAAGTTTAATGACCCATATTGTTGCCATCATCAAAAAGGGGGAGAATGTTACATTTTGTGTGTTTTGATGATGTCAGTACATTAATAAGTCATTAGTCAGTCAGTCTGAATCATATGTGTTGAATTCCTAAAATGCCTTGGCCATATATGTGAAATACATTTAAGTATGTGTTTCAAATTGTCTAAGCGATTACATGATAAATTGCAGATTGACAAATTGGTTCGTGCAGGTCAGAAGAAGAAGAAGAAATTCAGAAACTGAGACTCAAAAGATCAAGCCAAATTCAGACATCTCACAAAGTCTATTTTTAGATAATCCAATGGAATTTAGAAGAAGACAAGTCAACTTCATTACTCCACAAGTCGACTTGGCATACTATAAGTCAACAGTTCCTTGATGGAGTCGACCCTATTAAGCATCAGAGTCAACGTAGCAAAAGCTTCTCTACAGCATATTGCTCAAAAGCCTTGATGGAGTCGACCCTATTAAGCATCAGAGTCGACGCAGCAAAAGCTTCTTTGTAGCATCTTGCTCAAAAGCCATGAAGGAATCGACGCAGTAAGAAGCAGAGTCGACGCACAAGACTCACCAAGCAAGTCAGCGACCAAGTAGAGTTGACGCAAAGATGATATAAAGTCGACGCAAATAGCCAACTTCTGTTTAGAAACAAGGAAGTGTCGACTCTCAGAGTTGACCCCAGATTTCATACGTTCTGTCTGGGTGTCTTCAGCAACAGTGCATCGATGCTATGAAGGATATGCGTCGACGCAGTCTACCCTGTCCAGTGAAGCTCGTAAGGATTTCAAGTGGACCATGTGCCTTCAACCTCCATTCTTTGTTTCGTGATCCAATGCATGTGGCCTGGACTCTGGAAGTTTCCTAACTGTCAGAATATTCTTTCTACCACATGGACCAATGGATCAATTTATCTGAAGATCAAATTATCCAGAAAATTGCTATTTTTTGCTCTATAAATCTGAGCCCTCTTCCTACGAAGATGAGACAACTACTACTGCTACTGCTGCCTTCGAAGAGAGAAGAGCCATCAGAGACAGAGAGCCACTTTCAAATCAAAAGAGAGAGAAAGAGAAAGAAGAAGAGAGAAGAGGTGAGTGCAGCCAGTCAAGAGAGGAGAAGTTTCTTCGTGTTTTTCAGAAAAAGGCTCTTGAATTGTTTCAGAGCTACATTTCGAGTCCGAATTTGTTTTGATTTGTTTCTTCTTGTGCTTATTTCTTTTGTTTTCTTCACAGTTACGATTTCATTGTACCTTATCGTGTTTTGAACACGAATCAGGGTGGTGATCAGTTGGGTGATGATCACGTCTTGCTCTGGATAAACAGAGCGTGAGGATAGTCTTCCTCATTTGCTGCTCTAGGCAGTGTTGCTGATCTTGCTGGGTGCAAGATCAGTGGTGTGCACAGCAGGATTGCTACACACGGGTTCACTCTAAGATTTCAGAGTAAGGGAGGAGAGTGTTCCTCTGGGTTCAAGCTATGTGATCAGCTTTTGTAGCAGATTGGATCTGCGTTCTTGTTCTTGTGCAAGGGATCCTCACCCTGATCAGGTGAGGGGTGGACGAAGATTGCTAGGTAGCAATCGAACCACCATTAAAAAACTTTTGTGCAAATTGTGGTTTGATATCCATATCTCCAATCTCCATTCCCATACAACTCGTTTGGTATATCAAAAGGTCTAGCTGGAACAATAGGTCAAGCCGATCTAGAAGGCTATATTTTGCATGAGGAGATCATTCGATCAAACCTCTACCTCATACCAATTTGAGTTTGTTTTCTGAACCGTGGTTTAGATTCATTGAGAAATCTTCTTGAACTTGCCGTAAATTTTAATGCATACAATGTTGAAAGTTTCCTAGTTCTGTCTTCTTCATCCTGCTCATCAGGTGCTTGTCACTTGCACTTAATCATCTATTGACTGCTTGCCTCTTGAACCGTAAAGAGTTAGATCATATACTTGTCTTTATTTTTTTAATTGGCCTATTAGAGGGACAGATCTATTCAACCCCCCCTTCTAGATCTATTTTTTTCCTTTCACAACACAAAGTACAGTCTACAGAGAAAAGGAAACATACTCTAACGCCGAGTTAACACTCGGCCCAGTGAGCTGGCAACTATGAACCTCTACACTGCACCTCCGAACCTCAAGGAGGAACCGCAACACCTGAAAAGACAGGGGTGAGCCTCATCTCATTGGGTTAGTAGGGGTCTCGTGGAACCCTACCACGAAATAATGGCGATAAAGGAAAGCAGCGCAAACAAGAGCAACAACAATAGCGGGAGTAGAAATGGTGACGGCAAAAGGAACAGCCGTAACAAAATCACGGTAGCCGATAAACCTCAGCTCTAAGCTACTCCTAATGGTACTGAAAATAGACCCCGATCTCACAGTCGGGGGGACCACCGAATTAACGGGAAAACCTCGGCTAAGTCGCTAGAAGAAATGCCACGACAGCTCTGTTGTGAAGGCCCACCCTCACAGGCGACGACCAACCCAAGACCCCATGGTCCGGGGGAAATAGTCATGACCTCGTAGTCGTGAACCCTACACCGTCTACAAGTGAAACCTTGGTAACCCAATCGGAAACCCTAAACCTCGGCGTTGGGAAGACACAGAAGCTACATGTAAAATCACGTCTCGCAGATAGGAAACTAAACCTCGAGTCACGAGAGTCACGTGTCGCGTGACGGGAGAAGCTGCCCACCAAAAGTAAGGCCAAATGAGTCCATTGACGTTTTAGTCTGCGCCCCAGGTGTCCCCCTACTCATCCCAGGCAGAAACTGAGACACCGCACAAGTAACCAAGAACACATAACAAGGACTAGCTGGGGTCGCGCTCGTCAGCGTGGGTCTGTCGCCCCCAACCACGTGTGCACACACAGACTATGCGCTCTAAGTCGGGTCCTCTAACTGGTTTTTCCCCCTAGTCTAGACTCAGGCTGCAAAGACGAGGGGCCCTACGGTAACCAGCCTGAAACCATCACACCGGGAAAGCCACTCTACCACCCCCGGGTAGGTCAGCACACGCGTGCCGTAAGAAGGCTACGACTAGTGGGGGGTCATTAAACGTGAACACTCTCCGTAGAGAGGAAACCACCGAAGGTCACGCATGCACCGATCGTGAGTAACACGGAGTATTGGGTGGCTCGGGACCACCAGACTCTTGGCAGGCAACTAGACCTACTAACCCAATGGTCCTTGAGTCACAAGACTCGGGTCAAGACCGTTGTACAGGACGGCTCCATGTCGTCAATCTGCCGTAATCCTAGGGTCAGAAACCACAGTTAAAAGAACCATCAAGGCTATTCAGAACCACCGAGTTCATTTCCTTTCCAAGGGAAACCAGGGAAACCTCTAGCCCCAGGCTGGGTCACTGAACTCACAGTCCAGGACCATACGGATGGCCCACACAAAAATCACTTTCCGAAGAAGCCAACGACGTGCGGTGTAACACCCGGTAATTTTTGGAACAGGAATAAAAATATACATAATGATATACCTACTCTTATAAGTATAAAATGTTTATTCAAATAAATAAATGGTCAAGTGATATTCCCAAGGGGTTGCTCAGATCGAACCTGCCTCTGATACCTAGGACAAAGACTAATAAAAGTTAAAGAACTTATGAGCAATAAAATCTCTAAATAGAAGATTACTAAGATCTCAATGTAAGTGAGAACTAGCCACACCAAATCAATGAGGTATAGAACCTTAGAGATAGTCTTAAGAGCCTTATTTATGCATAGACGGAAATACATGCAAGTTATTAAAAGATATAAGTCGTATGTGTAAGGTCTTGACAAATAAACAAGTAAGACTTCCAAACAAAGTAAACTTGTGTAAAGGAACAAATAGAAATAACTAGTTACAAATATAATTATTAGGCCTTGATAAAGGATTAACATTTTTAATGCTAAGCTCCATTGGCCCAAACTCAACCCCAAGCATTTTACGCTTAATGGGCTTTTTAACACGTTTTATTATCTTCTCCCATATAGGCAATATATATATATATATATATATATATATATATATATATATATATATATATATATATATACACATAAGTACATAACATAAACCTGTATATATGTATAAATACCTAGAAATAAAAGGAAAGTATATATTATATACGAATGAACAAATAAAAGAGTGAAATGGAAATAACGCCTTGGATAAAGGCGCTATTTAAATTATAAACGCCTCTAGTTAAGGCGTGACTCAAGAAGTGACGCCCTCACCACACGGCGTCAAATTCCAACGTCAAAAGTGGTAAGGCCAAGAAACGCCCCTATCTTGGGCGTGTTTTAAACAAAGGAACGCCCTAACTAAAGGCGCTTTTTAATAAACGACCTGAACCAGGTCGTCAATTTAAGAATCGACGCCCTGACCAAAGTCGTTAATTCCATTCGAGTTCCGTTCGACACGGGAGCTTATCCAGGGAAGGATTATGTTAATCTAGTAAGTGTTTACTAGGGCAAGGACTCTAATAAGGATATATTACTCCCAATATAACTCTAGCCCATTAGGATTTCCCTAGATCCTATAAATACCCTTGACAGTCAAACCCTAAACCTATTTGATCGATCGTCTGCTACGGTGAGTAAAGAACTGAACGTTCTTTTCTTTCTATCATATGAAGAGTTACTGACTCTTCATCTCTTTCTCTTCTATACAGGTTAGGGAAGCCTTCATCAGCATCAACTTTTCTTCTTCCGAGAAGACTCTGTTACAAATAGAGTATTGTTCCCTATCAAGTTCTTCACGTGTCCTTCATCCAGACAATACTAAGGTAGGATTTTCTCAAGTTATTGTAGCCCAAATAAGAATTAATGCAAGATATCTATACATACGTATATGAGCATGGCATGCATACTGTTTATAAGGTTTTATTACGTTTTCTGCAAAATTTTGAAAGAAACGCCCTTGATTAGGGCGCTAATTTAAAAGAAACGACCATGTAGTGGTCGTCAATTTAATATTTGACGCCCTCTACGCAGGCGTTAATTTCATAAGAATCGCATGTGATTAATAATTGATCCTGTTTAAAAATTACAATACATATGAAATATTGATTTTTAATATCTTGCATGACTCTGTGAATTCCTGTTAAATTTTACTGCCATGACATGTCTCCTGTCTCTCGAAATATTATTTATTAAAATATCGTAAATCCCTTGAAATTCACGACTTGGACAAAGTCGTTTTCCATATTCTAACGCCCCAGTACAAGGCGTGAATCTGAAAAGTAACGCCCCTTCCTAGGGCGTGTATCTGTTAAAAACCTGAAATTCACATATTCTGTAAAATGGAATTAGAAAGTAACGCCCCTTCCAAGGGCGCGTTTTTGATAAATTTCTGAGAATAATTATATCCTGTCGAATATGTAAATGATGAGACGCCTGCCCCTGCAGTCGTCAACTTTGAAGAAACGCCCCCAGGAAAGGCGTGTTTTTGATAAATTAATGAAATAATGGAAATTCTGCAAATTGGCAATATATGTAAACGCCCTTCTGTTAGGCGTTAATTACTTGAGACACGACTTGACCTAAGTCGTTATTTTACTGTAAACTGATTTTATCCTGATTCTATTACCGATGGTTTCATATTATACATATATATATATATCGGCACTATTCTCCACTCCGTGAGTATAGTCCCACGTTTCATGTTGATTTATCGATCACACTCAACTCTCATTGACATACAAGCTCTCCATTGGACATTCCGTTCCTTTGGACTAGCAAGTTAGTCATAGAGACCTCCGTAAGACTCCTCGTAGCCTTGGATTCCCTCAAGGCCGACTGAGCTGGTTGTACCCTAAAAACCCATTACACAGTTTTTGCCATGTCAATCTAAAGAAACATGGTATACCGGCCCTTATGATTATACAAAGAGTATATCATAAGAAATTCTTAATGGGATGATGATATCATGCCATATCATGTCATTCTTGTAAACCTCAATTCTATGATAAGAATGAGGGCATCTTACCTTTGATATACTGTTCATGTGGACCTCAATTCTATATAAAGAATGTCCATATTGATTTGTCATGGTACCCAAGTTAAGGGAACCATATTCTACCTAGTTTTATCGATATCGTGATTATACCGTTAATATCGCCAATCTATGTCCTTTGTCATATTTTGGACTCTATTCTATCAAAGTTGTCGTACGTGTCTACAAGCTTGATTATTGAAATTCTATGTTGGCTATAAACAAGAGTGGATGTCAAAATACATGATAAATGCCTGCGCATATAGGGCCCGATCTGGTCCTGGGGGGAGCACCCGAAAGTACTTATGCCCATGGGAGTTAAAATGATAAGGTATCTGGCATTATACCGAGTACTTTACTTTCTAGATTGGACATTCCACATAAATCTTGTGCTTGAAATCGTACTTGCCTTGACATGAAATGCGTGGCCCGAAAAAGGGTAATTTACTTGCTTGATACATGATAGCCAAAATTCTTGACATGACTTGTTAAATGTACTTGCTTGAATATCTTAAGTATCTTGTTGAAAGTTCATGATTAGTTCATCTTATTTCTTTGATATTACATTCTCTCTATCTTGTCGTTTCATGCGAGCATGCATAGCTTTATTGCATTCATGAAAATGTAATTACTTAAACCCCTCGCTAGTACTTGAGATATAATTTCCTACTGAGCGTTCGCTCACTCCGTTTTATTCCAACATTTTCAGGTAAGCAGGTAGCTAGCAAGACCGAGACCCACACGGGCGGGACAAGTGTGCAAGCGAGCTGTGGAAACTAGTGAACCCGAGTCTTTTATTTTTTCTTGAGTCTAGATAGTATTGTCTAGCTAAGTTAACTTATCGTCTCTTATTCAGTTATCTGGTCTAAGTCTGTTAGTATGTCGTTATCTTCTTTTCCATTATGTTGAAGTCTCCAAGATGGACAACAAGTTCTTGTAAGAGATTCATATTAGAAATAAAATTTCTATTGTTGTTCAAAATTATCTTGGTCTTATGCGATTGCTCTTGATCATTCACGACTGTTTAACTGCCACGTTCCGAGCAAACGACACGTTCCGCTGCTATCGGCCCGGGGCGTGACAGAGGTGGTATCAGAGCTTCGGCTTTCGTATCCTCCAGATTAAGAATCCTTGTCTGCCATATCAGAGCTTCGGCTTTCGTATCCTCCAGATTAAGAATCCTTGTCTGCCATATCAGAGCTTCGGATTTCTTATCCTCAAGTTATTAGGTTTCAGTGATAGGTCAGATATCCTTGTTAGTCATATCATAGCTTTGGTTGTCGAAATCGTTAAGTTTCCGTGATAGGTCCGGTATCCCGGTCGGTCATATTTGGATTCAACTTTCCAAAATCCTTAGGTTGTTGAAACCAGATTATAGGTTGAGTATCCTTGTCAGTCGTCCTATAGGAATTCCGTGAGAGATGGGTAGAACTTGGGGTTAAAGTTATAAAAGAAAGATAAAGTATTTACATTTCATTAACACTAAATCTTGAGTCAATAAATTATCCCTCCACTCATCCTTGCAGGAACCTAGATAAAATGGAAGCCTCTAAGCCGAGCCTTGTTCATGAAATGATCTTGGTGGATGTCCAAGTTTACGCGAGCCTTGTCAGGAGAGTTCAAGAACTAGAGAAAGTAGTGGAAGAAAAAGAAAGAGTTGAAGGGAAAGATCAAACAAATAACTCCGAAAGTTTCACCATTACCAAGAAAAGAATAAATGAGGATGATATTTCACAAAGGTGTAAGAAATGTCAGAAATGTAAGAAGTGTAATAAGAAAGAAGCTTCGGTGGATCACTCGAAAGATAAGTGTAGATCTTGTGAGAGATATGGTCACCAATCGAAGGAGTGTTGGAGGTGTTCGGGTGCATGTCTGCGTTGCGGGAACTTAAATCACAAGATAGCAGAATGTCCCAAGAAGCCTCCAAGAGGAGTTCAAGATTTAACCCTGCTTGCCAAAGGGAAAGATGCGAAAGGTATCCCTCACCCGTAATCCTAAACTAGCCCTTTTTCATTCTGAAGATTTCTTCTGTATAAGCTCATAATAAGTTCCCTATTAGGAATGAAAGGTGATGTGAATTTGGGGACCAAATCCTTTTAAGTGGGGGAGGGTGTAACACCCGGTAATTTTTGGAACAGGAATAAAAATATACATAATGATATACCTACTCTTATAAGTATAAAATGTTTATTCAAATAAATAAATGGTCAAGTGATATTCCCAAGGGGTTGCTCAGATCGAACCTGCCTCTGATACCTAGGACAAAGACTAATAAAAGTTAAAGAACTTATGAGCAATAAAATCTCTAAATAGAAGATTACTAAGATCTCAATGTAAGTGAGAACTAGCCACACCAAATCAATGAGGTATAGAACCTTAGAGATAGTCTTAAGAGCCTTATTTATGCATAGACGGAAATACATGCAAGTTATTAAAAGATATAAGTCGTATGTGTAAGGTCTTGACAAATAAACAAGTAAGACTTCCAAACAAAGTAAACTTGTGTAAAGGAACAAATAGAAATAACTAGTTACAAATATAATTATTAGGCCTTGATAAAGGATTAACATTTTTAATGCTAAGCTCCATTGGCCCAAACTCAACCCCAAGCATTTTACGCTTAATGGGCTTTTTAACACGTTTTATTATCTTCTCCCATATAGGCAATATATATATATATATATATATATATATATATATATATATATATATATACACATAAGTACATAACATAAACCTGTATATATGTATAAATACCTAGAAATAAAAGGAAAGTATATATTATATACGAATGAACAAATAAAAGAGTGAAATGGAAATAACGCCTTGGATAAAGGCGCTATTTAAATTATAAACGCCTCTAGTTAAGGCGTGACTCAAGAAGTGACGCCCTCACCACACGGCGTCAAATTCCAACGTCAAAAGTGGTAAGGCCAAGAAACGCCCCTATCTTGGGCGTGTTTTAAACAAAGGAACGCCCTAACTAAAGGCGCTTTTTAATAAACGACCTGAACCAGGTCGTCAATTTAAGAATCGACGCCCTGACCAAAGTCGTTAATTCCATTCGAGTTCCGTTCGACACGGGAGCTTATCCAGGGAAGGATTATGTTAATCTAGTAAGTGTTTACTAGGGCAAGGACTCTAATAAGGATATATTACTCCCAATATAACTCTAGCCCATTAGGATTTCCCTAGATCCTATAAATACCCTTGACAGTCAAACCCTAAACCTATTTGATCGATCGTCTGCTACGGTGAGTAAAGAACTGAACGTTCTTTTCTTTCTATCATATGAAGAGTTACTGACTCTTCATCTCTTTCTCTTCTATACAGGTTAGGGAAGCCTTCATCAGCATCAACTTTTCTTCTTCCGAGAAGACTCTGTTACAAATAGAGTATTGTTCCCTATGAAGTTCTTCACGTGTCCTTCATCCAGACAATACTAAGGTAGGATTTTCTCAAGTTATTGTAGCCCAAATAAGAATTAATGCAAGATATCTATACATACGTATATGAGCATGGCATGCATACTGTTTATAAGGTTTTATTACGTTTTCTGCAAAATTTTGAAAGAAACGCCCTTGATTAGGGCGCTAATTTAAAAGAAACGACCATGTAGTGGTCGTCAATTTAATATTTGACGCCCTCTACGCAGGCGTTAATTTCATAAGAATCGCATGTGATTAATAATTGATCCTGTTTAAAAATTACAATACATATGAAATATTGATTTTTAATATCTTGCATGACTCTGTGAATTCCTGTTAAATTTTACTGCCATGACATGTCTCCTGTCTCTCGAAATATTATTTATTAAAATATCGTAAATCCCTTGAAATTCACGACTTGGACAAAGTCGTTTTCCATATTCTAACGCCCCAGTACAAGGCGTGAATCTGAAAAGTAACGCCCCTTCCTAGGGCGTGTATCTGTTAAAAACCTGAAATTCACATATTCTGTAAAATGGAATTAGAAAGTAACGCCCCTTCCAAGGGCGCGTTTTTGATAAATTTCTGAGAATAATTATATCCTGTCGAATATGTAAATGATGAGACGCCTGCCCCTGCAGTCGTCAACTTTGAAGAAACGCCCCCAGGAAAGGCGTGTTTTTGATAAATTAATGAAATAATGGAAATTCTGCAAATTGGCAATATATGTAAACGCCCTTCTGTTAGGCGTTAATTACTTGAGACACGACTTGACCTAAGTCGTTATTTTACTGTAAACTGATTTTATCCTGATTCTATTACCGATGGTTTCATATTATACATATATATATATATCGGCACTATTCTCCACTCCGTGAGTATAGTCCCACGTTTCATGTTGATTTATCGATCACACTCAACTCTCATTGACATACAAGCTCTCCATTGGACATTCCGTTCCTTTGGACTAGCAAGTTAGTCATAGAGACCTCCGTAAGACTCCTCGTAGCCTTGGATTCCCTCAAGGCCGACTGAGCTGGTTGTACCCTAAAAACCCATTACACAGTTTTTGCCATGTCAATCTAAAGAAACATGGTATACCGGCCCTTATGATTATACAAAGAGTATATCATAAGAAATTCTTAATGGGATGATGATATCATGCCATATCATGTCATTCTTGTAAACCTCAATTCTATGATAAGAATGAGGGCATCTTACCTTTGATATACTGTTCATGTGGACCTCAATTCTATATAAAGAATGTCCATATTGATTTGTCATGGTACCCAAGTTAAGGGAACCATATTCTACCTAGTTTTATCGATATCGTGATTATACCGTTAATATCGCCAATCTATGTCCTTTGTCATATTTTGGACTCTATTCTATCAAAGTTGTCGTACGTGTCTACAAGCTTGATTATTGAAATTCTATGTTGGCTATAAACAAGAGTGGATGTCAAAATACATGATAAATGCCTGCGCATATAGGGCCCGATCTGGTCCTGGGGGGAGCACCCGAAAGTACTTGTGCCCATGGGAGTTAAAATGATAAGGTATCTGGCATTATACCGAGTACTTTACTTTCTAGATTGGACATTCCACATAAATCTTGTGCTTGAAATCGTACTTGCCTTGACATGAAATGCGTGGCCCGAAAAAGGGTAATTTACTTGCTTGATACATGATAGCCAAAATTCTTGACATGACTTGTTAAATGTACTTGCTTGAATATCTTAAGTATCTTGTTGAAAGTTCATGATTAGTTCATCTTATTTCTTTGATATTACATTCTCTCTATCTTGTCGTTTCATGCGAGCATGCATAGCTTTATTGCATTCATGAAAATGTAATTACTTAAACCCCTCGCTAGTACTTGAGATATAATTTCCTACTGAGCGTTCGCTCACTCCGTTTTATTCCAACATTTTCAGGTAAGCAGGTAGCTAGCAAGACCGAGACCCACACGGGCGGGACAAGTGTGCAAGCGAGCTGTGGAAACTAGTGAACCCGAGTCTTTTATTTTTTCTTGAGTCTAGATAGTATTGTCTAGCTAAGTTAACTTATCGTCTCTTATTCAGTTATCTGGTCTAAGTCTGTTAGTATGTCGTTATCTTCTTTTCCATTATGTTGAAGTCTCCAAGATGGACAACAAGTTCTTGTAAGAGATTCATATTAGAAATAAAATTTCTATTGTTGTTCAAAATTATCTTGGTCTTATGCGATTGCTCTTGATCATTCACGACTGTTTAACTGCCACGTTCCGAGCAAACGACACGTTCCGCTGCTATCGGCCCGGGGCGTGACATGCGGGGACAGCCCTCTGCACTCATACCGATACACGGGGACTCGATTTAGCGAATACACAAAAGCCCAAAACACACAGGGTCACCCAGACCCTCAAAACACATGGGCATGCTAATTGAGGTAGCACGGTACCTCCAGACACCCAAAAATATAATCACGGTACTCACGAGGTGTCCGGGACATCCACGGGGCCAAAGGTTGACCATTGGGTCTCAACCGGGTCGACCGGGGGCCAAAACGGGCTAAACTACTGCATTTCGGTCGACCAACCTGCATGGGTTGGTCGACCAAATTGGGAAATCACCCAATTCGTGCGAACGTTGTCGGTCGACCGAACCCAACCGGTAGGTCGATAGAATACGGCAGAGAACCTGCTGAACCCACCCTAGGGGTTCGATTCCACTCCCCAATCACCCCCCGGTGATAGGGAAAACATGGGGAAATCATTCCCCAACCTCTGAACCACCAAGAGGCACGATTTAAACCCCAAAAACGTGATTAAAACAGTGAATCCGACGCTCACCCTAAAATCATGCAATTTAACCCCGGTGTCAAAGAAATCCACTCTCGGCTCACCTCGGCCTACAAAATGCGGGGAAAATACAGTGCACAAGCTAGGGAACCATCCCCCTACCTCCATCGAAATTTTCTCGCGCCGAGGACGCCGATTCCACACGAAATTGCCTCACGAAACCCCGCCGGCGCCCCGAACCCGCGAACGAGCTCCTCGCCGCACCACGCCTTGTCCCACGCTCCATCTCGGCCACTCTCCGCCCGCGCGCCACCTCCGCCTCTCCCGCCTCCTCCTCCGTTGGCCGCTCGGAGAAGAGGGGGAGAGAAAGAGAGAAACGTGAGAGGGAGGGAGAGAATGAGAGATGGGGAGAGAGAGGGGGGTGAGGGTTTAATTTATAGGAAAATAATTTGGGATTTTAAAATCTAGAAAATATAAAAATAGGGAAAAATAATCCTCACGATCCTCGAAAAACGCATAACACGCCTGCAACGTCGCAGAGCCCGACAACACGTTGGTTCACCTTACATAGGGGTCCGAAGGCTAAACAGTCAAAAATTTGATTAAATCACAAAACACGATCCGGGACCCACGAAAGCGCTCCGAAACCCACGGATTCTGATCCGAAAAATCTGGGACGTGACAATTCTCCTCGCATATGCCTAGGCTTTTTGCACTGGTAGCATATAACTTTGTTAGACTTTTTGATTGGATTAGTTTTAAAGTTGGAGACTTTGTTTACCTGAGAATGTCGTTTCTTCGTCTAGAATTTACCTCTACTTCTTAGGAATTTTTTAAACTGCCTAATGAGCATAGCATGATCACCAAGGCTTGTTTCTGGAATGTCATCCTCTTCATCCTCATCGGACTCGTTGGTGCTCTCAGAAACTTTGAGAGCCATTAGCTTCTTTTTCTTGTTATCTTCTTCATTTCTTCTCAGGTTGAGCTCATATGTCATGAGCGAACCTATTAACCCATCAACTGTCATTGCAGACAGGTCTTTTGAGTCTTCAATCGCCGTGGCTTTTGTGTGCCACACTAGTGTGAGAGATCTTAGAATCTTTCTCACATGCTCACTATCAGAATACTCTTTACCCAAGGATTTCAGACAGTTTATTAATTGGGTGATTCTAGCATACATTTCATAAATGGATTCGTCTGGTTTCATTTTGAACATTTCATAGTCAGATATTAACATATTGGCCTTGGTGGCCCTTACCTCAGACGTTCCTTCGTAGATCAGCTATAGCCGATCCCACATTTCTTTTACTGATTTGCAGGTTGACACCCTGGAGTACTCTATAGGATGGATGGCGCATTGCATCATGTTCATCGCACTCCAGTTAACCGTGGACTTCTTGATCTGGTCTGCAGTCCAGGTGTCCTATCTTCAGGTAGTTCATAAGGACCTCGACTGACTATCCGCCAGATCAGATGATCCTGGGCACGAAGAAAAACTTCCATCTGGTTTTTCCAGTATGTGTAATTTGCCCCATCAAAGAATGGGGGTCGATTGACAGAATGACCCTCAGCTATGAAGCTGCGAGAGATGTTCCCATCAGATCTTCCATGGTCGTTGGACCACATCTCTAGGGAACCTGCTCTGATACCAATTGACGAGTGATATGAGAGGATCTAGAGGGGGGGTGAATAGATCCCCACACTCAATTCTTAACCACTTAGAAAATCAAAAGAAACTGTAAAGCAGAAGGAACGGTTTCAAGCACGATTGCAGGTTAACACATGAAATGTTTGAAGTATAAGGATGCAAAACGCACTAATTGAGTCACAACACCTGTGAAGGAGGTAGAGGAAATGGAGTATGCCACAGCAAACCACAACACATAAATTTTTAAGGTGGTTCGACTGCTATCTAGCATACCTACGTCCACCCCTCACCAACCCGGTGAGGATTCCACACTTGGCCAAAGAGAACACACACACACACGGAGCTACTCCGCTACAACAGCTGACACACAGCTTGAAAGAGGAGCAAGCTCCTCGAACCCACACGGCTGCACAGCAGCCAAAACGAGTTCCATTCTCTAAGGCAGAGTACCGAAAAATCGTTGAAGAACTCAACACGCATACACGGAAAAGTCAAGATAAAGATCGTAAAACAAAAGCTCAAGACAAAGAAACTAAGATGTAGCTTTTGTAGAACGAAAGAAGCTGTAGAACCAAGATGTAAACTTTGGTCTGAAACTGCAACATTATTGGACTAGCTCGGACCAGTTTCCGGGCTGCAAATCTCTCTTCTTTTCTTCCTCTCAATTTTTCTACTGAAAGCTCTGGCCGTCTCTTGATGGCAGCGGCAACTTCTTCAGAAGGGAACTTCACATTTATAGAGGAGAAGAATAGAGGGTTCCCTCCCTTTGGATCTGCATTCTGAGAGGTCCAAAATAAAATACGGTTCTTTGCCAAAAACCTTTTCTAGTTCTGCTTTCTTATTGGCTTATGATAAAAAGAACGGATCTCTGTCCTAGGAACTTTTCAGAGATGAAATCTGATTGGTTGATTGCAGAAAGGAGGATACCATGAAAAATATTTTTTTTCAAAATCTGTTATCTGACAGATCCTTCTCACAGAAAGGTATTCTAACTCTCTCATGATGAAAAGGACAGATCTCTGTCCTGGGACATTTTTTGGACCTTGAGGCACGTGTTATGGGAATTTGCGTCATTGACTTTTGAAAAGTTTTGCATGTTTGAACGGATGAGCTTCAGTCAGATGAAAATCCTTCATGTGCTTGAACTGCTACGAGCAAGGCTGAAGGTTGAACGAGTATGCGTCGACGCAGCTTGAGGTGTGTGTCGACGCAACCTCCCGTCCGCTCGGGTTGCTGCGAGCTAAGTCACTGTGCGTCGACGTAGTTGGAAGGGAGTGTCGACGCACCCTTGTAAAAGTGCATCCGAAGTAGTTTCTGTGAGAGAGCCCTGTGTCGACCTACTATAAAAGTAGTGTCGACACAGCTAAAGAGTGTCGCCCATTTGACTAGTGTTGGAGCTAAAGCTGTGTCGACGCATTGAGGTGCTTGCGTCGACACAATTTGTTGATGTACACTTGAAGCTGCTTCTGGAGGTCGTCCT
Organism: Amorphophallus konjac; assembly: GCA_022559845.1. Lineage (NCBI taxonomy): Eukaryota > Viridiplantae > Streptophyta > Magnoliopsida > Alismatales > Araceae > Amorphophallus > Amorphophallus konjac. The sequence goes on along the minus strand of CM040121.1, from coordinate 424,872,745 downwards.
GAGTCGATGCACTCAATAATATGATGTGTCTAGAGTCGACGCAGCCTTGTAGAAACTTCCATTATGACTGGTGTTTGAATTGAAGATGCGTCGACGCACAGGAGCACTTGGGTTGACGCAGCCTGAGCTGTTCTTCTTCTTGTGAGAATGTGAGTCGACGCACTCATGAAGACTTAGTTACTTTCTTCACATTCAGCCAATAAAGAAGATGTTTCAGATTTTCTCAATTTAACTAGTTAATGACTTATAGTAAGACATCATCAAAATACAATGCACCCAACAAAGAGAAGATGTCCATAAATATAAGACCTATCAAAGATGAATATTGTGATGAACCTGATCATAAATGAATCAGAGCTATTCTAGTTATCTAGAGTTATATCTTGTCTAAGTGCCATGGGCAACCCATTCTAGATCAAATAGTACTTTCTTAAAGAAATTCATTCTCTGAGAGCCCGTGCGAAACAAAGAGAAATCAAGTGTTTGGCGCTACTATGACCATAAAGTGTCAACTACCTCTTCCGTTCCTACTTCTTTTGTGTGTTTTTTTTTGTTCTTTTCTTGTGCTTCATTTTCTCCCCCATCCGCCTATTGTTAGGGACAATTATAATAGGGTTTTAACTCCTGTTTTAGGAGAGTCGGTATGTTAGCACTTGATAAAAAGGTCTAACAAACTAATTAGTGTACTAATCATCTGATCAAAACTTCATAAGAATTGATGCACTGACACTTGATCAAAACACTCAACAAAGTAGGTGTTCCATGCACCTGATTAAAAACCGTACTGTTGATGTGCTGGTATTTGATCAACAAGTCTAGTAGATTTCGTAAACTTAACACCTGATCAAAATATAGTTGATATACTTTCTGCGAGAAATAGTTAAAACTTAGATGTGATCTAAGTATTGGATATACGTCACTAGGAAGGGAGTCCGAACAAATATATAAATTTTTGTGTTCCTACAATCCTAATACCATCCCGGACAGATAACCATCCAAGACGGATAATAAGAATTACCCTACCCTGGATATAAGGCCCACCCATGCACCTGCGCTTTTAGAGCAGTGGTGCACCGGCACCGTCAAGAATTCAATATCAGAATGATTCCAAGTATACTAATTCTTTTTTCTCTCTCTTTTTGTCCTTTCTGAGCTGGTCTCAAACACGAAATCAATCTCACGCCCGATAATTTACACCTTACACCTCTCCCCTGTCATTAGTAGATATTTCCAGCAAGTAGTGAAGAAATAAATCGCATTCACATGAGAATAGTCGTTAACATTTCCGTTTCAGAGGAACAACTCATCATGGATACGATGGAAGGCCAGTCAGTAAACAATAGATTTGCTCCTCGAAAATTACAATATGACATTAGAATGAACAACAGAGGGAAATGAGATACAAGGAAAAGGATTAAAAGAGAAAAAGAAAAGACCATCTCCAATTCATACTGACGTACTGATATACATGTGAGATTGGAAATGAAATCCAGAGAGCTATTTGAGCATCGCAGTCGCAGCAAAAGTGCTAGCAAACTGGATTGCTCTCAGATGATGCTTCACCCGTGGAAGCCATCACCAGCTGGGGAGGAAGGATGCCTTCCTTCTTTGCTTTCTCGCGTTCGCGCTGGAGTCGGAAGTACTCTCGCTTCCTTGCCTTGTAGCTATTAGGATTTTCGGGCTGTTCAACACGGGGATAAACACTCACCTGTGACGGTAACAGCAAGAAAAGAGATCACCTACAGGAATTTCTTCTTTAGCAATTTCAAAACTTTTATAAGATGAAATATAAATGAACCTTCTTCTTGTCAGGTCCAAATTTTTCAAATTTTACTAGCCCATCAATCAGAGAGAAGATTGTGTGGTCCTTTCCCAGTCCAACGTTCTTGCCCGGATGAAACTGAAGTACTCGACAAAGTACACACTTGTTATGAGGAGGAATAATGGGTTATATTATCCAAATAATGAAGAAATAACTAGAAGCAACACAAAACTACATTGGACTCCAGTGTAACCGATACCAAAGTATCTTTACCGTAACAGATGAACTCAAGGGACACATAAGGAAACAATTCACATTCAATCAAGAAATAAACCGCAAGAGATAAATAAGCCAACTAAACCACGTGAACAATTCCACAATGAGGTACAAGATTGACTATGAAAGAAACTAACTACAGAACATCGGAGGAGAAAGTCTTAAAATGAATTACAGATTAGTGACCATGCCACATTTCGCAGTCCAAGCATAGAGTTCAGTTCAAAGACAAAGCTCATTATCCGACATTATTATGCCACTTAATCATAGTTTAAAAGGTCTTGAGACGGTTGCGAGGCACTTTCTGTAAGTCTCTTAAGGCGTAAGCCTCAAGGCACAACGAGACGTAAACTTTAATAGAGAAGAAAATAATCTTAAAATAATAAAATACTAAAAATAATAGTGATTTTCATGTGTTAATGCTATATCAACTCAATGATAAATTCATGTTATTTCAAAAGTACTAAATTATGAACTAGTTGTGTAGTGCAATTGGTTCGTCAACCTTCCCCATATGGGGGAGGGCCCGAGTTTGAACTCGATTATCCCCTCCCTGTTAAAAAAAAAAGTACCTATCAAGAAAAAAAATATTGAATTATGTTTTAAGGACAACAAAAGAAACGTAAATCTTGAGAGTACCCTATAACACCTCATTACATCATCTTCTCAAGTGATGCATACGTCTCAATTAAATACCTTGAGACGGTGAAGGCGGTGAGGAATACCACCTCAATCAAAAAAAGGCGTAAGCCTCAAGTAAAAGACATGAGGCGCATGTCTCAAGACGTTTTTCTAGTACCTCACCTTGAGGCTTAAGTCTTGAGACGCCGCCTTTTTAAACAATGCACTTAATAAAGGTTTTAGAGAGTTTTGCACTGTTAAAAGACTTTCATCTCCAAAAGATCGCACATAAAATATTTCAAGATTAAGCTGAAAAGGATAAACCATATGAAAGATAGCACATAAAATATTTCAAGATTAAGCTGAAAAGGATAAACCATATGTGATTCAATGCAATGCATCTACATATGCAAACTTGAATCGGTTTTTTTATCTCACCAGTAAAAGTATTCTTAGGCCACTCTTATTTTATCTTACTCACCAGTCAAAATATTTTTAAAGCACTCTCTGGTGAAGAAAGCAGCTTGCTTCACCTTGGAAATACATATAGACATTCATATGAAGTCTTTAGGCATTTACATCTGCTTCCCCCCCTCCAAGACTATGATGTGGAGCTAACCATACCATGGTGTAAGCATCTATTAGCATGATTGAACTATCTGAAGTGGCTGATCCTGCTCCATTGTCATCATTTCCACCCTCAGGCTCTCTATGATAATAAAACATTATTTGATGCACATAAAAAATTGTCAATGTCACAGGTCTTTGGTCCTCCAAAGGAGCCCTAATACATTATACACCACATAAAATGTTTGTTTCCCAACAAAGGGGTTTTTCAATCAGCATTCAGAAGATCTAGGCAATAAGATACATAAGAAATGACACCATGTCAACTAAATAATAATAAACGGCCACAACTCCAAGCAGCAATATGATAATGGAAATGAAGGAACTGTCTTCAAGCCCATTGTAGTTCAGTTTGCCAAGTCAGAATCAGAAAACTTGAGTTGATAAATTCAGATGGTCACGCACAGATCAAATGAAAATTGCTAGTAAAGCAGACATTGAAACAATCAATTCTATACCATCTAGTAAGTCATTGACTGCCAAAAAAAATTGGTCAAAACCTACAGCACCATCAGAGATGATGCTAAATTCTGGGTAGTCAAAAGTGATGGAGGCGGTCGCCTAGGTGATGAGGCGAGGCGAAGCGGCAATAGCTCGCCTCACGTCGGCCCAAATCGCCTAGGCAATCGCCTCCATCACATTTGGGCCGCCTTAGGAACCTCAGTGCACTCAGAACACCTCGCCCGCCCCGGTCCAACACCGTCGCCCGGCCCGCCCAACCCAGACCCGCAAAACCCGAAAGAGGATCCAGGTATTAAAAAATACCCTTCTCCCCTCTCTTCTCTCCCTAATCGATCGTCTCCCCCATTCGTAACCCTAGCTCCCTCCCCACCTCGTATCTCCTGCAGCCCGCGCGAACAGAGATCGGTGAGCAGCAACAGCTTCGCGGACTTAACACCAATGACGGACGGCAACATTCCGGTAGGTGTCCCCCCCTCTCTCTCGCACACACACATAGAGACCCTATCTCTCTCTCACACACACAAAGGGCCGAGCCCCCTCTCTCTCCTACTCGCTCTCTCTCTATCTCTATCTCAATTTCTCTCTCTCACACACACTCTCCCACTCTCCCTCTCTCTCTCTCTCTCTATCTCACTCTCTCCTTCTCACATACACACACAGAGGGCCAAGCCCCCCCCTCTCTCTCTCTCTCACACACACACTCTCCCACTCTCCCACTCTCCATCTCACGCTCCCTCTCTCTCTCTCTCTTTCTCACTCCCTCTCTCTATCTCTCTTTCACAAACAGACACATGCACAGCCCATCTCTCACTATGTTCTCTCTCTCTTTCACTCTCTGTCTCCCTCTCCCTCTCTCTCTCTCTGATTAGTGTATTCATGTTTAGTGTATTTGCATGTATGACAATATGAGTGTTATTATTATTTAGGAACGAATGAATTTAGAAAATTTATTGACTTTATATATGCAGCTTTTTAATATTTACTTTTCAAAAAAATACATTTTATGATATTTAGACCTCTAGTTTAATTTCTGAATTACATATATTTATATAATAAAATCTCTTTTCGAATGCCTCAAATACCTCAACTATCGCCTAAGCGTTTGAGGCGTGACGTGACCATAGTTGTCAAGGCGCCCGCCTAGGCGGCGCTTAAGCGGCGCCTAGGCGGGAAGGCAATTTTTTGAGAACAAGGCGAGCCCACGCCTTATTGGGCTGAACAAAGGCACCGCTTTGGCGGCATAGGCGCCCAAAGTAGCGCCTAGACGGCCCCCTTCTGTCTTCATTATTTAATTAAATATTTTAAATTTAAATTTTATATATCTTATTTTTTTTTACAGTGGTCATCTATGGTACTTCCTTAGTTATGTGTTTATTTACTTTATTATTGATTGTATGTGATAATGGGAGATGTCTGTAGATGCGAGATGAACCTTTTTGGTGTCCCCAAGAGGTATTGTCCCCGCCACGCCAGACGGCGGCTAAAGTTTTGTCCTTGTAAAAGGGCTCTCTTGGGTTAAGAGGTGAAGACCTTCTTTATAAACATTCGGTTACTTTCTCAACATCCGATGTGGGATTAATCCTATGACCCTAGGTCCACTACACAAGCCCCCCCTTGAGAAGGCAAGCGAGTGCGAGCTCAGGATTCCCACAGACGGTGCCACTTTGTAGATGCGAGATGAACCTTTTTGGTGCCCCCAAGAGGTATTGTCCCCGCCACGCCGGAAGGCGGCTAGAATTTTGTCCTTGTAAAAGGGCCCTCTTGGGTTAAGAGGTGAAGACCTTCTTTATAAGTACTCGGTTGCTGTCTCAACATCCGATGTGGGATTAATCCTGTGACCCTAGGTCCACAACAATATCTTTTGTTAGAAATCAGAGTACGTGGTTTGGAGGCGATGTGCCTTCCTACGTCCACGGCCGCAGCAGAGTTTCCACTAAAATATTTGATACCCAGATACAATACAAAGAGAGAGTTCGCACCCTTTTATACAGGGAGATTAGGGCGCCATAAGTCATGGTACTAAAGACAACAATGCCTTTGTTATAAACATAAATTTTCTTCCGGGGGCGGACGCAAGGGGCGCTGCCAGGTCGATCCGCGTGACCTGACCGCGCAAATCGATCCGCGTGCGAGGGCGCACGATGGCGAGTTCGAGCTCCACACTCTAACATCTTTTTCTTTTGGTATCTGCTTTATATTATATGTATGTTGTTCCGAATATGATTTGCATATTTTTGGAAGAAATTGACAAACATCATGTTAGTATTTTATTCATTCTGAAAGTCCAATTTTTATTGTTAATTTTATCTCAAAATAAATTTTGATATTTTATTGCAATATCATTTCTATTAATTTTTATTTCTATGTTCACACTAGTGTTGTTTCGCATATTTGTAATAATCATGATTAATTTTTATATAAAAATTATTACATATGTATTAATGATGATAATTTTTTATGAACTTAACGCCTAAGCGCCACTTCAGCAGGTGCCTAAGCGCTTAGGCACTCGAGGACCCCAAGCTCGCCTTGTCGCCTTGACAACTATGGACGTGACCCCCTAGTTGCCTCGGTCGCCTCACACCTCTGACTACATAGGCTAAATTAAGAAATAATGATGGAAGACATAGTTCTAATTGATGGACATAACATTCCGAAGAGTAGTAACTTTCGATACTTAAGGTCCATCATACAAGAGAATGGGGAGATTTATGATGATGTTACACATAAGATTAAGGTAGGTTGGTTAAGATGGAGAAGTGCATCAGGAGTCCTGTGTGATCGTCGTATGCCTGTGAAACTTAAAGGGAGGTTTTATAGAACGGCTGTGAGACCTGCTTTGTTATATGGTACCGAGTGTTGGACAGTACGAAAGGAACATACCCACAAAATGTGTGTAGCAGAGATGAGGATGTTGAGATGGATGTGTGACAAGACTAAGAAGGACAAGATTAGGAATGAGCGCATCCGCAAGGACTTAGGGATAGTCCCAATTGATAGTAAAATGAGATAAAATAGACTCAGGTGATTTGGACATGTGTTTCGTCGCCCTAACTCAGCACTGGTTAAAAGATGTAACCGAATCTTAGTGGATGTTAGTAAAAGAGTTCGAGGAAGACCTAAAATGAGATGGTGCGATATTATTAGGAAGGATATTAGTTTCTTGGGTTTAAATATGAATATTGTACTTGATAGAAATCTTTGGCGGAACATGATTCATGTAGCCGACCCCAATTAATTGGGATAAGGCTCTGATGATGATGATGATGATGATGATGATGATGATGGAAGACACATCATTTCTCTTTCAAACAGAAGAGAGAACCACTTTATTGTGATGTCAACAGTTCATCGTCATATACAAACATAGAATTTGTTAAAGAGGATCACCTATCTCATTATGGGCTAAAATGAGGTACAAAAGAATGATTTACAAGAGGAAACAGAAAAAGAAGTGCTAAAAAGGTAATGGACTCAGGATTTTCTGATGGGGACAATATACAAAAAAATGAACATTTAAGAAAAAGAAGTATAAACTTTAATTATACCGTTCTGTAAAAAATTAATATTATCCCCACTCAACTTTATTATTGTTATTGCCTTTATACAAGCCTTACATATGCCTAACGTGAAGAAGACAAAATATTCATGTGGTGTAATTACGTCTTATCAATAATGATGATGCTTTTACAAAGAGCATACTAGAGCAACACAACAGCTAAATTTCAAGAAATGATATGAAATAATGCATCACAATCAACCTGAAAATGTTTGAAACGGAGATGAATCATGTCTGTTATTTGCACAGTTTAAAAATGAAAGACAAAAGCATAGGACAACATGGATTGTCAAACAACATAGAACAGGATAACAGATTTTTGAGACAACATACAAGCTGCACGGGAAGAATTTTCATATTTTATATTTATAATATTTATATATAATATATTATATAATTTAATATACTATTAATATTATTATCACAAAGCTTTACCTAATCATATTATTTATTATTTAATTATATATTTATATATTATATATTATTTTTTATAATTATATATTATTTATTATAAATTTAGAAATATCTATGTAGTAACAGAAGTAATCTCTATATCTTCTAAAAATCCATTTTTTGACTTCTGTTTCTGATAATTGAACACCATTATAGGTGCATTTAACATGCATTTCTCTATTCCAATCTTTCAAATCCTCGTACCACTCGGGGAATTGGAATAATAAAAAAATCTTATCCAGGAGACTGATACAGCAAAAAAGATGTAACAGAACCTGTGATCAAAGAGAAGATACCTAGTATCTGATATGTAAACATGGGAAGGTGAAAACCCAAAATTAACATAGTAAACCATAACATTCATTCCCCTTAACACACACACACACACACAAAATAAAAAAAAATCCCCAATTCATCTTTTGCTAAGGTGTTAGTGCAAGCATAAGGATTGGGTAAGCATGTGCAGATGTCCATTAGTCTTTGTTCAGAAAACAAAACTGCTCTCCCTCTTGAGTTGTACAGGGAAGGTAAAACAACAAATAAAAATAAAGGAAATGACACCCTTCTGAATAGATGTAAAGGTAAGGATTTCCACCGTCATAAGTGAAAAGTTCACAAAGCAAAGCTTTTAATGGGTAGTTACTATTACCCACTTTCACTCTGTAATATAAACAAGTATAAATTTAACGTGACATGCACCACAAAACCATTGGTTGACAATGCAAAGAGGTCATAGGAAGAAGAAAAGAATAACATAACAAACAGAAACACCAGAACAAGATGTGATTACCTGCATAATTTACACCCTGGAGTGCCAGGGCTTCAAGTTTTAATTTACGGTGCCCTAACATCTTCATAGCAAGCAGATCTCTCAATTTCAGAAATTCCAGTTAGAAAGAAATTTCCAAAGGACCTTCTGCAACCTCTAGGATGATTACACAAATAATATGAGTTGGATTTATTAAAAATTGTGATTTGTGGTCACCACTCTTCCAAAACTGACCATGAAATAAGCAGTGACCAGAGTCAATGATCAACGAAAGCTATCAACCCATGCATAAGTTGCCAAACAGAAGAGGATATGAACATGTAGAATAAAAAAGAAACAAGCGTTGCATAGGACACACTCAACCATTTCCAAATATATAGTGAGCATATGCAGCCTTACACAACGTCAGCTGCATATTGATTGAAACTCTATATATAATAGGATAGGATTGATTGGACGATCATCCCTTTCAAAATTAAGGGTTTCATCGAGGATTTGATTCTTTTATCTTTATAGTAGCTTTAAGTTACAATGGAAAGCTACTAGTATGATTTCCCGCAATTATATCTTTTTTCACCTTTCCCGCACTATAAAATGATTTTATGTTCTCCAAGTGCAATGCATGCTTGAATTATTCCTTCCCATTTGTACTTAATTCTGTTTGCTTGTCTGATTTTAGTAGTCTGATTGAACGTGAGCACTCACCTTTCCTGCATTATAAAATGATTTTATGTTCTCCAAGTGCAATGCATGCTTGAATTATTCCTTCCCATTTGTACTTAATTCTGTTTACTTGTCTGATTTTAGTATTCTGATTGAACGTGAGCATTTAGCTTCCATAAACTTTGCACCAAACTTCAGGATCCATTTTAGGGGGATATATCTGACTCCATACATTTCTTGGTGAGATATGTTTGAGGATTGTCCCCTCATTTAGTTCTAATATAAAACTTTTGTTCACTGATTACATCAAGAACATGTCTGGTAAACCCCATAACACGTGGATGATTGCCTTATCAAATATCCAAGATCGATGTATCAGTTAACCTGTGGTCTGTTGCCCTGTCACTTCCGCAACAGACAGAAATGCCGTATATATGATTTGCTAGCTACCACCACCGTATATCAAATCAGACACGACATTCATCAGCGTTTAAAGAAGAACAAAAAAAAGTATCGGAGATCCTTTAACAACTAACCCAACTTGAGTTTGAACAGTTCAATTGCCATGGTCTGGAACATTAGTTATCGCCATTATCTGTGTGCCACCTTTCAAGGTTTTATCTCCACGCTGATGTCCACACCTGAATATGGATACATTTCATATGGGTCTAGCATACCCAGAACAGAAGTCTAATTTAGCGCTAAAGACAAGCAGATTTAAAAGGGCTTGCAAAATCTTATGTCGTCCTGGAAAGGAATCACAGAGTTGTTCTTGTTTAAGAATTATTGTTCAAGGTGGATCATATGCATTGCAACGCAGCAATAGTTACAAATAAGACTGGTAAAAAGCATTCCAAGTTGTAGCTAACTTCAAGCAAGAGATGGATAAGTTGATGGACAAAGCAAAACCAAGAAGGGCATAAGAAGAAGAAGAACAAGAACTGTGAGAAACACGACCGTCAACAACCAGAATGCCACCACTCATCATTTGTTAGGAATCATTTATCCTTCTCCAAAACTTAAGCATTGGGGTAGGGTATTCCTTTTTCTTATAATCCGCTCCAAACTCTTTATAGAATCCAATGTAGCACACTCCCTCCGGGTGCTCACACCACTCACTCGTAACAATACCTCCCCCTTTACAAGGCCAACACCCTCGCCGGTTAGGTGTCGATTGAGGTTACACCTGTTCATGCGCAGTAGATAAAGGGTGTATTGATACGTCACATTGAACCGACAGAGGTTGGGGGCTCAGACATTATTTATTAGGAATCATTTATCATTCCCCAAAATCTAGACATTGAGATAGGAGATTCCTTTTTCTTATAATTTGGTCTAACTCTTTGTAGAATCCAATGTGAGACTAAAACCGCTGACAACTCTAGTTAGCTGAGGGCCTCACACTCTCTCCGGATGATCACATCACCCACCCGTAACACACTCCCTGTACACCGCATCTCTAAAAGGACGGGGGATTCAAAAATTAGCATTCTCCTCACATCACAGAAAAAAAAGAAAGAAACCCGGCAATGCGACCGAGGAGGAGCAGCGACTATACCTTCGTCCCCCGCTGGCGGACAATGATAGCCCCGGGCTTGGCGACCTGGTCGCCATAGATCTTCACCCCGAGCCTCTGCCCCCTGGAGTCCCGGCCGTTCTTCGTGCTGCCGGCCCCCTTCTTGTGGGCCGACTCGATCGTCAGGGGGAAAGGGTTAGGGAGGAAGGCGACACTCGGCCTGCGGCCGACGTGGAGCGGCCCGTGCTCCCCCTTGAGGAAGGAAGAAGAGGAAGAGGAGGCCGAGTCCAGGGAAAGTCCCCTGAAAGGCACGACCAGGTTGAAGCAGGCGGACGCCATGGCCGCTGCCATGGTTGGCCCCGCCAGCGCCTGCGAAGTGGGTGGAAAAGGAAGGAAGGAAGGAGTGCTGCTCTTCCGCAGCTCTCAAAGGGGTTGGATGAAGGGACGAAGGGCGGGCGTCTTATCTCATTCCTTCCCATCCTCATATGCGGTGCGCTGTCCCAATTTGTTAAGGATTCTTTAATATATACACCTATAACTATTAGTTTCATCAAAAAAATTTCTTTATTTAGACTTATCGTCAATAATATTCTTGTTATATCTTGAATACTCACGGTAATAATCCCGCAATTCTCAATCATTAATAAGAGACTAATATTAATCAATAATATTCTTGTTATATCTTGAATGGTTGCCGTTATAACCTAACGATTCTCAATCATTAATGAGAGACAAAAATTTGGTAGAACATATCAACAAAAAAATTAGGGTACGTGAAATATTCAAAAAATTCTGAGTGTGTGTGAGAGAGAGAGAGAGCCTCTCCCCTCTCCCCCACCCCCCCTCCCTCCCGCCCCCCTCCCCCCCACTGGCGAGTAGCCCACCCCCACCCCTCTCGGCCCCCCTCTTTTCCTCCGACGAGCAATGCAGCCTTGTATGCCCCTCTCTCCTTCTCTAGTGCTCGCAACCCCCCTGGTGAGTAGGGCCCTCTCACCCCTCCCTGTCAGCCCCCCACCCCTCCCGGGCCCCTCTCCCCCTCTAGCAAGCCCTGCCACCCCATTGATTTTGCGGCCCCCCGCCATTGTCACCATGCCACCTCGACAATCCCCTATCTCCCCACCCCTAGCAAACCCAACACCCTAGTAGCCCTCCCCCAAGTTGGCGAGCACCACTTCCTGCAGCACTTACACCACCACCATCCCACTCCACTTTGTATCCTTTGTGAACTTTGGCAGTAGCTCCACAACCTTCACCCCGCGCACCGACCCCAGTCAAACCACCCATAGAAAACACTGCCAGCCCTCGGCCAAGCCCCAAGCCACCTCTATGAGCTCCTCCCTTCGTGTAGCTGAGGTCTTACTCCATGCGGCTATTGGAGGCGTTGTGGCAGGACTGGTGTAGAGGCTCGAGGGTGAAGATAGGAGGCTAGCGGTCTCACCGAAGGGTAGCAAGTTCGACGATGGTGCGGACACCAGAGCACACGAGCGGCACGAGTCGACGAGCCACCGGTACCGTACGCGGAGCACCACCCGAGCTACAGCGACTTCCATCTAGCTCGGAGACAGCTTGGAGACTCCCCCTTGAGTCTCGATATTTATAGTTTATTGAGACTTTATTTTTGTGTATTGTGTGTTTTATTCGGATTGTAATTTGGATTGTTGAAGGGGCGTGATCTCGCGCTGGTCCTGAGCTGGGAGGATGATCACCGGGTAGTGAACTGCAGAGAAAGGGAAACGAATCAGGGGGCCCAGGGATGGTTCCCTAGGGAAACACTCCATCACCGTGATGACCGGCGAACCATTGAAGAAGATCCTCGCTCACCCTGAAGCCTCGGGACGCCTCGTCGAGTGGGCCATCATGCTCGGGGCCTACGATATATCGTATCGGCCTTGCTCGGCTATCAAAGGCCAGGCGCTCGCCGACTTCATCGCCGAGAGCACCATCCCGATTGAAGAAAGATCTCCGTCCGCACCCGGGCCGACCTGGGAACTGTTCGTTGACGGATCTTCCAATTCAGCCGGGAGCGGTGTCGGCATCCTCCTGAAGTCCCCCGAAGGGGCAGAGCTACAGTACGCCCTGAAGTTCAACTTCAAAGCATCCAACAATGCTTCCGAGTATGAGGCCCTCATATCGGGAGCCCGCATGGCCCGGCGGTTAGGGGCTGAGCGAGTCAGGATTCACACCGACTCCCAACTAGTCGCTAGCCAGGTCAACGGCGATTATGAAGCTCGGGAGGCACCGATGATCAAATACCTCCAACTGGTCAAGACTGTGGCACAACAGTTCGAGGATTTTGAGGTAGTCCGGATAGCTCGGGAGGAAAACTCCTGAGCGGACGCCCTCTCTCGGCTGGCCTCCTCTCTTGACCCCGAGGGTACTCGATCGGTCCTTCTCGAAGAGCTAGAGCGCCCGAGCATTGATTCGGAACTCCTAGCTGTTGACTCAGCCTCCCCAGGCGACTGGCGTGCCCCCTACCTGTCGTGGCTCCAAGACTCCCAGGAGCCTCCCGATCCTCGGGAAGCCCGAAGGTTGAAATACCAAGCTCGGCGATTCGTCACTCTGGATGGCGCACTTTACCGGAGATCCTTCTCTGGGCCTCTTTTGAAGTGCTTCGGTACCGACGAAGTCAACCGAGCGATCGAAGAAGTTCACGAAGGTTTGTGTGGAGCGCATTTGGGGGGAAGGTCACTCGCCAGGATCTTGCTACGGCAAGGTTATTGGTGGCCCACCCTACAGCGTGACTGCTCAACCTACACACAACGTTGTGACCGTTGCCAGCGATTCGACCACTTGGTCCATCAGCCAGCAACGGAGCTCGTCACCCTAGCTGAGCCTTATCCTTTCGCTCGCTAGGGAATCGACATCCTCGGGCCGTTCCCCACGGCCCAGGCCCAGAAGAAGTTCATTATCATCGCCATCGACTACTTTACTAAGTGGATCGAGGCCGAAGCCACTGCAAGGATCACCGAGACAGTCGTCTGGAATTTCATCTGGAAGTCGATCATCTGTCGCTACGGCATCCCCCGAGTGATAGTGGGCGATAATGGTCGGCAATTTGATTCTCGGTACTTCCGAGACAGATGCGCCGACCTCAATATTCACAATCACTTCACTTCGGTCGCCTACCCTCAGGCTAACGGGCTGGTCGAAAATGCCAACAAGGCTATCTTAAAAGGCATCAAGACTAGCCTCGGCAAAGCCAAGGGTAGCTGGCTCGAGGAATTACCGAACGTACTCTGGTCGCACAGAACGACTCCCAGAACGGCAACCAGTGAAAGCCCTTTTCAGCTGGTATACGGTACCGAGGCCGTGATCCCGTTGGAAATTGGCAACCCCTCCCTCCGAGTCATCTGCTTCTCGTCCGAGGCAAACGACCAGAAACTACTCGAAAATCTCGACTTAGCAGATGAAATCCGGGAGATTGCCAGCATCAGAGCAACGGAGTACCAACGCCGCCTCACTCGATACTACAACGCCAAAGTCCAAGACAGACACTTCCAGCCGGGAGACTTCGTCCTCAGGAAAGTCGAAGCCTCTCGACCACTTGAGGCGGCGGGCAAGTTATCCCCTAACTGGGAAGGCCCCTACCGAGTGGTCGGGATGCTCGAAAAATGAGCATACCGTCTGTCTACGATGGAAGGAGAGCCCATCCCTCGGACCTGGAACGCAACTACATTACGCAAGTTCTACTTCTGAGTACTGAGTATTGTGCAAACGACATAAGATAAGACAAAAGGCTCCTTTCTTTTTATTCAAACAACCCGTTTGTACATCAGGAAGGCCGAAGTCAATAGAATACATGTCAAAAAAGCAAAAGATCCACCTAGCGCCGTCGTATGAGCCCATCGCTCGGCTGACTCGGATGACCTTCCTGCGTCCAGCCACTGACTCTGCCTAGTGCAGAAACTGGCTCGGATAAAGGATAGTTGACCCCGTTGGCTCGGGCAGCTCGAGACAAAGGTGACAGAGGGATTAAGAAAGAGAAGGCTACCTTCCAAGTTGAACTTGGAAGAGAAGGGGGAGAGGGAATGCATATGAAAGCATCTTCCCCGCCAAACTGCCAACTCTTTAGAAGAAAGAGAGTGCAGGCACCCTCCGAAGAGTGAAAGAAAGGAGGAGTAGAGCAGAAGAGGGAAAAAGAGGCTGCCAGAAAGAAAAAGAAACCAGCAGAGCTAGATGAGGAGGCAGGGGAAGGCCCGGAAAGGATGGAGCTTAGTTGGCTTCCTCCTCCCATCCCTGAGGCGAGCAGGAAGGGACGGGCAGCAGGGATGTCTGATGCCCCCATCCGTCCTCCATCTCGCCCCCCTGCAAGCGCCGCCGGAACTGATAAAGGGAAAACGGCGTGCCTCTGCACGTCGGCCCCTTTTCAAGTCTACCCGCCGGCCGTCGACTCCTTTTCAAGTCCGGAGCAGCAGGAACTCCCTGCCCCCCGTCGTCGGAAGCCTCCTCATATGGAGCTTTCTCTATGCTCCGAATACAACGGCACAACGCTATGTGAAGAAGGAATGAGGAAAGACTGTAAGGGAAAACCCTAAGCGGTGGAGAGGAAGGGACGCCCTTCAGTCCTTCTTATAGGCGAAGGGAGGCTACTTGCCTTAAATGATTTCCCCCCTCGAAAACACGCCAGAAGGATTTCTCCCTACGAACGGTCACCTTAAACTTCTCATCTTCCGCCCCAGCGGGACACACGAAGCGGCCAGGCATTTAAAGCGTGGGAAAACGGAAAGACACCCTGTTAGACGCTCACCCAACCATTATGCGAGATTCACACAGAAAATATCGGTTCTTTCCAACCACTACAGATACGCTGGACAGAATACGGCAATGGCGATATGAAACAGATAAGTCTTCATCACAATGCCACTGCCTTATTTATTTCTACACAAAAAGGGAGTCTTTTCCTTCAAGAAGGGAAAAGGTATGCAAAAAGAAGAAGCGAAACAGATACATCAGGCCTCTGGCCCACCTTGAAGACCGGAAGTAGAGGGCTCGAGCGGTCTGCCCCCGGCAGCCTCGACGACGGCCGACCCTGGCACCGACCCTACCAACGTGGGAACTGCCTCGGTTGCGTGCCCTCCCGAGGCATCCGGAGTTGGCGACCCCTCGGGTGATGAGCCCTCGGGATCCTCTTCATCATGCGCTGAAACAGAGGAACTAGAGGATGACAAGTCCGAGTCATAACATTGACCGGACGGGAAGTCAACCACTCCGGACGCCTGCTCCTCGGCGTAAGAAATGGCCCGGTCGTAGCCCTGCTGGAACCCCTTGCGGATGCCCCGGCGGAGTCCTAGCTCGTAGTAGGGGAGGGCAGCCTCCTTAAGGTCGAACCGGTAGGCCTCTGAGCTCTTGTATTACTCGAGAGCCTCCGCCCCGGCCGATTCCACCCTACCGGCGAGCTCGGCCTCCCTCTACTCCGCCTCGACTGCCTTCCGCTCGGCCTCAGCAGTCCGCCCTTCGGCCGCCGCCACCTACTTCTCCGCCTCAGCTCGATCAGCCTCGGCCTCCCGCCGAAGACACTCGGTTTCCTCCGCGTGGTCTACTAGCTCGGCACGCTCGGTCTCCCACCGGCCTTCCAGCTCAACGCGTGCTAAGCGCTCCTCTTCGAGAAGCCGGTTCTTCCTCTCGAGCGATTCACGAGCCTTAGCCAGCTGCTCGGCAAGCGCCCGGGTCTCCACTTGGCTCGATCGTACCAGCTCCCTGATTGAGGAGAGCTCCCGCAGAAGCCCGTCACGCTCCTCGACGAGCCGAGTCAACCTCCTGTCCGACCCACCGAGGGTCCAGGCCAGGTTCGCTCGCTCCCACTCTGATCGAGCGTACGCTTCTGCCAGAACCGCCCCCATCTGGGCCAGGGCCAAGCCGCCCTCCATAACCCCGGCGAGAGCCGTGGACGGGGAGTGCTGCCTACCTCCCCCCCTCACCTTCGCAGATATACCACGACACACCTGGTGCCGGGGGCCCGAGATACCCAGCCTCTCCAAGGCCGCCGAAACGGAGAACCCCCCATCGCCCGGCGCCCCACCGTATGACCCGGATCGAGCCCCAGCCTTGGCCGCCTCTCGCGTCCCGGCCGGATTTTCCTGCGGCCTCTCCTCACGTATCGGCTCGGCACTGGCATCGCCACCTGGAGCGCCAGCCTCGGCCGCGATCACAGCACCCCCAACTTCGGCCACGGCCCCCTCGGCTCCGGCCGAGGGGAGAGCCGGGTCGGCCCCGCTGCCGGTTGCAGGAGCCCCCTCGGCCCCCTCGGTCCCAGCCAAAGGAGGAACCAAGCCCGCATCATCACTGCCCGCAGGGGCAGCCCCGACCTCCTCGGCCCCCTCTGACTCGGCTGGTGGGAGAGCCCGCCCGGTAGGGTCGGCCCCACTATGCCCGGCGGAGGGGTGAGCCGCGGTAGGGTTGCCTTCGACCGTGGGTACGACCCCGGCCTTCTTGGCCTGCTTTCTGGCCCTCGTAGCGGCCCGGATCATACCCTCCACAGGGTCCTTGCGCTTGGGTCCCCGCGGTCCGGAGGATTCGCCCTGGGCCACTCCCTTGCCCTTATCTTTGGTTCGGGAGCGACCCACGGGAGCAGTCAGTTCGTCGGCAGCCGAGTCATCTCCAAGCTCGATCACCTCTGCGGCCTCCTTTAGAGGCTCTCGCCTGGTGTCTGCACAAAGAAGAAGACGTATTCAGAAAAAGAAAGATGACCCTCACATCCGAAGGAAAATCTAAGTTGTGGCACCTGAGCCCGACGGGTGCAGCCGCGTAAGAAGACACCGCTCGATATTCTCCGGTGTCACCAGTTCCTTGGTGGACTGGCGTTTTTTCAGCAGGGTGGCTGCGTACTTCTCCACGTGAGGGGGGAACTCATTCTGCCTAGGAGGGATATTAGGGTGGAAATTGGGGATTACCAGGCACCTCCAGGTTTCCTCCATTGAACAAATCTTCACCCAGAAGAATTGGGTTTTCCACCCTTTATGCGAAGAATCATTCGCCGCCAAAGAGATACAACTCCTATTCCGCCTCGCCTGGATGAAATAGAAGCCCTTCCCCGCCAAGGATGCACTTTCAACTCAAAGAAAAAGTGGAAGAGGTCCATGGAAGGAGGGACTGCGCACTGACGATAGAGGATACGAAAGGCGGAAAGGAGGAGATATGAGTTAGCTACCAACTGAATGGGCGCCAACCGAAAAAAATTAAGAAGCTGAAGGACGAAAGGTTTGAAAGGAAGGCAGAATCCACCCTTCCACGATAGAAGAAACATATAGATGTGGCCTGTACGAGAGTCCAGGCTCATCTCGTATGGGGTAGCAGTGGCAAAACTGATGGTGCGGACACCCGAGCAGTTGA
Organism: Amorphophallus konjac; assembly: GCA_022559845.1. Lineage (NCBI taxonomy): Eukaryota > Viridiplantae > Streptophyta > Magnoliopsida > Alismatales > Araceae > Amorphophallus > Amorphophallus konjac. The sequence goes on along the minus strand of CM040121.1, from coordinate 424,854,708 downwards.
GCGGCGCGATACGCCGAGCCACCGGTACCGCACACGGAGCACGACTCGAGCCACCTCAGCATCTATTTGGCTCGGAGATAGCCTGGAGACGCCCCCCTGAGTCCCGACATTTATCATATTTAGTTAGACTTTATGTGTGTGTAATTTGTGTTTATTTCATTGCATTCGGTTTGCAATTTTGATTGTAATAGGGGCTTATGTGCAATTCGGATCCCGTGGGCCCCACGGCCCCCCCAGGCCCCATCCCATTGGGCCACCTCAGCCTAGGGTTCCACATGGGGTCAGTCAACATGCCAAATGGAGGCATCTAGAAGTTTGAATGGTAAAAGGACACATGGGGGACAAGTGGCTTGAAAAGTCCAAGGAGGCTACCCACCCCCACCTACCAAGTCCACCTTCTACACCCTAGTCCAAGGGCCGCCCCCCTCCCTTTATTTTTTTATTTATTTTGTGTGTGTGTGTCTCATGCCATCCCAGCCCTTCATCTCCCACTCCTAGATCCTACGGTTGTGGATGGATGAGAGATGTAACCTATTTAAGCTTATATTTTTCATTTTGGAGAATTAATGCCATAAGAATTGTGAAAAAGCTTGAAGCTCCAGCCTTGGTGCGCCCCCTCCTCCTCTCCCTCTTCCCCTTGAAGATGTGAAGGCTTCCTTCTGGTGGTGAGACTCCACCCTATCAGTTCCGGCCGCCGCCGCCGCCGCCACGAGCCGCCACCGCACCGCCACCGCCATCAACGGAGTTCTGCCCGCGCAGTACCACAGAAGCTTTCACGAATTTTTTGTCTCAGCCACGAGCTCAGATAGATCTGGGAATTGTAGTGGATGTTTCAGAGGTGTCAAGGACATCCCACAAATTTTGGTTTGCCATTCAGATCTCGTTTCATATTTTTTGATTTTCGTCCACTCTTCCATTTCGGTTCTGCCAGAGTGATGTCCAGTTTCATCCCCGCCTAAATTTCATGTCTTAGGTCCACTTTTTGATTTCTGTTGGTTCGCCCAATTTTACTGGGGGTTCCATTCATTCACCCCTTAATCCACAATTTTTCTAAATTTTTGATTCGCCCATCTCATATTTTCTAAAATTCGTTCTTAGACCCATCTACAGTTCTATCCACCTGTTCCCAGATCCGACCACCAGTCACCCCAAAAATCAAAATAAATCACCACCACCTCCAAATCAAATTCCAAAAATAGTCCCAGTTCCGTTGTTGGATACCCTACAACTTTTAAGAAGAGCTCAAGAGCTGAATCGGAGGTTTACTAGGCGGTCAACGGTGGTTCTCAGACAAGTGCCCTGCAGCTCTGAGATTTCAGTTACTGTACAACAGGGACTTGTAAATTCATTAAAGTTATGATCCGACTAGATCCAGCAGATCTCTCTGGGTTTAGATTGAAGCATTTGAAGATAGCTTTCCAACAATAGCTCATGCGTCCCGATCCGACATCGGGATTGGTCGCAACGGCCGTTTTCGCCGGAGCGCGCGCCTGAAAATAGCAACTAAAAATCTGTGGGCAGCAACTTCAAAGCTTGGGAATCGGGACCGATCGACCCCCGATCGGTGTTCCCGGCCGACCGCCGTCCGTGGAGGCGCGCCACCAGGGGTCTCCATCATAGTGGGTCCCACCCCCGCAGATCCGGAGGACAGCGCCATCCGTGGGCCCCGTGGGCCCGCAGAACCCGCCGTTCGGAAAGCACGAAAACGCGGAGTTCGGCACCGCCGGGCGACATCAAGATGCTGCCCGTCAACCCGAGTTGCGTGATTCCCGGGCTCCACATGTGACCTTTTACCTCCCTGCGTGGAGTGGGTCAAATCTTTGTATTGCTGTGATATTGTTTAACCGGGAGTCCGTGATTCGGCCGGGGTTGTCTTCGCCACGCCGAGTGCGTGGAGGTAATGGTCCGAACCTCTTGGCGTTCATTTGCTTAGCTAGTATACGGTCTTTTGCCGCTGCCGAGAGCGTAGGTACTAGCCCGTGTGTTCATATCACCGCTGTGAGAGTGAGTGTGACTTGTCCCGTGACTCGATCCGAGTCCGGAAGTTGAGTCGGACTACCCTTGACCTCCGCCGGTTCCTTAACCGCGCACGGTCCGCGCTTTCCCTCGCTTGGGACGACGAGTGAGCTTCCACTTCTGTTAGCAACATTTCGCCACTAGGAGCTCGTAGTGTCGGGCTTAGTGTCTCCCTGGTGTGTGCTGCTGGTCGCGTCTTCATCTAGAGTCCGAGGGTGGCACCTAATAGTGTCGTCTCCCGTGTCCGTCCCGCATCAACTGAACTTGTGGGGCAGGCGGTATTGGTGCTCCAGCCTCCTCACATCCGCCTCCCCCAGTTCGCTGCAGTTGGGGACCGGCGCTCTCGCCACCGGCTCGCCCTCCCACTCCTCAACATCTGGGCACTGGCCCGCCATGGAGTCAGAAGAAGACTCTGAGGGAAGACGGTCCCGAGACCCTGAAGATTCCGGGGGAGGAGGAAGCTGCCAGACGGCCTCCGCGGTTATCGCCGCCAACTCCTCAAATGCCGCCGCACACCTCTGCTCCTCCGTCGTGTCCTCACGGCACATCAAAGAGCCTCAAAAAATGGGAACGAAGGAGAGCCAAAACCCTAAGAGACGGAGGGAGTCCGGAATGACAACAAGCGCCCAACGCCTATAAACCCACGCGGAAGGCGGTGCGTCGTTCCGACCTCCGAGGAAAGGGGGCCCCTTCAGTTCAAATCTGTCAGGATCATCATTAACACGGGCACAGGTGACCACGACACGTGGCTTCCTAAACACCGCCAGATTTCCACCCACCTGAGCCACGCTAGTCCGAAACCCCAAGCAGCTACTTGACCAAGCTTACTAAAGCTCGGGAGTAGGAGGGGGACAAGTGGAGAGGGGGATTTCTGTAGCCCAATTAAGAGCAGCCAAACTAGGCCCATCAGGACCGAACGAGCCTCAGCTCATCCAAGTGACAGCCCTGTAGGGCCCACTTCGGCAGAAAAGCCCAATAAAGATCACTCGGGATCCCATCCTTCCTCGACGGCCCTTAGGCTCGGAAGGCCCGAACGACAGAACGGAGGAAGACCCACGCCCGAGCCATCCCTCATCAGGATGAAGGGCAAGCGCTCCGCGCCCACTCCAATTTGACTGCATCCGAGCTATGCCTATCGCCCGGACAGGGCTGGCACTTCTCATGCTCGGATCGACTGACAAATATTTATCCATGCAGCCGTTGACAGTCCTTTATGAGCAAGAGTTCAGCGGGATAAGGGAGCCACGATCCCCCACGGTCATGAAGAGCCCACGATGAGAACGTAACGATCCCATGATGAGGACGTAACGATCCCATGATGAGGACGTAACTCCCGCCTGAAACTCCTCAACTTATAGAACTCATCAGGGGAGCTCGCTATATAAACCAGGGACTCCCTCCGGCGGCAAGTAAGGCAGATATAGGCCTAACACTCCCTGAGCAGGAACCACTTCACCATCTTGGTGTTGGGGAATCTCGCGCATCTCTTTCTATCTCCCTCAATACCTTCCACCATTGCTCTACTAACTTAAGCATCGGAGGTGCCCTTGGAAATAGGGTCGGAGGCGCTTGGCCGAGGTAACCAACGCTAGCACGAGTTTGTCGGTTGCGGGGTACCTTTTCTCAGCCTCGTTGAGAACCTTGCTTGTGTAGTAGACCAGTCTCTCGATTCCTGAGTTATTTTTGACTAGGACCGAGCTAACTGTGGATGGAGTTACCGAGAGATAGAGATACAAGGCTTCCCCTGGGACGAGCTTGGAAAGCACTGGGGGCGAAGCCAGGAACCCCTTAAGCTCGGTGAACACTCTTTGGCATTCCTCGTCCCACGCGAATGTGGCAGATGCCATTTTGGGCCCCCTCAATAGTTTGAAGAAGGGTAGACATCGTTCAGCCGCGCGGGACAGGAATCTGCTGAGCGTAGCGACGCGCCCGGTAAGGCGTTGAACGTCTTTGATGCAGGTGGGTGGGCGCATGTCTAGGATGGCCTAGACCTTGTCGGGGTTGGCCTCAATCCCACGCTGAGTGACTAAAAAGCCCAAGAATTTCCCAGACTTTACTCCGAAGGCGCACTTGGCGGGGTTGAGCTTCATGTTGTACTTCAGGAGGGTGTTGAAAGTTTCTGCTAGGTCGGCGAAGTGGTCCTCGGCCTTGGGGGTCTTCACGAGCATGTCGTCAATATAGGCCTCGACGTTCCGACCGAGCTGTCCCTCGAACATATGGTTGACTAACCTTTGGTACGTGGCTCTGGCATTTTTCAACCCGAAAGGCATCCGGTGTAGCAGTGTATGCCGAAGTCGGTGATAAAGGCTGTCTTCTCGATGTCTTCGGGGTGCATTCTGATCTGGTGGTAACCTGAGTAGGCATCCAGGAAGCTGAGTTTCTCATTGCCCGAGGTTGAATCAACCAGTTGGTCGATGCTTGGTAAGGGATAGCAATCCTTTGGAGTAGCCTTGTTCAAGTCGGTGAAGTCCACGCACATCCGCCACTTTCCCGAAGCTTTCGGCACCAGGACGACGTTAGCTAGCCACGTCGGGTACAGGACCGGTCTAAAAAGGCCAGTCTTCTGCCCCTTGGTGACCTGCTCCTTGATAATCGTCTGCTTCTCCGGCGCATGCTTCCTTCTGCGTTGTTGCACGGGCTTCATGGTTGGGTCGAGGTTGAGCTTATGCACCGCCGTCTCTTCCGATATCCTGGGGAGTTGATCATCAGACCATGCAAAGACTCGGATGTACGCGGAAAGGAACTCTTTGTATTACTGTTGAACCTCAGATGTTAGGTCGGCTCCGATCTTTACTCCTAGGGTCGGGTCGTCGTTTAGGAAAACCGCTAGCAATTCGCCTCCAGGTTCGGCGGTTGCGGATTTTTCCTCGACTTTCCGGGGGCCCTTATTTTTCCCGTCCGGCCTTGTGGCTTCGACCGAGATATTGTAGCACCTTCGGGCCATTGTCTGGTTACCTCAGACTTCTCCCAATCCATTTTTGGTGGGGAACTTCACCTTTTGGTGATAGGTAGAAGGCACCGCTTTCGTTCGGCTGAAGATTCCTCGGCCGAAGATTGCGTTGTATGCTATCATACCCTTGATCACTATGAAGTCCACCATGACCGTAACGGTCTTGGGTGGGGTGCCAAGAGTAACCGGCAGGCTTAGGGCTCTCTCGGGATAGGTGGCCTGGCCATTGAACCCGCACAGGGGGGTCTGGATCGGGCGGAGTTTAGACGGATCCTCTCCCATCTTAAGGAAACATTCGTAGGATAATACATCAGGGGCACTTCCATTGTCAACCAGAATCCTGTCTACGTTACAATGGTTTAATGTGGCCGATATCACTAGGGCGTCGTCGTGCGGGGTGCTTAGCCCCTCCAGGTCTTGGTCGGAGAAGATTATGACATGGGGTTCGCTTGGCGGGGCCCTGGGAGGCTCGATGGCTCAGCTCGCCCGCTCAGCGTGATGCTTCCTTCCTAGGCCGCTGTCTCCTCCTGATGCAGCTCCTCTGACGATGCCGTTGATGTGGACCCCTCGAGGGGCGTTGTCGATCTCCTCTGGGGCGCCTCGGTCTTCCTGGCGCCCGGCCACGAACCGGGAGAGGTGCCCCTGACGGATGAGATGCTCGATCTCATCCTGGAGCTGGTGGCAGTCGCCGGTATGATGCCCGTGGTCGCTATGGAATAGGCAATGCTTGCTGCGACTGCGGTTCTTTGACTTCATTGGCTCGGGTTGGCGGAGGAGGCCCGATCCTTTGATGTCTTCATAAATCTCATATACTGGAGCGGTTAGGGGAGTGTACCGCTCGTACTTCCGCGACGGTTCCTTGCGTTCCCCGTCTCGGTTCCGCCTTTTTCCTGGGCCCGAGCTTGGCTCGGGTGCCCGCTTCTTGTCCCCCTCCCGACCCGAGCCGGTTGCGTCTCAACAGGCACTGAGTACTTCCTCGCACTCGACGTGGCCCAATGCCAGAGTCACTAGCGCAACAAGGGTCGAGAGAGGGTGGAGGACAAGCTCGCGGCGGAGGTTCTCGTCGTGGGTGCCCCCGGTCAAAGCGGTTATGGCCGAGGCGACGTCCAGGTGGGGGATCCTCAGGGCTTCCGATTTGAATCGGAGGATGTAGGCCTGAAGTTTTTCACCTTGTGCCTGTTTGAGGGCCAAAAGCCCCGCTACCGACATAGGGGGGCCGCTACCGGTGAAACTCTCCTTGAATACTCGCCCGAACTGCTTGAAGTCTCGGATGGATCTGGGGGCAAGGGCCCGGAACCATGCTTGGGCGGCTTGGACCTGGGTGGTCACAAAGGCTTGGCACTTGATGGCGTCGGATGCTCCGTGAAGGGTCATCAGAGCGTCGAAGCTATCAAAGTGGTCGGCCGGGTCGCCCTGGCCGTCGTAGGGCTTGAAGGTCGGGATAGAGGTTCGGGGAGGTACCTCTGCCTTCAAGATATGGTCGGAGAACGGGGACCTCTCCTCATCCTCTGGTGGAGAGGTCTTCTGCAGGGCTCGCAGGGCGCGCTCCTACTCTGCGAAACGCCTCTTGAATTCTCCCAGTCGGAGGGATAACTCCGACTGCCGCTGCGCCGTATGGTTGAGGGGGCGTGAAGGCAGGTTGTCTTGGCGCTCCCTGGGGACTTCGATCTCCGGGAGGGGACGGTGTGCCCCATCCCTGCCCCGCTTCGGCGTGGAGGAAGCCTCTTGCTCCAGAGGGGGGGCTTGCGAGGGTCCTCCTACTTTGTTGTGGATGAGCTGCTATCCTCGGAGGGTGAAGCGGCCTCTGGTGGTGTGCTGGGACACGTTCTCATGGGGAGGGCTCTTCGGAGGGGCGCGTGACCTTCCATCCCTGGCTGCCTGGGTCCTCATGAGTTCCACGAGGACGTCCAGTTTCGCGTTGAGGGCTTGGTAGGCGTCGGCGCCGCCGTTGAGCGGTAGCCCTACCATCGTGGGAGGAGGGGGCAGCAGCCCGGCCGCAGGCGGAGGGGGCGGTCCGTCGGCGGGAGTGCTGGCACCGGAGGGGAGGTTTTGGGAGGCTTGTGAGGGGCCTTCCCCTGCCGCCGCCGTAGCCTTTCCCATGTCGCCGGCGGACCTCCTCCCTGAACTTCTTCTCACCATACTGGCTCTTTGGTCGTTTCCCACAAACGGCGCCAGATGAAGGGGCGTGATCTCGCGCTGGTCCTGAGCTGGGAGGATGATCACCGGGTAGTGAACTACAGAGAAAGGGAAATGAATCAGGGGGCCCAGGGATGGTTCCCTGGGGAAACCCTCCGATGCTTAAGTCAGTAGAGCAATGGTGGAAGGTATTGAGGGAGGTAGAAAGAGATGCGCGAGATTCCCCAACACCAAGATGGTGAAGTGGTTCCTGCTCAGGGAGTGTTAGGCCTATATCTGCCTTACTTGCCGCCGGAGGGAGTCCCTGGTTTATATAGCGAGCTCCCCTGATGAGTTCCATAAGTTGAGGAGTTTCAGGCGGAAGTTACGTCCTCATCATGGGATCGTTACATCCTCATCATGGGATCGTTACGTTCTCGTCGTGGGCTCTTCATGACCATGGGGGATCGTGGCTCCCTTATCTCGCTGAACTCCTGCTCATACAGGACTGTCAACGGCTGCATGGATAAATATTTGTCAGTCTATCCGAGCATGAGAAGTGCCAGCCCTGTCCGAGCGATAGGCATAGCTCGGATGTAGTCAGATCGGAGTGGGCGCGGAGCGCTTGCCCTTCATCCCGATGAGGGATGGCTCGGGCGTGGGTCTTCCTCCGTTCTGTCATTCGGGCCTTCCGAGCCTAAGGGCCGCCGAGGAAGGATGGGATCCCGAGTGATCTTTATTGGGCTTTTCTGCCGAAGTGGACCCTAGAGGGTTGTCACTTGGATGAGCTGCGCCTCGTTCGGTCCTGATGGGCCTAGTTTGGCTGCTCTTAATTGGGCTACAGAAATCCCCCTCTCTAATTATAATAGGGGTTTATGTGTAAAATGGGACCACCTGGGTCCCGCGGGCCCCCCATCCCTTCTCCCATTGATGCACCTCATCTCTTGGGCCCATGTGGGGTCAGTCAACCCTCCATGGTGGGCTTCTAGAAGGGTTGGACCAAGGGGGGGACAAAGGGAGCAAAATTTCAAAATTGGATGCCTTAAAGTCAAGGGGGCGCCCCTAGCTTATTATATTTTAATAGGATTTGAATTGTTATTTTATTTGATTCCAAATCACATGGGAGAAATAGTTTATGGACTCCCTCTTTTACCCTCCCCAACCCTAGATCTAGGGTTAGTTGAAGTCTTTTTGTATTTCATATATATTCCTTGTATTTTCATTTGATTGGAATTAATGCCATAAAATTTCAGAATTTCCTTGGAGCTCCATAGCTTGGTGCGCCCTCCTCCTCTCTCCTCCCCGTTCTTGCAGCTGTGAAGGTTGCTTCCAGAGGTGTGAAGCCTCTCCTTCAAATCTATTCTGAGTGGGAAGCTCAGATCTATCACCGCCACCGCCATCGAGCCGCCGTCGCACCGCCACCGCCACCGTATCGAAGTTCTACCTTCATCCAACAGCAGCCCCTTCCACGAATTTTAACTCTCGAATCTGAGATCTTCTTGAGCTCAAACTTTTAGGATCTGCCAGGTTTCTGTCTACTGTGACAGCAACCCTGATCTTCCCAACTTCGACCCACTTTTTAATTTTTTCCTGGAGCCCCCAATTTTAATGGAGGTTCTATCCACCATCCCCTCCATCCACGAATTTTCATGTAATTTCAAAAGGCCTACACCTATTTTCTAAAAATCACTTTCAGATCCATTTTAGTTCTGTTTGCCCCTGCCCAGATCCGACCACCTTCCAGTATAAAATACTTTTCCCTACCTAAAGCTCAACCAAATCAGTCATAAGATTTATTTTCGTTTTCCTCTCTCTCCCCTCTAAAACTTTCATGAAGGGCTCGAGATCTGAATCGGAAGTCTACCTCGCAGTCAACGCCAACTCCCAGGAAATTCGGTTTCTGCCCAGTCAGATCTAAAAAATTCTGAGAGCAGACCGGTTCTAAAATCGCCCAATAGACGCACAGCTCCGGTGAATTTTTCTGAGTCCCACAGGGTCGAACAACTTTGAGAGAGCTTTCCAACGAAACCTCTTGTGCGTCGATCCGACGTCGGGAGTGATCGCAGCAACCGATCTCGTCGGATCGCGCGCCTGAAAACAGAATCAACCAGTCCGTGGGCAGCAACTCCAAAGCTTGAAGATCGGAGCCGATCGGCCTCCGACCGGCGTTCCCGCCCGACAGCCATCCAGGGAGGCGCGCCACCAGGGGACTCCATCACAGCGGGACCCACCCCATCAGACCCAGAGGACAGAGCGGTCTGTGGGCCCCACGAACCCGTAGATCACGCTTTCCGGACATCACGAAAATGCGGATTTCGGCATCGACGGACGACATCAAGATGTTGCCTGTCAACCCAATTCGCCTGACTCCCGGGCCCTACATGTGACCTGTTACCTCCCTGCGTGGAGTGGGTCAAAACCATTGTACCGCTGTAATAATTATTAACCGAGAGTCCAGTTTTGGCCGGGGTTGTCTTCCCCACGCCGGGTGCGTGGAGGTACGATCGTAACTTCTCGGCATTACTTTGCTTAGCTAGTATATGGTCATATGCCGCTGTGAGAGTGTAGGATTCTAGCCTGTGAGTCCATGTCACCGCTGTGAGCGAGAGAGTGACCCGTCCCGTGGCTCGATCCGAGCACGGAAGTCAGTCGGACTACCCTTAACTCTGCCGGTTCCTCAACCGTGCACGATCCGTGTTTCCCTCGCTTGGGGACGACGAGTGAGCTTACGTTTCTATTAGCGACGTATAGCCCATAAGAGCTCATAGTGTCGGGCATAATGTCTCTCCCATCATATGTTGCTGGTCGTGTATGCATTTAGAGCCCGAGGTCCATATCACTTAGAGTCGGTCCCCGTGTCCGTCCCGCATCGGTTTGGTATCAGAGCCAGGTCGAGTCTAGGGTAGTCGTTGCATGAGTCTTGCATGGTCTAGGTTAAGTCTAGGATCATCATTATTTTCAAAACATAAAAAAGTGTTTTAAAATTACATTTCATCCCGATAATTCGGTATATTAAAAGGTGTTGTCCGAACGTTAGGCTACGCCTATCGAAAAGACCGCACACTTGCGGGAGTGATCTTCGGATCGATTAACTCCGCCACGTACCGTATATTGGTTTAGGTCTAGGTGCATTAGTCGGTGTTTGCATCAGTTTGTGTCTCCTAGTTCGTGTGTCTTTGCATGCCCACCCGTCGAGGAACCCAATACTCGCCACCACCACCTATGGCGGATTCCCGAGCCCGTAGCTCTGATGAGTCCTCGACGGCCGAGATGTTCCGAGCCATTATGGATCGTCTTGACACGCGTATGGATGGCCTTAGTACGCGTCTAGATGGCATAGGGACGCGTCTAGAAGGGAGGATGAAAGCCCTCGAGGATCGGGCCGAGTCTTCGGACCAGTCCATCCAGGGTCTTGTAGAGAGGATTGCCATCCTCGAGAGGGCCCCAGCGGCGGCGCAACCCACGCCGACCAATGGTCAACAGGAGCCGGCTCAGCAACCTGCTGCGCCAAGAGCTCAGGCGGTAGATGTTAGGAGGCAACAGGTGCATGAGGTGGCTGACTATGCATCTGATAATGAGCAAGGGGGAAATGGTCGTCGTAATTAACGACGGAATCGTGATGACGATGATGACGACTGCATTCTTAGGGGCGTGCGTGTGGACCCTCCCACTTTTAGCGGGCCATTGGACCCGAAGGTATATTTAGATTGGGAGGTCGGCATGGACCGGTACTTCGAGTGGTTTGAGATGACGGACCACTGGAGAGTTTGATACGCGAAGATGAAGCTGCATGGGCAGGCCCAAACTTATTGGACCAATGTGGAGAGCCTGCTAAATCAGCGACGTCAACCCCCGATCGGCACTTGGGATGACATGAAAATGAAATTGAGGGAGAAGTACCTTCCTGCCTCATACCGCCAACGTCTCATTGACAAATGGCAAAGTCTCTCCCAAGGGAACCGATCCGTGACCGATTACACCGCCGAGTTTGATGAGTATTATTTGCGGTGTGGAGTTACGGAAGAGAGCACCATGACCATATCACGCTTTCGGAGAGGTCTGCGGCCAAACTATCAATATGAACTTTTTTGCCGCAATGCGACCACTTTGGAACAAGCGTATCAGGTTGCTCTCGAATTGGAGCAATTCGAGGCCGAGTTCGAGTCTCCCCATCGGTTGGGCTCCTTTCCCCTTCGTAGTGTCGAGCCCCGTGGCTCTTCTGGCACGTATCCGAGGGCCCCCATGGCCTGACCTCAGGAGCCCACTCGTCCCGAGCCTTTCGCTCCTAGGCTTCGCCCTCCACCCCCGAGGGACCTTCCTCATCCCCAACATCTTACGGCACCCACAGCCCGTCCACCAGCACCCGCACCTCCTGCCCGTCCTTTGTTGCCTTCACCTCCTATCCGTCGGGAGGATAAAGGGAAAGGACCCATGATTGGGGAGCCTAGTGGATCACGGCAGCAGTGTTATCGCTGCAATGGGTTTGGCCATTTTGCCAACCAGTGTCCCACCCGCCAGTCTCTTGTCATTGGGGACACACAGGCCGAGGATACCACCCCTACGGAACTCGAGTGAGTCAGCTATGAAGCAGATCCGGAGCTAGCTGACGAGTACTATGAGGCCGAAGGTAATGGCCAGGATGCCCAGCATTCGGACGATACCCACTTTGGGGTCGTCAGGTGTATTCTCACCCAGCCATAGGCCAGTGATGACTAGCGATGGACCACTATCTTTCATACATTCTGTCGGCTGGGTAAGCAAGTTTGTAAGGTGATCATCGATTGTGGGAGTTGCATCAATGCAATCTCCACGGGCACTGTCTCCATTCTTGGTATTACACCCGTGGATCATCCTCGCCCCTATCGAGTATCATGGGTGGATTCCACCTCCATTCCGATCAGGCTGCGGTGTCTGGTCCCACTGTAGTTCCGTGCCTACCGTGATGAGATCTGGTGTGATGTCCTCCCCATGGAGGTGGGCAGCATTATTCTTGACAGGCCATGGTTATTTGATCGAGATGCCACATTTCATGGCCGGTCGAACACCTGTACCTTCAACCATGCTGGCCAACGGATTACCCTCCAACCCTCTCAGCCCAAGAAGCCTTCAGTTAGGGGTCCCACTGGCCCTAGTACTCCGGAGCCTTCCATCCCCGGGCCCAGTACCCCATCCCCAGCTCGGGCTATGACCGTTACATCTAGCCCAGGCGAGCCCTAGACTAGGAGGTTGATGATGATTAGCTCCCGAGAAATGGAGCGGGAGGCTAGTCGTGGCTGCCCTGTATTTGCTATTACGGTCTGAGAGGTGGAGCTGAACTCCGAGGGTGAACTCCCACCCGATGTCATTCCTATTCTGCAGGAGTTCGCTGATATTTTCCCCGAGGAGCTTCCCGAGGGACTCCCACCCATGCGGGATATTCAGCAAGCTATCGACCTGATTCCGGGCTCTTCATTGCCCAATCTTCCTCATTAGCGCATGAGTCCCACGGAACATGACGAGCTAAAATGGCAGGTCGATGAGTTGATGCAGAGAGGGTCTGTTCGAGACAGCATGAGTCCATGTGCTATTCCCGCATTACCCGCTCCAAAGAAGGATGGCACGTGGAGAATGTGCATTGATAGTCGTGCCATCAACAAAATCACCGTGAAGTACAGGTTCCCTATTCCTCGCTTAGATGATATGTTAGACATGATGGCCGGTGCCACTATCTTCTCGAAGATCGATCTTAAGAGTGGCTACCATCAGGTGAGGATTAGGCCAGGTGATGAGTGGAAGACCGCATTCAAGACCAAGGATGGTCTATATGAGTGGTTGATTATGCCCTTTGGGTTGACCAATGCCCCTAGCACCTTCATGCGACTCATGACTCAGGTCCTTCGACCATTCATTGGAGTCTTTGTGGAAGTGTACTTTGATGATATTCTTATCTATAGTCGCACCACGGGGGATCACTTAGACCACCTTCGGCAGGTCTGTCTACTTCTTAGGTGAGAGCAGCTGTATGCGAGCCCACAGAAGTGTGCCTTCATGACACCTCAGCTTACCTTCTTGAGTTTTATTGTGTCTAGTACCAGGGTCTCCGCTGATCCGGAGAAGGTCCGGGCCATTGTTGAGTGGCCGGAACCCCGTACGGTCCATGATGTCCGCAGCTTCCATGGCCTTGTGACGTTCTATCGTCGCTTCATCCGCGGATTTAGCTCCGTCACCGCCCCGATCACGGATTGTATCCGGAAGGGCACATTCGTGTGGACGAAGGCCGCAGCTACCGCCTTCAAGGACATCAAGGAGCGCATGACCCAGACACATATCCTTCAATTGCCAAATTTCTCGAAGGTGTTTGAGGTCTTTTGTGATGCGTCGGGTGTTGGGATAGGAGGAGTGTTGAGTCAGGAGACCCACCCGATCGCATATTTCAGTGAGAAGCTAAATGACGCGAAACTGCGATACTCCACTTATGATAAGGAATTCTACGCAGTTGTTCAGGCTCTTAAGCATTGGAGGCACTATCTATTACATCAGGAGTTTGTCGTATACTCCGATCATGAGGCTTTGAGGTACCTCCATTCCCAAAAGAAGCTTAATGCGCGTCACAGCCGTTGGGTTGAGTATCTCCAGCAGTTCACATTTGTGCTAAAACATAAGGCTGGAGTGGAGAATAAGGTGGCCGATACCTTGAGTCGGCGAGCGTGTTTGCTTACCACCATGAGTGCCGAGGTCATAGGGTTAGAAAAGATAAGAGAGGCCCATGTTGACTATCCTGACTTCGGTCAGATTTATACCACTCTCCAGGCCGGACCCAAGAGAGACCTTGATGATTATGTGCTTCAGGAGGGTTACCTCTTTCGAGGAGGTAGGCTTTGTGTTCCCCGAACTTTGGTTCGAGACTTCTTAGTCTGGGCGCTACATGCGGGAGGTTTAGCCGGCCACTTTGGTCGGAACAAGACTATCGAGGCTGTTGAGCATAGATTTTATTGGCCGAGCTTGAAGCGTGATGTTGCTCATATTATGGCTCAGTGCCGTACATGTGCTACGGTCAAGATGAAGAAGCAAAGCTCGGGCCTTTATACACCTCTTCCCGTGCCTGATGCTCCGTGGCATGATGTTAGCATGGACTTTGTTTTGGGATTGCCACGTACCTCCAGGAAGCATGATTCGGTCTATGTGGTTGTTGACCGCTTCTCGAAGATGGCCCTTTTTATTCCCTGCTCGAAGACTTCGGATGCTTCGAGGGTAGCCCGTCTTTTCCTTACTCATGTGGTGTGCAAGTTCGGGTTGCCTCGTACCATAGTGTCTGACCGTGATGTTAGATTCACCAGTTATTTTTGGAAGACATTGTGGCATATGTTGGGTACTCACCTCAAGTTTTCCACTGCATATCATCCCCAGACAGATGGTCAGACCGAGGTGGTCAATAGGAGTCTGGGAGATCTTTTGAGGTGTCTTGTCAGGGATCGTGTAGGGGATTGAGATCTCATATTACGACTGGCAGAATTTGCATATAACGATTCGGTTAACAGGTCTACCGGTGTGAGTCCATTCGAGATTGTCACAGGTCGTAGGCCTAGGAAGCCAGTGGATCTTGTCCCATGCCCATCCATGCACGAGTGTCGGAGTCTACCGAGTCGTTTGCTAGGCATGTTAGGAGTCTGCATGATGACATCCGTCATCACATTGAGGTCAGCAATGTACGGTATAAGGAGTTAGCCGATGCCCATCGACACCACCGTGAGTTCCAAGAGGGTGAATATGTCATGATCAGGGTAAGACCTGAATGGTTTCCCTCTGGAACCGTAAAGAAATTGCAAGCTCGCGGAGCCGGTCCATTTAGAGTGTTGAAACGTGTTGGATCCAATGCGTATGTTGTGGACTTGCCCGAGGAATATGGTATAAGCTCAACTTTCAATGTATCGAATCTAGTTGCCTATAGGGACCCAGCGGTGATCCCTAGTGAACCTTTTGAGCCATCCCCTCCCATTGAGAGTGATCCCACACCTGAGTGTCCACCTCCTGCCCCTTTTCCACAGCAGTGAGAGCATATCGATCATATACTGGATGAGCAGGTGACAGTTACCAGGAGTGGATCTTACCCGCGCTACCTAGTGCGTTGGAGAGGGCGACCCGCCACCGAGGATACTTGGATCACACGGGCCGAGTTGCAGAGGATAGATCCGGACCTACTGGAGCGATACCAGAGTGATGCAGACCCTTACTCGACAGGGTCGAGTTTCTCCCACCCGGGGAGAATTGGTGCGGACACCAGAGCACACGAGCGGCACGAGTCGGCGAGCCACCGGTACCGTACGCGGAGCACCACCCGAGCTACAGCGGCTTCCATCTGGCTCGGAGACAGCTTGGAGACTCCCCCTTGAGTCTCGATATTTATAGTTTATTGGGACTTTATTTTTATGTATTGTGTGTTTTATTCGGATTGTAATTTGGATTGTAATAGGGGTTTATGTGTAAAATGGGACCACTTGGGTCCCGCGGGCCCCCCATCCCTTCTCCCATTGATCCACCTCATCTCTTGGGCCCATGTGGGGTCAGTCAACCCTCCATGGTGGGCTTCTAGAAGGGTTGGACCAAGGGGGGGACAAAGGGAGCAAAATTTTAAAATTGGATGCCTTAAAGTCAAGGGGGCGCCCCTAGCTTATTATATTTTAATAAAATTTGAATTGTTATTTTATTTGATTCCAAATCACATGGGAGAAATAGTTTATGGACTCCCTCTTTTACCCTCCCCAACCCTAGATCTAGGGTTAGTTGAAGTCTTTTTGTATTTCATATATATTCCTTGTATTTTCATTTGATTGGAATTAATGCCATAAAAATTCAAAATTTCCTTGGAGCTCCATAGCTTGGTGCGCCCTCCTCCTCTCTCCTCCCCCTTCTTGCAGCTGTGAAGGTTGCTTCCAGAGGTGTGAAGTCTCTCCTTCAAGTCTATTCTGAGTGGGAAGCTTAGATCTATCACCGCCGCCGCCATCGAGCCGCCGTCGCACCGCCACCGCCACCGTATCGAAGTTCTGCCTTCATCCAACAGCAACCCCTTCCATGAATTTTAACTCTCGAATCTGAGATCTTCTTGAGCTCAAACTTTCAAGATCTGCCAGGTTTCTGTCTACTGTGACAGCAACCTTGATCTTCCCAACTTCGACCCACTTTTTGATTTTTCATGGAGCCCCCAATTTTACTGGAGGTTCTGTCTACCATCCCCTCTACCCACGAATTTTCGTGGAATTTCAAAAGGCCTACACCTATTTTCTAAAAATCACTTTCAGATCCATTTCAGTTTTGTTTGCCCCTGCCCAGATCCGACCACCTTTCAGTATAAAATACTTTTCCCTACCCAAACCTCCACCAAATCAGTCATAAGAATTATTTCCGTTTTCCTCTCTCTCTCCTCTAAAACTTTCATGAAGGGCTTGAGATCTGAATCGGAAGTCTACCTCATGGTCAATGCCAACTCCCAGGAAATTCGGTTTCTGCCCAGTCAGATCTGAAACTGAGAGTAGGCCGGTTCTAAAATCGCCCAACAGACGCACAGCTCCGGTGAATTTTTCTGAGTCACACAGGGTCGAAGAACTTTGAGAGAGCTTTCCAACGATACTCTTTGTGCGTCGTTCTGACGTCAGGAGTGATCGCAGCAACCGATCTCGCCGGATCGCGCGCCTGAAAATAGAAGCAACCAGTCCGTGGGCAGCAACTCCAAAGCTTGGAGATCGGAGCCGATCAGCCTCCGACCGGCGTTCCCGCCCGACAGCCATCCAGGGAGGCGCGCCACCAGGGGACTCCATCACAGCGGGACCCACCCCATCAGACCCAGAGGATAGAGCGGTCTGTGGGCCCCACGAACCCGTAGATCGCGCTTTCCGGACATCACGAAAATGCGGATTTCGGCATCGACGGACGACATCAAGATGTTGCCTGTCAACCCAATTCGCCTGACTCCCGGTCCCTACATGTGACCTGTTACCTCCCTGCGTGGAGTGGGTCAAAACCATTGTACCGCTGTAATAATTATTAACCGGGAGTCCAGTTTTGGCCGGGGTTGTCTTCCCCACGCCGGGTGCGTGGAGGTACGATCGTAACTTCTCGACATTACTTTGCTTAGCTAGTATATGGTCATATGCTACTGTGAGAGCATAGGATTCTAGCCCGTGAGTCCATGTCACCGCTGTGAGCGAGAGAGTGACCTGTCCCGTGGCTCGATCCGAGCACGGAAGTGAGTCGGACTACCCTTAACTCTGCCGGTTCCTCAACCGTGCACGATCCGTGTTTCCCTCGCTTGGGGATGACGAGTGAGCTTGCATTTCTGTTAGCGACGTATAGCCCATAGGAGCTCATAGTGTCGGGCCTAATTGTAGATCTCTAATTTAGAATAATCCACTTAAGAAAAATTTAAATAAAAGACATGCAATAAGCATCAATATGGAGGAAAATATATGCACGAGGTGCACAAGGGGATGTGATCGCCAGAGACGCGAGGCCTCAAAAATATAACAATGAAAGCATGGGAGAGATCGCGAAAAATACCTTGGAGTGCGGGGATGTGAGTGCTTCCTTTCTCTTCAAATCGGCCGGCCGATGAAGAGAGTTCTTGCTTTTATTACCCTTGCAAAACAAACAAATACCACCAAAAGAATTGAATTAGAAACAAGGTGGGTGTAGCATCAAATTCAATAAAAATATATGAGCATGAAAGCATGTAAAAGAACACACCTTAAGGGGATTGCCCTTAAACCCCTATGCAAAAGGGATGGGAGATGTATGATGAATGCAAAATAGAATAGGGGAAAGAGTGCAAGAGTTGCACTAAAGGGGAGCCTCAACGTGGTTGGGAATAATAAATCAATAGAACAATAGAATATGATGCATGCATGAATTAAATAAAAATACAAGATAGTGAAAAGGAGATGAGATAAAAAATCTTGTTTGTGATCGGTGCTCCTTGGCTTGAATGCTCAATGGGGAGAAAGCTTCAAAAGGGATGAAGACTTGATGTTGAAACTCCTCCTCCTTAGCCAAAAAAAGCCCCTTCGGTTCCTGTAAAAAGAAGAACAAACAGAAGAAAAAGAAGAGAACAGATGAAGAAGACAAAAAAAAAAAACAGAAGAAGAAGGGGAAAGAAGAATAGCATGGGAAGAAGAAGAAGACGGGAGAAGAAGAAGGAAAACAAGACAGAAAATCCAAAACAAAAAAAGACAGAATAACGGGGAAGAAGAAGAAGAAAAAATGAAAAACCCGGGGGAAGAAGCCTCTGGAATCCAACCCGTTAACAGAGCTCGGAAAACTCTATTAATAAGATAGAAAAGAGATAAGAAGGAAAGAGTCTAAAGGAAGGAGATAAGAACGGGCAAGAGCCCAAAATAGGAGAGGATTAGACTGGGCAAGAGCCCAAACGAAGCAGTGACTCTCTGGGGAAAGGCTACGTTCGTTTGGAACCCGAAACTGAAACACGACTTGAATAAGGGCGTTAATTCAAGAATTGACGACCTATCCAAAGGGCGTTAATTAAAACACGACTTAGATTAAGGCGTTAATTCAAAAATTAAATTTTAGAATTTATTTGAAAAATTGTGAAACACGCCTGATTCAAAGGCGTTAATTAAAACACGCCCTAGCCAAGGACGTTAATTCAAAATATTCAAAATAGGGCCATTTTTCATTTCTCAATATTATTTTCTCATTTTTTAGGTGGAGGTGCATCTCGTCGCCCTGATTCCAACGACTATTTTTGTGAATTTTTCTGACACCCGGAAGGTCACCAAATCACCTCTCAAAGGGGTTAAAAATATAATATTAAAATATTCAATTTAAAAGACACGCCCTTGTTTAAGGCGTGAATTCATTTTGTTTAATTTTTTATTATTTTCAGATTCAAAATAACGCCCCCTTTTAAGTCGTTAATTCTCGAAAAATTCTGAAAAATTCCCAGAAAAATCCAGAAAAATAGGAATTTGAAAGAATGGACGCCCTCCAATATAGTCGTCAATTTTTTAAGAAACGCCCAAGCCTAAGTCGTTATTTAAAAGACGCCCCCAGTCAAGTCGTTATTTCTGAAAAATTGAGAAAAAATGCCCAGAAAATCCAGAAAAATCCAGAAAAATCCAGAAAAATAGGAAAAAATAGGAAAAGGGTGAAAAAATGGAGAAATCTAAAAAAAGTGGGAAAAACCACTCAAATAGAACTAATTTGAGGGTCAAATTGGGACATTACAAGGTAATATGAGATGTACTCATAGTAACGTCAATTTTGGCGTGTCTACAGCTGCCCCGCCTTGGCGTCTGCTTTGCAAGGGAGCGTAGCAAACTGAAAAGTAGATGCCAAGGTGTGATGAGACACGCAATCGACATCACTTGATGAGAATGAAATCAAAAGCTCGAGATGAAGCAATCTCGGGAAATCCAACGAAATCAACAATGTTTGGATAAAGGGGGAGGTGTGCACGCGGTGCACGAAGGAGATAAAATAAAATGATCAACTTCCAGCGCGGTGGAAGTACCTCAGGTCACAAACCTGCAAGTTTCACCATTGGGGAGCGGTTACCAGCCAGTGGACGTGCTGCAGCCAAGGTGGATCAAAGGAAAGGAGATAAAAATAAGATGATAAAAATCCAAACAAGGAGCTTTCGAGAAAATGACCCAAAACGGCGACAAAACGAACTAAAGACACAATTCAGCAATGAATATCTCATATCGGGAAAAATTTAGATCAATTCAACTCTCAGCACCAGCTTATCAGAATGATTTTTCAACAATTGTTTCAAATTCCTACATGAATGCATGCTGGGTTTAAATGGAAAAATAAATCAAATAAAAATATAGAATAATCAAGGATAATATTGTTAAACTGCCAAGACTGGGTCAAGAAACCGATTCTGCGAGCTGATACTAAGCCGAAGCATGTTTATCCGCGCACCAACTCGTAAAAGGGAACCATCGTCCCCAGCCTTGGACGGCTCAACGGCCTATCCGTATGACTAAGACTCCTCTGGAATCATCATTGTTTTTGATGAAGGGGAACTCCAATCCCAGATTTACCAAAGCCACAAGGTCCTTGATATAATATAATAGCGTAATAACATATAGTAGAATGCATACAGGGGGATGGTGATAGCAATGAGCATAGGGGAACTGAGAAATGAGGTGTCAGCACCGTGGGGCTTGGGATGATGATGCCCAGTCGGTGGGACCAACAGCTTCTTATCCTGCGCTCAAAAATTCATCAGCCAAGATATAAAACATAATAAGCAATGAATAAGACCTTTAAAGCATAGCAAGCATAACATCAAAGCAAAGCATCAATAGCCATGAATAACACATAGTAGGGCAAAGCATGGATAACATAAATAGCAAGGCATTGCAAAGCATCATTATTTGTTATGTTGTCATGAGGAGACAATCTGGCGAATCAAAATTGGAGCTGAATGATTGAAAATCAAGAAAATGCCTAGTGGCAAATGATCAGGAAAATTAGCAGGAGTTGATTGAATGATAATGAGATGAATAATCAAGATGATAACCGGGAGATGTAACAATCAAAATGCCCAGGGAGATATGAGGAATTGATAATCAAATGCCCAGCGGCAAGTCATGAAAAATGTCGGGAAGAATCAATGGATTGATAACAATGAGTGGAGGGAGGACTCATCCCGGGCTCTCGGTCCTTGGAAAGTTGTTCCTGCAAAACACCATCAGAAAATACAATGCAAAATTTTTGGATTTTGAAAATATGTAAATTTTTTATGAGATTTTGGAAAAGATATTCAAATTTTTATGAGTTTTTGATCAATATGCAAATTTTTGTGGGTTTTGGAAAATATTCAAATTTTTATGAAGTTTTGAGAAAGGTATTATGGATTTTGGACAAGAAATATTCAAATTTTTTTGGTTAGACATTGCTAAAGCAGCATCAAAGAGTTTTTTAAACCACTGGCTAGGGGTCCTCGTTCCTTCCCTTTTTGCTTAAAAATGTCCAAAGCTGGGCGTGCATTGTAAGGTGGCGCCCTATAACCGACCGTCTTTGATCAACGGTGCCCCTACCAAGGCCATACCCGAGAAACATTCAGTCTTGGAGGGAGAAGAGAAGAATAATTAGAGATAAGCTTTATGCAGGATGGGAGACATCAGGACTTGAATTCCTTCCAAGGTGTTAACCCTCAAAGAGGTAGTCTGTTGCGCCGGAGCTTTATGCCTTTGATTTTTAGACCCATGACATGCATACGACCAGGGTTTTCCCTGCGGGGACTTTGCCACTCTTGACATGCCATAATTCATACTTTTGTATCAAAATGTTGATTTGATTTTCATAATAGCCCTTTTGGCTAGATGTATAATGAAGCTCATATATAAAAACTCATATTGATGTTGATTTTGGGTCAAGACTGCCCCTATTTGAGACTCCTCTCGTATTGGGATTACCAAGGTTGGTCATCTTATCCGTCAACCTCTTGCCCCTGCATGCGGCCGAGTAGAGAAGAGAAAAGACTTTCAGATACACTCATGGCATGGCCAAAGTAGGGACGATGTTTTATCAACGAAGCCGGCTAAGGACGCCGTGAAGTGTGTGGAATGCCCAGCTAAGGATTGCTCTTAACAAGCGGGGAGAGAATGTTGAATTCCCAGCGCGGGGTTCTTATTACCCAAAGGTGCTGCGAAAGAAAGTCTAAAGACTCTTTCTTTTTTCTTTTTTTTTTTTAATGAGAATTCAAAAGTTTAAGATAAAGGTTTAAAACACCACTTTTGAATCTTGTTAAGAAGCACTTCATTTTGAATATCATGCGTGAAGTAATGAGGAAATGATATTATAAAAATGCGTACTTACGTCAATATGTTACCTTGCAACCTTTGTAGAAGCAGCTGTCAGAGGCGAGGTTGATCATCGTGGGATTTGCCCTCTTTGGCAGTCAAAAGGATTGGCAGCAAAGGATTGAAAGTGGCTTAACAAGAAGGAGTGGTGCCAAGACCAGACTCAGACGAATAAGGAGAAAAGAAAAAGAGGCGAGGGCTAGAACTCCCTCACTAAGGTGTGGAGACCCTGATCACATGGAACAGTCTACAGAAGAAGCGGAGAATTAGAAGGAGGAGTGAGGACTAAAGCCTCGAAAGCAGTGGGAGAAAGGGCAGATGCCCAAGGCAGTGGATGTGGAAGAAGTTGGGTCAGACCCAGAATTAGGAGGAATCAGAAGAAGAAATTGGTAGATGGAAAGAGGTGGATCCGGAGGGTCCGGAGGCAGAGGAGGAGAATCATGATAGGAGGAATCCGGAGGCTCCGGAGGAATATTGAAAGAAGGGATGCGATGCCCTGGGGAGAAATAGGGAAAAAGATGATGGAAAAGGAAGAAGAAAATGAAGGATGTGATGTCCCGGAGGAGTAGAAAGATGAATCGGAAGAAAGATGGAGGGTCCGGAGGTTCCGGGGGAATGAAATCAGGAGGGTCACGATGCCCTGGAAGATGATAGAGAGAACAAGACGGAGAATTCGGAGGTTCCAGAGGAAGAATATAGAAAGGGGCGCGATACCCAAGAGAGAGGAATGAAGGAGGATCAGGAGGAAAATCCGGAGGTTTCGAAGGTAGCAAATGAGAAGGGGCGCGATGCCCAAGAAGGTCCAGAGGTTTCGGAGAAATGAGGTGGAAAGGGGCGTGATGCCCGAGGGGAAGGTCCGGAGGTTCCGGAGGAAGCAAATAAAGAAGGTGGAGAGAGGCGTCGTGCCCAAAGGGAAAATCCGGAGGTGCCGGAAGGCGGGGAAGATACGGGTTTGGAGACCCGGGAAGCAGGAGGTGCAAATGCATATGAATGCAATAGAATGGACGTGATGAATGCAGTGAATGCATGAACGCAATGAAATGCAAAGAAGATGAGGAATGTGAAGGGTGAGAGGGTGAAATCCTCCTCTTTCCCCTGGGAGTGGCCCATGAAGAAAACGTGATAGACAAGAATATGGATGAAATAATGGAAGGCCTTTTGGCATCAAGATAACTGCCCCTCCACGGCAGTGAAAGTGTATGAGAAATAGCCCCTGCCGAGGCTTCAATGGTGAATGACAACTCCCTTGGAGAGTGCAAAGTAATGGTGTGAGGGAGTTGGAAAATCGGAACATGAAGCATTGCCATGCCCATTAATTGTGGTGTATAGGAAGTGTTGAACAAATTGGGCATTCGCCCCTTGTATGGAGGAATGGAATCAAGATTTGGAAGAGGGAACAAAGGGTGCCCTGCCTGGCCCTTGAATGGCATCAATTCTTGGCATTCTTCCCTGAGCAATGGCGGTGACTTGGCCTCTGCGACCATGCTCGGCACAATAATCCGGATTGGCATCCGGTAAATGACTTCTTGAATCTTGAATCGCATAACCGTGGCCACATCTGTCTTGCCCGGCTCTTGATCACCTTCGGCACAAATACTTGCAGAAGCACTCCCATTCCAATTAGTAAAAGGAGGTGAAGCGGAGGCGGAAGGCTTTGTGAGTGGTGGAGGTATAATGGAAAGTGTTGGCGTAAGTGGAGGCGGAGGTTCA
Organism: Amorphophallus konjac; assembly: GCA_022559845.1. Taxonomy (NCBI): domain Eukaryota; kingdom Viridiplantae; phylum Streptophyta; class Magnoliopsida; order Alismatales; family Araceae; genus Amorphophallus; species Amorphophallus konjac. Next base: position 424,831,113 of record CM040121.1, on the reverse strand, counting down.
AACACATCGAGTTTCTCCCTTTGCTTGCAAGCGGTCGGGGTTAGCTCGAGTGCAAAAAGTGGTGGGTCCTGCTCAGGATTAGCCATAGGTAAAGGTGGAGGGTTAAATAGTGGGGTAGGTAAGGTGATTTTTAGGGATGGTGGTAATGGGAGGTCAATTGGAGGCGGTTCAGTGGTAGGGTCGGTGTAGGCCGATGTGGAGGTTACTGACTTAATAGGTGGAGGTTTTATAATGGAAGGCTCAGCGGTGGCTAATGGTGTGAAGGTTGATGGTATAGTGGGTGGAGGGTTAATGGGTGAAGGCTTGGCGCGTAGGAAATGCCGAATGGGGCGAGCGGTGTTTGGAGTGGTGAAAAACTCAAGATGCGTCGGCGCGGGTGATTGGAGTATCGACCCATCGTCGTAACACCAAGAAGTCTCAGAAATAGGGGTTGGATCGGGGATGGTTTCATCCTGAGCAGGAGGTTCATCGAATGAAAGTGGAGGGAGCGGGAAATTAAGGAAACTCGAAAGGGGTGCCTGCGGAGCTTCATCATCATCGTACGCTGCCTCAGATTTTTCAATTGCCGGCTCTTCCTCGCTTGGAATGCCGAAGTCATAATCATCCATCCTGTCTTTCCATTCATTCTCCATCTTTGTAATTTCGTCTAAAGCGGCATGGAGAGGATTGACTGGAGTAGGAGGAGCCGTGACCCTCTTTATTTGTTCCTCCATCAAAGTAATCTTATCGAGCAGAGTTTGCTGGAGGGGTGTAACATGAACAACAGGAGGTTGGCAGGGCCTTGAAGGAGGAGGGGCCGCATAAAAAGGCCGTGGAGGGGAGTGGACGGGATGACCCGTAAAAGAACCCGGACGGGCCGGATTGCAAGGAGTAAAAGGGCCTCGGGGCCGTGATGGAGGAGGAATAGAAGGAGGCGGGTGTCGGACCACCCGAGGAGGTGTGTGAATAGAAGGGGATGGGTAATGGGCTACCCGAGTAGAATGAACAGGAGGAGATGGGTAATGGGCTACCCGATCAGGATTGGAAGGAGGAGGGGGGTGATGGGCCACCCGAATAGAATTGGAAAGAGGTGGGTGATGGGCCACCCGTGTAGAATTGGAGGGAGATGGGTGATGGGTCACCCGAATAGAATTGGAAGGAGGTAGGTGATGGGCCACCCGTATAGAACTGGAAAGAGGGGGAGATGCATGAGATGTACCCTCAACGGCAGCCTTAAGGGCTTGGATCTGTTGAGGGGTAAGATGATCTAATGCATGGATGATTCGAGAGACCTTCTCGTCATTGGGAGGAGACGGTCCCGAGGGAATAATGGCCTGAAATTGAGTAGGTGGACCATGAGAATGGACATTGCCCATGGGTTGGGTATGACCATGAGAATAAGGACGTGGTCCCTTGAAAGAATGGTGAGAATGCTGATTAACATGTTGAAATTGAGGATATGAAGTGCTAGGTTGTGCATCCTCATGAATTGAATTGAACATGTTTCTATCATGGTAAGCCATTATATAATCAAAATTTCACAATAATATGCAAAGAAGCACACAAGTTGGAATGGTTACCGTGATTTTGATTGTTTAAACCTTGGTGAATTAATGAATTTTATGCAAATTGATATGATTCACACAAGGGGAACCTAGTTTCAATATGATTTAACTCCAATGCCAACTAGGAACACTCTCTCACCACGTGTAGGCCAACTAAACTCGGGACTCCAAAAAGGGTACAACCTGCCCGGCGTCCGTGAGGGAATCCACGGGTGCGGGGACTTATGGAGGCTTGGTTTAGGAATTTCCAATCCAAAGAGACGGAATGCTCAATGGAGGGTCGTTCCTTCACCAAGGGGGTGTGTGGCTCCTAATATGTGGAGAGAGGAAGTCTCCCAAACCAATGCAAAATGAATGAATGAATGAATGCAAGATATAAGCAAAAATATGATACAGTGATAAACAAAGGGGTTCGGTGAAAACACAGGAATAAGACGCCCTGGGGCAGGGCGCTACCAATCAAAAGACGCCCTTTGGCAGGGCGTGAATCACTGTGGGAGGCCCACAGGCAAGGTAAAACACGCCTTGATGAGAGGCGCTACCAATAAAAGAGACGCCCTGGGGCAGGGCGTTAATTATCAACGATGCTCAACCAAATAAAGAGACGCCCAGGGGTGGGGGCGTCAAATCATGAAAACGCGCCCTGATGAGAGGCGCTACTAAATAAAGAAACGCCCTGTGGGAGGGCGTGAATTCACATGCATCAATATAAAGCAAGAACACCCAGAAATGTGCTGGAAAACGCCCTATCAGAGGGCGTGAAATAGGAAGCAGACGCCCTTGCTTAGGGCGTTAAATCAAGAAAAACGCCTCTTCCAGAGGCGTGAATTCACTTTCCCCAGAAAAACTTCGCGGCCGGCAGTATCAACACCCAATCACACAATCATGGCAATCAATAGAATAAGCATGCTCATCAATTTTATTTAAAAAAAAAGGACTTTCTAAACAAAAACCTATCAAACTAACAAATCACAAGTGGGAGAGTACAATGCAAGTGGAGGGTGCCCGAGGGGCACAAAAGGAGACGCACCGAGGGTGCAATAGGGGAGACGGCACGCGCGGGTGCCTAAGGGGAAAGGGTAATGAAAGAAGAACACAAAGGGTCCCACCGTGATCGCCAATTTGTAGATCTCTAATTTAGAATAATCCACTTAAGAAAAATTTAAATAAAAGACATGCAATAAGCATCAATATGGAGGAAAATATATGCACGAGGTGCACAAGGGGATGTGATCGCCAGAGACGCGAGGCCTCAAAAATATAACAATGAAAGCATGGGAGAGATCGCGAAAAATACCTTGGAGTGCGGGGATGTGAGTGCTTCCTTTCTCTTCAAATCGGCCGGCCGATGAAGAGAGTTCTTGCTTTTATTACCCTTGCAAAACAAACAAATACCACCAAAAGAATTGAATTAGAAACAAGGTGGGTGTAGCATCAAATTTAATAAAAATATATGAGCATGAAAGCATGTAAAAGAACACACCTTAAGGGGATTGCCCTTAAACCCCTATGCAAAAGGGATGGGAGATGTATGATGAATGCAAAATAGAATAGGGGAAAGAGTGCAAGAGTTGCACTAAAGGGGAGCCTCAACGTGGTTGGGAATAATAAATCAATAGAACAATAGAATATGATGCATGCATGAATTAAATAAAAATACAAGATAGTGAAAAGGAGATGAGATAAAAAATCTTGTTTGTGATCGGTGCTCCTTGGCTTGAATGCTCAATGGGGAGAAAGCTTCAAAAGGGATGAAGACTTGATGTTGAAACTCCTCCTCCTTAGCCAAAAAAAGCCCCTTCGGTTCCTGTAAAAAGAAGAACAAACAGAAGAAAAAGAAGAGAACAGAAGAAGAAGACAAAAAAAAAAACAGAAGAAGAAGGGGAAAGAAGAATAGCATGGGAAGAAGAAGAAGACGGGAGAAGAAGAAGGAAAACAAGACAGAAAATCCAAAACAAAAAAAAGACAGAATAACGGGGAAGAAGAAGAAGAAAAAATGAAAAACCCGGGGGAAGAAGCCTCTGGAATCCAACCCGTTAACAGAGCTCGGAAAACTCTATTAATAAGATAGAAAAGAGATAAGAAGGAAAGAGTCTAAAGGAAGGAGATAAGAACGGGCAAGAGCCCAAAATAGGAGAGGATTAGACTGGGCAAGAGCCCAAACGAAGCAGTGACTCTCTGGGGAAAGGCTACGTTCGTTTGGAACCCGAAACTGAAACACGACTTGAATAAGGGCGTTAATTCAAGAATTGACGACCTATCCAAAGGGCGTTAATTAAAACACGACTTAGATTAAGGCGTTAATTCAAAAATCAAATTTTAGAATTTATTTGAAAAATTGTGAAACACGCCTGATTCAAAGGCGTTAATTAAAACACGCCCTAGCCAAGGACGTTAATTCAAAATATTCAAAATAGGGCCATTTTTCATTTCTCAATATTATTTTCTCATTTTTTAGGTGGAGGTGCATCTCGTCGCCCTGATTCCAACGACTATTTTTGTGAATTTTTCTGACACCCGGAAGGTCACCAAATCACCTCTCAAAGGGGTTAAAAATATAATATTAAAATATTCAATTTAAAAGACACGCCCTTGTTTAAGGCGTGAATTCATTTTGTTTAATTTTTTATTATTTTCAGATTCAAAATAACGCCCCCTTTTAAGTCATTAATTCTCGAAAAATTCTGAAAAATTCCCAGAAAAATCCAGAAAAATAGGAATTTGAAAGAATGGACGCCCTCCAATATAGTCGTCAATTTTTTAAGAAACGCCCAAGCCTAAGTCGTTATTTAAAAGACGCCCCCAGTCAAGTCGTTATTTCTGAAAAATCGAGAAAAAATGCCCAGAAAATCCAGAAAAATCCAGAAAAATCCAGAAAAATAGGAAAAAATAGGAAAAGGGTGAAAAAATGGAGAAATCTAAAAAAAGTGGGAAAAACCACTCAAATAGAACTAATTTGAGGGTCAAATTGGGACATTACAAGGTAATATGAGATGTACTCATAGTAACGTCAATTTTGGCGTGTCTACACTAATGTCTCTCCCATTGTATGTTGCTGGTCGTGTATGCATTTAGAGTCTGAGGTCCATATCACTTAGAGTCGGTCCCCGTGTCCATCCCGCATTAGACGGTTTCTAGGCCTTCGAATTTGTTGAGCACAAGGATGGGTGGAACCCACCATGCCATGGTCGTGAACAGGGTGTCCACCCTCAATAGGGATGCCCAATCCGTCGAGCCTATGTCCTACCCAGGCGACCCCCCTCTCTGGTTACTACCCCTCTCCTCCTATTCTAGTGACGCCTCCTCTCCCCTAGAATCCATAGGCCCCCTCTCCTCTTCCCAAGCAACCTCCCTCTCTAGTGACCCCCCCTCTCCCCTGTTGGTCGACGAGGTCTTGCTCATCATCGACAAGCAATGAGTTTCTCAGAAGTGGCTCCCCTGCCTCTGGTGGCTCGTAACACACTCAGAGAGAGAGATAGAGAGAGCGAGTGAGTGAGCAAGAGAGAGAGAGAGAGAGAGAGTGAATCCTAACATGAGACAAGTTAGCCATTCTCCCTATTAACCCACACTTTACTCGTTCTAAACGAACGGGAGTTACGACAAGGGTATAGCCATAGCTATTCGGTATATATTAGGGATATCTATGATAGTAGGTCAAAATGAGAAATTTATTTTAAAAAATTGATATTTACATTCATATAAATATACAAATATTTATTTTTCCGGAAGGAGGGGTGAGCTATCGTGACGGACCCCGCCTGGCTGACTGTTCATCAAGCAGGTTGTTGTACCAAGTATTTTCCTAGAAAAAATAACAAGAAATAAGGGGTCAGGAACTTCCCCGAACACCTTCAAAGCATTGTTTACCCAGCCCTCTCTACGTCACATCGGGCCCAACCAAGGGTCCTGACCAGCTAGCTGTGACCCACGGTAACATCAACAATTGATTGGGGTGACCTCCGATCACCCTGCTTGCGGGTTTACCCGCCTTCAACTAAGCCACCCGAGTCAACCCGGGGGCGCCCTGACCACAAGCCACGGCAAGTGGCACCCAGCAATGAGGCCGGGGTTTATCCTCAAGACGCCTCCCTCCAGCATTCAAAAGCCCAAGGAAGACTTTTCCCAATCAACTACGGGCTCCGAGAGCCCTTACCACGCCCATACGGCCCGTGCTTGTGTATCGGGAATTCGCCTGAACACCTCGTGGGTACGTACTTCACAGCCATTCTATAGCAAGTCGGGGGCCAGCCCACGACTCGAACACCCTAGCCATATTCTACGGCAACCCTCCAGCAAGTTGGGGCCACCCTCGACCCTCAGACGCACGGTGATGAGTCGTTTATCTTCAGCACCCAGGCCAACCCGAGGTTGCCCCCTCAACCCGCTGTACCACATGGCATGACTCACCAAGGCAGGGTTCATATGCCCAAAACGCCTCCCCGCAGCTCCTGCGAGCTACCATCTTCGCCCCGGGGCCAAGTCTAAGCCCTGCCAGTCAACTACTCAGGTCGTTCGACAACCCAAAGTGTGTCGAGAATTTCCTCAAACACCTTGCGAGCGGCCGCGACCACACCAAGGAATTAACCCCCACGTGCCAATCCCAGTGCCCCGGAGCCTTGGGTCCTTCGAAGGACAACGCCGAGCGATGAAAGAAGGCCCCCGGGGTTACCCCTTGGGGGCAACTTGTCTCTAGTTACTACCCCTCTCCTCCTATTCTAGTGACGCCCCCTCTCCCCTAGAATCCATAGGCCCCCTCTCCTCTTCCCAAGCAACCTCCCTCTCTAGTGACGCCCCCCTCTCCCCTGTTGGTCGACGAGGTCTTGCTCATCATCGACAAGCAATAAGTTTCTCAGAAGTGGCTCCCCTGCCTCTGGTGGCTCGAAACACACTCGGAGAGAGAGAGAGAGAGAGAGAGAGAGAGAGAGAGAGAGAGAGAGAGAGAGAGAGAGAGAGAGAGAGAGAGAGAGAGAGAGAGAGAGAGAGAGAGAGAGAATCCTAACATGAGACAAGTTAGTCATTCTCCCTATTAACCCACACTTTACTCATTCTAAACGAACGGGAGTTACGACAAGGGTATAACCATAGCTATTCGGTATATATTAGGGATATCTATGATAGTAGGTCAAAATGAGAAATTTATTTCAAAAAATTGATATTTACATTCATATAAATATACAAATATTTATTTTTTCGGAAGGAGGGGCGGGCTATCTTGACGGACCCCGCCTGGCTAACTGTTCATCAAGCAGGTTGTTGTACCAAGTATTTTCCCAGCAAAAATAACAAGAAATAAGGGCTCGGGTGTTAGGTCCCACGGAGTGCAATCGGATCTAGAAGGGGGGGTTGAATAGATCATATTAATAACTTTGGCCTACTTAAATCTTGACTCGTAAAAATATAAACCACTCTTATAAGGTAAATGAATCACTTAAGCATACAGCGCAACGGAATAGATAGGAATGGAACAAGTAATGACGTTAAACTCCCATGCTCAGTTCAGACAGGTCGACACTCCCAGCGGGCAGGTCGACACTTCTTTAGCAGGATCCAGCTATGAAGTGAGTTGGAGTCTACTCTTCAGGGTAGTGAGGTCAACACCTCAAACAAATCAGTCCAGACAGGTCGACACTCCTCAAGAGAGAGGTCGACACTTCTTCACTAGCAACTCAGATCTGAATGAGATGTAATCCAATACACCATAGAGATCTTGAAACAGAAAAGCTAAGTTAAATGACTATCTTAGGTGGGAGAGCTATGATGATCAGCTAAGATGAATGAGTGTTCAGCAAGGCGAAGTTCCTTGGGAAAGCTTTCACCTTGGTCCCTGTTTGCAAGGGTGCAGCAGGCAACCTAAGGCGCAAATGCAGTTAGATACACAAGGAAGAAAGCTGCTCACACACCGTGATAACTTCCTCTGCTTGAGAGATGCACCAAAGTGTCTGTAAGCAAGAGTGCTGCAGACACATGAGAAGATCCACGTTAGCTACGATAGCAGGGGGATCGAGATGAGACTGTTGTGCAAGCTGAACGCTTGAGTGTGCAGAGAAAATAAATAGCGTAAGTAACACACGAACCTGTGAAGTAGGGATAGAGGATATGGAACAAGCTCACAAAGTATACTACCCACAACACAAAGATTTTAAGGTGGTTCGGTTGTTAGCCCACAACCTACGTCCACCCCTCACCAAACTCGGTGAGGCTTTCAGGCTGACACACAGCTTGATCCGCTGAGCAACACAGCTTGCTTACACAGCTGAGCAGCACAGCTTGCTTTCCACTGACTAATAGCTTGAACCACCCAGAGGATCTGATCCTCTCTTCCTTTGAAACCACATAGGGAACCCAGTCCCTAAATAGGGGATCGGAGAAGCTAGATATTTTGGTGATAGACGAACTGTAACAAATAGAAACTAAATACTGCAAGTGTAGTGAAGAAACACTAGAGACAATATAGACACCAACTAAAAGAATGAATCAAGACATCGGAGCTAGTGATTGCAGCTACAAGATTGAATCTAAGGATCCTTATCTTCAAGCACCGATAGACTGCAGGAATTGTCTTCTCTCTCAAGGCTGCTCTCTCTTCTTCTTCTCCTTCTCTCTTTCACAGCACTGGACTAAGTCCCATAGGTGCTGGGGCTGCTCTCATTCTACTTAGGAATATTTTTCGTAGATAGGTCTAGGGCGTGGCACTTTTTGGACGGCAGCAGCAACAACTTCTTCAGTTGAGGAAGCTTGGTATAAATAAGAAGACCAGTTGAGAAAGCTTGAGAATATTGCACGCCAAGAAGTCTTCCTTTGGACCAGTGGATCAACGAAGTATTCCCTCCTAATCTTCCTTGAAGCGTGCGCCAGAAGGTGAGAGCTAGAGCGTCTTCTAGAGCGAATACCATGTGTGATGGTGATAATCAATAAGAGGAAGGTGATCATGTCCCATAACATTTAATGCGTTGCTTGCTGTGCTCTTCCTATTGGCTGGTCACAGTTTTAAGTACAAGGATAGGTACGATGGCAGACTGTGTGAAGGAGCAGACCAGATCTCCTTTTAGATAGCATCAGATTTTTACAATAACTCTCCCTCAGAAATGCAGTCTTCTCATTCTGCTCAAATGTACTCTTCTGCGTATAATGGCTGGTTGGACAGCCCATTGGTCGACAACAAGATGATGGCAGACTACGGAGTGTCCTATTTCCAGTAGCAGACAGTCTGCACAGGCAGACAGATAAGACTTACATCGCGGTAGACAGAATTGGCTCTTCCAACTGGATTTCTGACAAAACCATCTCCAAAAGGTAGACAAATGAGTGATAAGATGGTAGAGCAAGGGTCAATAGAGCACTTCCTGGAAGTATAAGGGTGTCGACCTCCTTTGAGGTAAGTGTCGACACAATATAGTGTGATAGCCAGTAGAGCGCTTTCTGGAAGAATCCAAGGTGTCGAGACAAGTCTGCCATAGAGAAGTGAGGCATGAAGTGTGTCGACACTTTTTACTCAATGTGTTGAGACATCCTTTGAATATCTTGAAGGCCCATGACAGATGTGTCGAGACTTCACAAGACTATGTCGAGACATATATGCTTGGTTCCGAGATGTCACCAAGATTGTGTCGAGACATTGATTAAACCAGAGGCCAGATAGAACGATTTCAGCTTGATTTCTTCTAGAGGTGTCGAGACATTTGTCAGATGTGTGGACACATGCTTTTATGCCGGTGCTTAACCGTTTAAAATTCAACACAATCTCTTCAAGATGTGTTGGGACATCACAAGGTCGAGACAACACATTTCTTCTGTATTTGTTCGAAGGAAGCATTGCACAGACCCTTATCAACATGCTTTAGACTTTATCTTCATATGTGCACGGACCTTATAATAACATACACAAGCTGTGTGTGTTGCTTAGCCAGAAGTTGCACCGACCATGGTGTTGCACTGGTGATGACTAATTCACGAACATGCACAGACTTTACTATATTGACCTATGTTGACCATTTGTGTGCTTCGACCTTGTTAGCAATGTAACATTAACTTTCCTTTGCTGAGGAATGGCTGTGGTGTCGACACTTCTCTTGAAATACCTTCTTTCTTCAGTATGTGCACCAACTTCAGCAGCTGCACTGACCTGACCTGACATGATTCAGCCTTGATTCTTGTGCAACCTAATGCCTTTGTGCCTTACTTGGTTTCTTTCTATCTTTGCAGACACACTTTGTTGCTGGTGTGGGCTTGTCCTGAAATGCATGAGTGTTTGTCTCTATCAAATGTAGGTTAAACTATATTAATGAATCATAGTCAGACATCATCGAAACAAAAGTATGCTATACACAAGCCCAACATACATAGTCAGACATCATCAAAACAATAGAGTTACACATGTTATACACATGCCCAACATTCTCCCCCTTTTTGATGATGGCAACTATGAACTATGAGTCATTATGATGTCCATCTTTGAGTCATTATGAGTATATTGAAAGTCCAGGATTAAAAGGATGTAATCATGAATAATAGCACAACGACCTTGAATGATCTTCTTTCCAGATAATTTTCTCCCCACATATTCTTATGCAAGTATTCAAGACTCTCTCCCTTATGCATTCTTTTAATGACACATACAATTCTCTCCCCCTTTGACATCATCAAAATATCACACGAGAGAGAATATATGGCATAATTAGGAAGGTAGGAGTAAAAGAAATTGCAGCACACCAATTGTTGGAAATTATTAGCACAGGATGTACAATGTAAAAGAGATACCTGGAGGGAGCAACTTAAAGTGCAGTAACCTGAGATACCTTTTTGAAGGTGCATAAATCTCTCCTCCTTTCGGATGCCAATTGATGGAAAGATATATCTTTCGTAGGCAAATTATGGGCAGGTATGATCACAAGCAGTGCAGTCATTATTCCAGAATTCCAGAAAATGATGTGGAAATATATGCCAATGGTTGTACACTTATTAAAGTTGACAAGATAACCATTGTGAACAACTAATCTTGGAAAGTTAGTTTTAGGACTGATACTAATGAATGATATGAGTATATCTAACATGGCCAATTGTTAGAATCAATGGTATTGTCCGTTGGCTTGTCAAAGATAATTATAATTTGAAAGGCATGGTTGCAGCAGTATGATGTAATATAGCAGTCAAAGAACACATTTTTGATTTCATATTTTTCAAGATTTTTAGTGATTTTTTTATTTTTCAGACTTTTTGGGTTTTCTATGCAATGCATGGGAATGCAGAATGTAAGATATGTATGTACGAAGTTGAAGAATGCAATCCACCCAATTGCATGAAAAACTGAAACCAGTTGAGTTGTAACCATAATGCCAATGATGTTAGAACTTGTGCCAGATGCCCATGAATGATGATTCCAATTGTTATGTCCAAGGAATGATTACAAAGTTATACACATGCAACAATGCTAGCAATAATTGATGCAAATATGTCTCATGCAAGGTAGATACCAAGGAGCATCAAGATATGATATTTCAAGAAGGAATGGCATGCTCTGACATTAATTGATAGGAATGTAATGACATCTAATGTTAGAAGTCATCAAGGAGCATTGATACCATTTGTCTAGAGAGAGAAAAGATCAAGGGATATATAGAAAGACAGCTTACCTTTATAGAAGATGAAGGTTCTTTAACCTGAGACCAAGTTCATAAATCAGAGTTATGGAATTTTTCAGAATTTTCAGTTATAGAACCCGAATGAACTAGCCCTAACACATAGATTGGTTTAATGTTAATGAATTCTGGCCTACTCAGTGGAATCTCATGAAAACATTTACATTCAAATTTGATAGAGTTAAACCAAAAATTCATATCAAAGTCAGATTAACCTCCTCTTATCTTACCCATTCAATTCCATTGGCTTCTTTGAGAGATACTCTAAAAAGTATTGAGATTAACCAAGTATGAAGACTATATGAAATTTTAGAATTTCAATAGATGTGCATTTAGCTTTTGCAATCTCAACCATAATATTCATTGAGTATAGGAGAAGTTTTTACGAGCATTTAAGTCTAGTTAATGCCTCATATCCGTAAGGACACACGTTGTTTACACGCAAGTATCCCTAGGTAATTGGTAAGACTGACTGTCATGCTTCAAATAGAATAGAGATAGCATTGTCACCTCATGACATATCGAACCACATATTCTTGATGAGGGGACATGTTTCTCAGGAACTTGGCCATTGCTCTACCTTATGACATACCTTATAACACAGCAGAGTTAACAAGGGCACTTCATGACATATCTCATCTCAATTCATTTATGAGAAGACATATTTCTCAGTGAGCCAATGTCATTGCTCTGACGATTTTTGTCATTAGGAATCCCACAAAATCAGATTGTTTAAAAATAATACTTAGACAGAAGTTTCTCAATCATAAAAGCCTGTGTACTTAAAATAAACTTTCAGATTTCAGAAGGCATAACTGGACAACAACATGAGAAACTGGTTTAAGTCTATTAAGCCCGAACACAAATATTTTCAAAATGTTTAGACTTCAAGACACAATAAATCATTAACTTTAAACCAAAATCATTCATGTTCGAGGCAGTCACAAATCTCTATAAAAGAAGATTCTTCTTGAAGATTTACTCTGATAAACAACCTTAATAACAGATAGAGAATCCTCCGAGAAGTTCAAGGCATTTGAATCTAAGATGAACAACAACAAAATAGGCATTATGATGCGGTGGTCTGGTTCAAGAAGATAGTGTTGCATGAGTTGAAGTCAAGACTGGATGAGGAACACTCCCCCTGAGGTTATGGATTGAGCTTAGGTAGGAGGCAATTTTCAGCCAGGCTGAACTGAGTGGTCGACCTGTTTGACTGAAGGATAGAGTTTTGACGGATTTTCAAGAAGAATAAACTCCCCCTGAGCATGTGCATGGAGTATGCAACCTATGTTTTAAGTGAACACATGATGCATGAAAAATGATGCCATTTTTGGGTCCTTTTTAACATTGAATGTATGAGACCACAATATGATGCAATCATGAATTTTCTGAAATGCATTCTGAATAAATATCCAAGTTGGTAAACGATGAAATGCAAGAACTCCCCCTGACTTTGTGTATTGAGTGTCTGAATTCTGAGTGCATCACATGCAATGTTATCAATGCAGGAAATTTGATGAATTATTCATTTGAACATCTAGACTATTCTAATGATGAGTTGACCTTTGGTACCTGGCGGAGAACTGAAGTCTTAAGACCACCCCACGCATGATGTGGGTTTCCAGACAGAAGTGATTTGTCCTTCTCCCAGCTTACCATTTTATATACCAAGAGGTCATGCAGAGTTGGGTCCCTTGATCATAAAATGCATGATGTGGCATGAAATTTCAAGTTGATGCTCAAGGACCACAGCACATTCATATGCAATGCATTTCTTCCCTTAGGTGCAAACTCTTAAACTCCTCCTCTGTCCAGTGCTCGTGGAAGTTGAGGCAAACAATTAGCATGTCATTTGTTCATGAGAGTGATGATTTGAGATATATGCAGCCATGGAAGGCATCATCAGTAATAATGATCATGAATGCTAAGCAAGAGGTTCACATGGCTGTTAAATGATAGAAAGGATCAATCAGCAACTCAATCATCAATTTTATCAACATGACAAATTTTTCATGGATTACAAATCTGAATTAACTGATCTATGGTACAAACACCATTCAACCGGTGAAAGCAGGTAATCTAGCTGAGATGTTCATCTCACACCATGGGAGATTTTTCAGCAGTTTAGGGAGACAATTTATTGCATGATTTATTGATAACGAGATCACTTTACAATGCGATGACTACAATACAAGCCTATCATGCAAAGGTTGAACACATAAGGATTATTTACATACCTGTGCCTTGAGTGTTTATTCTTTTGACCATCCATTGCTCAGCTCCAAGGCACCCTACATTCAAAATTCTCATTCGAAATTTTTGGGTACCCAAGCTTGCTTGGGTCCTTGTTCATTAGCAACAGTTCTAGCAATTGATCTTCTTTTCTTTGCTGCCTTATGGTCACCCACTCTCATCCAGGGACAATAATTGGATGTATGTCCATATTCACCACAATAGAAGCAATGCACAGGTTGTTTACCATTTTTTCTGTGCACATGTGCATTGTTCCATTGCGAGTGAGCATATAAACTGTTATGTTGAGCATGAGAGTAGCTCCTACCTCTTAGTCGCCAGCAGTCCTGGACTGTGTGGCCATTCTTTCCACAGTGGTAGCAACAAGGAAGGTGATTTCTGTTGAAGACCATGGGGAGTGTCGACCTGTCCGAATGGAAGTGTCGACTCTTCTGCTTCCCCATGAGGTTCAGTGTAGAGTTCTGCTGCATACTTTCTCTGCCAGAGTTGACCTATCTTTTGCCCTTGATTTCAACAGTAATTCTGGAATCCTTTCCTGCTCTTAGTTCATCATCTTTCAAGGTGAGACAGTCATGTACAGTGTGACCAAGTGTAATGCCCTGGATCTTGGTAGGTCTTGCTGGATCTTCATTGGATCTTTCAGGTTTGTTTTGGTGAGTTTCGGTTCGCTTTCGTAGCTTCCGAGTTGAGCTTTATGAGCCATGTGGGTTTTTCTCTCGTACTAGTTACGGAACCCTACGGTGAGTTTAGTTGTCAGTTCCTCGACTCGTGAATGCTGCAGCGATGATGTACTCTTCGAGCCGGTCGTTTTGACTATTTTTGCGTATTTTTCGGAAATAGGGCCAGAAATCAGATTTTTCAAAAATTAGGAAAATTCCTAATTTCTTTTCCTATTTCTTTTCCTTCCTCTCTCTTCCCTTCTCATTTCGCCGCCGCCGTCTCTCTCTCCCGTTTTCTCTCCTCTCGAGCTTCCTCGCCTCCGGCTGCAGACGGAGGACCTAGGAGCGAGTGTTGGGGATGCTGTGGAGCTGACTGGGTGCGCGACAGGGCGAGGATGGAGTGGTTCTGGCGCGATCCCGAACGGTGGATTCAAAGCCGATGTTTGAACTCGTGGTGTGGTTTTCGACGCGGTTTAGTCCCTTCGGGACACGGTTTCTTCGGTGGAGGTAGGGAGACGGACCGCCACCATGTTCTGCACGTTTCCTCTATTTTCGTGCAAGATTTGGTGCTCGATCGGTGAAGATCGGGCCGGTTTTGTGAAAATCGTGGTTTTTGGGGTTTTCAGGGTTTGCCGAAAAACGGCAACCATTCGTGGCGTGGTTAGTGTCTAACTGACCGCTGGGATGTCTGGATCCCATCCATGCTAGTCTCGTGTTGATCGGTCGTCATTCGAGGCCGGTAGGAGTCCGGGAACCTCGGTGACTCGTTTAGGGTCGATTTGTCCAATCGCCCCGATCTCTCGTTTTAGTGCTTGCATGTGGGCTTTTTAGCCTCCTAGTGTTGTTGTTCATCGTCTAGTCTTGTTTCCCCTACGCTTCGGCGTGAATGGGGCGTGGAACGGCTCGATTTGGCCAATCCATTGTTTTCCCGCCGTGACCGGTGTAGCGGTCATTTCAGTGACCGCCAGAGGTCCCTGACAGCCCTACGATAGACCGTGATAGCGTCTGGGCGTTTTTAGTTCTTCGTGGTCTTGGGAGTATGACGGCCCAGAGGAGGCGCGTCACAGCTCTCTGACGCATCCGGGGTGATGCGTCACGCCTGTTTTGTCGTTTATCATTTTGGTTATGGCGGTTCCTCTGACGCGCCTGCCCTAGTGCGTCAGAGTCTTGTAATGCGCCTGGTGTAGGCCGTTACGTTGTGTTTGACTAGGAGTTTGACCGTTGAAGCGGTTTGTGTAATGATGGTGTCCCCGTGCGTCACAGCGTTGTAACGGGCCTGCCCCAGGCCGTTACGTGCTGTTTTGGCCGAGTTGGGTGGTTGTGCCGTTGGCTTTAACGGCCATGCCCTCGTGCGTTAGGCTTGTGTAACGCATCCATGATGGACCGTTACGTGCCTTTCGGTCGGTGATTTGTTTGACTTGAGCCTGTTGGCCCTGACGCGCCTGCCCTGGTGCGTTAGGCTGTGTAACGCGCTTGGTCTCGTGTGTTAAGTGGTTCGAGTTGTCGTTTTAAGCTTGAGGTCTGTTGGCCCTGACGTCCCGGGTCGGGCGCGTTAGAGCGGTGTAACGCGCCTGGTGTAGGCCGTTACGTGCCTTGTGTGTTTTAGAAGTTGGTTAGGGCGGTGTGTGTGACGGCTCCCCCGGTGACCATCACGTTTTTGTAGCGCGTCTATGATAGACCGCCACAGTGGGTGTGTAATGGCCCAGCGTTAGACCGTCACGTTCGTGTAACGGTCTAGGGGTGGTGCGTTACAACCTTTGAGCTCTGATTTCCGTCGTTTTGGTTTCTGAATGCCTTGGCTTATCCTTGTGGTCTGCCCATTTTCCCGTGGATGTCTCCTGGCACCCTATGAGGGCTAAGACTACGTCGTAAGGTGGCCATGAGTCTTCTTGCTTGTGGTAGGATTCTCTTTCCTACTGTTGAGTCGTCGTTGTTTGGTTTCGGTCAACCCGGGGTGACCCAGTGGTTGACAGGCGACCTTGTGTGGGTGTCTTGGCGGTTCTGTCCAGTCCGAGACACTAGTTCTGGATGCCTCGAGGTATCGTTTTACCTTGGCTTGCGTATCCAGGCGTGTCTGAGGGTCTCCGGTGTTCCCTCAGGTCTCCGTGAGTCATTTTCTGCGGAGTGTTGCTTCTCGTGGCTTAGGATTAGACCGATTGGCGGCTTGTTCCGCCGTTTGTGACGATCTTGCCTTTGAGTTGTCCGACTCAAGGATCGTTACGTTGTAGGTCTAGTTGCCTAGTCCTGAGTTCATTGGCAGTTGTCCTGCTGCCTTGGTGCTTCGTAGTACGTGCGACAGTGCTTCCTTGCCTGTTTGTACTACAGCCCTTGTTTCGGAGTCTTGTGTTTTGTGCGCCTCCGATTGTTGTTGCCCTAAGGCCTGTGAGTTGCCGACCCACCTTGGATGGCGGAGGGGTGTTCTCGAGATAAGGTTTGTAAGCTAGTTCCGTGGGCTCCCAGCCAACGGTAGCATCCTACCGAGGGAGAAAACTTGCTGGAGTACCTGGCTTAGGCTTGAGCCAGTGTGTGCACACGTGGTCAGGGGCTTTGGACTTACGTCGACGGGCGTGACCCTGACTGGTTACTTGATGCTGTTGTTCCTATTTGGTTTAGTGCGGGGTCTGCGACTCTACCGTGGCTTCAGCGGTATTGTAGGCGAGACACTCGTGGCGCGGCATAAGACGTCTGTGGACGCAGCTAGCCCTTGCTCTGGTGGGGAGGTGCGTCTGTTTGTGACGCATGGCTCTCCACTGCTCTTTGCGTTTCTTACGCGTCGTGACCTTTCCGAGTTAGCCCTCTCGTGGCCCTACTCGAGGTCAGCGTGGTGTGCACGACTTTCTAGTCGTGGGTGTGTCGTCGAGTCTGTCAGTCGTCTGCGTGGGTCTTTTCTAGACCTTTTGTCGGTCCTTGCAGGTCTTCGTCTTAGGCCTGGTGCCGAGTTGGCAGATCGGTAACTTCTGACTTTGTTAGATCAGAGTCGCCCTTCTGTCACTGTTTGGAGTAGTTTGGGGTGCCGAGGTTAGTTCGGCCGCCACTTGTCTGGCGCGGGTTCTTCCCCTTTCTTACTTGTCCCCTACTCCTACTCCCCGTCTATTCTCTACGGCTTCTAGAGTAGCTTTACAGCTTTGTAGTGTAGTGTTCCCGCTTTGCTACACCTGCTGTTCTTCCTGTTGTTTTGTTGTTCCGTGTTACTGCGTGTTTTTCAGTGGGGATCCGCGTGACCCCTACTGAGCCAGTGACACGAGGCTCACCCTTACTTTTCAGGTGGGGTGGCGTCTTTCATTCTGCTTCCGTGTGGTTCCTGGAGCGCTTGCTCGTAGCGTGTCGTTGTGGCCAGCTGGTACCTGCGTCGGGCTTCCCACGACTTCACGGTACGTCTTTCTTTTCTGTCGACTGTACTGTGCTAGACTTGCAGTATTTAGCTTTGGACTTGACTCTGGTGTATAATTGTTAAATTGAACTGTTAATTAAAAAGTAATTTTATTTCTGCTACTTTAGCAAACCGATCTAATGAAATTTAATTGCTTCTGTTATATCTCTGTGGCTTCAATGTACTCTACACATGCCTTTTTCCCTTCGGAGCTTTCCCGCTCTTGGGAGGCCTCGCGGGTTCCAAGTGGTATCACGTGTATTCGGTAGTTCTACCGAGTACATCTGGTATCCGGGATCCGGGTCGCTACAGAGTGGTATCAGAGCGTGTTCTGAGATGTTCGGAGTTCTTTTCTGAGCTATCGGAGCATTGTTGTGTGAAGTACATGGGAATCCGAGATATACAGTATCCAGAGTCGTGAGAGTCCAGTACAGTCTTCAGCTGGCTTTGGTGTTGCGATGATTTATCGCGTTGTTTTCTTCGTATGTTGTCTTGTGCGTGCTGTCCTGGCACTGTACGAGATGGATCTGCTCTCGTCAGGTTGTGACGAGGTGTTTCTTTTTCATCGTTGTATTTGTTTCAATCATGTTGTACTTGGTAGTGTTCACCGGAAGGCTTGAATCTGCAGTACGTTGCGAGGTTTTCTTCGTATGTTGTTCATGTTACTGTTGACCTTTAGCCTTGGTCTGATGACCGTACACATTCTCACATTGTCTTGGTCATCCCGGCTTGAGTCTGGTCAGCTCCTGATGTGTTTCGCCTATGTTGAAGTGCTCGATTAGATTCCGTGTTTGAGAAGTTGCTCAGGCAAGCTAGGATTTCCCTTTCCTGGTGAGCTTTCGTGGTTGAGCTTCTTGCTTTTCATTTCTTCTGGTGAAATCTTTTCGAGATTTGCCTTGGAATTGCTATCTTTTATCCTGTGTCTGCTTAAGTGTGGACAGCTTTGTTCTGAGCCTGATCTGCTTTTTGCTATACGGTTGCTTGGCTTTGGACTCCATAATGGTGTTAAGAGCTGTTGTGTATCGTATTTGTCGTGCCGTGTCCAGCGGCCGATGTATTGTGAAGGCTCATTTATCATTTTCAGGACGTGAAGGTAAGCTGAGACTAACGCTTTTCCTTGTGCTTTGTGCTGAAGCTGGTACTCTTCTCCTGTTGCACTTTGGCTCCTGGTGATCGGTTGCTCGCAAGATCGGTACTCGTGGCGTGTTATTTACGATCTTCATTGGTTGCGATGGCATCTGGTGTGTGTTGAGATGCGACTATCGAGGTTGTTCTGATGCCTGTGTGCGTTGTTGAGTGCGCAGCTGAAGCGTGTGGGTTGATTACCCACGGGTCGAGAGATCTGTTTCTTCTCGAGGTGACTTCGTCTTGGCTTCCTGTGCCTTGACGTTGTTGTTGCCGTGCTGTGCTGGTGATTTTCTGCGGTTAACATTGGCATTTGTGAGTGTTGGGGAATTTGTCGGCATTCCTGCTAATTGAGTACCCTCTACTCTGCTTTTTCTTCTCTTGGGTGTTGTGCTCTCGAGGCGTGTTCGTAGTCCTTGAGTAGCATTCCCCGAGGTTGTTGTCGTTTTGGCGCTGTTTCCCTATGATCTTGTGTCTCTGTGTGGACCAGGTCTTGTCGGTTAGCTTTGCTGTACTCTTTTTCCCTAGAGTTAGCTTGCGACTCGATCAGATGTAATATCTGAGTGAGGACTGACTTGGTTGTGCCTGTGGTCCAGTGTTGTCATTGGCGTCCTGTGTGCCAGGTGTTCCCTGTTGCCTTTGGCACTGAAGCCGATGATGTGGTCGAGCTTTCAGCTGTGAGGATTGTGTCTCCTTGTTTGAGCTGATACTCGCTGTGTCTGTTGTTTCGTTTCTTCGATAATTATTGTTGTGGCAGTCGTGCCTGTTTCCCTGCGAGACGTGAGCGACGTTGCCTTGTTTCGGAGGTGTCAAACTTGTGTCCACTTGTGTCGTGCTCGACCCAGAGCATGTGCTCGTGATTGTGGTCTGACAATGTTCCTCTGAGCTGTGCTTCTCGAGATTGGTGTTATTTCCGTGGTTGTGCCGTTGGGTTGTTCTTCCCTGCTTCTCCTTTGTTAGTCCTTAAATTTTGAGGATGAAAGTTCTTAAAGGAGGGGAGGATGTAATGCCCTGGATCTTGGTAGGTCTTGCTGGATCTTCATTGGATCTTTCGGGTTTGTTTCGGTGAGTTTCGGTGAGTTTCGGTTCGCTTTCGCAGCTTTCGAGTTGAGCTTTACGAGCCGTGTGGGTTTTTCTCTCGTACTAGTTACGGAACCCTACGGTGAGTTTAGTTGTCAGTTCCTCGACTCGTAAATGCTGCAGCGACGATGTACTCTTCGAGCCGGTCGTTTCGACTATTTTTGCGTATTTTTCGGAGATAAGGCCAGAAATCAGATTTTTCAGAAATTAGGAAAATTCACAATTTCTTTTCCTATTTCTTTTCCTTCCTCTCTCTTCCCTTCTCATTTTGCCGCCACCGTCTCTCTCTCCCGTTTTCTCTCCTCTCGAGCTTCCTCGCCTCCGGCTGCAGACGGAGGACCTAGGAGCGAGTGTTGGGGATGCTGTGGAGCTGACTGGGTGCGCGATAGGGCGAGGATGGAGTGGTTCTAGCGCGATCCCGAACGGTGGATTCAAAGCCGATGTTTGAGCTCACGGCGTGGTTTTCGGCGCGGTTTAGTCCCTTTAGGGCATGGTTTCTTCGGTGGGGGTAGGGAGACGGACCGCCACCTTGTTCTGCACGTTTCCTCTGTTTCCGTGCATGATTTGGTGCTCGATCGGGGGAGATCGGGCCGGTTTTATGAAAATCATGGTTTTTGGGGTTTTCAGGGTTTGCCGGAAAATGGCAACTATTCGTGGCGTGGTTAGTGTCTAACTGACCGCTGGGATGTCTGGATCCCATCCATGCTAGTCTCGTGTTGATCGGTCGTCATTCGAGGCCGGTAGGAGTCCGGGAACCTCGGTGACTCGTTTAGGGTCGATTTGTCCAAATCGCCCCGATCTCTCGTTTTAGTGCTTGCATGTGGGCTTTTTAGCCTCCTAGTGTTGTTGTTCATCGTCTAGTCTTGTTTCCCCTGCGCTTCGACGTGAATGGGGCATGGAACGGCTCGATTTGGCCAATCCACTATTTTTTCGCCGTAACCGGTGTAGCGGTCGTTTTAGTGACCGCCAGACGTCCCTGACGGCCCTACGATAGACCGTCACAGCGTCTGGGCATTTTTAGTTCTTCGTGGTCTTGGGAGTGTGAAGGCCCAGGGGAGGCGCGTCACAGCTCTCTGACGCATCCGGGGTGATGCGTCACGCTTGTTTTATCGTTTAGCGTTTTGGTTAAGGCGGTTCCTCTGACGCGCCTGCCCTAGTGCGTCAGAGTCTTGTAATGCGCCTGGTGTAGGCCGTTACGTTGCGTTTGACTAGGAGTTTGACCGTTGAGGCGGTTTGTGTAACGGTGGTGTCCCCGTGCGTCACAGTGTTGTAACGCGCCTGCCCCAGGCCGTTACGTGCTATTTTGGCCGAGTTGGGTGGTTGTGCCGTTGGCTTTAACGGCCATGCCCTCGTGCGTTAGGCTTGTGTAACGCGTCCGTGATGGACCGTTACGTGCCTTTCGGTTGGTGATTTGTTTGACTTGAGCCTGTTGGCCCTGACGCGCCTGCCCTGGTGCGTTAGGCTGTGTAACGCGCTTGGTCTCGTGCGTTACGTGGTTCGAGTTGTCGTTTTAAGCTTGAGGTCTGTTGGCCCTGACGGCCCGGGTTGGGCGCGTCAGAGCGGTGTAACGCGCCTGGTGTAGGCCGTTACGTGCCTTGTGTGTTTTAGAAGTTGGTTAGGGCAGTGTGTGTGACAGCTCCCCCAGCGACCGTCACGTTTCTGTAGCGCGTCTATGATAGACCGCCACAGTGGGTGTGTAACAGCCCAGCGTTAGACCGTCACATTCGTGTAACGGTCTAGGGGTGGTGCGTTACAGCCTTTGAGCTCCGATTTCTGTCGTTTTGGTTTGTAACTGCCTTGGCTTATCCTTGTGGTCTGCCCGTTTTCCTGTGGATGTCTCCTGACACCCTATGAGGGCTAAGACTACGTCGTAAGGTGGCCATGAGTCTTCTTGCTTGTGGTAGGATTCTCTTTCCTACTGTTGAGTCGTCGTTGTTTGGTTCCGGTCAACCCGGGGTGACCCAGTGGTTGACAGGCGACCTTGTGTGGGTGTCTTGGCAGTTAAGTCTAGTCCGAGACACTGGTTCTGGATGCCTCGAGGTCTCATTTTACCTGGGCTTGCGTATCCATGCGTGTCTGAGGGTCTCCGGTGTTCCCTCAGGTCTCCGCGAGTCGTTTTCTGCGGAGCGTTGCTTCCCGTGGCTTAGGATTAGA
Source organism: Amorphophallus konjac (assembly GCA_022559845.1). Lineage (NCBI taxonomy): Eukaryota > Viridiplantae > Streptophyta > Magnoliopsida > Alismatales > Araceae > Amorphophallus > Amorphophallus konjac. The sequence goes on along the minus strand of CM040121.1, from coordinate 424,809,290 downwards.
CCAATTGGCGGCTTGTTCCGCCGTTTGTGATGATCTTGCCTTTGAGTCGTCCGACTCAAGGATCATTACGTTGTAGGTCTAGTTGCCTAGTCCTGAGTCTGTTGGCAGTTGTCTTGCTGCCTTGGTACTTCGTAGTACGTGCGACAGTGCTTCCTTGCCTGTTTGTACTACAGCCCTTGTTTCGGAGTCTTGTGTTTTGTGCGCTTCCGATTGTTGTTGCCCTAAGGCCTGTGAGTTGCCAACCCGCCTTGGATGGCGGAGGGGTGTTCCCGAGATACGGTTTGCAAGCTAGTTCCGTGGGCTCCCAGCCAACGGTAGCGTCCTACCGAGGGAGAAAACTAGCTGGAGTACCTGGCTTAGGCTTGAGCCAGTGTGTGCACACGTGGTCAAGGGCTTTGGACTTACGTCGACGAGCGTGACCCTGACTGCTTACTTGATGCTGTTGTTCCTGTTTGGTTTAGTGCGGGGGTCTGCGACTCTACCGTGGCTTCAGCGGTATTGTAGGCGAGACACTCGTGGCACAGCATAAGACGTCTGTGGACGCAGCTGGCCGTTGCTCTAGTGGGGAGGTGCGTCCTTTTGTGACGCGTGGCTCTCCACTGCTCTTTGCATTTCTTGCGCGTCGTGACCTTTCTGAGTTAGCCCTCTCGTGGCCCTACTCGAGGTCAGCGTGGTGTGCACGACTTTCTAGTCATGGGTGTGTCGTCGAGTCTGTCGGTCGTCTGCGTGGGTCTTTTCTAGACCTTTTGTCGGTCCTTGCAGGTCTGCGTCTTAGGCCTGGTGCCGAGTTGGCAGATCGGTAACTTCTGACTTTGTTAGATCAGAGTCGCCCTTCTGTCACTATTTGGAGTAGTTTGGGGTGCCGAGGTTAGTTCGGCCGCCACTTGTCTGGCGTGGGTTCTTCCCCTTTCTTACTTGTCCCCTACTCCTACTCCCCATCTGTTCTCTACGGCTTCTAGAGTAGCTTTACAGCTTTGTAGTGTAGTTTTCCCGCTTTGCTACACCTGCTGTTCTTCCTGTTGTTTTGTTGTTCCGTGTTACTGCGTGTTTTTCAGTGGGGATCCGCGTGACCCCTACTGAGCCAGTGACACGAGGCTCACCCCTACTTTTCAGGTGGGGTGACGTCTTTCGTTTTGCTTCCGCGTGGTTCCTGGAGTGCTTGCTCGTAGCGTGTCGTTGTGGCCAGCTGGTACCTACGTCGGGCTTCCCCTGACTTCACGGTACGTCTTTCTTTTCTATCGACTGTACTGTGCTAGACTTGCTATCTTTAGCTTTGGACTTGACTCTGGTGTATAATTGTTAAATTGAACTGTTAATTAAAAAGTAATTTTATTTCTGCTACTTTAGCAAACCGATCTAATGAAATTTAATTGCTTCTGTTATATCTCTGTGGCTTCAATGTACTCTACACATGCCTTTTTCCCTTCGGAGCTTTCCCGCTCTTGGGAGGCCTCGCGGGTTCCAAGTGGTATCACGTGTATTCGGTAGTTCTACCAGGTACATCTGGTATCCGGGATCCGGGTCGCTACACCAAGCATGCCACAATGAAAGTAATAAACATTCACTTTATGAGAGGCATGGCAGTCATCATGACTTTTTCTGTTGTACATGTCAAGACTAGCAGACTTAGGTTTCTGTTTTTGCATGAGAGCCTTCCCTTGCTGCTTACCAATGCATTTTTGGTTTTTCTGAGCAGCATGTTGTATTGGAAGGTGGTAAGATGTGCTGGCTTCATTTTTACCCTTGACAGAAGTGATGTAGGCCTTGCTTTCGAAGGATCGTTGGTTTTCGGGTTTGTAACCCGAATCTCCCTCATGATGACTTACTCTTGTTTCCAAGAGTCTATTCATGCTTTCCTTATTCTGCATACACTTCGATAGAGAATCATTTAAATCTTTGATTTCATTCTCCAATGAGGAGATGTGCAGCTCAGTTTCAGCAAGGTCCCCCTCACACACAGCCAATTGCTCATTGAGCATAGCATTAACCCCCTTGTAATTTTTAATCTCCATTTGAAGTTCATTTAGTTTTTCAGAACTGTCATGGGCAATACCCTTGCCCTTCTCATGAATGGACAGTCTTTCAAGCAACATGTCGTTTTGTTCTTTTACCATTTTTATTTCTTCAATCAACCTTTTATCAGGGATTAGCTTGTCCGACATGGTTTGTTTATTAGAGATTGATTTAGGTTGGTTTTGAAGTTGTCTTATGATTTCTTCCAACCTAGTGATTTCAGCTTGAAGGATTCTTGTCACGTCCCGACGCGAAAAATCGAAGGCGCGAGCAGTTACGAGGCACTCGTGTCGATCAGAGCATGTATAATTTAATTCTAAGGCAAAGAGATAGAGGTAAATAACTCTTTTATCCATCAAATAAAGTTTTACATAATCATTCATAAGCCTTAAAAAGGCATGATACAATTTTTTTCCAAATTTCATAATTCTAGTAAGAGTAACTATTGATCTACATAAATCCTAGGGAAAAGAAAAACACCCATTCACTCTTGTCCAATCCCTTGTTCATTTTCATTTCCTGCAACAATGAACAAAAAACGTAGGGTGAGAAAAAAGCTCAGTAGGATTTTATATCTCTAAAAATCAGGTAATCTTTAAGTATTTAACAATTTAAACAATTTGTGTCAGGAAGTAGTTGACCATGAATTTCAAGTATGAAATTTTGTATAAGGAATTTCCAAGTAATTTCAAGATAACAAGATAATTTCATGATCATGATAGTAGACAAGACAATAGTCATTTCCAGGAATATATCAAGAACTTTCATGATGAGACAATAGGTACTATCATTAAGACCATTCAAGAACTTTCATGATGAACTTTTAAGCAATATCGAAGTAGAGCAATCACTTGAACTTTAAACAATATAGAAGTAGAATAATCACTTCTACAAGGATATTTATGATGAATCTTTAAGCAATAGCAATATAGAAGTAGAGCAATCACTTCTACCAACACTCAGTAGGATTGGCCAAGGCACTAAGGGGAGACCGCGACGATATGACAGCCCCTTATGGAATATCACTATTTAGCTACACACTTAGGGGTTCTCACGACAGTATGATTTCCCCTAACTGTAATAGACCCTGTATTGGTGAATGCCAGCACCTGATCATTATAATACCGGTTTATATTTAGACTTTGCCTCGTCCGTGGGATCAGATCAGAACCCCTTTATACACTAGCATTTAAATGTCATTTCATTGGGACCCATAGCCCCTGACATTTTTCTATATAATTCCACAATATGGTCAAAGAATTTCAAGAACAAGCTCATTTGTAAATAAGTACAGATCTGGCAAAAATTGTGATAATTACAAAGGAGAGTGAAAAACTCATTTTAGGCATCATGTTTAACGACATTAAGTCGTAGAATTCAAGGATGACGGTAAACTAGGAAGGAAGTCAAGTAAATAGAATTATTTAAAATTTCATAATCTAATCTGATGTGTATTTTTCATAATTAAGTGTTTTAGGTAAGAAGTAAAATTTATTTTAAAATCCCGATTTTTGGTATTTACTATTTATTCATCAATGTACTAGTTATTTGATAAGAAAATAGAGCTTATGTATTAAAAATAAGTTTTACTTGCTGAAAATAAATTTCACGTGTCACTTTACTGCTGAGATGATAAGATAGATTTTTCATGTTGGAATTAACTTTTTATCATGCTGAAAAATTGTTATTTAATATATCAATATGAATACTTAACATGCTAATAATCCTCGTACACTAACTTACTGGTGAGGTGACAAACACAAGTTTACCATGCTGTTTGTCTAAATTTTATGATAACAAAATAAATTTTTTTATGCTGAAAAATATTTATATATATATTTATTTGTTAATTGTTTATTGAGAAAATAGATTTATCATGCGAAAAATAATTTTTAAATAGCTTTAACATGCTGAAATTAATGCTAACATGCTAAAATAATCATGACATACTGTAAATGATTTTATCTAACTGAAAGTAATTTTTAGCATGCTGAAATTAATTTTTATCCCTTTATTTACCATTTTCTTGCTAGAAAATATGTAAAAATCAATTTTAAATAAATTTAACATGCTGAAAAATAATTTCCTATCTCAATATGCAGGAGGTAAATTTATCATACTATAAATAATTTTTAACATACTGAAACTAATTTTTATACATTACTTTACTAATACCATGATAAAAATAAATTTTTACATTGAAAAATAGTTTTAAAATAACTTTAATATGCTGAAAAATAGTCTTAACAAGCTAAAATAATTCTAACATGCTGGAATTAATTGTATCATGCTGGAAGTATTTTTTAACATGCTGTAAATATTTTTCATGCATCAATTTACTAATAATATGGTAAAAATATGATTTTTCATGGTAAAAATATTTTTATTCCACAAAAATAAATTTTTAACATGCTGAAAATAATTTCAATATATCAATTTTTTGATAACAGATTTTTAGATGCTGGGAATAATTTTCATTCATTAATTTATTAATTATTTGGTAAAAATAGATTTTCCACACTGAAAAATAGTCATTTAATATTGATTTTTTAAAAGAGGCGTCCAGGAAACTGGACGCCTTATTAAAATTCATTTTAATAAAAATGAAATTTTTTATAGAGGCGTCCAATCAATTGGACGCCTTATTCAAATTTATTTTAATAAAATATGAATTTCTTTATTGAGGCGTCCAGGAATTTGGACGCCTTTATAAATTTATTCTAATAAAATATTCATTTTTTTATAGAGGCGTCCAGGAAAGTGGACGCCTTCTTTAAATTATTTTAATATTTTTTTTTCAAATTTTAGGACGGAGAGAGAGTCTGTCTGAGCGCGTCTTATCCAGTGGACGTGCTATGTTGACGCGTCCAGTTGTCTGGACGCCTTCTTTTTATTATATATATTTTTTTATTTTTGAATTCTAGTCGGTGTAAAAGCATTTGAGAACGCGTCTTATCGGGGAGACGTGTTCATGAACGCGGACTGAGTTTTAACCGCCACGGTTTTCTTAAGAAAAAACGTGAATAGCCTTCAATAAAATGCTAATAACTTGCTCATTTCTCAACGAAATTTAAGGAAACAGGTATCAATGGAAAGAGCATTGAAAAATACACAAGATAGCATGCTTTAATTAGAGTTTATCCTGAGAGACACCTACCTTTGAGCGGATTTAAGGAAGAAGTAAGAAAATCCCCAATTTGATATGAAAACCCTTAATTCTTCAAATCTTTCCTTCAAATCTCCCTCAATCTTCAGAGTAGCATAGCATAGGCCACCAATGATGATTTGAGGGTCGAATGAGGCTCTATTTATAGTCAAAACTTGACCAATTTTGTCAAAATTTCTCACCTAATTCCACCAAACCCATTAACTCCGAATTAGAAGAAAATTCATATTTCTCCTCTTAATCTAGCCTCAAGTTGGTGTGAAACCAATGTAAAAACGGTTGGTCTAAAGTTATAAGTTAGGTATGGGTTGATTTTTGAGTCAATCTTCTAGAAATTAGGTTATTTTAATCTTTTAAATATCATATTAAACACATGTTACGAATTTAAGGTTATTTATCCTTTATTAAATCCTTTAATCCATTAATCCAACCCATTATGGATTATCCAATGGGCCAATTTTGATCCTAGTCCGTTATATGGACTTTTATTGGGCTTACTATGATTTATCTAAGGCCTAAAGTAATTAATTTTCTATTTACTTTAAGTAAATTCAAGTAAGTTCAATAAACTAGCTTATTTCATATAGTAAAAATGTAATTTGATTATTTCATGAAAATTTTAATTACATAATGAAATTAAAAAATTTTTATTTCTTATTTTTAATTATCGGGTTTCTACAATTCTATTTTCATCTGTTAGGCATGTAATGGTTTGCTTATTCACATCCAAGTCAGAGGTGAGAGTGTCATTTAGCTCTTCAAAAGCTGAACAATTGTTACAGAAGGAACTTTCATTCTGACAGATTGGTTGGATTTTGGACACACAGCTCCTCCCCCGCCTCGCTTGAATATAGAAGAAGCCTCGCCCCGCATGAGCATGCTCCTTCAACTCAAAGAAGTAATGGAAAAGATCCTGCGAGGCGCGCACCCCACACTGGCCGCAAAGGAAAATGAAGGAGAAGATGAAAGTGTAAGAATTGGAGACCAGCTAGACAGGAGCCAGCCGGTAGAACCGAAGCAACTTGGCGACAAAAGGATGAAGGGGCAAACGAAAGCCACACTTCCAAGCCAGAAGAACAGAGCAAAAGAGGCCAGAACGGGTGGACAGGCTAGACTCATGAGGCTCAGGCACCAGGAACTGGAACCGCCAAGGCAACCCGTAACGACTCTCCAGCCACTTCACCTCAGCCTCCCCCAGCTCACTATAGAGCGGCTCCGGCGGCGTCAAGAAAACCCTTGGAGCCCGTTCTCTCTGCCGCCCCTCGGCCTCAGGATGATGGTCCGCCATGAGATAGAGAAAAGAAGAAGGGAAAAGCTCTGAGCCAGAGAACTTCGGAGAAGAAAGGGAGCTTACGAATCACCGCCTCAGGAAGCCCTTCTAGCTCCGATGGCTACAACGATTCTCTGCTGTTCCGGAACTACTCTCACAGCGCGAGAGCCTCCCTCAAATATAACTACAAAGAGAGGCAAAACCCTAAAACCCCAGAGGTAAAGGGATGCAAAACAGGCAATGCCTAAAAACCCTGATGGGAGGCGGCGCGGCGTCCGATCTCCCGAGGAGGGGTCTTCTCTTATTCATCATAACATGCGTATTTTCAAGGTGAGTTGCGTCACGTGGCCCCTATCAAAGAGATATCTTTACCCAATCAGTGCCACAAATAGTCCAGCCCAATTGCTACTCGTCCGAGCCTAATCTTGGCTCGGGAGTAGGAGGAGGACAAGTGGAGAGGGGAAATCTCACCGCCCGTACAGAGAGGCCAAACGAGGTCTAAATCGGACCGAACAAGGCTCAACTCCTCAAAGTGGCAGCCCCCGGGCCCACTTATTATGAAGCCTAAAAATTCACTCGATACAAGCGCTTCCCAGGCGGCCTACGGGTTGGGAAGTCCGAGCATCAGTCGATCAGGAAAGCTCCCTTGGAGCCCCCTATTCCTTGTCCCGACCCAACACTTATCACTCGGGAGACAACTCCTGAACAAGTGCCATTCGCTCGGGCTCGCTGATGGAAGCTTATTGATTCGGCCGTTACGAATCCCTTAATGGCAGGGAGCTCAAGGGGACAAGGGAGATCAAGAGTCCGCGCGCCGTAAGGAGCCCGCATGAAGGACGTTGTTGTGCCCCTGTGGTCATTCGAGTCATTTGATATTCATGGTTTTGATAATGGCTGAACACTTTCAATCATTGATGCTTTCCACTCTCATATGACTGAAATACTTGATGTTCTTTCATGACAGATAAGCCAAGGAATAGAGTGGAGATGGCAAAAGTGAAAGCTCAATGATTGCGCCCTCGCACGTGGATCGACCTGCGCGGTCAGGTCGTAGGGATCGACCTGCCCGGTCAGGTCGCGGGGGTCAAGGGGGCAGCGCCCCTTGCGGGGGTTTCTGAGGGCGGAGCCTCCGAAACAAAATTTTGATTATAGGAGCGATATACCTTTAATCTGTTAACTTCAAGAGTCAAAAGACTCAGTAGAAATCTTTAAGACTATCAAGGTTGATGCCACAGATGAGAACGGGATGCTAAAAGAATTTAGTGACTGAGCTAAAGGGTTAACAGACTGAACCGGGGAAACCCGGGATCTCCCCAGCCAGCGGTCGACCGCTGGCCCAGGGGCGGTCGATCGGAATTTCCAGCAGCTCACTGTCTGCAGGATTCTTAGTGGTGGTCGACCGCTAGCCCAGGGCGGTCGATCGAAAATTCTAGAACCGAACTTTATACAGGGTTTTCTCAGAACGGTCGACCGCCACCTACCTCCGATCGACCGCCAGTCCCGATGTAGCAATGTTTGACTTTGTTTTCCACCTCGAGGCCAGCCCCTTTCCTTCTATTTGTTTAATCCTAAAGTCACCCAATCTCCCATGGATTGTGGATCTGGTCTGGGGGTGTTTATTGACCATCCAAAGAGATATAAAACTCATGCAAGAGGGTTAGAAACCCTAGTTGATCAATTGAATCAAAGGGAGATCAAGAGAGGCTAAAGAGGAGGTTGGAAGAAGAGGTACTGTAGCCGTGAATAGTACTCCATGCAGAAGTTCTTCATCCATTCCAAGGTGATTCAAGCTTAGATCTGAAGCAAGCAACCTCCAAGGAAGCTAGAAGCAATCAAGGTTCTCAAAGGTAATCAAAGCTACATGCATAGTCTTCTTCATCAACTCAAAGAGATTCAAGGAAGTTCATTTCACAAGGAAGAAGAAGCCATTGTTGCTGAATCAAGAAGATAGCTTTGTGAAGAAGAAAGAAGCCTCTATTGGTGGTCTACATCGTGTGAAGAAAAGAAGATTCAAGCTCCAGCAATCTCAGATAAGATCTTTTCTCTTTGAGTATATTCTATATCTTGTTTGAGTGTTTTCATATCTTGTTCTTTTTCCATTTCATTCAAACATTTGAAACTGAGAATCGTCCCTACCGGTGATTAGTAGGAAGGCAATTGGAAGTTGTCCGATCTGCGGTGTTGACGTCCTTACCTGTGGTTTGTAGGAAGGCAATCGGAGGTCTTTCCGATCTGCGGTTCAGTACGTGGCACTAGTGGAGCTTCACCGGGTTTGGTGAGGGGTGGACGTAGGACTGGGGATTCAGTCCGAACCACCTTAAAATTTTGTGTGTTGTGATTTGCTTGTGCGATTGCCTTGTGTTAGATGCATGCTTAGGTTCAATCTCTATATTACGAAAGCATCTTGCCAAGCAAATCATTGTGTCCTTCGTTAAGCTAGTTATATTCTGCTGTTATTATCATTATCTAGCTTTAAAGAGGGTTGCATTACGAAAAGAGGGGCAGATCTATTCACCCCTCCTCTCTAGATCCGCTATCCACTACTCAACAGACGTAACTCCCCTGGAACTCCTCTGCTCACATGGATCAATTCGCACAACAAGCCATTATTTAAACATGACATGCCCTACTACGAGAAGATAAGCCTAAGTAAGGCAAGAGCCAGCAACCCTGAGCAGGAACCACTTAACCTTTCGGTGGAGAGGGATCTTGCGCTCCCATTTTCCTCCCAACTCTTCTCTTCGCACCAGTGCTCTACTACCTGTGTTAACTTAAGCATCGGAGGGTCTTCCCCGGGGATCTATCCCTGGGCACCTCTGACTGGTTTCCCTTCTTGCAGTTTATACTTCAAGGGTACGTGGTCATCTTCCTCCCAGCTCAGGAGCAGCGTGAGATCGCCCCTCTTCAGTTTCTATGCATAATGAAGTCTGTGCAGATTTCCAAATTTGCAAAGCATGAAGTCTGAGCATCTTCACATAAGGTCGGTGCACATGTCCATGAGTGTACGTTAAGGTCTAAGCTATGTGCATTTGAAGTCTGAGCACATTCATACAAGTCTAAGAAGATGTGGATTTTTAAGTCTAAGCACATTCATAGGTCTGAGCATGCTTTCATATCCAAGCGTGCATTAGGTCTGTGCATCTTTTCTAAAGTGGCATGCTATAGTCGGTGCATGTTTTAATTATTGATACTAATTACGTAACTTACTGTTCATGATTTATAAAATATTCACAGAATCAGGAAGTAGAGATATGATTGGACATGAACAAATAGCCAGATTGCAAGATCATGCTCATACAATATTTTTAAGATTTAATTTCATAGATATGAAATTTTTTTAAACATGGGATAATTTACATGAATTAAAATGGAATAACATCTGGAATCCAGGTGATACGTAACTACCCTATTCATGCATGTCACCCTATTTAACTACTAATTAGGCTAGATCTTGAGAACACCTACCTTTTTGACGTAAACACGTAGAGGAATAATAAGAAAACTAGTCTTCTCTGCAACGATCCAACAGCAGGAAGAAGCACGTAGGAAGAAGATCTCCCTTCAGGTATGTTCCTGTAAAGACCCTATTCTAAAGGGTATGGGATAGTTATAGGAAATGGAAAAACATAAGGGTCCATTGCCAGGGAAAAAGAAGTAATGAATGCTTCAATCCATGGAATCCATTGTCGGGTAAAAGGGGTCCGTTGCCAGCAAACAATGGTTGTTATTGCCTCCACTAAGCTCTGGTGAGTGAATAGGTTCTTGTCTTTCAACCCTCCTTAAGCCCTCTATGTGCTCCCACTTACTCTTGGCTTGACCCCGAAGTCGTCCCTTGGCCTTGCGGACTCTCGCGGGTCCATATACCCAAGTCTTTTCAAAGTACCTTTCTATGGTAGCCTCCCACCCAAGGTAATCACTAGAACGAGATCCGTCAAAGGTAATATCTTTGTCTAGAATGAAGTCCATGGGTGGCGAGTAGGCTAAGTAGGAAATGGCCATGATGAACGGGGGGATAAATGCAATGGCCCTAGGACAAGACTTAGTAGAGACAAGTCTAGAACTTGCTCTGATACCAATTGATATGACGCAATCTTGGACTTAAGCAAGCAAGCACAATTCACAATCAAAACGGACCGATATTGGCGACCACTCACCCGACGCTCACCCAAGTCCCGGGGTAACTTGGCGATGCCAAGTGGAGGATGTGAGGGCTGGGCCCTTACTGGTAGAGGGCCAACAAGGCCAAGGTTATTCCCCAAGAGTAAGGCAGCCCAATTCAATGGAGCCGACGTCGTGTCGAGGGCACGGGTTGCACACTCTCTCCCACGATGGTCACTCGAAGCAATGGGGCTTGAGGATCGAGCACTCACTCTCACGGACCAGCGGAGTTTATAAGCTAATATTGAAAGAACAAGTACTAAAGAGAGCTAAGGCTGGAGCAGTTACTCGACCGGTTTGAAGAAACCAGTCCCACTCGGAGACGTGGGAGAGCGGGGAAGCGTGGGTTCCCCACACGCCGCGCTGGAGTAGCTTGACCTATTTATGATCTTACAACACTACACCCCATGCAAGGGGGGGGGGATCTTGGGGAAGGGAAGCCAAAGATTACAGCCAAACACTACCTCCCACAGGGAGGGGCGGTAAGCCGGCCAGGCGGTGAGGGGAAAAACTGAAATTGAAGTCGAACAGTTGGATGATGTCGGTTCTGCCCGCTCTCTGTGACTGAGGACAGATAGTTGAAGTTGTTGACGCTGCAGCCACTCCCGAATTTTGTTGGTGATGAGACCAGCTGGAAAGTCTTTATAGGTGACCCAGGAAGTCGTCCAAATATTTTTGGAATTTTGGGAAGTCGGTGCTGGTCGGGGCAGAGGCACGAACATGGACGCAGATCTCTGGTTCTGACTGTAACAGAACCTCAACAGTAGGAAGATGAAATCACTACGGGCGCTCCAGAGCTCTGATTCAGGCGTGGCCGGAGTCGTCGGCTTCGTTGTCGAGTCCTCTTCAAGCGGAGACCCACGGGGACACTAGATTATGTCGGAATAGGCAGGGATAGTCCAAACAGCGCTTGGGTGTCTATTCAGTCCCAGAGTGGACAGAACAGCGCACTCGGGGGAGAAAATTGAGAAATCTTAGCTCCGGATGCCGAATGGGATGCCGCTTCTTGGAGATGGAAGGCGACTCGTTGTAGAAGCTCTCAGCCAAGTGGCGCCTCAAGAAGCAAAGGGATGTGGTAGTGGGAACTTCTGTAAGTGGCCTCAGGTTGCTGATCGGATCTGTCTTGCGCAGTCGGAGAAGAATGGCTCCCCCGGGCGACCACTAGCTCAGAAAGGGATGGGACCACCGCCGTTGCGAAGAGGACGGAGAGAAGCTTCCAACGGTAACTCTTAGGCCTCCAGGGACACTGGGATAAAGTCGGGGCCAGCTCTGGAAGCTGCTGGTACTCTGCTGCATGCAACCTGAGAATTGTAGGTGGTGAAAGGTGGTGGGGGAATGGGGTAGAAGGGATGGGAAATGGGGTGGATGGGTGTGGGGGCAACCCCTGGCTGTGAGGGGGTCTGGGAGGGGGTGTTCCAAGGTGTGGGAGGGAGAGAATGGGGTCTGGAAGGTGGTGTTTGTAGTGGGTGAGAGAGGAGCTGCGAATTTGGTTGGAAGGGAGAGAGGGACAGGGTATTTGAAAATGGGTTTAAGGGTGGGATTAATTTCTGGTCTTGGGGATGGGAAGGGATGTGTGGGGAAGGTAAAGGGGGGGCTTGGAGAGTGGGAATTCTCCCTTGGGAGATGAGAGGGTGCTTGGGGAAGGGGAGTGGGTGGTTGGAGGGTGGAGTGGGGAGTGGTGGAATCTCCCTTGGGGCTGGGGTGGAGTTAAGGTGGGGTGGTGGGGAGTTGGGGATGAGTTATTGGAGGGGGGAAGAGAGAGAAAGGTGGTTGGGAGGGGAGGAGAGAGAAAGGTGGTTGGGAGGGGAGGAGAGAGAAAGGGGCACAGGTTTTAGAGAGAGAAAGTGGAGAAGAGAGAAAATGACTTCCTAGAGAGAGAGGTAGAGAGAGGGGGGGTAGGGCTTCTCACCCACTCAATTGGCTTTTCACCAAAAGAAGAAGATTTAAGTTGGACACTAGAAAATTCAAATATTCATTCATTCATTCATTAACTTAAAATGGGGGGGAATGGGGTCCTATATATAGGCAACCCACATTTTACAAAAAGTCCCTGACTCTTGCTACAATGACAAATAACCAAGGGGTAGGGGGCGCCCCTACGCCTAGCCCATAGAATTGGGCCCAATAACCAAACTAATCAACCCTATGACACTTAACTTAGGTAGATGACTCATTAACTTAGGTATATGACTCAAATAAAAGGAAAATTATAATGATATGGCTCAAATAAAAATGAGGAAATACAACATATGACTCAAGATAAATGACTAGACCATGTTGGATACTTCCGGGGTGAGGAGACGATCCGTGTGTGTGGGCATGGGAGGTGATGTCCCCATCACTACACCACCATCTCTAGATGGGGCCAAGCTCATCTTAGGGGAACCCCTTGTTAATTGGCTAAGGGAAAGCCTAATTAGAGAGATCACGGCCCATGTTTGCCCTCCTATGGAGCAAAACCTCCCTATATTGCCCTTCTCCTATCGCACCACAATCCAATCATCCTACCAAGTGGAGACTTTAGAGGATCTTCTTAAGGGCTTAGCATGGCAAATGGAGTTGCCTGGCATGTTGACCACCGTGGCCGATCGACCTAGGAGCCTTGACCTCCAACACCGATGTGTGAGGTCTATCACTGCGGTTTACACTGTGGGTTGCTACACTAGCGACCTCCTTCTATTCCTCCCTACACCCGATGAGCCCGATATTATCCACAAATTGGAGTTGCTTATCTCGGGTAGAACGTGAAGCCCTCCATTAATGGCCGTCCATCCCACCCAAATCACTAGCCCAATTATCCTGATGGAGGAGGATGCCTCATCATCTTTTGAAGACCTTGAGGACTTAGAGTGCCTCTCTCTAGGAAACTCATTCCATGATCCCTTCGACCCCATCCTGTGGGAGCCTAGATACCCATGTGGCCCACCCGCCTTGTTCACCACCCACTACTTCCTACCCCCACCCACAATGTTTGACCAAACCCACCTCTTCCTAGACACCGACCACATAAGGGAAGACATAACCATGGAAGACCTATACCTTGGGAATGAGGAAGTGCCCCACTCCATGATACACACCTTCTTTGACCCCTTCGATCCTTATGAGTAGGAGCTCAAGGACCACCCCATACCCACACACTTGGCCGTCACCTTTGGGACAAAAGTGCACCTATCTTTGCATATCACATCATTTGACATAGGTCACAAGTCCGATCATCTCATACATGTCACACACACTTTAGGCCCAATGCATGACTAGCTCACATTTGGATGCGCTGGTCCTCCCTCATTCATCATTGGTCTTACACATGAAAGGAGCATACATGGATGTCCAGGTCCCCCGACATTTGCCACACCCATGCATGATAGGTTCACCTATGGATGCCCCAGCCCGCCTAAGTCCGTCAAAGTCTTCATGGCATCAAAGAATGATCGGTCTACATTTGGCTGCCTTGGTCCACCTTTGCACACCATACTTTTCACACTCACACCACATCGTAGTGCATGGCATATGCATTCACACAAGCATCTAGCAACGGGCAGTGAGGATCACAAAGAGCGGGCAACAGCTCGTAAGCGCCACTTGGGATTCCAAGTAGGCAACTTGGTGATGGTGACCATGGAGTGGCTCTACCCTTGGGTCACCTCCGAATCGAGGGCACCCGGACTTGGACTTTCCCGAGTTCTAAGTGGCTTTGGCAACCCGACTTACGGGTTGGACTTTTCGATGGGTTTTGGGATTCATCCCACTTCCCACGTGGTGAATCCGGCACCCTATATGGGCACCGCGGTGGAACCTAGTGAGTGCCTCGAGCCTCTACCTTCCTTTGAGAGAGATACCCTCGGAGTGCCACCATAAATCAGCTTGAGAACCCGACGTGAGGACACGGAGGCAATACTAGGCAAGCAGGTCGGCAAGAGAGTGTGCTCGAGTTACCTTGAGAGGCCAAAGAGCCGTCCACCAGCTAAGGACGCAGGGTCAAGTCAGGAGATCGTGGTTCACCTGGAGCTGCTTGCGTGTACCAATTCCTCGGTGGACCCATACTCGACGGGGTCGAGTTCTCCCCACCTCGGGAGTATGATGGAGGCATCCCTTGCCCCTCCACATTTTCGATGCTCGGATTGATCGTCGGTGTGGACACCAAAAATTGCACACCCAGATATCCTGTTCGGCCCAGCATCAACAACGGAACAAAGTGAAGAAGCCCCGGAGAGATTGGTCATCCGGATTCCCTGAACATGCACACACTGCCGTGAGGCTGTCTCCAGAGTCACGACATCGAAGAGAAATCAACCACCAAGGGCCTCACAAACCACGGGCCACGGAGAAAATCAAACGGGCCATGACTCGTGCCCACAACGGGCTCAGAACGGGCTCAGAAATGCACCCAGGGTGGCCTTCAGCGGCACACCCTTGCCCTTCAACGGCACACCCTGGTGGCCTTCAGCAGCACAGCCCCTGGCCTTCAGGAGCACGCCCAAGGCCCTTCAGCGTCACGCCCTTGAGCTTCAGTGGCACACCCCCAAGGACCTTCAGCGGCACACCCCCAGGGAGCTTCAGCGGCACACCCTCCAGGGTCCTTCAGCGGCACACCCCCAGGGAGCGCCAGCGGCACACCCTCCAGGGTCCTCCAACGGCACACCTCGGCGGCACACCATGGCAAATCCCAGCGACACGGCCATTTGCCCCTCCAGCGGCACGTCCTTTTGGCCCTCCTGCGGCACACTTCTTGAGCCCGCCAGCGGCACAGCGTGAAGGCATTTTAACGGCCGAACGATGTGACGCCCATGCCCTACGGATCTTCGACGCGCAGTGAGCTGTCCAAGGTGTCAACCGGAGGTTGGGCCACGTAAGCTATCCCTCTGCCACCGAAGGACGGGGAGGTCAAACCCCATGATGACCCAGCACTTCCCGCCTCCGACTGTTGTGCTCAAGGGCTCCCGCTGCTGGGAGTATAAAACCACTCCCATTCCGGTGAAGAGAAGAGACACCGGAGAAGCGGGGGGCAAGCAGACACAACAGAGAGACCAGAAGAGAAGAAGAGGCTGGGGCTCTCCCTGGTGCACCACTCACCATCGCTGGAGTGAAGAGAAGAAAAGGAGAAGAGAAGAAGAGAGAAAGAGAGGGCGCTACCCCGTTCGCCACCGCCTGTGCGAAGGAGTGAAGAGTGAAGAGTGAAGAGAGAAGAGAGTGAGCTATTGGAGGGGAGGAGTTGGTGCTCCGTTCCCCTCCCCACTGTGTTTATTTTGGCTTTTCCGCCCTGTCTGTTCTTTCCCTCTCAATGTATTAGCCTCTGTGCTCCCCCTTTACCAAAAGAATGGAAGAAATGTTTTTTTCCCTTTGCATGGTGTTTTATGTGTATGGCATATGCGCGTCCTCGGGTGTTTGTGTAGCAACCCTGATAAATGAATATTTGAAATGAATTAAAACATATATATTACAGAAGTAATACAGATAATAAGAATAGGGTTAATTGGACGAAATAAAACATTTTACAAATAACGCCTCTTAGAAAGGCGTTAATTTGAAAAGAAACGCCTCTATGTACGGCGTGACTAAAGAAAGGACGCCCTCACCTGACGGCGTCAAAACCCAACGCCAAAAAAGGGCAAGGCCAAGAAACGCCCCTGTCTTGGGCGTGTTTTAAAAATAAGGAACGCCCTTATATAAGGCGCTTCTTAAGAAACGACCTGAACAAGGTCGTTAATTAAAGAATCGACGCCCTGACCAAAGGCGTTAATTCCGTTCGTGAACCGTTCGAACCCAGAGCTTATCCAGGGAAAGATTAACCTAATCTAGTAAGTGTCTAATAGAGTAAGGACTCTATTAGGGATATACTACCCTCACACAATCACTAGCTCTAATAAGGACTTCCAAAGTCTTATAAATAAACCTGTTCGGCCAACCCTAAATCTATTTGGACGAACTACTGCTGCACGGTACGTGAAGAACAAACTGTTCTTCTTATTATTCCCTTTTGTTTTTCTTGCTTCAGATTATATGAAGAATAATTAGTTTTCTTCTTGTTCAGGAAACTCTACTACTGCCGTCGAAGAATAGGTAATATTCTTCTATCTTTTCCTTAAACGTCGATTATAACTATGAAGATTATTAACATCTTCATCTTCCTTCTTTTTCTCTTCCTCTACAGGTTCTGTAGCGTGAAGATCTTTGAAGAACATTTGTTCTTCTTCCGGCTGCTGCTGCTGCTGCTGCTGCTGTTGCGGATTTTTCGTTGCAACAGAGCTCATCTTCTATCTCATCCTTCACGTTCCATTAAAGGTAGGATTTTCTCAAGTCACTGTAGCCCAAATAAAATAACGCAAGATATATGTATAAGCATGGCATGCATACAGTTTTATTTTCATTTCTGAAATATTTTGAAAGAGACGCCCCTGTCAAGGGCGCTAATTTACAAGACACGACCATGCCCAGGTCGTCAATTTCATATTTGACGCCCTGTACTCAGGCGTTAATTTCTTTAAACCGTTAATCACCCACCTTAAGAACTGATTATCTATGAAATCATGATGCATGATCCTCTGTCTTCAACCTGCTAACGTTACTGTCCTGATATTATCTTCGTTCCTCTGTTATCCTGAAATTATTACTGTCCTTCAAATTTCCTGTAGAAACTTTAAGTAACGACCTTGACAAAGTCATTTTCCACATGTTAACGCCCTGCCATAGTGCGTAAATTGAAAAGACACGGCCCTTCCTAGGGCGTTTATCGGTCAAAATCCTGAAATACATATATTCTGTAATATAGAATTAAACAGTAACGCCCCTTGCCAGGGCGTGTTTTAGACAAATCGTGAAAAATTATTGAAATTCTGTCAAAAATATATATAATGAGACGCCTGCTACTGTAGTCGTCAACTCTTTAAGAAACGACCTCGTCCAGGGCGCGTTTTAGATAAATTACTGAATTATTGAAAATTCTGCAAAACGGAACATGTGTAAATGCCCTTCTCTTAGGCGTTACTTACTTGAGAAACGACTTGACCTAAGTCGTTATTTTCTGTAAACTGATTTTTTATCCTGATTCTATAACCGATGGTTTCATATTATATAATATTTATATATCGGCACTATTCTCCACTCCGTGAGTATAGTCCCACTTTTCACGTTGTTTCATCGATCACACTCAACTCTCATTGACATACAAGCTCTCCATTGGACATTCCGTTCCTTTGGACTAGCGAGTTAGTCATAGAGACCTCCGTAAGACTCCTCGTAGCCTTGGATTCCCTCAAGGCCGACTGAGCTGGTTGTACCCTAAAAACCCATTACACCATTGATGCCATGTCACTCTAAAGAAACATGGTATACCGGCCCTTATGATTATACAAAGAGTGTATCATAAGAAATTCTTAATGGGATGATGATATCATGCCATATCATGTCATTCTTGTAAACCTCAATTCTATGATAAGAATGAGGGTATCTTACCTTTGATATACTGTTCATATGGACCTCAATTCTATATATAGAATGTCCATATCGATTTGTCATGGTACCTAAGTTAAGGGAACCTAATTCCACCTAGTTTCATCGATAATCGTGATTATACCGTTATTATCGCCAATCTATGTCCTTTGTCATATTTTGGACTCTATTCTATCAAAGTTGTCGTACGTGTCTACAAGCTTGATTATTGAAATTCTATGTTGGCTATAAACAAGAGTGGATGTCAAAACACATGATAAATGCCTGCGCTTATAGGGCCCGATCTGGTCCTGGGAGGAGCACCCGAAAGTACTTGTGCCCATGGGAGTTAAAATGATAAGGTATCTGGCATTATACCGAGTACTTGACTTGCTTGATTGGACATTCCGCACACATCTTGTACTTGAAATCGTACTTGACTTGACATGAAATGCGTGGCCCGAAAAAGGGTAATTTACTTGCTTGATACATGATAGCCAAAGTTCTTGACATGACTTGTTAAACGTACTTGCTGGAATATCTTGAATAAACTTGTTATCTTGTTGAAAGTTCATGATTAGTCCATCTTATTTCCTTCATATTACATTCTCTCTATCTTGTCGTTTTATGCGAGCATGCACAACCTTATTGCATTCATGAAAATGTAATTACTTAAACCCCTTGCTAGTACTTGAGATATAATTTCCTACTGAGCGTTCGCTCATTCCGTTTGCCCCCTTTGTACTTTTCAGCTAAGTTCGACGACGATGGAAGTCAATCGGATGGGAATGGTCAAGAGTGAAAGTGATAGAGCTGCTCAAGTGTCATCTAGTCTTTTCTATAGTTTCTTGAGTCAACTATGTACTTTTCTTTTTATTAAACAGAGTATTGGATTTGTAATAGTCTATTATAAAGGAATAAAAGATTGGGTTATCTTGCTATTTTGCGCATCTCTGTCTTTGTGTCGAATACACGACCACTCTGATTGACATGATTGATATAGACACGTCGCGCACCTCCGGGTATCTTCCGCGCTCGGGGCGTGACAGTCTTTGTGGTATCAGAGCCTAAGGTATTCAATTCCTAGGAAAAACCCAAGTCCAAGGATAAGTATAAACCTTTTAACCAAGTGAGATTGGGTAGAACCAAGGGTTAAGAGTCAATAAGTCTTTTAATAAGATCACAGTAATATAATACTAACGTAGCTATTGTAATTGTAGGATAATGGCTGCCGAACGTGCTCAATGGCGCAACATGCAGCGTACCCTCCAAGGGATGACTCAAGTGCTACAACAGGTAGCACAAGGTGGTGCTCCACGAGCTGGAAGCTTACACCAAGCCTTTAAGAACATGAATCCCCCGAAGTTTATGGGATCGACCGATCCGGACGATGCCGAGCATTGGGTTCAGGAAACAGAACGCATATTCCGTGTCATGCAATGCACGGATCAGGACAAAGTTCTATTAGCTACATTCCAGTTAGAGAAAGATGCTAGATGCTGGTGGGAGTCTATTGAAGCAACCATCGATCCTACTCAAGTAACATGGGAAGAATTTGTGGAATACTTCAATGCTAAATATTTCTCGGACCGAGTCCAAGAAAAGAAGGCTGCAGAATTCGCTGCATTAAAGCAACGATCCTTATCATTAGCAGATTATGAAGCTCAGTTCTCCAGGTTGTCTAGATATGCTAAGCATCTTATTAGCACGGAGAAGATGAAAGCCCGAAGATTTCTTAATGGGCTTAGGCCCCACTATATTACTCAACTGGCGCCTATGGACATCCAAGTTTATTCTGAAATAGTGCGCCGAGCTCAACTACTTGAAGATGCCACGGAACTATCTGATAGGATCCGTGGAAAAGACAAGAAGGAGCAAGTCACAGGTTCGGGTTCTTTCAAACCCAACTTTAAGAAGAGGCCCAATAATGGAGGTTCATCCTCTCAAGATTTCAAGTTCAAAAAGACCAAGCCTTTCTCTATCACAACTACCCCTTCTAATACAACATGCAAGCATTGTGACAAGGCTGGTCACAAGACCGAAGAATGCTGGAGGAAATTAGGAGCTTGTCTCCGTTGTGGGAGTCGCGAGCATCGGATTCCCGATTGTCCATTAATGAATGACCAAGCCGGTGATGGTAAACGCCCGGTGACAAAGAACGCTCGACTTCATGCAATAAAGGAGACCGAACAAGAAGAAGGTGGACTGGTAGAAGGTACATTGAAAATTTGTTCCAAAAGTGCTTATGTCTTATTTGATACGGGTGCATCGCATTCCTTTATTTCTAAGAAGTTTGCCGACCCGTTACCATTAGAACCAGAATGGATAAAAATAGTTCTAACTACTCCTCTTGGAAGTGAAAATGATATTACTCATCACTACCAAAACTGTGAGGTAATGGTTCAAGGTAGGAATTTGCCTATAGATCTCATATGCCTCGATCTAAAGGAGTATGATGTTATACTGGGAGCGGACTGGTTATCCAAATACCAGGCAACGGTTGATTGCCGCAATAGCCAAATTGCTTTCAAAGATTTTCCAGAATTAGTCTTTACTCGCCCCAAGAGTCGGAGCAAATCCCCTCTTATTTCGGCTCTTCGAGCAAGCAAGCTCGTCGGGAAAGGATGCGTATCCTTCCTTGCATTTGTCACTGTTAAAGAAGCTAAGGAAACCAAGATAGAAGACATGCAGGTAGTGCAAGAATTTCCAGACATATTTCTGGAAGATTTGCCGGGATTACCCCCTCAAAGAGAAGTGGCCTTCACCATTGACTTAGTCCCTGGTGCTAGTCCTGTTTCAAAGACACCCTATAGAATGTCCCCTGCTGAACTCAAAGAGTTGAAGGAGCAGTTGATGGAACTGATTCGAAAAGGGTTTATTAGACCAAGTATTTCCCCGTGGGGAGCACCAGTCTTATTTGTAAAGAAGAAGGATGGATCCATGAGATTGTGCATCGACTATCGACAGTTGAATCATCTTACTATCAAAAACAAGTATCCACTGTTGAGAATCGATGAGTTATTTGATCAAATTTCTGGATCCAAATATTTTTCCAAGATTGATCTCAGGTCGGGATATCATCAGTTAAGAATCAAGGATGAGGACATTCATAAGACTACGTTCAGAAGCAGGTATGGCCACTATGAATTTGTTGTTATGCCTTTTGGACTAACCAATGCCCCTGCTGCCTTCATGTAGTTAATGAATAGCATATTCAGGCCTTACTTGGATCAATTCATAGTAATCTTCATTGATGATATATTGATATATTCCAAGACTAAGGAAGAACATGAAGAGCATTTAAGGATCGCATTGCAAGTATTGAGGGAAAATCAATTATATGCAAAGCTCAGCAAATGTGAATTCTGGCTTGAAGAAGTCACTTTCCTCGGACATGTGATATCCAAGGATGGTCTATCTGTTGATCCATCAAAGGTAGAAGCTGTAAGAAACTGGGAAAAACCAACTAATGCAAGTGAGATCAGAAGTTTCTTAGGTCTTGCAGACTATTATCGGCGATTCATCAAAGATTTCTCTAAAATCGCCGTACCACTTACAAGATTAACTCGTAAGGAGATCCGATATGAATGGAGTGAGGAATGTGAAAGAAGTTTCCAAACTCTCAAGGATCATCTCACTACAGCTCCAGTGTTAGCTCTACCAATAGAAGGAGAGAAATTTGAGGTCTACATAGATACTTCTGGCATTGGCCTCGGATGTGTCCTAATGCAACAAGAAAAGGTCATAGCATACTCTTCACGTCAACTGAAGAAGCATGAGGAGAATTACCCCGTCCATGATTTAGAACTGGCCGCGGTGGTATTTGCCCTAAAGATATGGAGACACTACTTATATGGAGTGCAGTTTACTGTATACTCCGATCACAAAAGTCTCAAATATCTATTTTCACAAAAGGAGCTAAACATGAGACAAAGACGCTGGCTAGAATATCTCAAGGACTTCGACTTCAATATACAATATCATCCCGGAAAGGGTAATTATGTGGCTGATGCCCTTAGTCGAAAGCCGAGAGCAATGATAGCCAATTGCATGATACAAGAATGGAAATTGCTAGAACAATTCTCCGAGCTCAATATAAGCTTGGACAAGGAAGCCAAATTTGTCACATTATCTCATGTAAGCATACAGTCAGACTTATTATCTGAGATACAAGCGCTTCAGGATGATGATCCTATATTAGTGGAAATCAAAGGCAGATTAGAAGGTCAATCTGATTTTCAACAAACTTCTGATGGAAGATTATTATTCAAAAGTAGAACTTGTATACCCGACTGTCCAGGATTAAAGAAGAAGATCTTAGATGAAGCTCACCGATCAAGGTACACTATTCATCCAGGATCAACCAAAATGTACCAAGATGTAAAGAGGAACTTTTGGTGGCCCAACATGAAAAGAGAAATTGCGGACTATGTATCACGCTGTCTCACATGCCAACAGGTCAAGGCGGAACACCAAAAGCCTGCTGAAAAACTACATCATCTAGATATTCCTAAATGGAAGTGGGAGGATATTGGTATGGATTTCATCATGGGTTTGTCTAAATCTAAAGGAGGACATGATGGAATCTGGGTTATCATTGATCGATTAACTAAATCGGCACATTTCTTGCCAATAAAAAGCCGATGGTCAATTGATGTACTAGCTGCACTATACATCAAGGAAATAGTCAGGATACATGGAATCCCTGCCTCAATCGTGTCTGATAGAGATCCCCGTTTCACTTCTCATTTTTGGAAAGGATTACAACATTCGTTGGGGACAAGTCTAAATTTTAGTACAGCTTTTCACCCTCAAACAGATGGTCAGACCGAGAGAACTAATCAAGTTGTTGAGGATATGCTTAGAGCATGCATCATTGACTTTGGAGGAAACTGGCATGGCCACTTGCCTCTAGTTGAATTTGCATATAATAATAGCTACCAAGCTAGTATCCAAATGGCACCTTTCAAAGCTTTATATGGAAGGAGTTGCCGATCACCCTTATGCTGGAATGAAGTTGGAGAGAAACAACTGTTAGGTCCAGACATGGTAAGGGATACAACTGAGAAGATACAAGTAATCAGAGAAAAATTGTAAGTTGCTCAGACCAGGCAAAAGGCTTATGCAGATACAAGAAGGAGGGATCTTGAATTCCAAATCGGAGATCATGTATTTATCAAGATATCACCTGGACGTGGCATACGAAGATTTGGTGTTAAGGGCAAACTTACGCCAAGATTCATCGGACCATTTGAGGTACTCGAAAGAGTTGGCGAGGTTGCTTATCGCATCGCGTTGCCTCCTCAATTGTCCGAGGTACATAATGTATTTCACATATCCATGTTGAAGAAGTATGTATGCGATCCATCGCATATTATTGAACATGGAGATCTGGTGATCCAGAAAGATCTCACATATGAACAGAAGCCTATGAAAATCTTAGATCGTGAAATACGAGCTCTAAGGAATAAGGTTATTCCCATGCTTAAAGTGCAATGGAATAAGAATACGGAACACGAAGCGACATGGGAGACCGAGGAATCTATGAAGAAACGATTTCCCGAGTTATTCTAAGAGGTATATACTCTACACTCTCCGCGTATATACATAATATGCAATGAAATTTGGGGACCAAATTCTTTTTAAGTGGGGGAGGGTGTAGCAACCCTGATAAATGAATATTTGAAATGAATTAAAACATATAAATTACAGAAGTAATACAGATAATAAGAATAGGGTTAATTTGATGAAATAAAATATTTTACAAATAACGCCTCTTAGAAAGGCGTTAATTTGAAAAGAAACGCCTCTATGTACGGCGTGACTAAAGAAAGGACGCCCTCACCTGACGGCGTCAAAACCCAACGCCAAAAAAGGGCAAGGCCAAGAAACGCCCCTGTCTTGGGCGTGTTTTAAAAATAAGGAACGCCCTTATATAAGGCGCTTCTTAAGAAACGACCTGAACAAGGTCGTTAATTAAAGAATCGACGCCCTGACCAAAGGCGTTAATTCCGTTGGTGAACCGTTCGAACCCAGAACTTATCCAGGGAAAGATTAACCTAATCTAGTAAGTGTCTAATAGAGTAAGGACTCTATTAGGGATATACTACCCTCACACAATCACTAGCTCTAATAAGGACTTCCAAAGTCTTATAAATAAACATGTTCGGCCAACCCTAAATCTATTTGGACGAACTACTGCTGCACGGTACGTGAAGAACAAACTGTTCTTCTTATTATTCCCTTTTGTTTTTCTTGCTTCAGATTATATGAAGAATAATTAGTTTTCTTCTTGTTCAGGAAACTCTGCTACTGCCGTCGAAGAATAGGTAATATTCTTCTATCTTTTCCTTAAACGTCGATTATAACTATGAAGATTATTAACATCTTCATCTTCCTTCTTTTTCTCTTCCTCTACAGGTTCTGTAGCGTGAAGATCTTTGAAGAACATTTGTTCTTCTTCCGGCTGCTGCTGCTGCTACTGCTGCTGCTGCTGTTGCTGCTGCTGCTGTTGCAGATTTTTCGTTGCAACAGAGCTCATCTTCTATCTCATCCTTCACGTTCCATTAAAGGTAGGATTTTCTCAAGTCACT
This sequence comes from Amorphophallus konjac, assembly GCA_022559845.1. Lineage (NCBI taxonomy): Eukaryota > Viridiplantae > Streptophyta > Magnoliopsida > Alismatales > Araceae > Amorphophallus > Amorphophallus konjac. The sequence continues at coordinate 424,784,662 of CM040121.1, read as the reverse complement.
GTAACCCAAATAAAATAACGCAAGATATATGTATAAGCATGGCATGCATACAGTTTTATTTTCATTCCTGAAATATTTTGAAAGAGACGCCCCTGTCAAGGGCGCTAATTTACAAGACACGACCATGCCCAGGTCGTCAATTTCATATTTGACGCCCTGTACTCAGGCGTTAATTTCTTTAAACCATTAATCACCCACCTTAAGAACTGATTATCTATGAAATCATGATGCATGATCCTCTGTCTTCAACCTGCTAACGTTACTATCCTGATATTATCTTCGTTCCTCTGTTATCCTGAAATTATTACTGTCCTTCAAATTTCCTGCAGAAACTTTAAGTAACGACCTTGACAAAGTCGTTTTCTACATGTTAACGCCCTGCCATAGGGCGTAAATTGAAAAGACACGCCCCTTCCTAGGGCGTTTATCGGTCAAAATCCTGAAATACATATATTCTGTAATATAGAATTAAACAGTAACGCCCCTTGCCAGGGCGTGTTTTAGACAAATCGTGAAAAATTATTAAAATTCTGTCAAAAATATATATAATGAGATGCCTGCTACTGTAGTCGTCAACTCTTTAAGAAACGACCCCGTCCAGGGCGCGTTTTAGATAAATTACTGAATTATTAAAAATTCTGCAAAACGGAACATGTGTAAACGCCCTTCTCTTAGGCGTTACTTACTTGAGAAACGACTTGACCTAAGTCGTTATTTTCTGTAAACTGATTTTTTATCCTGATTCTATAACCGATGGTTTCATATTATATAATATTTATATATCGGCACTATTCTCCACTCCGTGAGTATAGTCCCACTTTTCACGTTGTTTCATCGATCACACTCAACTCTCATTGACATACAAGCTCTCCATTGGACATTCCGTTCCTTTGGACTAGCGAGTTAGTCATAGAGACCTCCGTAAGACTCCTCGTAGCCTTGGATTCCCTCAAGGCCGACTGAGCTGGTTGTACCCTAAAAACCCATTACACCATTGATGCCATGTCACTCTAAAGAAACATGGTATACCGGCCCTTATGATTATACAAAGAGTGTATCATAAGAAATTCTTAATGGGATGATGATATCATGCCATATCATGTCATTCTTGTAAACCTCAATTCTATGATAAGAATGAGGGTATCTTACCTTTGATATACTGTTCATATGGACCTCAATTCTATATATAGAATGTCCATATCGATTTGTCATGGTACCTAAGTTAAGGGAACCTAATTCCACCTAGTTTCATCGATAATCGTGATTATACCGTTATTATCGCCAATCTATGTCCTTTGTCATATTTTAGACTCTATTCTATCAAAGTTGTCGTACGTGTCTACAAGCTTGATTATTGAAATTCTATGTTGGCTATAAACAAGAGTGGATGTCAAAACACATGATAAATGCCTGCGCTTATAGGGCCCGATCTGGTCCTGGGAGGAGCACCCGAAAGTACTTGTGCCCATGGGAGTTAAAATGATAAGGTATCTGGCATTATACCGAGTACTTGACTTGCTTGATTGGACATTCCGCACACATCTTGTACTTGAAATCGTACTTGACTTGACATGAAATGCGTGGCCCGAAAAAGGGTAATTTACTTGCTTGATACATGATAGCCAAAGTTCTTGACATGACTTGTTAAATGTACTTGCTGGAATATCTTGAATAAACTTGTTATCTTGTTGAAAGTTCATGATTAGTCCATCTTATTTCCTTCATATTACATTCTCTCTATCTTGTCGTTTTATGCGAGCATGCACAGCCTTATTGCATTCATGAAAATGTAATTACTTAAACCCCTTGCTAGTACTTGAGATATAATTTCCTACTGAGCGTTCGCTCATTCCGTTTGCCCCCTTTGTACTTTTCAGGTAAGTCCGACGACGATGGAAGTCAATCGGATGGGAATGGTCAAGAGTGAAAGTGATAGAGCTGCTCAAGTGTCATCTATTCTTTTCTATAGTTTCTTGAGTCAACTATGTACTTTTCTTTTTATTAAACAGAGTATTGGATTTGTAATAGTCTATTATAAAGGAATAAAGGATTGGGTTATCTTGCTATTTTGCGCATCTCTGTCTTTGTGTCGAATACACGACCACTCTGATTGACATGATTGATATAGACACGTCGCGCACCTCCGGGTATCTTCCGCGCTCGGGGCGTGACAGTTTGCATTCGTCGCCGTCGTGTGCTTTCCTCGTGTCCCCCCTACTGCTGGTCGGCTTAGCAATTCTTCTTCCCTTGCTCATCCTATCGTGGGAAGCATCCCTCTCGTTATCTATCTCGCCCAACCCCTCCTCCAGGCAGAGAGCAAGCTCCTCTTGGACAGTGGCCTTAGGGTTCACTCAATACGATGAGCAAACTCAAGGTTAACTCCTTGCAAAATGCCCCATACACCTGGGTTTCTTGGCCTCTTCACTCATGCCCCACCTTTCACACCCTTACCTCCATGCGAAGAACCTCCCTTGGTTTGAACCCAGCACCCTTGGACTTCACCCCCCCTGACCGGTGCATTCCTTCTGCCCTTTTTGCCCGGCATAGCCCTAGCCCATGGGAGCCCGGTGTGCCCTTCGCGTCTTCGTCTGGTACACTCTAGCCAGCTAGCCCGGCACACCTCCCAGCCTTCCTTGGCCGGCACACCCTTGGCTCATTCTTGCCGGCACACTTAGCCCGTTCTAGCCAGTGTCTCCCGTTCGCTGATTTCTCCAAGGTTTTCCGAAGTTTCACCAAAGGTGCTGCCGCCTTCGGGCGCCCACCTCCAGTTGTCGGGTTCCGCCACTCCATGTGGGCACGTTCCCTTTATCTCCCTTACGCTCGGGTCAAGGGGAGATACTGTCGAATTTTCGCTAGGAATAATAACACATTGAAGAGACAAAAGGAAGCAACGAACAAATAGAATAATAAACATAAAAAGGCAAAAGGATGCAACAAACAAATGGAACAACAAAATATTATAAAGAACAGGCTGTGAGAAAAGGGAGGAAAGATTTGTATAAAACTACATAAAAGTCGGAGAAAAGAAGAAAAGAAAAGCCTTAAAAGAACCAGAGGGAGAGTGGGTCTTCTTCGAAGCCTCAACCTAATCCCTCAGCGGTACACCCTTCTAACCCTTCAACGACACACCCTCATAGCCCCTCAGCGGCACACCCCTCACCACCTCCAGCGGTACACCCATTCCCAACCTCCAGCGGTACACTTCTCACCTCACTCCTCCTCACCCACTCCCTCTCTCCCTCATCTATCTCTCCGTCTCACCTCTTCTTCCACCGTCTCTCCGAAGTGGAACCCAATGTACAGACTTGGCAGGTTGATACACGAACACAGCAACAAGCAATGTATAGACTTTGCATGAAGGATTGCACAAATGCAGACAGTGAAGCATGTACATTGGAAATGGATGTTCTGACATGCCGTGAACGAATGTATGGGCTTAATATGCTTGTGACAACAATGTACAGACTTTGAGCTGGCCAACGTATAGACTTTGAGCTGCAGCAAATGGACAATATATAGACTTTGAGCTGGCCAACGTATAGACTTTGAGCTGCAGCAAATGGATGATGTACAGACTTTGAGCTGGCCAACGTATAGATTTTGGGTTGCAGCAAATAGACAATGTACATACTTTGAGCTGAAGGATGTATAGACTTTGTGTGCTGGTTGCATAGATAATGTACAGACTTTGAGCTGAAGGATGTATAGACTTTGTGTGCTGGTTGCATAGACAATGTACAGACTTTGAGCTGATAGATGTATAGACTTTGTGTGCATGCAACCAGCCAATGTATAGACTTTGAGTTGCAGCGAATAGACAATGTACAGACTTTGAGCTGAAGGATGTACAGACTTTGTGTGTAGCAACCAGCCGATGTACAGACTTCGTGTCGCAGCGACCACCCAATGTATAGACTTTGGGCTGAGGGACGTACAGACTTCGTGTGTGCTAGCAGCTAGTGTACAGACTTTGAGTTGTAGTAAATGGACGATGTACAGACTCTGCGCGTGTGCTAGCAGACGATGTACAGACTTCGAGTTAGCCCGGCACGCCCGCCAACTCCCTCCCCGGCACACTCTCTTGGCGCTTCTCTGGCACCCTCTAACCTACCCGGTACACTCTCCCAGCCCCTCTCCGGTACGCTCTCCCAGCCTTCGCCGGTACACCCCTTTCTGCCCCCAACGGCCCACTTTTCCTCTCAAAATAAATAAATATAAATATGTCATGATAATGATAATGATAATGATAATAATGATAATAAATTAATAAAAATCATGATAAATAAATAAACCTGAATATATATATATATGAGAAATAAACAAAAAAATGTGAAATAATAATAATAATAGTAAAAAAAAGAAAGGGAAGATATAATAGTAATAATAATAAACAAAATGGAGAAATCATCCAGAATAAATTGTTGTGCCCCTGTGGTTTTGATGATGGTTTTAATGGTGGTTTTGATGTTTGGCCTTTGTAGTGAGCTATTCACTGTGAGTCATCTTGTGTGAGTCAAATCGCTAGTATTCACTTTCTGATCATAATGCAGTTCTTCATTAGTTCTAATATGGCATTGCATAATTGATTATGTTCAGTCATGTTATACATTGGTCTTCAGGCGTCCCAAGTATGCATATTGTTTCAGGTTCTCCAAGTCTATACAATGAAGTCTGATCATTGCATTTGCATTCACAATGTCTTCACACCTGAAGTCTGTTCATCCACTGTTAAATTTGAAGTCTGTACATCGGACTGCTTCTTTTGAAGTCTATACATTGTGGCCTTGAAACTTCAAGTATATACACCTTCAGTTGAACACAAAGTGTATACGTTGCAGCGTTAACTCATTGGGCTGCAGCGTCAACTCAGCAAGTATGCACATCGCATTCAGACTTTCAAGTCTATACACTCCATCTTCATAGGTTTCAAGTCTGTACAGCATGCCTTGGTATTCACAGCATTTAAAGTCTGTACATTGGTTCAGACTCCTCAAAGTCTGTACAGCGTGAAGTCTAAACATTATTTTCAGGGCTTGTCTTCATGTCGTTATTTGTTCCATTGCGTGCAGAACATTGCAGCACCTCGTGTTGCTTTCTGTGCCACCTCGTGTCGTTTCTTCAGTATTTAGTTGCTCATCTCGAGTCATCCTTTTTATTTTTGCTCTTGTGTTTTCGTGTCATTTACTGTAGTTACTCGAGTCATTTTCCTGCTTTCATTATTTTATCACGTGTCGTTGTAGCCGTTCCTGTCTTCTGTCCTCGTGTTGTCTTTCCTAGACCCCGTGTCTTTTCTTGCTTTGTGAACACACTTCGTGTCGGTTTCTGTGTTCATCTTCGAGTTGGTTTCAGTCCGTGTTGTTTTCGTGTCATCCTCGTCTTCGAGTCGTTCGTTAGTTCGAGCAATCTTGTATTCGAGTTGTGTTTTATGTCTTCGTATTATTTTTATGTTTGAGTCTTCATGTTATTTCTGTGTTTGTGTCTTAGTGTTGCTTTTATGTCTTCGTGTTGCCTCTTTCTATCTCCGTCCAGGTTTTCTCTGATCGCGTGTTTTACTACCGTTTTACTCCGTGTTATTTCCTTTCTCACCTCGTGCTATTCTCATCTGACTTCGTGTCGTTTCCTTTGTAGTGTTAGCTTTATTACTGTGTATCTCGTGTCGTTCTCCCTTTACCTCGTGCTATTTTTCATCTGACCTCGTGTCATTCTCTCTTTATTTCGTACTGTAATAATCTTGTGTATCTCGTGTCGTTCTCAGTATAGTGCATCTCGTATTGCTATCACATACCACATGCAGTTTTAGTTTGTATGGCCCTGAGTTTTAATGGTTTTTAATTTCTTTGCAGGAGAAGAAGAAAAACAAAAAGAAGAAGGTGGTCCGAGGAAGAATATTCCCAGTGACTGGGCTGCACGTGATCCAATGCTAAAGGAACCAATGCTATAAAGGCACGTGGCAAGAAGGTTCTGGATCAAGTGTGGGAGGCACACACATTCTGCACCTTATCCACCTGCTGCTGCTATATATGAAGCCTTCGTCCACAGATGAAGGTTGATCGAAAGGGAAAAGCAAAAAGCAGAAGTGCAGAGAGTTCGATCCAGAAAAAGAAGAGAAGAAATTTGAGTGAGAGCAGAAGAGAAAGAGCCTCCCTGAGAAACTAGAGTGTTCTAGTTGAGAGAGAAGAGAAAGCAGAAGAGTGATCAGAAGATGGGTATTGACTTACAGATCAAATCCGAAGTCTGCTGCTCAGTTTGAGCTACATTGTTTCCAGTTTCTGAGTTTTGGATTCCTTCTTTCTTGTTTTCGTTTTTATCTATTTTTCTTTCTTGATTGAGAGTTCTCTGTGTTTCCTCCTAGTGTTTAGGGGAAGAGAGAGAGGTGTTCTCTCTGGTTCACTTGCAACAGAGGTTGCAGTATTGTTCCCTCTCGTAGAAGAGGTGTTCCCTCTAGGCTTCAGAGGAAGAGAGACCTTGGTCTCTGGTTCTAGTGGCTGCAGATCACTAGTGTTCCCTCCGGTTGGAGGAAGAGGAACATGTTTCCTAGTTTCTAGGGACTTGGCGTCCTTAGGGTTCCCTCGGGGTGTGGAGGAAGAGGGGAGGGTGTTCCCCTGTGAAGCTGTGAATCAGCCGTTGTTGCAGACTGAGTCTGCTTTGCTAGTAGGTGCTAGTGGAAGCCTCACTTCGGTTTGAAGTGAGGGGTGGACGTAGGCAGACTGGAGGTCTGACCGAACCACCTTAAAAATCCCTGGCGCAGTGTGTTTTGATTTATCTTCTGGCTTTGGATCTATTCGGTAGATGCTTGTCTAGGCCGATCCATCTCTATCTTCCTAACTGATCATTCTGCGCGGTTAGTATTTGACCATTAAGATCTTTTTCGAAAACTCCTAATTGAGAACTTAGTTTTTAATCCTCATTGTTTTTACTGGTAAAGGTCCATTCACCCCCCTCTGGACCTATCAATTGGTATCAGAGCGGTCTCTGGTTCAGAATCCAACGATTCTCAGAGGATCCTCTACGTGTTTCCTGTGTGTATTGTTCTGCTTGTGAGTTAGTGTTTGATATCTGTTTGTTTGAACTGATGGAAATGGTTAATCCACCGATTTTTAAGGGATCTGATTTTGACATTTGGTTCAGCGTTTTTCGCATGTTTGTTAAACAAGCTGATAAGGACTTGTGGAAGTTGATTTCACAAGGTCCGTATGAACTGCCCAAGAAAAGGTCCAAGTGGACGGACAGTGTGAATTAGATGTTCCAAGAGAACAAAAGGCTTTAAACCTAATGTTAACAGCGACTGATAAAGCCTTGCATTCTTGTTTCAATGATTGCAGATCCGCCAAGGATATTATGGACCAGCTGAAGCTAGCTCACAGGAGAAATGAAAGCACATGCATGATGGTTAGCAGAAGTGACCACAGTACCAGCCAAGAGGTGGAGGAGAATGAAGAAGAGGTAAACCTCTTCGAGAACCTTTCTATAGAAGATTGGGAAAATGCTTACAGCGATTTATCTGAGTCATATGAAAAATTGCAAAAACGATATAAAAAATTGAAAATGAATAAGGGGCTAGATAATTCAAAGTCTAACTGTAAAAAATGTGCTGAATTGAAGAATTCTCATGATGCCTGTGTGTCTGATCTACAAGTTTTGAAAAAACAAAATGAAGTGCTAAGCAATGGTAATAAGAATCATGTGAGTGAGATTGACTCCTTGAGAAAATCCTCAGCTGAAAGCAAGGAAAGTTTAGAGAAGATCAGGATTGAAAATAAATTACTTGCTGAAAAATCTGAAGCCATTAAGTCTGTCAATTTTCAATTATAGAAAAACATTGAGAAACTGCAAAAAGACTTGAAAGCTCTTAAAGATGGAAGAAAATCTGAAACTGACTCTGATGATCAGATTTTGATAAATGAATTAGTTCAGAATGACAAACTTAAGGAAGAAAATGAGAAGTTAAGAATGCTGAACTTCACTATGTCTGAGAGACTTCTAGCTTTAGAAAAAGGAAAATCTGTTTACATTGAAGAATATGAAAGAGTAAGAAATCTGGAACAAGAAGTTGAGGATTGCAAAATTGCAAACAAAATGCTAAGTGAATGTGTAAATTGCAATGAACAAGAGATTGCCAGTTATGAAATACACATCGTTTCTCTGGAAAATGAAATTGAAGATTTGAATAAATCCCTGTCAAAATTTGTGGAAGGACAAGAAAATCTGGACAGGCTGTTAGGTGTTAAGGTCAATACTCAAAAGGAAGGGTTAGGCTACAACAATGTCAACAAGAAGACCTTCAAAAATAAACTAATGACATCATTTATCAAAGCATCTGATGTAGCCACCACCTCAGAAGATAAACAATCCACCGTTTAGAAAAACAAAAAACAAGCTGAAAAGTTAAAAAAGGGTGATGAATCCAAGCTGAAAAATGTTCGTGTTAAATCTTCTGAATAGGAAATGCCTTCTACCTCATCCCCACCTCACTATAAGGCTAAGAAAATACAAGAACATGATAAGAGACAGAAAATGAATAAAAAGGGCTCATCTGTGTATGTGGATCACAATACAAACACACACACTCATGCCTCTGAACGGAAAGTTCAATGTCACTACTGTCACCGACTTGGACATGTGATGCATGAGTGTAGGATAAAAGATAAAGATGACTGGTTGGCTACTGAAAGACATACAGGGAACTTTCATGAAAGGGACTTCTCTCGTCAGAAAAAGAAAATTCAGTGTTTTTGTTGTGGCAAGCTAGGCCACACTTTTGCCCCATGTTGGGATAGACCAGGAGGTAAGAAAATTCACTGTTACTACTGTGGGAAACACGGCCATACTCTTAAAAATTGTTGGCATGCTCAGGGGAGTAGATTCAATTCTAGATCTGGAAAACTTCCTGCTCCCAATGTGGCTGTCTTTAAAGAGAATCTCTCAGCATGTATCAACTGCCGAAAATCAGGCCACAGAGCTGATGACTGTTGGCAGGCTAGATATGAAAAAGAAAAATTTCATGTTAATAACAAAAATTTTCCTGTCAATGCACACATATTTCATCCTTATCATAGTCTGTATGAATAGAATTTGAAATCAAGTTGTGAGCGCCATGGTGGTCGGTTTGGACATACCATGTCCAAAGGTAAGTTGTTGGTTTCCAAAAAATTTTCTAGAATTGAAGCAGGACCCAAGTTTGCCTGGGTCCCTGCAGGACCAAAATAATTTGATTTGTTGCAAGTGTGCCTTGGAAGCTGAAGAATAAAGAGGGGTAATAAACCAAGGCACTCGAAAGGAAAAAACCCCAGGATTTTAATATTCAGGTCAGTTCCCAATACCTGCTTTAATTTTTGGTGTATTGTGACTTAAATTTGGTTCTGTGATATAGTCAGTATGCAACTGAGAATTCCATGATCATGCTCATAGTCAGGGGGAGGTATACAAGTATTGGGTCAACTTACTGATTCGTGTTCACTGCATGCTCATTGCATCACATTCCATTTATTTGAAAAACCATAAGTTTGCTTCAACGTATTGCACTTCAGCTGATAGCATGCATGTTACTCAATAAATAATTAATATTTCCAAGAGTTGTGTGTGTGAGATGTCCTCACGTGGGCTGAAAAGGAGCATGTCAGGTCATCTGGTATCTGAAGAATCTTTGTCTGCCTATGTGGTTAATTGGTGCTGAGTTCAGTCATCTCATGAGGTTGCAGCTTATTGCCCAAGAGCATTCTCTGGTTACGAGATTGTAGTTCCTCAGGAAGATTTCATTTGTGAGCTCCTTTGGTCTTTACTCTCTAGAGTAGTCTCTCACTTGCTGCTTTGTTGTAAGGAGTGCTTCTCATCTCATCTCATCTCTATCCATTCTGGTTGTCACCTACTTATCCTTTTATTATCCCTTTTGGTTCAGGAATAGTCTTGAAGAAAAATTCCTTCTTTTAGCCTTGTTACTCTTATCAGATTTGATCATGAATGCCTTAAACCACCCAAAATTTATTGTAACAAGTTACCCCTGTTAATAAAGAACTTTAATGTATGGGGGTTATATCCTGTCCTTTAATCCTTCTAAGTTATCCTCTCTATTGTTGGTCAACATATTGTAAAACTTTCTGTTAAATAGAAAAACCTTGCTGAGGATTTCGTTTTAACTGAAACTTATGTGAAGAGGGCTATGAGATAAAAAAATTGTGTTATGTAAGGGCTCTGTCTTTTGTCCAAGATCATGAGAGGTGCTACCAGGGAATACGCCATACCTTGTGGCAGAGCAATGGCAATTGTGGAGAAATAGATATTCTAGATCAAAGAAGTCTAGAGTTTCTGTCATGATACAATTAGCTATCTCTGTTTCTTATGGAAAAGTTGAAATAAAAAAAAAGGGAAAAGAAAAGTCAACAAAAAATGCATTGGTTTTCATTGGCATAAAGGTAGCCTGTCCTGAGTAACCAGGGATTCTGGTGTCTTATAAACATGTCTCCTTGTGTAAAAAGGGACAATTTTACCTAGTGCTCAACAAATTGGTTGACTCTGTATGCCCTCTCTTGTCCTTTAAATGAAGTAATGAACCCTGCTTGACTATCATTTTGTTATTTTCTGGCCTGACAAACATAAGGTGTATCTTAATCGTGACCTTCTGTAGGCTAAGTACCTTTAACAGCTAGTTTTGTGATCGTGTTGATTTAATGTCTTGAGGTAACTGACCAAGGTATTCGGAAGAATATAATAATTCCATATATTGAAGAGCGAACTTTAACGAGAAATGGCTGTGTTACATATTGAATAAGGGTAGTTTGGGCATTTCCTGAAAAGTACGATAAGAGTGAAAAGTGACCCCCCAAAACCCTTCTTGTTCCTCAAGGTTACATCCATAAACCCTCACATGCCCTTGCCGCTTCCTGTGTCTCCTCGTGTCGATACGTCTTGTATGCTTCTTCAAACCCTTCTCTCCCGCTCATTATTCTTCACCAAAATCTCACCGGCCCCACAGAGTTCACTTCCGTTCTTGGTCCTAGCTTCATCTCCAGCAGCAACCAGCAAGAAAGGGTTGATACTCTGGGAGTTACGGCAAATGGATCAGCTAGAATCCGTCGCTTCTGTTGAAAGGAAGAGGAAGGGAAAAGAAACAGTTGAGGAGCCTTCGTCCAAGCAGCAAAGATGTGTTGAACCAGAAATAGCGGTGGATATTTCTTCTGCACAAGGTACTAGGCCTTCTCAGTCTACCGTGTTTTTAGAGAGTGGGAAAATTATTCCTCCAAGGATAATAGATTTCGGAGATGAAACCCTGGTTTTGAAGTTTCCAGAACTTTTGGAGATTTTTGAGTTTCAGGAATGGAGGAAATTCCTAGAAAATCACCGTGTCTATTACCCTAGCCTGGTAATGGAATTTTATAATAATTTGTCTTTGAGCCGAGATAAGGTTGTTCTGATCTCGTCTGTTAAAGGGGTTGAGATTGCAGTAACGTGTGACTCTCTCCACAAAGCTCTCGGTATTCCAGAAAAAGGGGAAATGGAGAGAGGGTTTAGATATAGTCTGCACGAAGCTTTTTCGGTCATTACTGGTAAACCCAGTAACATTCATGACAAAGGTCAATTGAAGCTGAAAGCTTACCAAACCTCGTCATTTCCCCCTCTTCACAAGCTTCTTCAGAACATCATTGCTTCTATAATCACCCCACAGACTGGAGCTAGAGGAAGAATCACAGACACTCAGAGGTTTCTATTGTTCTGTCTAATTCAGCACGTAAAGATCTGTTTTCCTGAAATTATTTTTAATGTCATGAAGGGGTGTATTGGGTCCAAAAGACACCTGCCCTACGCCGCCCATCTGACAGATATTTTCAAGTATTCAAAGATTTCCCTGGAGGGAGAGGTCATGTTTGAAGTGAGGACTCGAAACATATTTAACATGAATTTTGTTTCAGTATTTTTGGGCTTGGAGGGCTCTTCTCTCATGGGGCACGTTAAGGCCCAGAATGTCAAGGAATCACAAGCTCAGGGGGAGCTCCTGGAACACCCCCAAGATTCTGCCCAAACAGTTTTAGCATCAGCTTCTGAGGTTGCTCTACAGGAAACACCATCTGAACTACCACAGTCTGCTATGTCTGCTGCACCCACTGAAGCATCTCTATCTTTTCAGAGGCTTGTTGAGATTGCATCTGAAGAAGTTAGGATGTCTGAAAACAGCATTCAGCCTGAACTAGATACAAACATTGATGGTTTGTTTGATTGCTTTGGGAAGACATCAGAAGAAATAAGGTTGCCCATGGAACAGCTTGCTCAAGAGCAAGAAAGTAATGGGCAAGACCTGGTTGAGTTTGTTAATTTAATTCTAAGAGAAACTGTGTAGAAAAGTTTGGAAGAGGCTGACATCGTGGTTTCAGCTGAAATTATAGAACAAGTACCTGTTGAAATCTCTGCAGATGATGATCTCATGGAAGAAAGAGTGGATGAGGTTCAGGAGAAAGTTACTGACCTAGAACAAGAAGCAGAATCATCAAGTGAAGAAGAGGCTCTTGAAAATGTAATTCCTGATAAAGAAATCCAAGCTGAAGATGAAGATCAGGTTCCAGCAGAAGACAGCCAAACGCCAGTACAAGGAGAAGCAGATGAGGGAACTGCACCAGGCTGTGAATCTTATGGTACTCCTCTAGGTCAACCTCGACTTCTATCTGCTCGGGCGCCCAACATTGAAGAACTCCTTATAAATTTGACTCAGCAGATGCAGAGACAGGATAAGAAAATGGATGATCTGCTCAAGTATGTCACTTTAAATATTAATCAAGTTCATTCTAGGCTACTGAAGCTTGAAATTTCTCTCCTGATTGAATGGAAAAAGTTCGTGCTAAACAAGAAAGCTTCAGATGATGCCACCAGGTCCTCGATGGAAATCCTGCAGGTGGTATGTTCGAAGATAGCAACAGCCCTTCGTGAATTACAAGATGCTCATATTTCCTCTGTTAAGTCATCTGCCAGCATTATAGATCATTGTTTTGAGATCAGGACATCCTTAGAAGTTTTGAAGGGGTCATCTAGTGCCCTAGGTCCAGATGTCCAGAAGATCTATGACAGATTGATCGCCTTCTTAACAGAAGTGAGAACTCTGACTGACAGATATGAATCTGTTAATATTCGCCAGGAAGACATCATTTCAGAAGTGGCACATGTCAGAAGCTCTGTTGTGTATTGGCTAGCTGAATTATCCAATGACTTGAAGGATCTTCACTCTGCTTTGGGTTCAGCTCCTGGTCAGGCTTCCTCCAGCAGAAGTCCAACTCAAGAATTCTCCTCTGTTGCTCCTAGGGGTAGACCACCACAAGACAGGCAGCGTGGCCATTCCAACAGACATGCCAGATTCTTTTCCCCTTAAAAACAGTGTTCTGTATTTTTTTGCCAATTTGGAGGATCTCTCACTCTTGGATTTGTTAATTACATCTCATATCATTTGCATTTCTGCCTCCTTTTGTTTCTTTCTTTTTGATGTTACCAAAGGGGAAGAATTGTGATCTTGCATTTTGAAATCTCCATGTGCATATGCATTCTTATCCTCCCATGATTCATCTTGGCTATATCAAAGGGGGAGATTGGTTTTCAATTATAGCATGCTGGTTGCTTTAATTTCTCAAACTATTTTCTTTTTGATGAAGTCAAAGGGGGAGAATAGTTTGAGTCATCAGATGACTCACTGTGTAGTGTTGCCATCATCAAAAAGGGGGAGATTGTTGTGCCCCTGTGGTTTTGATGATGGTTTTAATGGTGGTTTTGATGTTTGGCCTTTGTAGTGAGCTATTCACTGTGAGTCATCTTGTGTGAGTCAAATCGCTAGTATTCACTTTCTGATCATAATGCAGTTCTTCATTAGTTCTAATATGGCATTGCATAATTGATTATGTTCAGTCATGTTATACATTGGTCTTCAGGCGTCCCAAGTATGCATATTGTTTCAGGTTCTCCAAGTCTATACAATGAAGTCTGATCATTGCATTTGCATTCACAATGTCTTCACACCTGAAGTCTGTTCATCCACTGTTAAATTTGAAGTCTGTACATCGAACTGCTTCTTTTGAAGTCTATACATTGTGGCCTTGAAACTTCAAGTATATACACCTTCAGTTGAACACAAAGTGTATACGTTGCAGCGTTAACTCATTGGGCTGCAGCGTCAACTCAGCAAGTATGCACATCGCATTCAGACTTTCAAGTCTATACACTCCATCTTCATAGGTTTCAAGTCTGTACATCATGCCTTGGTATTCACAGCATTTAAAGTCTGTACATTGGTTCAGACTCCTCAAAGTCTGTACAGCGTGAAGTCTAAACATTATTTTCAGGGCTTGTCTTCATGTCGTTATTTGTTCCATTGCGTGCAGAACATTGCAGCACTTCGTGTTGCTTTCTGTGCCACCTCGTGTCGTTTCTTCAGTATTTAGTTGCTCATCTCGAGTCATCCTTTTTATTTTTGCTCTTGTGTTTTCGTGTCATTTACTGTAGTTACTCGAGTAGTTTTCCTACTTTCATTGTTTTATCACGTGTCGTTGTAGCCGTTCCTGTCTTCTGTCCTCGTGTTGTCTTTCCTAGACCCCGTGTCTTTTCTTGCTTTGTGAACACACTTCGTGTCGGTTTCTGTGTTCATCTTCGAGTTGGTTTCAGTCCGTGTTGTTTTCGTGTCATCCTCGTCTTCGAGTCGTTCGTTAGTTCGAGCAATCTTGTATTCGAGTTGTGTTTTATGTCTTCGTGTTATTTTTATGTTTGAGTCTTCATGTTATTTCTGTGTTTGTGTCTTAGTGTTGCTTTTATGTCTTCGTGTTGCCTCTTTCTATCTCCGTCCAGGTTTTCTCTGATCGCGTGTTTTACTACCGTTTTACTCCGTGTTATTTCCTTTCTCACCTCGTGCTGTTCTCATCTGACTTCGTGTCGTTTCCTTTGTAGTGTTAGCTTTATTACTGTGTATCTCGTGTCGTTCTCCCTTTACCTCGTGCTATTTTTCATCTGACCTCGTGTCATTCTCTCTTTATTTTGTACTGTAATAATCTTGTGTATCTCGTGTCGTTCTCAGTATAGTGCATCTCGTATTGCTATCACATACCACATGCAGTTTTAGTTTGTATGGCCCTGAGTTTTAATGGTTTTTAATTTCTTTGTAGGAGAAGAAGAAAAATAAAAAGAAGAAGGTGGTCCGAGGAAGAATATTCCCAGTGACTGGGCTGCACGTGATCCAATGCTAAAGGAACCAATGCTATAAAGGCACGTGGCAAGAAGGTTCTGGATCAAGTGTGGGAGGCACACACATTCTGCACCTTATCCACCTGCTGCTGCTATATATGAAGCCTTCGTCCACATATGAAGGTTGATCGAAAGGGAAAAGCAAAAAGCAGAAGTGCAGAGAGTTCGATCCAGAAAAAGAAGAGAAGAAATTTGAGTGAGAGCAGAAGAGAAAGAGCCTCCCTGAGAAACTAGAGTGTTCTAGTTGAGAGAGAAGAGAAAGCAGAAGAGTGATCAGAAGATGGGTATTGACTTACGGATCAAATCCGAAGTCTACTGCTCAGTTTGAGCTACATTGTTTCCAGTTTCTGAGTTTTGGATTCCTTCTTTCTTATTTTCATTTTTATCTGTTTTTCTTTCTTGATTGAGAGTTCTCTGTGTTTCCTCTTGGTGTTCAGGGGAAGAGAGAGAGGTGTTCTCTCTGGTTCACTTGCAACAGAGGTTGCAGTATTGTTCCCTCTCGTAGAAGAGGTGTTCCCTCTAGGCTTCAGAGGAAGAGAGACCTTGGTCTCTGGTTCTAGTGGCTGCAGATCACTAGTGTTCCCTCCGGTTGGAGGAAGAGGAACGTGTTTCCTAGTTTCTAGGGACTTGGCGTCCTTAGGGTTCCCTCCGGGTGTGGAGGAAGAGGGGAGGGTGTTCCCCTGTGAAGCTGTGAATCAGCCATTGTTGCAGACTGAGTCTGCTTTGCTAGCAGGTGCTAGTGGAAGCCTCACTTCGGTTTGAAGTGAGGGGTGGACGTAGGTAGACTGGAGGTCTGACCGAACCACCTTAAAAATCTCTGGCGCAGTGTGTTTTGATTTATCTTCTGGCTTTGGATCTATTCGATAGATGCTTGTCTAGGCCGATCCATCTCTATCTTCCTAACTGATCATTCTGCGCGGTTAGTATTTGACCATTAAGATCTTTTTCGGAAACTCCTAATTGAGAACTTAGTTTTTAATCCTCATTGTTTTTACTGGTAAAGGTCCATTCACCCCCCTCTGGACCTATCATAAATACATAAAAGGGAAATAAGCAATAATATATATATGCACATAATTTAAAGCCCAGATAAAGAAAATGGTAAAATCTATGTTGTAGCCCCGTCTCCCCCGTGACCCGATGCTGAAGGAACAACAATGTCACCCTTCCAGGTTGGGCCCGAGTTTTGGGGATTATCCCGAAATGGCCATGGCCTGACCTCGCCTCGGGCTGACATTCCGATTAAACCGGACTCGTTCCTCAGGCCGGGTCCCTTCCGAGCCACTACTAAAATTGCCGCACGTTCGATAAACATTTGAACGGGTTCACCTCGGTTTTCGCCGCGTTTCTATTATGGACCGTGTCCGAACATGAAAAGGTCCATGCGTGACCGATATGGCCGGCGGTTCCCATCCCGACATGGTCGTAACCTGACATTGCTCTAGGCCAATAGCCTATCGAATCGGATTCATCCTAATGGGATTTGTTCCCGCTCTTTCATTGAAGTTGCCGTGAACTCGGCATACGTTTGTACGGGGTTGCTTCTATCTACGTTGTACCTTCAATATGGATACTTGTCCGAATATCAAGTGGTCCGCAAGCGACCGATAAAAATCAGAATAGAACGGGACGGCTCCCGTCATCCCTGGACCCTACACGTGGGAATATTAATAAGGCCTTTGTGGGCTATGCTGGGACCTCAGGTCCGTCCCGATTATGGTCACTGTCTGACCCATATTCTCGGCCTATAGCCCGCTCCCTTTGAACACGTTTTCGGTTTTGGAATCTAGTCCCGGGACTCTTCCTCGCTGCCCTCCGGCACCGAGAACATTAATGATGCCCACGCAAGCCCCGTTTGGACCGCGGGAGGCGCCCCCGGTATGGTCCCGACTCGATCTCGCACCGGGCCAATAACTTCGCTAGTTTCCTGCTACACTAACCGAGATTTAACCGAGTGTTTTCAGTGTCTCGGAATAATGTATTTGCCGTATCATGGCATACATATGTTCCAGGTCCTCCTGCGACGATTATGATATTCTCAAGCCGGACACCCGTCCGAATATTAAACGGTCTCACGAATGACCGACACGTTTTGAACGTCCGCTTCCCTAGACACAGGGCTTTTCAGCCGATTCATGGGATATTCCCTCGTTGCCCCTTGGCACCAGAAATATTAATGACGCTCATGCAAGTCTTGTTTCGACCGCGGGGGGCCCACCGCAGTATGGTCGCAGCTTGCTCTTGCACTGGGTCAACAGATTTACTGGTTTTTGACCGCTCCAACCGAGGCTCAGCCGAACGGTTTCCGCTCTTCCGAACAATAAATTTGCCTTACCTCGGCATACATGCGTTTCGGTTTTCCCGCGACAACCGTGATTTTCTTGAGCCGGACATTCGTCCGAACATTAAATGGTCAGTACACGACTGACATGACTGCGAATGGTTTTCTTCTCGCCCCCGCGCGATGATTTCAATACCTCGTAATAGACCTTTCATGTAATTAATTTCTTGGCCATGAGGCCCTGAATCCCGGTGATTAATCCAGGGTGTTCCCTCGTATGGGGGATGTAAATGACGCCGTGACCTTTATGGCACGGCGGGTTTTTATCCTGACACGAACCACACAATCGTCTGACCGAGTCAGATCGAGCGCACCATGGGCTCTTCAGAGCCTGAACAAATTGTCACTTCGGTGACTGGCACGCCCACGCACTCAATAGATGAACCACCTGAATAAGCGAATTTTAGTGCGTCCACAGTCGGCATGCGCCATTGTGTTCGTCATGTGTTTCTGAGTCTAGTCATGTAATTTTTATATTTTATTTGAGCCATAAACTGTGTAATTTTCCCTTTATTTGAGTCTGGTACCTAGGTTTGAGAGTCATTTACATAAGTTAGTTGTCATAAGGTTGGTTTGATAGGTTATTGGGCCCAATTCAAAAGGCTAGGCCCAGGGGCGCCCCTCCTTGGACTGTGTGGTCAATCTGTCAATTGTCCAGGGGCAATTTGGTCCTAGGAAAAGTATGGAGTCTATAAATAGCCCCCTCCCGTCTCTCATTTGTAACCTTTTGATGATCAATGAAATTAGAAATTTCCTTAGAATTTTATCTCCCCTCTCTCTCTCTCATATCTCTCTCTCTCTAAGAGCGGTGCACCCCTTTCTCTCTCCTCCCCCCTCCCACCTACTTTCTCTCTCTCCTCCCCTCATTCAATAGTCACCACAACTTCCCAAAATATCACTTTACTCCACCCCTAGCCCCAAGGGAGAACCCACCAATCTCCAAGCCACCCTCCAACCCCCAACCACCCACTACCCTTTTCCAAGCACCCTTCCATCTTCCCAAGGCTGAAGGGGCTAAAACCCTAGACCAAATTTAGATTTCCCTCCCCTTGCTGGCTGTTTCCCTCCCTTCCCCATCACCCCCTTACCATCTAGGTCGCACCCCCCCTAGCCATCAACCTCCCTTTCCCATTCTCCCCTCACTTACCCCCACTCCCAACAAGGCACTGCTCTGGTTCGTAGGTAGCAGAGGTACCAGCAATTTGCAGAGACAGCCACATCGTCACCACGAGAGTTCAGGTGGTGTACCATATACCGTCAGAATCGTCATCCAGTCAGATTTCCAACGAAGGTGGTCTCGCCATCAACCGACTTCGGGGTTGCCAAGAGGAGCCGATCTCCCTAGACTACGCATTTCCTCCCAATCAGATGACCAACAACGACTTGTAGAGGCTTCCACGACCAGAACCCTGGGCTTCTTGAGGTGCCACCTGGCTGACGAATTCCCCTACAATCCCTCTCCCATCACCAAGAAGTAGGGCCCCGTTTGGATCC
Organism: Amorphophallus konjac; assembly: GCA_022559845.1. Taxonomy (NCBI): domain Eukaryota; kingdom Viridiplantae; phylum Streptophyta; class Magnoliopsida; order Alismatales; family Araceae; genus Amorphophallus; species Amorphophallus konjac. The sequence continues at coordinate 424,765,626 of CM040121.1, read as the reverse complement.
CATAAGTAAGTTCCAAATTTTCTCCCTAGGGTGCATTGGATCAGTTCCCTCAGGGACTGATCTGATACCTGGCTACTGTTCATGGTCCCGTCATCTACTCTGATGTCCGCCGACACTCTCGTGGGTCTCCGTTCGAAGAGGACTCAACCACGAATGCAACGGCTCTGGTCTCATCCTCTTTGGAGCTCGGGAGCATTCGTGACGGCTTTCCCCTCCGCAGCAGTGACCCAGGGACTGTCTGTTCAAGAGTGACGCCATCCTGATCCCGACCCTGCCCCGATCGTCATCAGGAAATTCTTCCAAAATTCTGACATCCTCTTGGGCCAACCCAAGAGATTTTGGCGCTGGTTTCGTCAACAAAAGAGTCTGGGAGAGCCTGTGGCAGCACCGACAGTGACTGCCTATCCAGCTGTTCCTGAAGCTGGCAGAACCAGGGAGCTCGGCAATTCGGCTTCTAGCTTAGTTTTCCCCCCACCCCGCCTAGTTGGCTGACCGTCCCTCCCTGCGTGGAGGTACATTTTGGTTGTAATAAAGTTCCCCACCCTTAGTCCAACCCCTCTGCGAGGGCGTAGTGCTTGTACTAGCAGGTCAACGGCTGAAGCGTTATCGACGCGGCTTGCGGGTAGCCGACGCTTCCCCGCTCGCCCTCGTCTTCGGTCGGGGTCGGCATCTTCACGCCGACCAGGTGAGCTACTGAACACTTCTCTTTGCTGGTTTCCTTTGCTCAATTAGTATTGCATCTTAGTGCCATCGGCGGTGAGAGAGTCCCCGGTCCCAAATTGTCATCAAATTGAGCGACCACCGCAGAGTGAGTTGTGAGAGAGACCCTACAACCTACGCCCTTGGCGTGCTGGCCGCCCGTGAAATTGGGCATCCCGGGCCCTTAGGGGTCCATCCTCAGGTAGTCAACCCCTTGGAATCTCAAGGTCCAACCTCAGACCCTCATCCCCATTGTCGATCCACCTACAGACCCGGGTGCGCGGGTGAGTCCGCTTGAGTGAAATCACCGACTCGTTCTTTGCTTGCATACTTAGGTCCAAGGAACATTGGCCTTGTGGCTATCACCCCAAGGTGGTGTCACATCATCTAGTCAGGCTTTGAAAATGCCTATTAGTGTTTTATTCTCCGGTGGGACATATGGGGAGGTTCTACTGTGAAAATGTTTAAGAATTTGACCCTGGGGCAGGTTCCTTGGCATGAAGATACAACATTTTTTTAACCACATTATAGATACAGGCGCCCTTTCAGGTTTTCACCGGCACCGGCCCCCTCTTGCTTTGGCCCACGCGCCCTTTCGGGTTTTCACTTGGCGGGGTACCCAATTTTACCTACAGTGCCCTTTCGGGTTTTCTCCATAGCTGGGTTATTATCATTTTTTTGCCCTTATCCCTGTGTAAGAACAAGTCTGGCGGGGCACCTCCATTTTAAACCCCATTTTTTTTGAATATATGGTGATTGAGAGTGATGAGTGTTTACGGGCTAGGGCCCGAAGCCTTGCGTCGAAAGGGGTTTGTTCATTAGCAAGGGCAAATGCCAATGCAAAGGATAGAATTTCTGCCAATTCGGGCGTAAGGCTTGTAATGGCGATATTGTATGAGAGTAGGCTAGGGCACGAAGCCGTGCGCCGAAAAAGGGGTTTATTCATTGACAAAGGAATAATGCCAACGCAAAGGAAGATCTTCTACGCCGGTTCGGACGTAGGGTCCGCAATGGTGATATTGTGTGATTCTGACTAGGGCACGAAGCCTTGCACCAAGAAAAGGGTTTATTCGTTGGCAAGAAGATAATGCCAACGCAAAGGAAGAGTTTCTGTGCCGATTCGGATGTAGGGTCCGCAATGGCGATATTGTTTAAAAGGTGGCTAGGGCACGAAACCTTACGCCCAGAAAGGAGTTTATTCGTTTGCAAGGGCAAATGCCAACGCAAAGGAAGAGTTTCTGTGCTAATTCGGATGTAGGGTCCGCCATGGCGATATTGTTTAAAAGCTAGCTAGGGCTCAAAGCCTTGCACCGAGAAAGGGGTATATTCGTTGGCAAGAAGATAATGTCAACGCAAAGGAAGAGTTTCTGTGCCAATTTGGACGTAGGGGTCCACCATGGCGATATTGTGTGATTCTGGCAAGGGCACGAAGCCTTGCGCTGAGAAAGGGGTTTATTCATTGGCAAGAAGATAATGCCAACACAAAGGAAGAGTTTCAGCATCGATTCAGACGTTGGGTCTGCCATGGCGATATTGTGTGATTCTGGCTAGGGCACGAAGCCTTGCGCCGAGAAAAGGGTTTATTCGTTGGCAAGGAGATAATGCCAACGCAAAGGAAGAGTTTTTGCGCCGATTCGGACGTAGGGTCTGCCATGGTGATATTGTGTGATTCTGGCTAGGGCACGAAGCCTTGCGCCGTGAAAAGGGTTTATTCGTTGGCAAGAAGATAATGCCAACGCAAAAGAAGATTTTCTACGCCGATTCGGACATAGGGTCCGCAATTGCGATATTGTCGAGTGGCATTCGTGATGGGGACATGAAAGTAAGACCACTAACTTTTTTATTTACATTTATATCCTTGAGTCAATTGTATGGCAATTATAAGCCAATGTGTTAGTCCTTAGAAATTGGTGTGTTTCTTTGCAAAAAGGCCGCGTAGGCCCGGCAGGACCCCCACCCTCTCTCCCATTGGGCCACCTAGACTCTATGAAGTGCCCCAAAATTTTATATAAATAATTTTCTAGAATTTATAAAGGCCTAAATATATTAATAAATGGATTCTGAGACTAAGAAGTCATTATAAGGCCCAATTAGGTTAAATAATTAACCAAGCCTATTTGCACATCATCTAAAAGGTTTAAGGCCCAAAACCATTAAGTTTGGCCCATGTTCTAGAAGGTTATTTAGCTTATTTACGGATTTTAAGGATAGAGACTAATTATCTAAGATAATTATATGGATAAATGAATAAAAGAGTTTTATTTATTTGAAACTCTATATACGTTGACTGTAACGGTCTATCGCGAGACCGTCACATTCACCTAACGCGCCTGCGTTCGACCGTTACACTCTGCAGATTCCGTAAGAGGAAGAAGTTGTAAAAGGTGGAAACTTGATGATCTTATCCACTAGGGATCGACTTGAGAGAGTTCATAACACCACTAAGGACTCTTAGAGATCAGGTTTTAACAGATTAAGGACTCTAGAATCGATCTAATCTTCAAACCCTAGCTAGAACCCTATAAATAGGACCTAGTTCTGAACTGCGCGACCCTTACTTTTGCTCGCGTGGAATCAAGGTAAGGAGTCATAATCTCGGATAAGTTCTTTAGAAGTATTTGTTTACAATACTTTAGACTAACTCCTCTCCAAATTTCACATCTTTAGGTCAAGAGGTCGTGGAGTTAGAGCCAAAGGAAGTCGCTGAAAAGTCACAGGAAGAAGGGAACTAGGGCTCGGTGTTCAAACCATAATTGAAAGTTTTAAAGCCTAGACAAGAGGTAGGTTATCTCATGAACGGCGAAAACAACTTAATAGGACTAAAAGCCCTCTGATTTGATTGAATTTCATGCATGGTAGATCATCAATTTCATGTTTTATTAGTTCTATGCATTACATGCATCTCTTAGCCCTAATTGGAAATTTTAAAAGATGTATCTTGTCTATTTTCACTAGAACCCATGCATATAGATAGCCTATACTTCGTTATCATGCCTAGTATAGACATGGTATTTGATTTAGACATGATGTGAGTTGATCTCTTGGGTTTCATATCATTGTCTGTCAGCAGATACTGTAACGCACCATAGTAGGACCGTCACACTCAAGTAACGGCCATATGATGGACCGTCACAGTCCCTGATTGCCTATTGATTTCTCTATTGACTCTGACGCATCTATGCAGGAGCGTTACGTTACTGTAACGGCTGTTCGATAGACAGTCACACTACTGTGACGCAACACTTATAGACCGTCAGAAGCCCTGTGTTCTGTCAACCCTAGACAGAATAAGATTCATCAATCTTACTTATTATTAAGCCTAGTTGATTAGAGTTTTCACCTGATTATGTGAATTTAAGGTTATTTTAATTATTCATAATAGGGGTTGCATGATTTCAAGAACTTAATGGTATTTTAAGTTATGTTAGTTTCATAAGCAAAAATTCTATAGTCTTGTATTCTAAATCATGATTCTTTTAACTATTGTATTGTCGGAGTTTTAATCATGATTTTTACGTTGATACTTGTATCTCTCTATCAATAGAGTCATTTCTGTAAGTACATGGCACATACTCCGGTATGTTGACCATTAGTTCACACTTTGCACTATAGGAACACAATCTTGGACTTGAGGACCTCTCTATTGGATATTCCTTCCAATGGACTAGGAAATCTTATTTCAAGGCCTCCGTAATTCTCCGCGAGCCTAGGATTCCCACTAGGACGCCGAGTTGGTTGTACCATTAAAGCCCAATAACTAGAATACACTATCGTTGATTTCTGGATCTAGTAATGTAACGGCCTTACATTGGACCGCCAGGCTCACGTAACGGCCCATTGCATGACCGTCACATTTCTCTGAGTCTATTTTTGTCTTTCTGGACTCGGATCACTATAACGGCCCACTACTGGCGTGCCACATTATGTAACGGCCCAGCAGATGACCGTCACACAACTTGTATATGTTAACCCAAGGTTTGACCAAAGGGGTGATTTTCTAAGGTTCTAGATGGACTAATGATAATCTAGAACTTATCATATTGATCGAGGAACTTAATATAATGAATGAAAAATAAAGAATGTACTGTTATGCTGTCGATTTATTTCCATAAGCATAGCATAGTCTAAGTCATTCTTGATCTCATATATTCAAATTGAAGCGTTCATTCATTGATTTTCATTATTTGGAATTGTTATATTCTTGGCCATACTTTACTGTTACATGCGTGGAAGTAGCTTAATTTATACCTGAAGATACGATCGAGAACTGATTGTGTTCAAGGGCTCTATGCTAGTCCCCTCGGCTGATTGCCGGAAACATACTATTTTATAAACCATGGGGTATGATGCTACTGGCGTCGCATTGCGTTGGGAGTACTATTTCTATAAATAAGTGAAGATACATGACACGACATGACCTTCTTGTACATGACCTTCTGGCTTGATATTCCACAGAAATTCACGAAGCACTTGCTCATAAGCATAAGATGCTAAAGTGTTGATTATGTGGCTTGCTAGTACCTTCTCGATATATTCTTGTTCATGAAAGGCCAATATCATGTTCTTGTTCTATTCTTGCTAGTTCATTCTTGTTCTCATTCCATCTTATATGATTGTCCTGTTACTTTGGTTTAATCGCGTGATCATCACATTGCATGATTTTGCCTTATTTCTCTAGAGCAAAAATATTAATTATTTTAATAGTGCCTTCATGTTGATGCGAAGATACCTACTGGGCAAGTGTGCTCATTACCTATTTTCCAACATTTTTCAGGAGATGGAAGTAGTTCAGATTCGGATTCGGGCTATACTAGTGGCGGGTCCGGAAGTGAGTGAAATTCTTGTAAAGCTACGAGCGAAGACTTAGGAAGTCTATAATATTTAGATTGAGTCAATGTAATTTTCTTATTTCTTGAGTCTAGTAGAATGAAAGGTGATTATTGTAAAGGAATACTTTGATCATTTATGAAATAAAGTTGGAGTTTGATTAAATTATGTGCAATTGCATTTATGTGTGTGATTGTCTCGCGCTCTGGTCGTTCTTGCTTGCAAGAGACTTACCATGCCGGCTGTTCGCGCTCCCCGAGTTAATCTTCCGCTGTAATAAAGGCTCGGGGTGTGACACTCTAGGACCCATGTGGGGCTGGTCTATGGTCCAAGATAGACTATTGACCAAGCCCCTCTTGTTGACTCCAAGAGGGGGGCGCCCCCTCCCTTGTCCCCTTGTGGGAATTAAAATAATCCCCCTTTATAATTATTTATAATTGTTGTAATTGACAACATGGGAGAAACTTCTTCTCTCCGCTAATTACCCCTCCCTAACCCTTGATCTGAGGGTAGTAATGGTCATTTAGTTAGGTCTATAAAACTCATGTATTTTCATTATTTTGAGAATTAATGAATGAAAAATCAAGATTTTGTTCTTGGAGCCTTAGGCGCCCCTCTCTCCTCCCTCCCCCTTGCAGATGGACTGCTGTGATTTCTATGGTGTGAAGCCATAAACTTGGTGGATTCTAAGTTCTATCACCTCTGCTGGATGCAATTTCCAGCCACCGCCGCCTCCGTTCGTGCCGCCGTCGAGTCGCCACAGCCCGTTCTTTGAAGTGCTGTCCAGGATTCAGAGATCCAGGACAGAAGCTCAAAGAAAAGGTTGGTCCTCCCATCCGTATATCTGATGATCTTGAAATTTTGAGAGATAATTCCCCTCCTTGTTATCCATTCCCAGTTTAAATTTCGTGCCAATCCGCCGTCGTTTACGATTTTTCCCAGTCTTTTAGTTCCACCCCTGACAGTCTGCCCATCAGCAGAACTGCGGGTTTGTAGTCTGTTACTTTATTTTTCCCGTCCCCTTATCTATCTCCAAAAAATCCTCAAAAATTTGAGCACGTCCCCCACATCCCCCTCTATCCCCCATAAAATCCCCTAGATCCAGATCTACCATTTTCCATACAGTCAAAGGCCATTCTCAGGCAGATCTAATTCTGTCCTGCTTGATCTGGATTCTGAGCCAGAAACAACTACAAACCATAGAGTTTTTCATTTCTAATTCGTTTACTGGATGGTTGTGAAATAAATATATGTTGTAGCCCTTCGAGTCCTCTTTCCAACGATGCCAATTTCGCTCCGATCTGCCCTTGGATATGGGCGTAACAATTATTCTCGTGGAAGCGCGCAGATCTGTCCCGAGATAGGACTGCAGAACAGAGTTGGGAGTTAATCCTCCCATAAATCCCCAGCTCCGAACCAGCAACCGCCGCTCCCGGGGATCCACCGGAAACCCCCTAGCAGCGTCCCAGCTAGCCGCCGCAGTAGGGAGACATCCGAATGCTGCCGTGCCAACAGCCGAGTTCACTTGCTGTCCAGCAAGTTTGAACAGTACCGAGTCGGACCAATAGCCCGCCTCCGACCCGAAAGCCCTTCCGGTTTACTGCCCGTCAACTCGAGTTCGCTACTCCCGGGTCCCATGTGTAGCCCTTTACCTCCCTACGTGGAGTGGGTAGTGAATTACATTTATGTAATTATTGTTAATTCATTTGTACCGGGAGTACGAGTCTTGGCCGGGGTCGCCTTCCCCACGCCCGGTAGCGTGGAGGTATCGTTTCTACTCCCTCACTCGGCATTTTGCTTACTTCGTATATTTCTATATGCCACTGCTTGCTTGTGATAGGTTAATATATCTCGTTAAATAATTTTAATCACCGCTGCGAGAGAGAGTGAGACCCGTCCCGTGACCCGATCCAGGCACGAAAGAGAGTTGACCACCCAGACTCATTGCCGGTTTCTCAACCGCGCACGTTCTCACGCTTCCCTCCCTAAGGACGAGTCGCGAGCTTGAGTTCTAGGTTGCATCCAACCGTTCGAGTCGCGTCCCATCCCGCATCAAATTGGTATCAGAGCGGGTTAGAGTCTAGGGTAGTCGGTCCAAGATTTCATATTGCACCCTTTACCCAGTATATTAAAAGGTGTCTCCGGAACGATAGGTTACGCCTATTGAAAAGGTACACACTTGCGTGAGTGCGGTCTTCAGATCAAATCTCTGCCACGTACCGGATACTGGTTGAGTCTAGGTTTGTAGTCGAGTCTACATTCCAACATTGCATTGTTGTTGTAGGGTCGTATCTAGTCCATTAGGGAGTCAGTTTGACTTGTCCCGAGTGTTTGCATGCCCAGTCACAGGGGACCCAATTTCCATCTTTCGCAACTATGGCCAATCCCTACGCCCAAGTCCCAATTAAAACGATACACACCCTCATGGATAGGATGGACAAGCTTGACCGAGACACGCGAGAATATTTTTGCCGTGCTGAGGCTAGGCTTAATGCCATAGAGGATAGGATGGACGCTATCGACCGATCTCTCAAAGGTTTGGTTAGATGAGTCTCCACCCTAGAGGAAGCCCCAATCAGACCCGTCCAAGGCAACAAGTCCGTGTTTGAGTATATTCGGGACTTTGATGAGTACCTGTTAGGAGTTGGAGAGGAGAGCACCATGACCGCATTATGCTTCCGGAAGGGTATGCGGCATCACTACCAGTTTGAATTCTTTTACCGCGACGTGACCACTCCGGAGCATGCTTACCAGGTCGCTCTAGAGGTTGAGCCTTTCAAGTCAAGGTTTGATGCTACCCTACGGCGAGCATCTACCTGTCAGGAGAGTGCCGAGCCGGTCGAACGGCCACATGAGCCCACGAGGCAGGACACTCCTGCCCCAGGGCCTCACCCGCCCCTACCGGGGAACCCTTCGCCTCGCTCACAGACTCCCACACTTGCGCCACCTCAGCCGGAGCCATACGTCCTTCCCAAGGGCGAACTTGTCATTGAGGAACCTTTAGCTAGCTGGTTAAGGAAGGGTCTAAGTCTAGATGCTCCTATCCCTTGCTACCCATCCATGGACCCAACACTTCCAATAGTACCCAATAACTCCTTTCATACCACTTTCCAGTCCTTCTGCTTTGTAGAAAGTGTGAATGATCTACTAAGGAGTTTAGATTGTCAATGAGGGTTGACATGTTTGTTGGCCTTAGGGTCTGACCAACCCTATAGTCATAGCTTTATGTTCCCTTCTTTGGGGTCCATTACCTCGGTGTACACCATGGGTCATATCACCTCTGAGGTTCTGTTGTTCTTTCCCATACCCGATGAGCTTGACTTTTCCCCCTCTTACGGTGTTGCTGTCCCGAGGGAGGAACCTTACTTTCTCCATGAGATACCTGTCCCATCGACCATCATGAATGAAGGTGACCATCTAAACCTTCACCAATTCCAAACATGGGACTGTGTAGTGAAGGAACCCATCTCGAAGGGTCACACATTCTTGGATCCCTTCGATCCCTTCCCTAGTGAGCCTCTTGACCCACCTTATCTACTCCACTCTGTCAAGGGAGTCCACTATCACACCCCTTCTCCACGGGTCGGTCCACCTATGCTCATCGAACCCATTCATTGGTGAGAGATACATACATACAGGGGTGATGAAGAAGGTGAATTCGGCTCTCCTAGCCCTCCCAAACCTCCCAAGTCCACTAGGGAGCATGTGCATGATTGGTTCACTTTAGGATGCCTAGGAGTCCCCCATTCCGCCAATCACCGGGAGCGTATTGTGTATGCTAGGCACACATTCGGATGTCTTGGTCCACCATGGCATATGTATGAGTTAGTCTAACAGTAGGTTTGTCTAGGGTCATGTGTGAGTCCGTGTTTTCTTTATTTGTCCAATTTGTCAAGAGTCTATACATACATTTGTTGAGTGCATAGTGAGTCTGCATACGTCGAGTCGAGTCGGTCTAATGCAGGCTCGTCATATCAGTCCCTTTCGAGTGGAAAGCAAGTCAGATCTCATGCGTACGTTGTGGACTTGCCTGACGAATATGGGAACAGCTCTACCTTCATTGTCTCAGATCTAGTCACATAAAGGGACCCAACGGTGATTCCTAGTGAGTATTTGAGCCGTCTCCTCCCATTGAGAGTGACCCCACCCCGGAGTGTCCACCACTAGCCTCATTCCCACAGCAGCGCGAGCATATAGAACATATACGGGATGAGCAGGTGACGATTACTAGGAGTGGAGCGTACCCGCGCTACCTGGTATGGTGATGGATCCACAGGAGCTACTTGAGTAGCCGCACCTTACTCGACGGGGTCGAGTTTCTCCCACCCGGGGAGAATTGATGGGGACATGAAAGCAAGACCACTAACTTTTTTATTTGCATTTATATCCTTGAGTCAATTGTATGGCAATTATAACCTAATGTGTTAGTCCTTAGGAATTGGTGGGTTTCTTTGCAAAAAGGCCGCGTAGGCCCGGCAGGACACCCACCCTCTCTCCCATTGGGCCACCTAGACTCTCTAGGACCCATGTGGGGCTGGTCTATGGTCCAAGATAGACTATTGACCAAGCCCCTCTTGTTGACTCCAAGAGGGGGGCTCCCCCTCCCTTGTCCCCATGTGGGAATTAAAATAATTCCCCTTTATAATTATTTATAATTGTTGTAATTGACCACATGGGAGAAAATTCTTCTCTCCCCTAATTACCCCTCCCTAACCCTAGATCTGAGGGTAGTAATGGTCATTTAGTTAGGTCTATAAAACTCATGTATTTTTATTATTTTGAGAATTAATGAATGAAAAATAAAGAATTTGTTCTTGGAGCCTTGGGCGCCCCTCTCTCCTCCCTCCCCCTTGTAGCTGGACTGCTGTGATTTCTATGGTGTGAAGCCATAAACTTGGTGGATTCCAAGTTCTATCACCTCTGCTGGATGCGATTTCCAGCCACCGCCGCCGCCGCCTCCGTTCGTGCCGCCGTCGAGCCGCCACAGGCCGTTCTTTGAAGTGCTATCCAAGATTCTGAGATCCAGGACAGAAGCTCAAAGAAAAGGTTGGTCCTCCCATCCGTGTATTTGATGATCTTGAAATTATGAGAGATCATTCCCCTCCTTGTTATCTATTCCCACTTTAAATTTCGTGCCAATCCGCCGTCGTTTACGATTTTTCCCAATCTTTTAGTTCCACCCTTGACAGTCTGCCCATCAGCAGATCTGTGAGATAGTAGTCTGTTATTTTATTTTTCCCGTCCCCTTATCAATCTCCAAAAAATCCCTAAAAATTTGAGCACGTCCCCCACATCCCCCTCTATCCCCCATAAAATCCTCCAGATCCAGATCTACCATTTTCCATCCATTCAAAGGCCATTCTTAGGTAGATCTAATTTTGTCCTACTTGATCTGGATTCCGAGCCAGAACTAACTACAACCCACAGAGTTTTTCATTTCCAATCCGTTTACTAGATGGTTGTGAAATAAATATATGTTGTAGCCCTTCGAGTTCTCTTTCCAACGACGCCAATTTCGCCCCAATCTGCCCTTGGATATGGGCGTAACAATTATTCTTTTGGAAGCGCGCAGATCTGTCCCGAGATAAGACTACATAACAGAGTTGGGAGTTAATTCTCCCATAAATCCCCAGCTCCGAACCAGCGACCGCCGCTCCCCGGGATCCACCGGAAACCCCCCAGCAGCGTCCCACCTAGCCGCCGTAGTAGGGAGACATCCGGATGCCGCCGTGCCAACAGCCGAGTTCACTTGCTGTCCAGCGAGTTTGAATAGTACCGAGTCGGACCAGCAGCCCGCCTCAGACCCGAAAGCCGTTCGGGCTTGCTGCCCGTCAACCCGAGTTTGCTACTCCCGGGTCCCACGTGTAGCCCTTTACCTACTTGCGTGGAGTGGGCAGTGAATTACATTTATGTAATTATTGTTAATTGATTTGTACCGGGAGTACAAGTCTTGGCCGAGGTCGCCTTCCCCACGCCCGGTAGCGTGGAGGTATCGTTTCCGCTCCCTCACTCGGCATTTTACTTACTTCGTATATTTCTATATGCCGCTGCTTGCATGATGAGGGCATCCCTTGCCCCTCCACATTTTCTCCGGACTCGGATTGTTCGTCGGCAAGCGCCATTATGTTAGTCATGTATTTTTGAGTCTAGTCATGTAATCTTCACATTTTCTTTGAGTCAATATCATGTAATTTTCCCTTTATTTGAGTCATGTACCTAGGTTAGTGAGTCATTTTCCTAAGTATTGTGTCATTAGGTTGGTTTGTTAGGCTAGTGGGCCCAATTCATTGGGCTTGGCCCAAGGGCACCCCTATCCCTTCGGTTATTTGTCATTGAGTCAAATGTCAGGGACTTTTGTAGAAATGTGGGTTGCCTATATATAGGACCCCATTCCCCTCATTTTGAAGTAATGAACAATTGAATGAAAATTGAAATCCACTTCCAAATCCCACTAGATCTCCCTCTCTCTCACTCTCTCTCTCTAAGGGGTCCCCCCTCTCTCTCTCTCTCCCTCCACCCCAATTTTTGGAATTTTCTCTCTCCTCCCCATTCACCCCTCCCCTTCCCCATACACTCATTTAACTCCCCCCCCAACCCCAAGGTGGCATCCTCCAATCCACACCCCACCTCCCAACCCCCAACTACCCCACTCTCCTTCCCAAAGCATCCCACCACCTTCCCAATGCTAAATTAGCTTCTCCCAAAGCCCAATTTCGAATTTCCCTCCCATCTCCCACCCCCTTAGCTCCCTTGGTCGCCCAAATCCAACCCCAAACCCAGCCAAGGTCGCCCCCCCCCCCACCACCCCTCCATTCATACCCATTTCTTTTGCAGGTCAAGCTCTGGTTGCAGGCAGCAGGTTGGCCGTAGCTTGAAGCGGCCACCACGTCCTCCTCCCTACGAATCTGAAGGCCCAAGAGGTACCGTTGGAAGCGTCTTCGAGTCATCTTCGCAACGATGGTGGTTTCGTCTGGATCCAAGCTCTGAGCTGGCCGTGAGAGCATTTATCCCCCGACTGTGCGCAGGTTCCCTAGCAGAGCACCTGAGCCGGAGTTGAAGCTCTACAGCGGCCAACCTCCTGGGAATCAAGGCAGGCGTTCTTCATCAAAAATCTTCTCCTCTGAGTCCTCTTTCATCTCCAAAAGGCAGGGCATCAATCGGCTTCCAGAACCCCTAGTTCCCACTTTCCTCGTCCAAGTGCGCAGACTGCTCTTGTGGATCCAGGTTCGACCTGCACCCACTCATCCGACTACTGCTCTCTTCTCCGACCTCCGATTGCAACTCCGTCAGCTCCTTCTCAAAGCTACTCTGACCATGGAAGCGTCACCACTAGTCTCGCCTCAATCGGAGTTCAGGAGAGCCCACAGCACCTTCTGCAACCAACTGCATCTTTTCTGTTTCCATCCGAGGCAGATAGAGGGGTCCTGTTCCAGGCTCTGCCACGATCAGCACAGAATTTCAGAGATCCTCCAAAAATTCAGGCGTCTTCCTCCAGCAGCTAGGAAACTTTTGGGACCAGTATCATCAGGATCGGAGTCCCCTGGAGCCTGTGGCGGCGTCAACACCGACCCCCTATCCAGTGAATCTGCAGACTGGCAGAACCGACGGAACTCGGAAGTTGGGATTTCTTGCCCAATTCCCCCACCCCGCCTGGCCGGCTTACAGCCCCTCCCTGTGAGGAGGTAGTGTTTGGTTGTAATACATTAACCCCCACCCCGAGATTCCCCCCTCCTGCGAGAGGAGTAGTGGTGTAATCTTTCAATTTCAGGTTGAAGCTCCCTCGACGCGGCGTGGGGGTGCATACCCTTGCCTCCCCGCTCTCCCCCGTCTCCGGCCGGAGTCGGCGTCTTCACGCCGGCTAGGTGAGCCTCGGTCCCTCTCTTGACTGGTTTAATCACTTGCTTAGCTTAGTATTATTGCTATTGCTTCGTCGGATGGAGAGTAAGAGCTCGGCCCAAATTGCTAGTACCGTGAGTGACCACCGCGGGCAAGTTGAGAGTGAATCCACTTAACCCACACCCTTGGTGTGTTGGCCGCCCATGATTTGGGCATCCTAGGCCCATTTGGGGTTCTACCCAAGCTAGCCAACCTTTAGAGCCTCAAGGTCCCGCCTCGGACCCTCTCCAACATCGCCTAGTCGCCATCGGGCACTAGTGTGCGCCATACGGGTGAGCTCGCTAGTGTGAGTCCGCCGCTCAAACTTGAATGCTTGCAAAATAGGTCCATAGGTGGTGTCACATCATTGCATGTGATAGGTTAATCTAGCTCGTTAAATAATTTTAATCACCATTGCGAGAGAAAGTAAGACACGTCCCATGACCCGATCCGGGCATGAAATGGAGTTGACCACCCAGACTCATTGCCGGTTTCTCAACTGCGCACGTCCGCACTCTTCCCTGGGTAGGGATGAGTTGCGAGTTAGAGTCCCAGGTTGCATCCAATCGGTCAAGTCGCATCCCATTCCGCATCAATTCGGCTGAGGCATAAAGCCTGTCACTGCATGGATACATTCGCGAGCATGGGGTTAATGCCCGTGCAAGGGGAATGTTTTCTTCACCCGTGCGGACGTAAGGTCCGTCGGGGGCATTGTTGAGGGGTGTTCGCAGGCATGGGGTTAATGCCTATGCAAAGAAAAGGTTTTCTTCACCCGTACGTACGTAATGTCCATCGGGGCATTATAACCTGGTGGGACTGTGTTCGGTCTATGAAGCTCCTTTGAGTTTATTCAATCACAAGGTGCTAGCACGGCCACCCGATATAACTTCATATGCTTCCCATTGAGAGGGGAAAACTGGTCTGCACCCTTGTGATCCACCAGGATGTAAGTGCCTCCTTCGTAGACCCGATGCACAACATACGGGCCCACACAATTTTCAATCAACTTCTCTTTGGGGTTAGCTACCATTACTTCTCTTCTTTTGACAATGACAAGGTTGGCTTTCTTGAATTCTCACTCTTTGACCAGCTTATCAAAAGCACGGGCCATGCGAGCCTGATATAATTGGATGTTTTGTTGTGCCCGGAGTCACCTTCCTTCCAGTTCATCAAGCTCCTCCAGTCTCCTTTCTATGTTAGTTTGTTCGCTGCTAGCCAGACCATGTTGAATGGCGACCCGTAGTGATGGCACCTCCAATTCAATTGGCACCACTGCCTCTGACCCATATACGAGGGAAAATGGTGAACAACCAGTTGGGGTTTTATAAACTGTACGATAAGCCCCCAACGCTTTGTACATCCTTTCTTCCCAGTCCTTTTTATTGGAGTTGACAATCTTAGCCAACAAAGTGCAGAGTGTTTTGTTGAAGGCTTCTGCAAGCCCATTGGCTTGGGGATTGTAGGATGACGATGTCCTCCAATCAATTTTGTATTTATTAGCCAATCGATATACCTTCTGGTTCCTGAAATGGCTGCCATTGTCGGAGATGATGCGGTTGTGGGCCCCAATTCGGAATATTATGTTTTATTGGAAGAACATGGCGACTAGCTCCCCGGTCACTTCCCTTAGTGCTATTGCTTCTGCCCATCTGGAGAAGTAGTTCGTGGCCGCCAGGATATATTTGCATCCTGATGATGATGTCGGTAGAGGACCCACCATGTCTGTGCCCCATTGGGCAAACGGCCAACTCGGGATGGTGGGATGCAGTGGCACTAGTGGCCTCTTTGATACGATGGCATGTTCTTGGCATTTCTGACAAGCTTTGGCGAACTTGCAGCAATCATCAAACATAGCAGGCAAGTAATAACCTAGTTTCTTTATTTCAATTTTCATCTTCGGCCCGGCCTGGTGTGCCCCGGTTGACCTGGCGTGAATTTCTTGCATTACCTGCCAAGCTTCCTTCGTGGATAAGCAACGAAGCAAGATTTTCCTTCGGTCATTTGCCATTATTTGGAACAACATTCTGTTCCTCATTTCATAAGAATCCATGATTCTGATTAGCTTCATTCTTTATTCTTTTTCCTTTGGGAGCTGCCGGTGTTGGAACCAGCGTAGGAGATGCTCTCGCCAATCAGGCTATTGGACTTCCTCTACAGCCAGGACTTCATCTTCTGCTCCGTCTACTGGGATCTCTATCATGCTGGGGACTTGTCGTCTGCTGATGACAGTTATATTCAGGCTCTGATCCGGCGGGACTACCAACGAACTGGCAGCTTTGCAAGGGCATCTGCCTCAGCATTTTGTCCTCTACTAACATGCTTTATCTGGGTAAGGTAAAATTTCGCCATCAGGCGCAGCACCAATTGGTGATAGAGAAAGAGCTCCGGCTTTCGGACCACAAATTCTCCTCCAACTTGTTTCACGACCAGCATAGAGTCTCCAAACACCTCGAGCATCCGGATTCCCATGGAGAGGGCAATTTACAGCCCAATAAATAAAGCCTCATATTCAACCTTGTTATTTGTGCAGGGCTTGTTTATCGAGCAGGAAGTGTATATGACCTCCGCCTCGGGAGACTTCAGGACTATGACTGCGCCAGCCCTGACCCTAGCTACTCCGGCCGCTGGAGTGTCAATTCTGGAGGCACCATCAAAGTACAATTGCCAGAGGGTATGCTACACTTGATCTGCTTCCAGGGTCTCATCTTCAGGAAGTTCTGCCTCTAGTGGGTAGTCTTCAGGCACTGGGTGTGCGGCAAAGAAATCTGCAATAGCCTGGCCTTTAACAGCTTTCTGCGGCACGTAGGAGATATCAAACTCCATAAGGATTACTGCCCATTTTCCTAAGCGGCCTTTATGTGCCGGTTGAGATAGGATGTACTTCAGCGGATCTGCTTTGGATATCAGCTTGATCTCATGCGACAACATGTAGTGTCGGAGCTTTTAAGCTGCGAAAACCAGAGCCAAGCAGACCTTCTCAATGTAGGTGTACTTTTCTTCAGTCCTCACCAACCTTTGGCTGAGATAGAGGGCCTATTCTTTTCCTTCTCCATTATTTTGGGCCAGCATTGCCCCCAGGGAATGGTGTGTGGCTGCTATATATAGAATTAGCGGCCGCCCTTTCACTGGTGCACTGAGCACTGGAGGAGTTCTCAGATAATCTTTTAGCTTATCAAAAGTCGTATGGCATTCTTCATCTCAATAGAATGGAACATCCTTCATCATTAACTTGTAAAAAGGGTGACATCACCCTGACATGTTGGATATGAATCATCGGATATAGGCGAGCCGACCTTGGAGGGACTGAAGCTCAGAGAGGTTTTTTGGCGGTGGCAGCTCTTGAATTGCCCTGATCTTTGCAGGGTCTATTTCAATTCCCCGATGTCTGACAATGAAACCCAGAAATTTGCTATTGGACACCCCAAAGGCACATTTTAACGGGTTCATCTTCAGATCATATTGCCAGAGTCGCTGGAATATAATTCGAAGATCCTGCAGATGATCTTCCCTCCTTCTTGTCTTGACAACCAGGTCGTCTATGTAGCACTCGACCTTGTAATAGAGTAGTTCATCAAAAATTTGGGTCATCGCCCGCTGATAGGTTGCACCGGCATTCTTCAGCCCGAACGTCATCCTTTTGTAATGGTAGATACCCTTGGGGGTTATGGACCTGGTCATGCTTCGCGATCCATATCTGATTGTAGTCGGATGAGCCGTCCATAAAGGAGAGGACCTCATGACCGGTCGTGGCGTCTATCATGACTTTCGTTATTGGCACTGAAAAGTCATCCTTTGGACAGGCCTTATTCAGATCCCAGAAATCCACACATATCCGGATTTGTCCATTCTTCTTCTTGACAGGCACAATGTTGACCAGCCAGGTGGTGTATTGATTTTCTTTGACGAAGCCTACACCAATCAGCTTGTCAACTTCTTTGCATATTTGGGTGATGAGTTCTGGCCTCATACGTCGCGGCGGCGGTTTCACTGGCTCCACCTCAGGATTTATAGCCAGCTCATGCTATGAAACTTCAGGGCTGAGTCCTGGCATCTCTTTGTAGCTCCAGGCAAAGTAATCCTGGAACTCTTATAGGAGTTGGATGTATAATACTTGCTCTTCTGAAGAGAGCTGGGCATTAAGAAAAGTAGGCCAGGGGTCATCTTCATTCCCCAGGTTAACCTCTATCAATTCATCAACCGTGGCTTGGCCTCTATCTTCAATTTCTGGAGGTGCTGGCTGAAGATCAATGAAATCCTGTATATCATCATCGAGTTCTAGGACTTTGACGTCCTTGCCATACTACCCCAGATTCCTCTAGGCAATGGCAACTCGGGTGATGATAGTGATGCTGGTTGCCCCCCTGGCAAATCCTCTGCAGCTTTATTTTTGTATGGGCAATCATTATCATTGCCAGGATGAGACTAGTTCATTGCTAAGTCAGGGGTATGACATTGCAACTCCGCCGAACATGAGGACGGTCCCGCTTCCGTATCGGCTTGGGTAACCACACCTCTAGTGGGGCTAGCTGGCCCTTGGTTAGATATGTCTTCAGCAGCAGGGATCATTTGATCAACTGTGATAGCCACCTCATCAGTCGATTGGGGGTATATTGCCATCATCATTAGAGGAGGGCCGCGGAAGTAGCTGGATGCCCCTTCTTCAATATCTTTGGCTTCACTGTTGTTAGCCAAGTCAAATCTAGCCTGTAATTTTGTTTCTTTGCAGCGGAGCTATTACCAGCATCTACAGGCGGTGGTGACTTCTGTCTCTCAGCCCTACAACTGAGGCACTTGGACTTGTTCAGCTTATGTCGGGTACTCATCATAAGTTGCCCCCGGTAAGCCTTCATCCGTCAAAGGGAAGATAGAGATGGTATCTACCTCATAACGTCCACTGTAGTAATATTCTTCCAGTGAAAATCCCAGCCTCGGGTGTTGGGATACACGCCTTAGCTCCTTATTCAAATTGGCGGGATACCAAAGCTTCTGGAAGGCTTCTTTCTCTTTCTGGGGCTGTCTAGAGGGGATATGTTGCTTTATGAATATCTTTGCCACCTTGTCTGAGGTGAAAGTCAGCCCTTGAATGGGGACTGTGGGGTTCTCCAGATCTTCCGGGAGGCGACAATTAGCGTCTTCCCGTGTAGCATGCTCTTCAGCTATGTAAAGCAAACTGGTTGGGCCTTCGGGCTAGGTTATATCCAGCATCTTGATGGAAATGACCATGCAGTGGTTGAGGCTGGCTATCGGCTTGGTGAGGCCTTTTGGGACTTTAATGTGTCAATAATGCTTGTCAACTTCAGGTTCATTCGTCCCGGGACTTATGTCGGGAGGTGCAATTCTGCCCACATCTCCTGTGCAGGCAATGTGTGACACTGCCCAGGGGTTAATATAGCCCGGTGGTGGCGGTGGGAACCAGTTGTCACTGGAATTTATTTTTGTTTACTTGAAAGAAGTCTTTGCCTTGTGGGTCTTCTACGGCTGCTCCATATAAAAGGGTGCATCCAACATTTGACATTCGAAAACCTCGAATGGGTGGAAATTAGCGAATATTCTCTCCTCCTTTCCATCATGATTATACTTGATGCACTGGTGCAACGTGGACGGCACCACCAAGTTCTCATGCAACCAAGGGCAACCAAGCAGCACCTTGTATGTGGTATTGGAATTGATGACATGGAACTGGACTTTGATAGTGAAATCCGCCATGAAAAGAATAAATTCTGCCACGCCGAGTGGGGTTTCACACTTCTGATTAAAGCCAACGATCCGCATATCCCCAACTTTATCGAGGTGCACATTAAAATAGTATTTTTGATATATTCTGTAAGGAAGTATGTTGATGGCTGCACCCGAGTCTATGAGAATCCGGCTTAGTGGTTGGCCGTTCAATTGCCCCCTCATATACAAGGGTCCGTTGTGACTGAGAGTAGGTAGCAGCATGTCTTCCTCGGTGAAGGTCACATTCACCCCCGATAGTACTTCGGCGAGGCAGCTCTCATATTGAGTAGGTGTCATGCCCCGAGCTTTTAATACAGCAGAAGACATCTTGAGAAACGTGAACAACCGGCATGGTAAGCCTCTTGCAAGCAAGAAAAACTAGAGTGCAATAACAATCACACATAAGATGCAATTGCACAATAATTTATTCAAACCTTCACTTTTTTAATAATAAGAATGATCCAAATACATCAACTATTCAACTTTCTTAAATCTATTTGACTCAATAAAGAGAAAATTACATGAACTCGATCTAAACATTATTGACTTCCTAAGTCTTCTCTCAATCTTATGTGACTTTCATTCGCTCTCGGACCCATCACTTGAATAACTCGAATTCGAATCTGAACTACTTGCATCTCCTGGAAAGATTAGAAAATAGGTAACGAGCACACTTGCCCAGTAGGTATCTTCGCATCAACATGAAGGCAATATTAAAGTGATTAGCATTTTTGGCTCTAAAGAATAAAGTAAAATCAGGTGAATGCGATAAATCACGTGAATAAACCAAAGTAACAAGACATGATCAAGTTAAGATATGATTGAGCAAGCAGGATCAAGCAAGAATGTAATTATGGCCTTCATGAACAAGAAGGTAATGAGAATGTACTAGCAAGTCAAGCAAGAATGTACTATTTACTTAGTAACAAGTACTTCATGAATTTCTGTGGATATTTTCACTTCACGAGTCATGGATAATTTCACTTATTTATAAGGAAAGTACTCCCAGTGCAATGCAACGCCAGTAGCATCATACCCCATTGTTTATAATAGTATGTTTCTGACAATCAGCCGAGGGAACTAGCATAGATCCCTTGAACACAATCAGTGCTCGAACCGCATCTTCAAGTATAAATCAAGCTACTTCCATGTATATAGCAATAAAGTTGGTCACGCATGTAATAGGTTCAATAAGTGTTCAAGACTCAATGTCAATAATAAGAATGCACCAAATATAGATTTATGAGTTCAAGAAATGCATTAATAACTAAGTTATGCCTTGGAGAAAATTCGACAGCATAACGGTACATTCTTTATGTTTCATACTTTATCTTAGATGTCTTTGAATAATGTTACAAGTCCTAGACTATCATTAGTCAATCTAGGATCATAGGATTATTAACCCTTGGGTCAAACCTTGGGTTAACAATATTCAAAAAACTTAGCGGTCTATAACTGGGCCGCTATATTGATATGGCGGTCTGATATTGGGCCGCTAGAGTAGGCTGAATCCAGAAAGAAATCTTTTTGGACTCAGAGAATTTGGCGGTCAGATACTAGACCGGTAAGGGGCCTTAGCAGTTGAGTATTGAACCGTTACATGACAGAATTCCGAAAACATCAGTAGTGCTTTCTAGACAATTTGGGCTTTAATGGTACAACCAACTCGGCGTCCTAGTGAGAATCCCAGGCTCGCGGAGAATTACGGAGGCCTTGAAACAAGATTTCCTAGTCCATTGGAAGGAATATCCAAAGGAGAGGTTATCAAGTTCAAGATTATGTTCCTATAGTGCAAAAGTGTAACTAATGGTTATATACCGGAATATATGCCATGTACTTATAGAAATGACTCCAAGATAAGAAGAGAATTTGTAATAGTAATAAACCAATCTATGAACCACATTTATTATCACTCTTGAAAGATGTATTTAATACAACGTATAAGTTTTGACATGAAGTTAGCATAAGCTTTAAAATAATTCCAAGTATGATAAAGAACATGAGATCACTATCATGAATCAGTAATTTAAAACTCAGAACAATGAAATACCATTAAAATAGGTTAGAACATAGTTAACTAGGCTTACTTATAAGTTAATGGGCTGTTCTTAAATCTATTCGGGTTGACAGAAAACAGAACATTGGCGGTCTGATATAGAGTCGTTACAGACAGCTTGGCGGTTTATCGTAAGGCCGCCAGAGGGACTTTAACGGTCTATCTATGGTTCGTCAGAGATTTCATAAAAATTGAGTTTACAAAGTGTCTAGCGGTTTATCGTAGGGCCGCTACACAAGGTTTACGGTCAAAGACTAGGCCGCTAGAGAACGTCTGACAGTAAAACTAAAATAAGAAGAACTATGTCTAAAACACATCATGTCTGGAAATCAACATGTGTAAACTTCCCTATCATGATAGAACGAAGATTAAGCTAACAATATGCATAGGATTCGTGTATTATGACAAAGGGAATTATCTTAGTTCATTAGGGCTAAGAAAGATGCATGGATGTATAGATCCAATTAAAACATGAAATTCTCCGTATACAATACATGAAATCAAGTGCAATAAGAGGGCTTTTAATCCTAACATGATAATTTAGCCATTCATGAGATGACCTACCTTTGCTAAGTCTTCTAGGCTTTGAATTTGATGTTGGAAGTCGACCCTTAAGACTGCACTTTCTGTTGTAAATCAGTAACTTCACGTCCTAATATCTCTTGATCCACTTGACCTAATGACGTAAAACTTGGAGGGTAAGAAGTAGATACTAAGGGGAACAAAAAGTTCTAAAGGCACTAATGCTAATTACCTCGATTTGGTTCTCTAATCCCTCGATCTTCACCGGACTTTCGCTCAGTTTCCTTGGTCGCTAATGTGGAACCAGCAACTTTGCAGGCTTCTATCTCCTTGTGTACTTGATATCCTAGCATGAAATTTTGAGGGATGTTAGTACTATGTATTGGGAATAAAAACTTCTAAATAACTTACCCAAAACAATACCTTCTTACATTGATTCCACGCGAGCCAAATGTAAGGGTCATGCAGGTCAAAACTAGGTCCTATTTATAGAGTTTTAGCTAGGGTTCGAGGATTAGAACGATCCTAGAGTCCTTATTAAATGTTAGATCGACTTCTGAGAGTCCTTAGCATGTTTACTAGCCTTCCCATCTCGATCCCTAGATGATAGAACCTTAAAAATCCAATCTTTTTGCTCTTTCTTCTACTCACGGAACTGACATAATGTAGCGGTCTAGGACTAGTCCGTCACAAGTCTTTTAGCAATTTTATGATAGACCGCCAAGGTCATTGGGCGTCGAATTTGAATTGATTCAAACTCTTTTATTCTATTATCCACTAAATTATCTTATTAAAGGGTATTTATCCCTGTATTACGTGAATAAGCTAGTTAATCTTTTAAAATATGGGCCAAACTTCATGGGCTTGGTCCTTTAACCTTTTGGGCTTTATTCAAATAGGCTAGGTTAATTGTTCATCATACTTGGGCCTTAATAATGATTCATTTATTAATTCATTTAGGCCTTTGTAAATTCTAGAAAATTCCTAGAAATAAATTATAAAATTTTGGGTCATTACAGCAGGCGTCTGTAGGGCAGTAATAATTGCTTGCCAGGATTCTTCACTTAGAGATAGAATCTCCTAGATGATTAATCTTATGGAGAGCTTTATTAACAGCTTCACTACTCAGCTTACGGCCTGAACATTTGACAGTTTCATCTCCTCCGCCCATCTCGGTTTGGAGGAGTCTTGTGCAGTGGCCCTAGATGGACCTGCTTCATTGGACCCTGGGTCCGATTCTTCTTGTAGTGCGGAAACGTCGCCTGACTGCCCCTTGATATCATTGCTGGCTTGCCATTCTATTCTTTTGGGTGGAAAAAGGGGTGCCGAGGTGGAGGGGAGATGCCCCCAGATGAAGGGCTGGCCTCCCGACATAGTTGCTTGCCCTTGGATATCTTCAGGAATTCTAGGAAGGGGGGGAGTGCTGCTAGTTCTCCCAGCCTGACTGTACAACCCTAGCGGAGGTGGGACTTGGACTCCCTTGACCTCCGGCGCTGGTGTCTGATAAGGTTGCTCACCTATAAAGATGATGCTATGATTAGCAGGCGGTGGGCGTGTTGGGGCTGGTGCGAAGGATTCAGAGGGGGGGGGTGAATGAATCTATCCTTAAAATTTTTGCCCAATTGATAAATTTGATCACTCGAGGATACAGAATTGAAACGAACTAAGTTCAATCAAATCTGAAAGACTAGTGCGTTTAATCAAACAAAGAACGTGCAGTCAATTGGCTCACTGGACATAGAAAGACAGATCGAGCCTAAGCATTCATCTAGCGGAAGCAAGCAGTAAGCATTCAAACCACAGTGCACGAAGGAATTTTTAGGTGGTTCGGTCCACAGACCTACGTCCACCCCACACTCAAACCCGAGTGTGTCTTCCCGCTGACTCACAGCTTGAACGGCTAGGTCTCACAGCTTGCCTACAAACAGCTGAGCATCACAGCTTGCTGTCCGAGGTATCCACCTCGCTCGCTGAGCAACACAGCTTGCTGTCCGAGGTATCCACCTCACCTGCTGAGCAACACAGCTTGCTATCCAGAGGAATCCTCCTCTGCAATGCTGAGCAATACAGCTTAGCTCTGCTGACTAACAGCTTGAATAAAGGTTCAAAAGAAAAAAAAATATGGTAAAACACAGCGACAGAAAGCTGTATACGATGATAGCACAAATGTGACTCCCATGGAGCTGACTAGATTGGATATGATCCAGATTCCAGTAGTGACAGATCTTCAGATGAAGCTTCTCTTCTTCTCCTCTGACTCTCTATCTCTCTCTCTATCTTTCTTCTTCTTCTTCGTTTCTTTTCTTCTCTGCTACTCTCTCTTCTTCTCTTTTTCTCTTCTTCTGGATCGTGCAGGCTCTCTCTCTAACTTTCTTCTTCTTTCAGATAAGTTCCCCTGCTTCGATCACGCTGCTCCTCTGGAAGAAGCTTCTTATTTATAGTACAGTGAACAGATAGGGCGTGTGCTCTCCATGATTCCCGCCCAAGAGCCTAGACCACGTGGCAGCATTTCAGCTCACTGCATTACACGTGTCATGATCCTGAGCCATCTCCATTCTTGGATCACGTGCCCTTATTAAGCACCTCGAGCAGTAGTCCTGTCAGATTAGGCTTGTTATTAGTGTAAATTAATCTGAAAGGAAAGAAAGGATGCATTGAGTAAGTTTGATATTTGAACTGAGCATGTACATACTTTATAGCGTGTAATGCAGTATGCATATAATAAAGTATGCACATTGATGATGAACGCACGGGCATGCCATCAACGAGTGTACAGACTTTGTGTGCAATGTACAACCAATGTGCAGACTTGCTATGCCTAGAGTTTAAGCATGAATGCATAATGCACAAACTATGCGTGTGCATGTGTAGACTTTGAGTGCATGACACTGCCTTACGTATGTATGCAACAGAATGTATAGACTTTGAATGCCAGGTGAAGAGTGTACAGACTTTGTCTTGAAAGATGCACAAATGCATATAGGAAAGTATGTACAATGACAATGAGTGCTCAGGCATGCTATCAAGGAGTGTATTGACTTAGTGTGAATGCGACACCAATGTACAGACTTTGAACGTGTGAAATATAGTTTGCATCTATCAAAGTATGCACAGCAAAGATGAATGCTCAGGCAAGCTGTCAAAGAATGTACAGACTTGCGTGCCAGAAACAAGACAATGTACAGACTTGCTACCTAGCATTTAAGAATCAATGCATCATGTATAGACTTGCTTAAATGACGCATGGACATAACAGCAAAGACTGTGCAGACATTGTATATGCATGAAACAACCGAATGTACTGACTATGTATGCATAATGAACATGCATCGACTTCGAAATAAAGCGACTGACGAATGCATCGATGCAATGTATGCAGGAGAACTAACAGTGCAGTCTATTTACCAGATCATGCATCGACTATATGACGTGCAACAACAGTTAATGTACCGATGCAAACTACACTTGTTATGCAGGAACTAGAGTTGCACCAATGCAGAGACAGACAATGCAATGAGATGAATGTGCTCACTCTCAAATCAATCAATCATGCTCATAGTGCTTGCTAACATCAAAACAATCCATACTCATAGTGCTTGCTGACTTCAAAACCATAGGGGCACAACAATCTCCCCCTTTTTGATGATGGCAACACTATGAGTCACTATGAGACACACAGATCCAAGCTATTCTCCCCCAAAATGAAGTATGCCAGATGAGCACTAGAAGAATAAAATATAAGAGCTCCCCCTATCAAAATGAATGAATGACTACTCTCCCCTTAAATGTAGATGACCCAGAACTCCCCCTGAAGTGCAGGAATAAACTCTGATTATCCAATGAAGCAAACTGAAATCGTCCATCACAGAATAAAGCAGGTGGAAAGTCCACAGAATCAGAACTGGTTATAGAAACAAGATGGAAGATTCCAACAATGTGGAGAGTAGATCATCTCAGGAATCAATCAACTAATAAGAGAGGATTGTCAACTAAGTTCATGTTGATCGAGTTGTCAGGGGTGAATCAGATCATGAGGGATTTTAAGGCATGCACTACTACAATAAGTCTTAACATGAATAGACTCTCCCATCATAGAGGGTTATGAATTGGCAACTTGACCAACCTGATTTAATTATGATGTATACCAAATTTATCAATTAAACTCAATACTTATATCTGAATTCAAGTTTTAATAAGGTGAACCAAATGATCAGATAACACTCAGGACCAATCATCTTTATCTTACACGCATGATCTCAAAGACTTCTTTGAGAGTTACACAGATTAGTGTTGAGATTAAACATTTTTACAAGAGCATGAGTTGACAGAATTTGAAAGATATTTTCATTTGAAGCACATTATACTTTTCCTGAGCAATTTAAGTTAATCAACACCTTTTTACGTGAGGCACAACACGTCTCAGGTGAAGTGACCCAGTTACTCAGTGTGATAACTGTCATTGCCTCTCAACATTGAGACCAGAGTTAGCAATAGAAATGTCTTTTTACGTGAGTGTTGACACCTGAAATATAATCAAGAATAAAGATGGGACCGAAGAGAAGATTGAATCAGAAATGAAGATCCCAAGGATTCCTGCAAAGCCAGAACTACAGAAGAGTCGTCACTAAAACTATCATCCGGCTGAAGCCCTCCCCGGTCGAGCTGATGTCCGGTGTTGTCATCACCCAGATGGCAGTGCTAATAAAGAATTGTAGTCTATTGACTGATGAAAACCTCCAGAAATGTTCTGATGAGACTATGTCAACTTACCAACTAAGAGGCCTTCTCCTGTTCTGACAGGTTCGAGGGATTAGCAAATGAAAGGGCAGGTTGTGCATCTTTGACAGCTCAAGCCCGCTGATGAGAGGAATCAAAACATTAAAGGCCCTAAATAGGTCCATGAGTGTGGCGCCGGGAGCTTCTCACCAAGGCCCAAAGCCCATGAGGGTGGCGTCGGGAAGCTGGACTCTTGGTGCCGGGAAGCCTCCGCATTCGCCTAGGGCGCGTCGAGGTTGCTCAAGCCGAGAAGCGGGTGCTGTGCCTATAAAAACCCCATTTTCCTCGACATCAAAATAGATAGAAGAAAAATGGCAATAGAACAAGAGAGGATCAGATAGAGAAAGCCATCGAAGAGAAGAGAAGAGAGATATATTCAGATAGCCAGATAACAAAAGAGAGGAGAGAAGAGAAGCTGCTGCCGAGGTCGAAGGAAGGAGAAGGTGTGTTGTAAGGGTAGGGAGGGGAGTCAATGCTCCACCCTCCCCCTTTGTTATCTTTTCTTCTCGCTTTTCCTTTCTCTGATGTATAGCTTTGATTACGTTTTTCGCTTTCAAAGTGAAGAAATCTCCCTGTTGTCAAGGAGACAGTGTACCCGTCTCTTTTCTTTCTTTCCTCCCGTTCTACCTTTGTGAACGATGTAAGCAATGAAATAGTGAAATTGATTTTGCGATTGACCCGCCAAACTGGCGATGGTTAGGTCTTTCTCTTTTTGCTTCCTCGGAATATACGTTGTCCTCTATGTGTGTTAGTTCTTCCGACGCTTAGAACTCGGGCGATTTCTTGCGCTTACGCACATGCTTGTTTCAAAAGGGGCGGACGCAGAAGAGCCCCAATCCTCACTTCTGTGGATCATTGGGCTTTGTCCTCCTTCCCCCTTTATGACGTCGATGGCATTGGCGCTGTGAGGTTCTTCTGTTTTCTTTTGAGTTCCCCAAGCCACTAAGTCATCACAGGAATCAGAGACAGTCATCTCTTGATCTCCTGGACGACTGGCGACATAAAAATAAAACATATCTCCAAAGGGTTGTAAACGGATGATGACCTCGATCCCTCACTAAACTATACCCCTCTTCAATCCCTATTTGCATCCCAACTCTGCCTCAATCGAAGCCTAAATCTCAAAAACCCTCAGAATAGAGCTCCGTAGAAACCCTGAAAACCCTGAAAAATTCCCGGCGCTCCTACCTTCCCAGGGTGGAACCTCCCCGGCACGGTGAATAGCTCCCGACGTGACACTTTGGGCGCCGAAAAGCCAGGCCGAGAACCTACTTCTATGCACCAAGAAGCCCCCTTAGCCACGCTCCTACCTTCCCGGCGCGGAGCCTTCCCGGTGCCGCGAATAGCTCCCGGCGCGGTGATTCGCGCGCCGGGAACCCCTTTGCGCCGAGAACCCTTATCTATATGATAAGCTACGCCGAGAACCTCTGTTTGCCCCCTCATTCTAATTTCCGACCACTCCATTGTGCCCGTCTAGGGGATACTCATAGGTCATCATGCACGACTCATGAGACAAATTAATGGGGAATGGCCTTCCCCTACATTACTTCGTCCAGAGCCGGATTCATCCACAACCCCGTAAACTTAAGGAGCTCTGCCGCTGCATAAGCTCTAGTGGTTTCCGAGGGAACATCAAACGCTGCTATGGGCATGTACATGATTTGGGGGGGCTAGTGCTCCTTTCCTTCGGCTTTCATCCCGGCACTCCGTGGATGATCGCCTATCTCTCCCCGGGCATGATCCGAGTTAAGGGGAGATGCTGCCGAAATCTGATTTAACGACATTAACCCCGACGAGCCAAGGAAGTGTCGCCGATACACGCCCCATTTGGCTTCCTCTCTTAGGGGGAAATAAATGTTTGGAGTACCCGGCCGATTAGATATATCGGAGGAAAAAGGCCCTAATGATTATCCAGATTCCGTCCCGCCACTGCGTGGGCAGTCTCCTATCCCTACTCGGCATAGTCCAAGATAGTGGGGGATGTGCTACCCGATTTAATTCATTAAATTCAACAAGTTTGCCACTTACTCATTCTTTTCTTTATATATATGGCATGAAATCTTTATTATGCACATTAGTGTCTTTGATCGCCTTCCGAGGCCTCCTGTCTTTGGCGTTTAATCAAGGGTTGCCTTTCTTAGGAGGGGCGTAATTAACGCCATAGCCCTTACGGTATGGCGGACTTTTGGTCCAGACACGATCACTCACAATCGACTGGCTGAGTCAGATCGAGCGCACAATAAAACTGTCACTCCGGTGACTGGCACGCCTAATATTCCAACAAATCAAAAAGATAAATTTAAATAAATAATAATATTATGAAAAGAATAAAATACGTCCCCACAAGCTGGCACGCCTGGTGGGACCTAGTCTCCCTTCATCTCTACCCCAAAGCAGGAGGCCCGGCGGCCTCTCTCAAAATTCTAACTGTGTGTTAATCTTACTCGCAGAAACTACAAATGGAGACTGGACTGGTTGCTGTTCACTTTGGCCAGCAGGTGGTTGATGGCCACATCCATGGAGGGTACCTGGCGGTACCAATGGAGTTCGGATCCATGCCTCCGGCGGTGGGTCTGCCCAACTGCTTGGGCCTAGTGTTTGTCGACCTGCTACAAGTCGACAACAAAGCTGGAAACATCGCCGCGGTAGAGGCCACAGTGGCACCAAGAGCTGAAGAGAAGAAGACGGCGGTTGCTCCCACTGTCGTTTCTTGCTTTGTCCATCACATGGGGATGAAGACTGCTGTCTCTGCCACTGCTGGTAAGAGAAGGAGAAACAACCGGAAGGACCGGTTTGCTGCAACTGGAGGTCATCTCTCGGCCTCAGGAAAAACTATGATGGTTGGGAACATGAGGGTGAACCTCAACGGCCGCCCCATGGATGCACGGCCTGACAGGGTCATTCCATCAGTCCATACCAACAACAGATTCCAGCCGTTGGCCACCAGAAAGGCCAACTGGGAAAACAAGGGAAAGCAGCCGCTGGCGCCTAGGCCGGCTAAGTTTAAACAAGTCTGGATGCCGAAGAAGGTTCAGAGCCGGGCACCAACTCAAGAAGAGGATGTTGCTGTCACCCGCCCTAGAGCTGGGGGCAGGAAATATGAAAGGGAAGAAGAATATGTTGCTACTGTCCGCCCCAGGGCCGGGGGTAGGAGATGGGAGAAGAAGGAGAAAGACATTGCTATCACTCACCCCTGGAGGAGGGGCGGAGATCTTCAAAAGAAAGATAAAAGGAGAATGGAGGAAGTTGTTTCTGTTGCTGCTCCGCAGAGACTCAGGGCCTACGCTAGACATGCCGATGTGTTCAGATACCCCAAGTCAAAGTACTCGGCTGCTCAAGTCTCGAGGCTGGCCTATCAGCCGAAGACTCAAGAGAGGCTGTTGCCCCGTTCAGAGTTACAAGGGCACAGTCAGGAAGAGATGAACCGGGTGGTTCAGGATTGCTTTCATTGCCTAGGGAACTCCTCCCTGGGGCAACGAAGACTATCTTGTGCCTTGGGCACTATGGGGGAAGAGGAAGAAGTCCCAGAAGAAGTGATGCTGGAGGTTTCATCCTCAGACTCCAATGACTATGAAGATGGCCGCGGAGCCAGATATAAGAAAGATATCTACCAGGAAGTGGGAAAAGAAAAGAGAATGTCTGTATTTGATCGTCTGACATATCCCGAACAGGTCAAGAGAAGAGTTCGCAAGCAGAGAGGAAAAATGCAGATTCTTACTTGCAATATGGCCGGCGTCGCCGAAAGATATGGTATGTTACCAAGTCAACCAGAAGAATTGATCAGACTGGCGCACAGACCGGGTGCAGTCACAAGAAGAAGCAAAGCAGCGAAAGACAAGATAGTAGCTGCTAATCAAGGCAACCTCTCGGCCGTCAATGAAGCCCGAACAATCACCACGATGACAGTAAATGTGGTGACTGCTGAAGAAGAAGATAATCCTCTCTTAGACCCCGCTGAAGGGACTTCAGGAGAGATGCAAATTCCAACAGCCATAGATCCCATGATCCAGATGATGTTCATGAGATATCAGCAGGAAATCGATTCTCTCAGGAGACAGTTGAATGAGAGAAATGAACAGACACCTGTTTCTAAGCAGGCCGAGCCAGCAGGGCAGACTTCCAGCTCAACCGAGGTAGCCATCCCAACCGTTCCTCATCTGAATAGTGAAGGCCGGGTGCCAAATCAGCCTCTTCCACAACAGGTGGCGGCCCAGCCCTCTGCATCTCAAACGCAGTCTGCTGTGCCAGCATCTCAGCCGACGCTGCATACAACGGTCATGATGACCCCTTTTAGCCATAAGCAGGCATATTTCTTTCCGGAACCAGTGGATCCAGCTGTGGCAAACAAACTGATGATCGAAAAGATTGTCGAGATGAAGCTGTCTGAGAAAGTCGGGGACGATTCTGGTACCTATGATGTCTACAAGGTACCGTACCCTGCACATTATGTTGCCAAGAGACTACCACCAGGCGTCAGCAAGCCACCGAAGTTTGAAAAGTTCAATGGCCAAGGCTCTCCCAGGGAGCATATAGCCTATTACACTATAGTTATGGGCGACCTGGCGGCTGATGAAGCATATTTACTGAAATTCTTTGGCTCGTCCCTTACAGGGTTAGCCTTTGAATGGTACTCCAGCTTGCCAGCTGGGTCGGTAGCTGACAGGCCCGATATGCAGCGGAAATTCCGAGACAGGTTTCATGTCACAGAAAGAGAAATCACAATAGCCGAACTGTATGCATCCAGACAGAAACAAGATGAGACCGCCTTAAATTATATAAAAAGATGGAGGAATCTGGCTATGAGATGCAGGCGACCTCCCCATCAAGAAGATGCAGTACAAATATGCAAACAGAATCTTAGAAGGGAGGTGCTGGAAAAGATGATCGGGGCAGATGTCAGAACATTTGACCGGTTAAATAACATAGTGGCAGAGGTCGAGACGTTCCTATCTAAGCGTCCGGCCGCTAATGCCCCTGCTATGCAAAAAGGGAAAGCTGCTGACCGACGACCATCACATTCAGAAGCCAACACTGTTGATTTCGGAACCTTTGAACAACAGAAAGAAAAAAATAAGGCAACTGATGCTCCTCCGCCGGCAGGCCCAGCGGAAATGAAAGAAAAGGTCTCCCTAAGGAACAAGATGAGAAAGGCATACTCATTCCCCAAAGAAAAGATGGGTGCACTGTTTAATTGGGCTTATAAGTTCAACAAAGTAACATTACCCGAACCAAAGAGACCCGCTGATGCAGCAAAGAAAGATGACCCGCTGTTCTGCCCATATCACCGGGCACTGGGGCATGCTATAGAAGACTGCTATGTCTTCAAAGATGTTATGGAGAGTATGTTCAAAAGGGGTGAACTGCAGTTGGGAGATTACCAGGTGAACCCTCCACGCCCCCATGAACCTCCAGCGCTGAGGATGGCTGCAAATATGATTTCTGTATATCAGCAGTTACCCGAAGAGGCTGTTGAAAAATGCACTAGGCACACTTATGAGGCATGCTTCCTTACCCCATTAAGGGATCAGGAGGGGTGGCAGTCAAAGCCGGTGAAGACCAGAAAGAGGACACCTGTTGCCGGAACAATTGGACCATCCATTCGGAATGCCACTCCGGAGCCGGGTCCACCTCCAGTAAAGCCGATTTGGCATGTAACTGAGACAAAGCCGGTCATCCGAATCCCCACCTACAATCGGAGGAGGCAGGCTCCGCTTCCCACACATAAAGAAATAAGTCCTGAGGCAAAACGTCTCCAACAGTACATCAATGGGCTCGATGAATATGAGCAGACTGAGCCAAAGCCCCTGCTGGTAAAAGATTGTATACTCTGGGAGCAGCTGGAAGAATTGACCATTGAAGAAAAACCAGAGGAAAAATAGGAAAAAGACGAGACTGAACCTTTCTGGGGGCAAGAGCCGGCAAAGCCAAAGCACCAGAAGAAGAAAAGGCAGCTAAAGAGCAGAAGAGAGAAGAAAGTCATGACAGTACACTGCAATACCCTCTGAGTGCTGTTCACCTTGCCTAGGGAAGATGAGGATGCAGAAGCATCGGCCACACCATTGGAAGCCAACCATGCTGAAGCTTCAACCTCGGCGCATGCTACCCGTTCTGGGAGAAGATGGGGACGTCCCCCGCCAGCCAATCACAATATCATTTTCAGGGGAGAGCAACCTTATCAGATACCAGAGTCGGAAGTGCGAGGTGTCCAGATTCCTGCTCCTGCTAGTTTATACCAAGAAGAGAAGAAAGGAGATGGAGCTCCGTCATTCCTTGAATTCCTATCCAGTTTAGAGGGTGAAAAGCCGGTACAAGCTACACCAGTCAGAAGTAAGAAGCGCCAGCAGTCAACGGCTCTGAAGCCTAAGCAGGGTGAGGGAGGAGAAAAAGATCCCCCAGCGACACTAAAGGCCATCTTTACAGAAGAAGCCCCTCAAGAAACCAACCAAGAAGCTGAGACAAGAAGTGGGCAGGTAATGCCGCAAGCACCTCGGGAGCCTCCAAAGCCCCGCTGGGCAGAAGAGATGCGGCTCTCCAATGTCCGGGTAGGCAGCCGAATTATGAAAATGCTGAAGAAGCTCCCCACCAGATTCTCTATATGGGAAATTCTTTCCTTGAGCGAGGATGCCCGCCAAGCAATTATCGATGCTCTACAGTCGCCAGCACAGTATGAAGCACTACTGATGGAAATCAATTCTGGGCCAGCAGTCACTTTCACTGAAGATGACATGTTGATTCCAAATCCCAATCACAACAGGCCGCTATACATGAGAGGACATCTCAACTACCAACCATTGAGCCGGATATTGATAGATCCAGGGGCTGCTGTAAACATTCTGCCGTACCGCATCTATCAGAAGTACTACTTCGATGTGCACCTCACCAAGGTCAGAGACATGAAGATCGCGGGCTTTAACCAGAAGTGTGAGGCACCTTTGGGGGTAGCAGATTTCAACCTCACACTGGGGGACCTCACTACTGTGGTGCGATTCTATGTGATCGAGTCTAACACCACATACAAGGCTTTGCTGGGCGACCGTGGCTACATGAATACCAGATAGTGCCATCCACATTGCATCAGTGCATTAAATACTGTCATGATGGTAAGGAAGAAAGGGTATTCACAGATCTGCACCCCTTTGAAGTCTTCGAGTGTCACATGCTCGATGCGTCCTATTATACGGACATTCTACAAAAAGACAAGAGGAAAGAAGCTGTGCCTAGCCGGAAGGAGTCGGCAGCAAAGATAGAGGATTGGCCTCCGCCACCATCACGGGGCTGTATTAAGGAGCATGAGGTATCCCATATCTCCCATGTTGGGGATTTCGCACGGATTGCACCTCCGAGCATTCATCCCGATGATACTGATGAAGAAATGAAAGAAAAATACACACAAGTCGGGGTTCCGGAGGGGTTAGTCAAGTCCGTCGCCAGTTTGGAATGCCAGACGGTGCTGCAACTCAAGATTATGGAGGTCCCTCGCTTCTACGAGCCTCCTATCATATTCTACACCGGGGAGCCCGTTGAGGAGGATGATCAGGACTGCATGATCCCTGAAGAATCCACAGGCCGAATGGTGCCAATCACAGGCTTGGACTACACCACACAGAGGGTCTCGCAGATGTTCTCCAGAATGTAGATGCCTTCGCTGCAGCCCATCACCCAGAAGAAAGCATTCCAGGGGCTTTGGGATCCGCCCCAGAACAACAAGGAATTAATGAAGATCACCCAGCACCCGGGATTGGGCTACACTCTACAAGAATACTATGAGGCCGAGGTAGATGTCATCTCCACCTTCTTCTCACATGAAGATCCTCCTGGGATGGGTTATGACGATTACCCCTCAGAAGATGAAGAGATTATATACCAGTCTATAATGGATGATGGGCCTTCCAATAGCCAACCAGGGGTAGAAAAGTCTGATGAAGCAAATGTGTGCCGGTGTTGGGAGGAGCTGTCTTGCAAAGAAGATCTGTTCCAGGCCGAAGCAAAGTTTGACACAGGAACCCCAGATGAAGACCGAATTTCTGATGATACAAGAGAATGCTTAGAGTTTCGACGTATTCTGGAAGAAGTTCGAGCTCTGCAAAATATAGATTCCCCAGAGGAGTTTACGCCAGTAAAGCCTCCGGAAGTGGAAGACCTGATCTTTGAGCCGTACACGGAGCCAATCATATCTCACGGACAAGCTGAACAAAGTCGAATGGTTTCTACCTTGTATGATGAGTCATCATCGACCGGGGTCCGGCATGAAGAATTAGAGAATTCTGAGACTGAAGAAGACTATATCCTGGGAGGTTTTGTCGATTTGCAGGAGGCTCCGCCTGAAGCTGAAGATGGTGGCCATGCCACTATTGATGAGCTCGTAGAAGTAAACTTGGGGATAGAAGAGGAACCAAGACCAACCTTTCTTAGTGTTCTGCTAGAGCCGAAGGTCCGAGAACATTACATACAATTTCTGAGGGAGTTCAAAGACTGCTTCGCTTGGACGTATGATGAAATGCCAGGATTAAACCCCGATGTAGCACAACACCTGCTGGCGATCAATCCAGAAGCCAACCCCATAAAACAGCCACCCAGGAGGATGCGACCTGAGCTGATCAACCAAATCAATAAAGAGGTCGACAAGCTTATTGATGTTGGCTTCATCGAAGAAAATCAGTACACCACATGGCTGGCGAACATAGTGCCCGTAAAGAAGAAAAATGGGCTGATCAGAATATGCGTTGACTTCCGAGACCTTAATAAGGCTTGCCCGAAGGATGATTTCCCAGTGCCAATTACTGAAGTAATGATTGATGCAACCACTGGTCATGAAGCCCTGTCATTTATGGACGGTTCATCCGGATACAACCAAATTTGGATTGCTGAAAGAGACAGAGTACACACTGCATTTCATACTCCAAAAGGAATATTCCACTACAAAAGAATGCCGTTTGGCCTTAAGAATGCCGGCGCTACCTACCAAAGAGCCATGACAAAGATTTTTGATGGTTTGCTCTTCAAGAAAGTGGAGTGCTATGTTGATGACCTGGTAGTGAAAACCAGAAAGAAAGAAGACCATCTGCAGGACCTGAGGATAGTATTTCAAAGGTTGCGGAAATACGAGCTGAAGATGAACCCTATGAAGTGCGCCTTTGGCGTGACCAGCGGAAAATTCCTTGGATTCATTGTCCGGCACAGGGGTATTGAGATTGATCCGTCCAAGATCAAGGCTATTCAAGAACTCCCTCCACCGAAGAATCTGGCTGAGCTAAGGTCTCTGCAAGGGCGTCTGGCCTACATCCGCCGATTTATATCAAATTTGTCAGGTCGGTGCCACCCCTTTCATAAGCTCATGATGAAAGATGTGCCGTTCCTGTGGGACGACGGATGCCACGAGGCTTTCGAAAAGCTGAAGAAATATCTCAAGGCCCCTCCGGTATTGGGGGCACCAGTCAAGGGTAGCCCTCTAATCCTCTATATAGCAGCCACACATTGTTCGCTGGGGGCAATGTTAGCACAAATAAATGAAGAGGGAAAGGAGCAAGCCTTATATTACCTTAGCAGAAGGTTGGTCAGAACTGAAGAAAGCTATACTTACATAGAGAAGACCTGCTTGGCACTGGTTTTCGCTGTTAAGAAGCTCCGACACTATATGCTGTCACATGAGATCAGATTGATATCTGCAGCAGATCCGCTCAAATACATATTGACTCAGCCGGCACTCAAAGGTCGATTAGGCAAATGGGCTGTAATTCTGATGGAGTTTGACATCACTTATATACCTCAGAGGGATATAAAGGGTCATGCTGTGGCTGATTTCTTTGCAGAGCACCCTGTGCCAGAAAATGCTATGCTGGAGACCGAGCTCCCTGATGATGAAGTGCTCGAAGCATTCCAAACCCAGCCAGTCATGTGGTAGTTATATTTCGATGGAGCATCAAGGATGGAAACTGATTCCAATGGGAAAACCAGAATCCGTGCAGGGGCCCGTATTATGCTGAAATCGCGAGAGGGAGAAGTATTACACACCTCATGTTCCATAAACAGTGTTCCATAAACAAGCCTTGCACCAACAATGAAGCTGAATATGAAGCTATGATAATTGGTCTCCAGATCACCCTCAGTATGGGCATTCGGATGCTTCAGGTATTCGGTGTCTCCATGTTAGTAATAAAACAAATACAAGGGAAATTTGAAGTGCGAAAGCCAGAATTGAACCCCTATTACCAAAAGGCTATGTGCCTCATGGCGAATTTCTATCACATTGAGCTCAATCATGTGGGCTGGGGACATAATGCTCAAGATGACGCACTAGCGAAGCTGGCCAGCTCACTATCAGTCCCGCGAGATGAGACGCTCAACATTATTGTCATGAATAGGCGGCAAGTCCCCAGCATGCTGGAAGCGTGTCCTGAAGAGTATGAGATTGATGCCGTTGACAGAGTACAGGCATCTGATTGGAGACAGCACCTACTGCAGTGGTTCCTACACCAACAACTACACAAGAACAAAGAAGAAAGAATGAAACTCCTAAGGGTTAAAGATTCCTATGAATGCAGAAATGGAACTTTGTTCCAAATTATGGCGGACGCCTGCAAGAAGATTTTGCTTCGCTGTCTGTCTACTGAAGAAGCTTGGCAAGCGATGAAAGAGATACATGCTGGAACAGTAGGTGCACACCAGGCTGGGCCTAAAATGAAAATTGAAATCAAAAAGCTGAGTTATTATTGGCCCGCTATGTTTAAAGACTATTGCCAGTTTACAAAGTCATGCCAGAAATGTCAGGAGCATGCCGCTGTACCTAGGAGGCTTCCTGTAACTCTACACCCAACAATTCCCAACTGGCCTTTCGCTTAGTGGGGAACTGATGTAGTCGGGCCACTACCGACTTCTTCAGCTGGACACAAGTACATCCTGGCTATAACAGACTACTTCTCCAGGTGGGCGGAGGCAGTAGCACTCAGAGAAGTGACTGGTGAGTTGGTTGCCAGATTCATCAAGCACAATATCATCTTCCGGTTCGGGGTCCCCAGCCGAATAATATCTGATAATGGAAGTCACTTCAAGAACCAGAAAATATATCGGCTTGTCGAGAAGTACAAAATTGAATGGAGAACCTCCACTCCTTATAATCCACAAGCAAATGGATTGGCCGAAGCCTTCAATAAGACATTGTGCACCCTATTAGCCAAGGTCGTCAGCTCTAATAAGAAGGACTGGGGTGAAAAGATGTATGAAGCACTGTGGGCATACCGCACCGTCTATAAAACCCCCACGGGTTGCTCGCCCTATTCACTGGTGTACGGCTCCGAGGCAGTAGTCCCTATAGAGCTGGAAGTACCGTCACTCAGAATTGTAGTCCAGCATGGCCTAGTTCATGGCGAACAAACCAATGCTGAAAGAAGACTTGAAGAGCTGGCTGAATTGGAGGGGAAGCGTTTGCAAGCCCATAAAAATATCCAGATGTACCAAGCCCGCATGGTAAATGCCTTCAATAAGCTCGTCAAAGGGCGAGAATTCAAGAAAGGAGACCTGGTCATGGTCAAGAAAAGAGAAGTCATGGCTTCCAATCCAAAAGGCAAACTTGCTGCTAACTGGCTGGGTCCATACGTAGTCCAGAGGATCTACGAGGGCGGAGCCTACATGGTTGTCAACCATCGAGGGGAAATTCAAGTCTCGCCACTCAATGGGAAACATCTGAAACTCTATCATGCCGCACCACCGCCTGCTGGGGGAGTGGCGAATGGACAGATAAATCAAGACTGATGATAATCAGGAGCGTCGCTCCTTTGCTACACACCAACATCGATCCAGACCTTCCGTCCGGAGTCGATGATGAAATCCTATTCTTCTTTGCGTTGGTGTTTACCCCACATCAACGATAAAACTTATACATGTTGGCCCATGCTAGATGGCGGACAAGAAGGGGGGTTGAATTGTCCCCTTGACCTAGATGGCGGATTTAAAAATTCTCTTTACTGAACACAGTGGAATTAAATATCAACTACTTGATTAGCCTAAACACATATGAGATTTAACAGGTTCTCTCAATCTTTCCGATCTCACTCGTAATAACAATGCAAATGTTAGAGAAAATTATGCCTAGTACGAATAACAGAAGTAGCAGTGTGCAGTGGTGTAGTGAGTAAAAATCTATTAAACTAACCTGTGAAGTGAGATAGAAGAAAGGGACAAACACATAGGCAATCACAGAGGAGACAGAGATTTTTAGGTGGTTCGGGACCACAAGGGCTCCCTACGTCCACCCCTCACCCAACCGGGTGAGGCTTCACTACACGCTACTTTCGTAGCAACACGGGGACGAACCCCAACCACACACACACACGCTGCTTCCGCAGCAATATCCACACACGGGGAAAATCCCCCAACAAGCTGCCACTGCAGCACACACACCCACACACAAAATCGGGGAACTCGCCCCGGACACTGAAAACCACACGGAGTCGCAGCTCCGTCAACACACAACAATCCACAGGGAAACTTTCCCACAATAATGCCCAGCACACGGAGACACAGCTCCGCCCACACACTATGACTTTCTGAGTTTGATAAAATGAAAGAATATACAATGAACACCCAAACTATTTATCTATGCTCAGCTAAAAGGATAGAAACCCTTGTAAATCAAAGATAGATGACTCAATTGGATGCAAACAAGATGCAACAATGAATCCCCATGAGTAGAGAGAGGTTTAAGAAGATCTTCTCTAAGCCCCAAGTCGGAGGGTAGCCGGATTCCAATGTTGAGGATGTCCACGCGATCCTCTCTTCAATCCGCTTCTTTCTTTCTTCAATCACGAGCTAAAACTCCTCCTGGATGTAGATGATATCCGCGTTCTTCTCCAGCTCCTCTCCTTTCCCTCTTTCTTTTCCTACAAGACAAGGAGAAAAAGATAGCACGTTAGAGCTCTCCTCACTCTTTCTTCCAAATTCGCAACATATATATACCATGAGGATAAGTTATGCAAAAGACCATTATACCCTTGTCAAACCCTAGCAAAACCACCCTAATATGTTCATTACTAACCCAAGGGCAAGTGTGTAAATTTTCAGCCCATTTGGATGTGATTTGGTCGGGTTACGGTGACTTACGGAAATCCTGCACGGTGCTGCGAACAGGGGGGGGTCGACCCACTTTGGAGGGGGGTCGACCCACCTGCCAGACAGAATGCTGTCTGGCAGGTTTTGTCACAGGGGGGTCGACCCACTTCTGAAGGGGGGTCGACCCACTTTCAGCCAGAGTGCTGAAAGTGCCCTGTTCTGCCCAGGGGACGACCCATTAGCATGGGGGGTCGACCCACTGACCTAGAAACTTGATCAAAAGGTTTCTAAACAATTTCCAAACATTCTATACATGCAACCCAATAGATTAAAACAAGAATTGCATTAGAAAGTAAGTTCTCACCTTGTCATTCATGATTTTGAGAGCATAACCTGAAAAACTCAAAAACTTCATCTTCATGATGCATGAAACACATTCAATCTAATAATACCTCATAGAAGGTGTTCAGAAAATAACCCACACAATTACCCAAAGCTTAAATCACTAGAACATGAGAGCCAATGGAAGAACCCTTCAATTATTCAATCCTAGAAGGAACCCATTCATGAATGCCAACCTTAAATCATATATGAGTGATATGCATGATAATAAGTGATGTGCATGAGAATTCATTCTAAACCCGAATGGCATCAATTTATGTCCAAACAAAAATCATATATTGCATGAAACTGAATGTATAGACTTGAAAACTTGAAGGCACAAGACAATGTATAGACTTGGCAGAAGGCCAATGTATAGACTTGGATTGAAGGCCAATGTATAGACTTGGAAGGTAGAAGGCCAATGTATAGACTTGTATGTAAGAAGGCCAATGTACAGACTTGTATGTAAGAAGGCCAATGTATAGACTTGGCTGATGAAGGCCAATATACAGACTTTGAAATATGAAGCCCAATGTATAGACTTGAAGTATGAAGGCCAATGTACAGACTTTGAAATATGAAGGCCAATGTATAGACTTGAAGTATGAAGGCCAATGTATAGACTTGGTGGCTTGAACCAATGTATAGACTTGGCTGATGAAGGCCAATGTACAGACTTTGAAATATGAAGCCCAATGTATAGACTTGAAGTATGAAGGCCAATGTATAGACTTGGTGGCCAAAGGCCAATGTACAGACTTGGCTGATGAAGGCCAATGTACAGACTTGGTGGCCAAAGGCCAATGTGTAGACTTGGATTATGAAGGCCAATGTATGAAACAGAATGTATGGACTTTGAGTATGCATGAAACACAATGTCAAGCATTTATATGAATTCATTAAAAGAGTCATGACCCAAATTGTGAACATGATATAACCAAGTTAGATAGCATGGTTAGAGGGTCTTAAGAACATCCAATAACCTTGGATCAAAAAGAATCATAAAAAGCATGTTAAGCAGAAATCCACATCAAGTGTCCCATATAGGACATGCATGAAGGCACCAGTACAAACACCAACATCAAGGATGTGTGCATGAAGGATCAATGTGTTTGAACCACCTGCAAAACAAGATATCATAGTGTTAGTTTGTTTTACCATCAGGATGCCATAAAATCATAGACAATCAAGATTTCCACTTTGAAGTAAACACAAAACAAGTAAA
Organism: Amorphophallus konjac; assembly: GCA_022559845.1. Classification (NCBI taxonomy): domain Eukaryota; kingdom Viridiplantae; phylum Streptophyta; class Magnoliopsida; order Alismatales; family Araceae; genus Amorphophallus; species Amorphophallus konjac. The sequence continues at coordinate 424,724,500 of CM040121.1, read as the reverse complement.
CACAAAACACACGATATATTGGAATCATCAAAACCATTGTCAAAGACAACGAGGGGACGCACAGAACCCAACAATATCCCCCTTTTTGATGATGACAATATATTGTGACAATTTAAAGTTCTCTCCCCCTTTGTCATTAGCAAAAAAAAATAGGGGACTTAGAGCACGAACCCAGCAATTTACTTCCCATGAAGGGAAGAGTATGAACTATGAACCACACAAAGGTTTGGAATTTGACATACAATCAACAGGTATGTGAATTCAATGCAAAATGGTCAATTTTTTGAATTTTTCATTATATGTAGAACTAATTATTCACAAGTGTGTGATTTAACTAACCTATATGCAAAAATGAAACCTAGCTATGCACACAGTGTAAAATGTCAAAAAGCACATTATTCTCCCCCAATTGTCAAGAACAAAAGCCAACAGACAATGGGATTATGTAACCTAAAGATGCATCTATGCAAACTTAAATGTGAAATGAAGTATGCAAGCAAGCAAACAAGCAAGCATGCATTGGAGTTAAGCACACATACAGTATTATAGCTCCCCCTTAATGGGGTAAGGGGATAGCAAAAGAACAGTTCATTCAAAATCAAAATGTGAGATATGAACCATAATCAAAAAAGGTAGTGCATTCATATATGCAAGGTACTACATAAGCCATGATAAGAACAAATTCAAGATATACAATCATCACAAAAATACCCAATTGAAATTTATGTAAATGAGCAATGAACTTCAAGTTTATATGGATATTAGCAGAGTTTCTAGAAAACACTAGAGGGTTCTTTCCTTCCTACACTTCCATTTTGATCCTCGACTATTGATAGCTTCGCTCAACCCCTTTTTGTTTTTCTTTTATTGGATTTCACTGTTCGGCGCGAGTCACCTCATGTGTCTCAATGGGGTTTCCCGGCTTACTAGGATTCATCACAAAATGTGGATTTTGTTTCACCTTTCGACGCGAGTTTCCTCATTTATTTCAGTGGGGATTCCCGGCTACTCAGTTAGACATACCACTTATTTAAGCATGCGGGGTAGGCAGCTTTTTCCTCACGATTCTCTCAATTTTCATGTAGAAATTTGTTTCCTATGAAGTGTTAAAAAGAATTTCTGAAATCCTTATCAATCAAAGTCATATGCATCATTTTGGAATAATGTATGGGTAATTACTTTGGATGTAGAAGATGAATTTGCCTATACACAGTTATGACTTCCCCTAAATGTATGCACAGTTGAAATGAATCTTCCTCCTTTGTATATGTCACAATTCACACATGATCAAAATCACTGCATTTTATATAGCAAGGAGGTGAGGTCTTAGAAGATTTGCAAGGAATTGTGTTCTAAAATTATATACATGCATTCAAGCAAGGATATAGCAAACTATTTAAACAAAGTGATTTTCGGTACGCGGCGGGGAACATAGGTCCGAAGACCACCATCACGCATAGTGAAAGCTTCCGGCTAGACATAATCTAACCTTCCACAAACACTATTTTATATACCGAAAAATCATAGCAATCAAGCACACAATATGAGGAATATGCAAATGTATGCAAGCAAGTGCAAATGTATGCAAGTGAGGATGTATATGATATGTGCAGCATGTTTTATGCAACTTAAGCATGTGATCTATGTATGCACAAGTGAGTGATTATTTACAAAAAGTAAGTAAGAGTTTGAAAACTCTATGCACAATGAGAAGCATTCAAATCAAATTTTATTTACAAGAGTTGATTATAAGTGTGAAAACAATTTATGAGAAGAGTAAAGCATTTGAAGACAGAATTTATTCACATGGAGTGAAAACAGAAGTGATCAAGTCATTCTGACATGGAACTCAAAGATTCTCAAGATTTCCAAAAGATACCATAACCAGTGAACCAAGTTGGAAGCATTTTTCTCAAAACATAAATTTTACCTTTTTCAGAATTTTTTAAAGAGAACCAAGTGAGACAAAGTTTCAAAACAAATCATTTTTGTTCCTCACCTTGAGATCCCAATATTTATTAATTTCTTCGACCTCAAGGTACCCCTACAAAATAGATTCTCAAGTTGGATGTTTGGGTACCCAAACCATCTTGGGTCCCGAGGGGTTAGTCCTAACATGAACAGATGGATTCTTGTATCTCCTAGCAAACCAATCATCATCATTTCTCATGGTGGAACAATCATCCATTGAATGACCATTCTTACCACAATAATAGCAATTGGAAGATTTTCCTTTCAAAAACCAATTGTCATCATTTTTCATTACATGACAATCATTCATCACATGTCCATTTTGACCACAGTAATGACAGGAAAAATTCTTTCTGAGAGACCATTCATCATCATTTTTCTTAATGATGCATTTTTCAAAAATATGTCCATGCAATCCACAGTAATAGCAATGAGCATTGAAGGTTTTCTTCATTTGTTTATCAAGATTGTTAGGCTTATCAACAATTTTCAATTGTGACTTCAATGCTTCATTATCATCAAATTCCATCAAGGAACAATCATACATGTCATGTTCATATTGTCCACAATAATAGCATGAAACATTCCTCCTTCTACTTGGTGCATGATTATGTTTAACAACAGGGGATTTTGAATGCACATGAGAGCAATCAACAACATCTTTTTATTTTTCAATTTCTTTATCACACAAGGACAAAGATTCATTCACATTCTTAATTTCATTTTCTAGTTTCATGATTTGCAAATGAGAGTTAGCAATCTCTTGTTCACATGAAACAATTTTCTCATTCAACAAGCAATTAACTGTTTTGTGACTTTTAATTTCTTGTTCAAGAATATGCAATTTGTCACAATCATCAACGATCACACTTTTTCCTTTTTCAACCTTTTCAAGATTTTTTAATCTACTTTCGAGTAAGGAAATTTGAATCAACAAAGCACTATTTTCATTTTGGAGTTTTTCAAATGAATTTTTGTTCATAGAAGTGTGTTCAAGTTCATTCATTTGAAGACTCGCATTTTGACCAACCATTCTACCCATTATTTCATTGTTTTCAAATTTGTCATTCAAATTCTTGAAGCTTTCTATTTCCTTCCTAAGTTCCTTCAACTTTTCAGACTCATCATTAATCACCCATTTTCCCTTTTGATAGACAGAGAGCTCATCACTCAATGCCTTAATTTGTTCATTCAACTTTTCATTTTCCTCTCTCAAACAACAAATTTTATCTCTATGCATTTCAACATCAGCGAAGAGAGATTCATTCACATTTTTGAGTTCTAAGCATTTCTCACATAAAGCATTTTCATGAAAAGGATTTTCAAGTTTCTTCTTGAGCTTTTTATTTTCAGATTTTACTGTTTTATGTCTTTCAAGCAACTCATCATAGGCATCCATTAATTCTTCAAAACTTAATTCATCATCAGAATTTGAGTCAAAAGATACCTCCTTGGATTCTAGGCCTGAATGATCATCCTCACTATTTGCCATCATGCAAGCATCTTCTAGCCCTCCTTCATGAAGCTTGATCAGTTGATCCATGATTTCTTTGATCGAGCTACAATCAAGAACAAACGGAAATTTGTTAGAGTCAATTGCAACTTTAAGAGAATTCAAAACAAAAAGATTATCAGAGTTCATTTTCCTATGTTCATCAGTCCACCTTAGTTCATTTTTGGGTAAGACATGTGGACCACGAGAGATTAATTTTATGAGTTTCAGATCAATCCCAGAAATCCAAACACACAATTTTCCAAGCCATGATGTAAAATCAAAACCATCAAAGACAGGAACTGAATTTAGACTAGCCATCATAAAAATATCTTTTCTCCTAGACCGTGAGGTCCGCTGAATAAAAATCAGAGACTGGGCTCTGATACCAATTGTTGGCCCATGCTAGATGGCGGACAAGAAGGGGGGTTGAATTGTCCCCTTGACCTAGATGGCGAATTTAAAAATTCTCTTTACTGAACACAGTGGAATTAAATATCAACTACTTGATTAGCCTAAACACATATGAGATTTAACAGGTTCTCTCAATCTTTCCAATCTCACTCGTAATAACAATGCAAATGTTAGAGAAAATTATGCCTAGTACGAATAACAGAAGTAGCAGTGTGCAGTGGTGTAGTGAGTAAAAATCTATTAAACTAACCTGTGAAGCGAGATAGAAGAAAGGGACAAACACATAGGCAATCACAGAGGACACAGAGATTTTTAGGTGGTTCGGGACCACAAGGGCTCCCTACGTCCACCCCTCACCCAACCGGGTGAGGCTTCACTACATGCTACTTTCGTAGCAACACGGGGACGAACCCCAACCACACATACACACGCTGCTTCCGCAGCAATATCCACACACGGAGAAAATCCCCCAACAAGCTGCCACTGCAGCACACACACCCACACACAAAATCGGGGAACTCGCCTCGGACACTGAAAACCACACGGAGTCGCAGCTCCGTCAACACACAACAATCCACAGGGAAACTTTCCCACAATAATGCCCAGCACACGGAGACGCAGCTCCGCCCACACACTATGACTTTCCGAGTTTGATAAAATGAAAGAATATACAATGAACACCCAAACTATTTATCTATGCTCAGCTAAAAGGATAGAAACCCTTGTAAATCAAAGATAGATGACTTAATTGGATGCAAACAAGATGCAACAATGAATCCCCATGAGTAGAGAGGTTTAAGAAGATCTTCTCTAAGCCCCAAGTCGGAGGGTAGCCGGATTCCAATGTTGAGGATGTCCACGCAATCCTCTCTTCAATTCGCTTCTTTCTTTCTTCAATCACGAGCTCAAACTCCTCCTGGATGTAGATGATATCCGCGTTCTTCTCCAGCTCCTCTCCTTTCCCTCTTTCTTTTCCTACAAGACAAGGAGAAAAAGATAGCACGTTAGAGCTCTCCTCACTCTTTCTTCCAAATTCGCAACATATATATACCATGAGGATAAGTTGTGCAAAAGACCATTATACCCTTGTCAAACCCTAGCAAAACCACCCTAATATGTTCATTACTAACCCAAGGGCAAGTGTGTAAATTTTCAGCCCATTTGGATGTGATTTGGTCGGGTTACGGTGACTTACGGAAATCCCGCACGGTGCTGCGAACATGGGGGGGTCGACCTACTTTGGAGGCGGGTCGACCCACCTGCCAGACAGAATGCTGTATGGCAGGTTTTGTCACAGGGGGGTCGACCCACTTCTGAAGGGGGGTCGACCCACTTTCAGCCAGAGTGCTGAAAGTACCCTGTTCTGCCCAGGGGACGACCCATTAGCATGGGGGGTCGACCCACTGACCTAGAAACTTGATCAAAAGGTTTCTAAACAATTTCCAAACATTCTATACATGCAACCCAATAGATTAAAACAAGAATTGCATTAGAAAGTAAGTTCTCACCTTGTCATTCATGATTTTGAGAGCATAACCTGAAAAACTCAAAAACTTCATCTTCATGATGCATGAAACACATTCAATCTAATAATACCTCATAGAAGGTGTTTAGAAAACAACCCACACAATTACCCAAAGCTTAAATCGCTAGAACATGAGAGCCAATGGAAGAACCCTTCAATTATTCAATCCTAGAAGGAACCCATTCATGAATGCCAACCTTAAATCATATATGAGTGATATGCATGATAATAAGTGATGTGCATGAGAATTCATTCTAAACCCGAATGGCATCAATTTATGTCCAAACAAAAATCATATATTGCATGAAACTGAATGTATAGACTTGGAAACTTGAAGGCACAAGACAATGTATAGACTTGGCAGAAGGCCAATGTATAGACTTGGATTGAAGGCCAATGTATAGACTTGTATGTAAGAAGGCCAATGTACAGACTTGTATGTAAGAAGGCCAATGTATAGACTTGGCTGATGAAGGCCAATATACAGACTTTGAAATATGAAGCCCAATGTATAGACTTGAAGTATGAAGGCCAATGTACAGACTTTGAAATATGAAGCCCAATGTATAGACTTGAAGTATGAAGGCCAATGTATAGACTTGGTGGCTTGAACCAATGTATAGACTTGGCTGATGAAGGCCAATGTACAGACTTTGAAATATGAAGCCCAATGTATAGACTTGAAGTATGAAGGCCAATGTATAGACTTGGTGGCCAAAGGCCAATGTACAGACTTGGCTGATGAAGGCCAATGTACAGATTTGGTGGCCAAAGGCCAATGTGTAGACTTGGATTATGAAGGCCAATGTATGAAACAGAATGTATGGACTTTGAGTATGCATGAAACACAATGTCAAGCATTTATATGAATTCATTAAAAGAGTCATGACCCAAATTGTGAACATGATATAACCAAGTTAGATAGCATGGTTAGAGGGTCTTAAGAACATCCAATAACCTTGGATCAAAAAGAATCATAAAAAGCATGTTAAGCAGAAATCCACATCAAGTGTCTCATATAGGACATGCATGAAGGCACCAGTACAAACACCAACATCAAGGATGTGTGCATGAAGGATCATTGTGTTTGAACCACCTGCAAAACAAGATATCATAGTGTTAGTTTGTTTTACCATCAGGATGCCATAAAACCATAGACAATCAAGATTTCCACTTTGAAGTAAACACAAAACAAGTAAACACAAAACACACGATATATTGGAATCATCAAAACCATTGTCAAAGACAACGAGGGGACGCACAGAACCCAACAATACACATTTTCCAGTGAATAGCCCCATGCCTGAGTTGCTACACAGCAATGGCACTAAGACCCTCCGTCTGAGTAGACGATGAAACCACTCTCCTTTGCGTTGATGTTTATCCCCACACCAACGATAAGATCCACATCCCCGGCAAACAACTTCATGCACAAGCCGCCGTCCACCAACCTCAGTTCAGACCTTCCGTCTGAATTGCACGATGAAGCCCTACTCTTCTTTGCGTTGATGTTCACCCCACATCAATGAATGGCACATGCTCAGAGAATAACGTGAGAATCAAAAAAAATGAAAAAAAATGATAAGAAATGGGGCTTAAAATAGAGGTGCCCCGCCTGACTTGTCTAAAACATCTTGGACGAGGGCAAAAAATGGCAAACAACCCGGCTGTGGCGAAAACCCGAAAGGGCGCTATAGGCAAAATTGGGTATGCCGTCACGTGAAAACCCGAAAGGGTGCGTGGGCAAAAGCAAGAGGGGGCTGGCTCCGGTGAAAACCCGAAAGGGCGCTTGAGTCAATAATGTGATAATATAAAAAGTTCACTTCATGAATCTCCTTCGGCAGCACATCCACCGCGTGTCCCACCGATGATGAAACCCCGTTGATCATGAGGCATATCATCTTGATCAATACTGAAGCCCATCTCGGAATATACCTTCCGTCTATTCTGATAAAGCCCTTCCACTTTTTGCCCGAAATCCACCAAGATAAATCCCATCCAGTTTAGATCTTACATCTATTCTGATGAAACCTATCATACGCCCCACCGTGATGAAACCTGCCATTGATCGATTGGCACATTGCCCGATCAACGATGAAACCTATCCGGCTTAGACCTTACATCTATCCCGATGAAACTTATGAAATCCCTGCCTTGGTATGAACCCAATACCGGTGTTGAAATCTGCTATTGATCGATTGGCGCACCGCCCGATCAACGATGAAACCTATCCGGTTTAGACCTTACGCCTATCCCGATGAAGTCTATGGAACTCCTTATGTTGGTATGAACCCAATACCGATGATGAAATCAGCCACTGATGGAGCGGCACCCTGCCGGATCGATGCTGAAACCCATCCAGGGTAGACCTCTCGTCTGCTCTGATAAAAACACCACATTTCTTTATGTCAATCCGGACCTTCCGTCTGGATGGACGATGAAATCCCATCCCTTTGCGTTGATGTCCAACCCCACATTAACGACGAAATCCACATGCCCAGCGAACGGCTTCGTGCTCGAGTTGCTACACACATCCCCAAGTCAATCCGGACCTTCCGTCTGGATGGATAATGAAATCCCATTTCCTTGCGTTAATGTCAATCCCCCACATTAACGATTACAATCACGCTCTCGGTGAACGGCTTCGCGCCTAAGCCACAAAACACACTCAAACCGACCCAGGCCTTCTGCCTGGGTGGACGATGAAACCCCATACCCCTTGCATTGATGTTAACGCCCACATCAATGGTGACGCATATACAAGTTGAGCACGTGGACTGGCAATTTACAAAGCCAAAGTCCTAGTGCAACAAAAAAAAGAAAAGAAAAAAAAAGAGAGACAAAATGGGGGGCTAAAAATAGAGATGCCCCACCAGACTTGTTCAAGCATTCTGAACAAGGGCAAAAATGGCCCAAAACCCAGCTGTGGTGAAAACCTGAAAGGGCATTGCAGGCAAAATCGGGTACCCTGCCACGTGAAAACCCAAAAGGGCGCGTGGGCAAAAGCAAGAGGGGGCTGGCTCCGGTGAAAAACAGAAAGGGCGCTTGGGTCAGTAATGTGGTAATTTAAAAAGTTCCATGCCAATGACATGCTATCTTCATCTCCCACCGTTTACAAGAACCTTCCATTTCTCGCTCGGCATCTTGCCCGATCAGTGATAAAACCCTTGCAAGATAGACCTTACGTCTGTCCTGATAAAGTCTTCATGCCCCTTTCAAAAGTCCCACCGGCGATAAAACCCATCACTACTCTTATGAAACCGGCTATTGGTCGACCGACACATTGCCCGATCAATGATGAAACCCTACCCAGTCTGGACCTTACGTCTATTCTGATGAAACTTATGAAATTCCTTTGCATCGATATAAACCCAATATCGATGATGAAATCAACCGTTGATCGACTGGCATCTCGCCCGATCAATGATGAAATCATATCTAGTTTAGACCTTACGTCTATTCTGATGAAACTTATAAAACTTCTTTGCATCGATATAAACCCAATATCGATGATGAAACCAGCTATTGATCGACCGGCACCTTGCCCGATCAATGATGAAACCCTATCCAGTTTAGACCTTACGTCTATTCTGATGAAACTTATGAAATTCCTTTGCATCGATATAAACCCAATATCGATGATGAAATCAACCGTTGATCGACCGACACCTTGCCCGATCAATGATGAAACTTGTCCAGTTCAGACCTTACGTCTGTCCTGATGAAAACCACACCCCCCTCTTCGCAAAAGGGGCGCGCCGAGAAGCTGTGCCGAGAACTCCCCTCGCCAAAAGGGCACGCCGAGAAGTCAGTGCCGAGAAGCAATGCGCCGAGAAGCTGGGCGCCGAGAAGCCGGCGCCGGGAGTGTTCAAGTTAGAGAAATTGAAAGAAATTAAAAGAAATGCCAATGTAATGATGCTGCCAAGCTGAAGAGGAAAGATGATTAACAATGTCAAGCTGAGAAATATGTTCAGATGTTGAATAATGCACCTGCAGGCACCATATCATTTATTCTGCATTTACGCCACCTGCAGGTGGGGGGCATTTGTTGACACCTGAAATATAATCAAGAATAAAGATGGGATCGAAGAGAAGATTGAATCAGAAATGAAGATCCTAGGGATTCCTGCAAATCCAGAACTACAGAAGAGTCGTCACTAAAACTATCATCCGGCTGAAGCCCTCCCCGGCCGAGCTGATGTCCGGTGTTGTCATCACCCAGATGGCAGTGCTGATAAAGAATTACAGTCTATTGACTGATGAAAACCTCCAGAAATATTCTGATGAGACTATGTCAACTTACCAACTAAGAGGCCTTCTCCTGTTCTGACAGGTTCGAGGGATTGGCAAATGAAAGGGCAGGTTGGGCATCTTTGACAGCTCAAGCCCGCTGATGAGAGGAATCAAAACATTAAAGGCCCTAAATAGGTCCATGAGTGTAGCGCCGGGAGCTTCTCACCAAGGCCCAAAGCCCATGAGGGTGGCGCCGGGAAGCCTCCGCATTCGCCTAGGGCGCGCCGAGGTTGCTCAAGCCGAGAAGGGGGTGCTGTGCCTATAAAAACCCCATTTTCCTCGACATCAAAACAGACATAAGAAAAACGGCAATAGAATAAGAGAGGATCAGATAGAGAGAGCCATCGAAGAGAACAGAAGAGAGATATATTCAGATAGCCAGATAACAAAAGAGAGGAGAGAAGAGAAGCTGCTGCCGAGGTCAAAGGAAGGAGAAGGTGTGTTGTAAGGGGAGGGAGGGGAGTCAATGCTCCGCCCTCCCCCTTTGTTATCTTTTCTTCTCACTTTTCCTTTCTCTGATGTATAGCTTTGATTACGTTTTCTGCTTTCAAAGTGAAGAAATCTCCCTGTTGTCAAGGAGACAGTGTACCCGTCTCTTTTCTTTCTTTCCTCCCGTTCTACCTTTGTGAACGATGTAAGCAATGAAATAGTGAAATTGATTTCATGATTGTCCTGCCAAACTGGCGATGGTTAGGTCTTTCTCTCTTTGCTTCCTCGGAATATACGTTGTCCTCTGCGTGTGTTAGTTGTTCCGACGCTTAGAACTCGGGCGATTTCTTGCGCTTACGCACATGCTTGTTTTAAAAGGGGCGGAGGCAGAAGAGCCCCAATCCTCAATTCTGTGGATCATTGGGCTTTGTCCTCCTTCCCCCTCGATGACGTCGATGGCATTGGCGCTGTGAGGTTCTTCTGTTTTCTTTTGAGTTCCCCAAGCCACTAAGTCATCATAGGAATCAGAGACAGTCATCTCTTGATCTCCTGGACGACTGGCGACATAAAAATAAAACATATCTCCAAAGGGTTGTAAACGGATGATGACCTCGATCCCTCACTAAACTCTACCCCTCTTCAATCCCCATTTGCATCCCAACTCTGCCTCAATCGAAGCCTAAATCTTAAAAACCCTCAGAACAGAGCTCCGTAGAAACCCTGAAAACCCTGAAAACTTCCCGGCGCTCCTACCTCCCCGGCGTGGAACCTCCCTGGCGCGGTGAATAGCTCCCGGCATGACACTTTGGGCGCTGAAAAGCCAGGCCGAGAACCTACTTCTATGCGCCAAGAAGCCCCCTTAGCCACGCTCCTACCTTCCCGGCGCGGAGCCTTCCCGGCGCCGCAAATAGCTCCCGGCGCGGTGATTCGCGCGCCGGGAACCCCTTTGCGCTGAGAACCCTTATCTATATGATAAGCTGTGCCGAGAACCTCCGTTTGCCCCCTCATTCTAATTTCTGACCACTCCATTGTGCCCGTCTAGGGGATACTCATAGGTCATCATGCACGACTCATGAGACAAATTAATGGGGAATGGCCTTCCCCTACATTACTTCGTCCAGAGCCGGATTCATCCACAACCCCGTAAACTTAAGGAGCTCTGCCGCTGCATAAGCTCTAGTGGTTTCCGAGGGAACATCAAATGCTGCTATGGGCATGTACACGATTTGGGGGGCCTAGTGCTCCTTTCCTTCGGCTTTCATCCCGGCACTCCATGGATGATCGCCTATCTCTCCCCGGGCATAATCCGAGTTAAGGGGAGATGCTGCCGAAATCCGATTTAACGACATTAACCCCGACGAGCCAAGGAAGTGTCGCTGATACACGCCCCATTTGGCTTCCTCTCTTAGGGGGAAATAAATGTTTGGAGTACCCGGCCGATTAGATATATCGGAGGAAAAAGGCCCTAATGATTATCCGGATTCCATCCCGCCACTGCGTGGGCAGTCTCCTATCCCTACTCGGCATAGTCCAAGATAGTGGGGGATGTGCTACCCGATCTAATTCATTAAATTCAACAAGTTTGCCACTTACTCGTTCTTTTATTTATATATATGGCATGAAATCTTTATTATGCACATTAGTGTCTTTGATCGCCTTCCGAGGCCTCCTGTCTTTGGCGTTTAATCAAGGGTTACCTTTCTTAGGAGGGGCGTAATTAACGCCATAGCCCTTACGGTATGGCAGACTTTTGGTCCAGACACGATCACTCACAATCGACTGACTGAGTCAGATCGAGCGCACAATAAAACTGTCACTTCGGTGACTGGCATGCCTAATATTCCAACAAATCAAAAAGATAAATTTAAATAAATAATAATATTATGAAAAGAATAAAATCCATCCCCACAGTGAGGAGACACCTTGATTAGAGGCCAGACTCCCCAGTTACTCAACACAAATATGCCATTGCTCTGTCAGGTTTTTCAATAAATTTTCACCAGAGATAACTATGGCACTTCATGACATAGTTTTACTTTATTTCATTGATAGAGAACCCAGTTTCTCAGTGACCAAGTCATTGCTCTGAATTCAATTTTTTTTCCTTTTTGTCAACCTTTTCCAGGCAAGTGTTTAAAACAATACTCACTCTATGTATCTCAACCAAAGTAGCCATGATTTCAAATTTTCAGATTTCAGATGAGTGAATCTAAGGTTTTCATGACACTAATGGTTAAAGTCTATTATAACTTATCATTCAGATATTTTCAAGTCATTTAAGTGCAAATATGAGAATACATAACTCTTACATCAGTCTGATTTAGTGGTTATTCTTAAACCTATATGATAGGAGTTTCTACATGATTCTCAGACTGAATTGCATGGCCTGTAGCTTGTGTTCCTCAGATCAGATCAAAAATATAGCTGACCAAATAATCAACAATAGAAACACAACAGTCACACCAGCTAAGAAGTATGTGAAGGATGAGTGTAAGCTGGTGAAAGAGTCAGCAACAAGAGAGAAGAGCATTAAAGAGAGTATATCAACAAGCAGTAGCTGAGTCTGAAATTCAGACAGATCAGCTATTTCAATAATGACAGCAAAGAATTTAGGTGAACCACCTAAGTGTAGCAAGTAGATCAGATAGCTAGATAGAGAGAGTTCAAGAGGTAAAGATATGAAACAGGAAAGCTCCCCCTGTCTAGATGTAATGGAATATCTTTTTAGGCTTTTCAAATTTTATTACATGCACTACTCTTTAAATGTGCAGTATGCAGCAAATCTAATAAAGAGTAGCATGATCATTAAGCGACAACAAACAAACTCTCCTTGATGCAGTGCATGATATGCAATGAAAGCACCGCTCATGATTTTAAAGTTTATGCTCGAAGAAAATTCATGCTGTTCAACCAGAGAGAGAACCTACCAAATATATCAAGTTCATTTCAAATTTTCAGAAAGTTTCAACAAAGCACAAATCAAATCAACAAGATGCTTAACCATTTCAAACAAGCAATTTTCAGATGATGGAATTTAAACAGATTGTTCAGAACTAGCCTGGAGAGCAGGATCATGGGGTCTTTCAATTTTTGAGTGCCTTGGTTTATTGACCCCTCTTTATTCATCCCAAGGCACACCTGCAGCAAAGTAATCAGTTTGATCCTGCAGGAACCCAAGCCACCTTGGGTCTTGTATTAAACCTAACAGGAGTTATGAATAGTTTCTTAGCGACATTGTCATCAAAATCCATCTGATAACAATTTGCCATGAAGTGACCGAGTTTACCACAATATCTACATGAAACAGCAGATTTTCTGGTCCTATGATGCATATCAAAAGCAGCATGAGACCTATGAAACTGAGCATGAAATGTTCTGTTGTTTACATGAACTTTTTGATTATTATTCTTATACATCCAACATTCAGCAGATTTGTGACTTGGCTCACCACAGTTGAAACATGAAAGATTCACAGGTCTTTTGGCAGAGAATTTGAAGAGTTGGTTATTACCATGGCCTCTTTGGGCATGCCAACAGTCCTTGACTGTATGGCCATACTTCCCACACTTGAAGCACCTGAGATGCTTACCTCTTGAGTCACTGTACCCCCATGAAGACCTAAACCAGCACTCGACAGCTTTATGACCACGTTTGTTACAATTATAACAAATAATGTGTTGGTTTGAGGCAGACGTGTTTCTTTTGGGGTGGTGATGATGATTTGAAGTAAATTTATCATGCATCATATCATCACTTTTCATAACACTGCAGTCATCCATATAATGACCATCCCTACCACAGTAGTGACATGATGCCTGTGATTTCCTGGAGGCATGATTACTAATAGGTTGACTTGATGCATATGAATGAGCAAAATGGGCATGAGCAGTGTGCATTGACCCATCAGATTCAACCGAGCTAGCAAATCTTGGGACAGGAACATGAATATTCTTTACCTTCTTTGTTTGACCCTTCTTTTTCAATTTCTGACTATTCTTTATAAATTTTGTTTATTTTTCATATTTCTGTGCTTTGAATTGAAATGCAGATGATGAAGGTGTTTTCAGGTTTTTGTTTTGTTTTGGGGATTGACATGAGGTACAAGCTACATCAGAGCTTTGAACAAAAGTGGTGTATAGCTGGTTTCTAGTAATTTACTTAACATTAGAACTACTACTTATCCCCTTTCTTGAGTTATCATCCTCATCTTTCATGTCTGCTTTCATTTTCCTCTTGATCTCAATAGACTTGGATGTTGATTTTTCTAGATCCTGAATTTTTGTTTCCAGAGAAGCAATATGAAGTTCATAATTGGCTATCTCCTGCTCACTGCAATTTACGCATTCACTTAGAACTTTGTTAGTAGTTTTATACTTCTCAATTTCTTCTTCTAGATTACTCAGCATTTTTGATTCTTCATTGCACGCAGATTTTCCTTTTTCTAATGTGAGAAGCTTTTCGTGCATTCCAGTGTTTAACTGTTTTAATTTTTCGATTTCAGCCTTCAATTCAATGTTTTCCTCTTCAAGTTTTTCAGATTGAATTTCCTTATAGGCAGATCTTTCTCTCTCGATAGCCAGAAGCCTCTCTGAAATAACAACATTTAGGACCATGAGTTTCTTGTTTTGTTCCTTCAGAACTTTATTCTCCTCAATCAACTTCTCAAATCCTTCATTGCATTTTTCACTACTGGATATCAAGTCCAGTCTTTCAATCAGTTTCTCTTCTCTTTGTTCATATTCAAGTTTATCTTTCAACAAATCTTTATTTTCCTCTCTAAGGGAAGCAATCAACTTCCTCTGCCATTCATTTTTATCATACAGATCTTCATTACGCTCTTTTAGAGCCAAGCACTTGTTGCAGATCAGTGTTAAAGAGAGACCCTGCATACCTTCCTTGCTCACTTTCTCTATTTCAGCTTTAAGATTTTCATTATTCCTCTGAATTTCTCCATTCTCAGCTTTCAATTTCTCTAGATCAGAATTAATCCTTTCCAACTCTTCCAGATTTATCAGATGTTCATCAGTTTTCTTGTTCAACTGGTTCTCCAATTTCGATATCTTGTTTAAACAAGTTTGATTCTCATTTTTTAATGACACAAATTTTTCTTTACAATTATGAACATCCATCATACATGCATCATAAGATTGTTTCAGATTTGGACAGTTTTCACAAGAGAATTCAGATTCATGCTGTTCAATCTTTTTCTTCAATCTTTTATTTTCAGATTTTATTTTCCTTGATAATTCAAGTAATTCTTCATACATAGCTACCAATTCATCAAATGAGGATTCTTCTGATCCGGAATTTACTTGAGACGCAGTTTCCTCATTATCATCTCTCCGGTCGGCCATCAAGCACATCCGTTCTTGCTCTTGATGAATGGTAGTTATCTTATCCATGATCTCCTTTCCAGATGCACACCTGAGAGCAAAGGGGAATTTGTCAGCGTTAACTGCATTTCTTAAAATATTGAGAACTGTGCTATTATCACGGTTCTTTGATCGGTCCTCACTAGACCACTTGGTCTGATTGTGAGGTAACTTATATGGGCCTCTTGATACTAGATTCCATAGATTAGGATTGATGGAATTCAGGTAAACACAGAGGCCGCCTAGCCAGTTGCTGAAGTTAGATCCATCGTATATTGAAGGATTATCCATGAATGCCGATCGAGAAGGAATTTCAAAACTAGATGCACAAAACAGTAATGCACTGAATGCAATATAATAGAAATAATAATGCACCGAATATAGCAGGATCCTCTGCAGATCGTTGGATCTGAATGCACAGAGACCCATTCTGATACCAATTGTTGAGACTGGTGTGAAGGATTCAGAGGGGGGGGGGGTGAATGAATCTATCCTTAAAATTTTTGCCCAATTGATAAATTTGATCACTCGGGGATACGGAATTGAAACGAACTAAGTTCAATCGAATCTGAAAGACTGGTGCGTTTAATCAAACAAAGAACGTGCAGTCAATTGGCTCACTGGACATAGAAAGACAGATCGAGCCTAAGCATTCATCTAGCGGAAGCAAACAGTAAGCATTCAAACCACAGTGCACGAAGGAATTTTTAGGTGGTTCGGTCCACAGACCTACGTCCACCCCACACTCAAACCCGAGTGTGGCTTCCTGCTGACTCACAGCTTGAACGGCTGGGTCTCACAGCTTGCCTACAAACAGCTGAGCATCATAGCTTGCTGTCCGAGGTATCCACCTCGCCCGTTGAGCAACACAGCTTGTTGTCCGAGGTATCCACCTCGCCTGCTGAGCAACACAGCTTGCTGTCCAGAGGAATCCTCCTCTACAACGCTGAGCAATACAACTTAGCTCTGCTGACTAACAGCTTGAATAAAGGTTCAAAAGAAAACAAAATATGGTAAAACACAGCGACAGAAAGCTGTATACGATGATAGCACAAATGTGGCTCCCATGGAACTGACTGGATTGGATGTGATCCAGATTCCAGTAGTGACAGATCTTAAGATGAAGCTTCTCTTCTTCTCCTCTGACTCTCTATCTTACTACCAAAAAAAGCGGGATTTCAGACGGCCGTTATCCGTCTCAGATCCGTCTAAAATTCTGTCACAAATCACGTTAGTGACGGATTTCCGACAGATGTCAGACGGATCACGACCGTCTTAAATTCTTAGTCACAAATTTGTGATAGTTCATTTTTCCGTCTGAAATTCCGTTTGAAAATAAGACAGAATTAAATTCAGTCACATATTCCGTCTGAAGATCATACGAGAAATGTTCCGTCTGAAATTTTCCGTCTGAAATTGTCCGTCGGTATTTCAGACGGATTTTACGACGGATTTATATTCCATCGCAAAAATAGTCTGCAATTACAAACGGATATTACGACGGATCTGCAAAAACCGTCTGAAATGTTTGCGACAGATTTCTCTACCGTCGTAAAAAACGTCTGAAATTACAAACGGATATTACGACGGATCTGCCAAAACCGTCCGAAATTAAACCCAACTCTAGTCTGAAATTTAAGATACCGTCCGAAAAGTAGTCGGAATTCCGTCGGTATTTCCAACGGATATTACGACGGAATTCCAAATACCGTCTGAAAATCCGTCTGAAATCTACATTTATATTTTTTTAATCTTAAATTATTTTAAAAAACATGTTGGATCATACATAAACATCACAAATTCAACATGTTGAAAAAAAAATATTGGGAACCTACTGATCAAATAAACACCACCGAAAAAAAAACTCAACATCAACGTACCATGATATTCAAATAAATAAACACCACCGAAAAAAATAACTCAACACCATGTTGATCAAATAAACACCACCGAAAAAAAAAATTCAACACCATGCTGATCAAATAAATACCACAAAAAAAAACACATTAACCCTGCTGATCCGTCTGGATATCATCAAACATCAAGAAATATTCGGTACATCGTCCATCATATCCTCCCTGCCCTGCTCATCTCCTCTGTCGCCGCCCGCAGAAGGATCCCCCTACATTAAAAAAATAATAACATTCATTCATGGATAAAAAAATTAATGCGAAGAAATTAACATAAATTGAAATCAAACATATCAAATTGATAACTGCAGATATTATAGATCAACTACTAGCTTGAAACAGTATTTAAATTAAGTGTATTTTAAAAATGAACTTTGAGCGCCGAGCTCAAACCGGGCATCCGATTTGGATTCCGTCAGTTCTGACAAGTCACTTTCATCTCCCCGGTCGTGTTGGAACGATCGGCATGGCCATCCGATCGGTATTTCTAGTTTTAGATCCCCGGACCCGACCTGGCAGTTAATTTAAACAAAGTGTATTTGGAGAATGCACTTTTAAGCGCCGAGCTCAAACCGGACATCCGATTTGGATTCCGTCAGTTCTGACAAGTCACTTTCATCTCCCCGGTCGTGTTGGAATGATCGGCATGGCCATCCGACCGGTATTTCAAGTTTTAGACCCCAGACCCGACCTGGCAGTTCATTTAAACTAAGTGTATTGTAAAAATGAACTTTGAGCGCCGAGCTCAAACCGGGCATCCGATTTGGATTTGGTCAGTTCTGACAAGTCACTTTCATCTCCCCGGTCGTGTTGGAACGATCGGCACGGGCATCCGACCGGTATTTGAAGTTTTAGACCCCCGGCCCCGACCTAGCAGTTCATTTAAACTAAGTGTATTATAAAAATGAACTTTGAGTGCCGAGCTCAAACCGGACATCCAATTTGGATTCCGTCAGTTCTGACAAGTCACTTTCATCTCCCCGGTCGTGTTGGAACGATCGACATGGCCATCTGACTGGTATTTCAAGTTTTAGACCCCCGGACCCGACCTGGCAGTTCATTTAAACTAAGCGTATTTTAAAAATGAACTTTGAGCGCCGAGCTCAAACCGGACATCTGATTTGGATTCCGTCAGTTCTGACAAGTCACTTTCATCTCCCCGGTCATGTTGGAATGATCGACACGGCCATCCAACTGGTATTTTAAGTTTTAGACCCCCGGACCCGACCTGGCAGTTAATTTAAACTAAGTGTATTTGGAGAATGCACTTTTGAGCGCCGAGCTCAAACCGGGCATCCGATTTCGATTCCGTCAGTTCTGACAAGTCACTTTCATCTCCCCGGTCGTGTTGGAATGATCGGCATGGCCATGCGACTATTTTTTCAAGTTTTAGACCCCCGGCCCCGACCTGGCAGTTCATTTAAACTAAGTGTATTTGGAGAATGCACTTTTGAGCGCCGAGCTCAAACCGGGCATCCGATTTAGATTCCGTCAGTTCTGACAAGTCACTTTCATTGCCTCGGTCGTGTTTGAACAATAGGCATGGCCATCCAATCGGTATTTCAAGTTTTAGACCCCCGGACCCGACCTGACAGTTCATTTAAACTAAGTGTATTTTAAAAATGAACTTTGAGCGCCGAGCTCAAACCGGGCATCCGATTTAAATTCTGTCAGTTCTGACAAGTCATTTTCATCTGCCCGGTCATGTTCGAACAATCGGCATGGGCATCCAACTGGTATTTCAAGTTTTAGACCCCCGGACCCGACCTGGCAGTTCATTTAAACTAAGTGTATTTTAAAAATGAACTTTGAGCGCCGAGCTCAAGCCGGGCATCCGATTTGGATTCCGTCAGTTCTGACAAGTCACTTTCATCTCCCCGGTCGTGTTGGAATGATCGGCATGGCCATTCGACCGGTATTTCAAGTTTTAGACCCTCAGACCCGACCTGGCAGTTCATTTAAACTAAGTGTATTTTAAAAATGAACTTTGAGCGCCGAGCTCAAGCCGGGCATCCGATTTGGATTCCGTCAGTTTTGACAAGTCACTTTCATCTCCCCGGTTGTGTTGGAACGATCGGCATGGCCATCCGACCGGTATTTCAAGTTTTAGACCCCCGAACCCGACCTGGCAGTTCATTTAAACTAAGTGTATTTTAAAAATGAACTTTGAGCGCCGAGCTCAAACCGGGCATCCGATTTAGATTCCGTCAGTTCTGACAAGTCACTTTCATCTCCCCGGTCGTATTGGAAGGACCACCCCCGGCCATCCGACCGGTATTTCAAGTTTTAGACCCCCGGCCAACACCTGGTAGTTCATTTAAACTATGTGTATTTTAAAAATGAACTTTGAGTGCCGAGCTCAAACCGGGCATCCGATTTGGATTTGTTGTGCATTGTGATTTTGATGATTACAAAATTCCTTTGTTGCTTGGTCGTGTGCAAGAATGGTTGTTCATGTCTTCATGTGTATGAAGGTTGAAATGGTTGTGGAAATGATCATAAACTGTTTCTATAAGACTTATCATCATGTGGATGCATTGTGATTTTATAAGGCTCATAAGTGCTTTGAGGTTAGCACAAACATTGCATATGAGGTCTTGTCTGCTTGCTATTAAGTCTGTACAGAGTTCTGCCTAGATTGCATTAGTCAAGTCTGTACATTGCCATAGGTAAAGTCTATACATTGCAAAGAGATGTTTGCATATCAAGTCTATACATTCGCCAAGTCTATACGTTGTGGTTTGTTCATGCATGTGCATAGTTCGCAACATCAAGTCTATACATTGCATGCTGGCAAGTCTATACATTGCATGCATATTCATTAACAACTCTATACATTGGTTGCATAGCTTGTCATGCAAAGTCAATACATTCTCCATGCATCTACATTAATAAGTCTATACATCCTGCAACTCAAAGTTTGAACATCGTCCTGTGGCAGGCACATAAAGTCTATACATCCATCAGCTCAGTGCACAGCAAGTCTATACAGCAGCAAGTCTGTACATTCTTCAGCAGCAAGTCTATACAGTAAGCAAGTCTATACATCAGCAAGTCTATACAGCTGTGGACGTCAAAAAATGTCAATGATGATCATACGGCATGCACGTCTCGACACTCGAGAGCAAGCCGAAGATGAAAATGCCAAATAAACCTCATGCCTCGCCCGATCAGGATGAGGACTCGCTTGGTGGTCCGCTAGCCGATGAGGGAGCCCCTCGGGCGGAAGATACGGCCACAACTCTATAGCCGACCGTGCCAAGAGCCGAATCGAAGAAGAGTCGGGAACTCCGACACAGCCCGACGTGCACCGAAAGTCACTCAGAGTCTGGGACCGAGCCCCAAAGGCTGCGAACGGAACATTGTAGGGGTCATACATAGCAACCGGAACCTTTCGGGAATGTCGACATTCATGTAAAATGGCCGCGACTTCGAGAAGAATCCGTTTAGTGCTTAAAACGGCACGAGGGGGCTTTAAAACGGCGCGCCTTAAAACGGCGCACCCCCCTCTTAAAACGGCACGCCCCTCTTCTTTTGTTTGGCTACACGGCGCGCCCCTTTCTTTTGTTTAGCTACACGGCGCGCTCGAGGCCTCCCCCTTCATCTTTGCTTAAAACGGCGCCCCTTTGAATATGGCGCCATTTTAACCCCTGAACTTATTCTCTAAAGCGCTTCCGGCGTGCAGTGAAGCCATCCCGTCATCAATACGGTCCCCTGTTTCCTGCGAACAGCACGTCGACGAACTGCTTAAAATGGTTAAATGTCTGCTTCGATCCGTTGGGCAACCGAGCATATGCCGTGAATGGAAGTTCTCGAGCCCCATCCCACCGAACGCTCACTTCGTCCGTCGGCCGCCCATGCTCCTGCAAATGATGAAAGCGGCGTGTCTCGCGGTGGATATGCCAGCAGAGGAGGAGGCCATGCCTCTGCCCCCCCTCCCGGTCACACTGTGGCCTCGGCGGAGGTGACGTCCGCGACAATGGCACTCGACACGGCGACACGGCAGAGGCATTGTAGGCGAAGCAAGATGGAAAGAAGAAGAAATAAGGAAGAAAATAAAGGGAGCCGCTCCCTTCGACAGGGCCACTGGCCCCTATAAAAATCCCACCACGGGGAACTTTGATAGGTTGGAGAAGAGGGACAACTCTTGGAAGCCTGGAAAGCGGAAGCTTTCTTCTGAGAGAAATCCCTTGAAGCCCGAAGCCAGTGTTCCTGTGAGAGTGAAGTGAAGAGAGAGCAAAAAGAAAGGGAGAGAGCAGAGAGTGAGGTGAGGGAGACACAGTTCTCCCCTCCCATTTGTTTCTTTTTCTTTCCTCCGATGTATTCTTTCCTTTGCTTCCTTTCTTTAGATGCATGAAGAGCCCATGTATTTGCACCCCCTCGCGGTGAAATGAAAATGATCCTTCGGGAGATCCTTTTTTTGATATGTTTCATCTTCTTCTCCCCCTTCGGAATACGTTCAGGCTGTAGCCCCCTTTCTACTTGGCCTCCAGTGTTTCTGATCTCCCTCCCCACTCGTTCCCCTTTGAGGGATCATTGCCCGTGAGTCGTGGTCGCTCTTGAAGGCTAGCCCTCGAGCGCTCCACACTCACACATGGGTTCGGACCGCCGTAAGGCCACTCCGATTTTTGAGGGTCACCCCGGAGCAATCCATTTGGTGGCCTTCGCTTCTCTCCGACAAGCCCCGATCTAGGGGAGGTGCTACCCGATTTTCGTCAGGGTCAAGAACATACAAGAACACCAAGAACAATGAATACACGTATCATAGAACTTGCCCACGGGTGAAAGAAAAGAAACGCACAGTAAACTCTGTGAACTGAACCCCCTGAACAAAACACTTGAATCATCACGCTAATCTGCCTAAATAAATGATTAAAACACTTAAATCTTCTTTCCGTAAACATAATCCATCCATAAGATGAACAACTAATCAATAAACCGACTTACAGTTTAAAGAAACAAGAAACAGAGCATAAAAGGGTTGAAACAAAACCTCTTTGAAGCTGTCCCGGCATGGCCTAATCCAGCGCGGTCACTACTCACTACGCCGATTTAACCCCATTCTCGTAACCCCCATTTCCTTTGAACGCTAAAACGGCGCGCCCCCCCTCATTGGGCCCATTCCGGCGCGCCCCTTGGCCTTCCTTAAACCGGCCCGCCCTTCTGCCCCCTTGTAGTATCCTTAAACCGGCGCGCCCTTCCCCTTGTAGCATCCTTAACCGGCGCGCCCCCCCCTCATTGGGCCTATTCCGGCGCCCTACCTCCACCTCCTTCCTTGAGTCCCAAAAACGGCGCGCCCTCTCCATCTCTTCCTGTGAGCACCTAAAAATGGCGCCCCCCCCTCTCCATCTCCATGTTCACCTTAAAATGGCACCCCCACTTCCTCCTTTGGACTCTAAAACGGCGCCCTCCTCTTGATACTAATCCGGCGCGCCCCGTCCCCGTTGCTTCCTTAAACTGGCATGCCTGAAAGGGAGAGAATGCTTAATCAAATGAGAGAAAAGAATTAAAGCTAATGAATAAAACTAATCAAAAGTTTCCCCTCCACCATAATCCAAATTTTGTTCTGGGGGCGCTGCCCCCGGAAACCCCCGCAAGGGGCGCTGTCCCCTTGACCCCCGCGACCTGACCGGGCAGGTCGAACCCCGCGACATGACCGCGCAGGTCGATCCGCGTGCGAGGGCGCACGTTGTCAAGTTCGGGCTTTACGCTTAACAACCCGCTCCCCCGGACTGTGTAATGATGCCCCATGGTATCGGACATGGACCTCGGGATCCCCGACATGGTCATGAACCGTGCACCTCTTGGGCCGATAGTTCATCAGCTTGACCCACTTCTTCCGGGATCCGATCCCGCACCCACATGAAACGTGCCGTACCTACGTCAGATATCCGAATGTCTTTGTTGTCACCTTCGATGCTTCGAATATGGACTCTCGACCGAATACTAGATGGTCCGTCAGTGACTGATATATATATATATACCGGGATCTAATCCCGCACTTGCATTAAATTTGCCGCACTCGCAGCAAGTATTTGTATGGTTTTGAACATCGTTTTGCATACCGATGCGGAGGGTTTAAACCATGTCAACCCAACTCGCATGCTTTAATGAAAAATTTATGTTTAGGCCATGAGGCCCCTTTTCTTGGCAATTAATCAGAGGTCTTCCCCTCTCCGAGGGGATGTAATTAACGTCGCGGCCTTTATGGCGCGGTGGGTCTCCAGTCCCGACCCGATATCCACAATCTTCTGATTAGTCAGATGGAGCGCACCCCGGGCTTCGGACCACTCCAGTCTTGAAGCCCGAACACATTGTCACCTAGGTGACTGGCACGCCCTCGCACTAGATAAACCGATAAACTGATAAAAAGAACACCCCGATATCTTTCACGAACTCGAAATCTAGTGCGCTCCACAAGTTGGCACGCCCGGTGGGACTGGACTACCTCTCATCTTTTCGCTGAGATTAGGGGCCCAATGGCCTTTTTCTGAAGTCTTAACTTCCGCATTTTTGAAATTGCAGGAGGGATTCATTTTTGAAGAACCAATGGCTGTCACTTTCGGTCCATTGGTTGTGGCGAGCCATGCGGAGCATGGCTACTTGGCAGTGCCGATCCAGTTCGGTGACTTTCCCCCAGTCGTTGGCTTCCCCAACTTCCTCGGGGTTATGTTCGTGGACCTCTTGGATGTCAAGGAGGTCGAGCCCGTCGCCCCCGTCGAGGCGACACCCGAAGCTGTGAAGATGGTGGGCTACCACGTCCACCACATTGAAGCGAAGAAGAAGCGCACCTCGGCTGCCAGGAGGGCAGCAAGGAGAACCACTAGCACGCCGCACGGCCGGCTTTCCCTCTCGGGCAAATCCGTAATGATCGGAGGAGACCGAGTGTACCTGAATGGCCTTCAGGCCACGATCTCACCAGATAGGGTAATCCCGATGGTGCCGGTGCACAACCAATTCCAAGCACTGGCCCGGGAGCGAGAAGACCGCATCAGGTCCATGCCAAAGCAAGAGTCGGCCCAGAAGCCGACTAAATTCAAGCAAGCATGGGTCCCCATCAGGTGGGCCCCAGCCTCATCCCAACTGGAGCTCGTCAGGACTGACCGGCTCAAGAAAAAGTTGAAGGAAGATGAAGAAGAGAAGATTGAGGCGTCAGCTCAAGCGTCTTGAAGACCTGCCTTCCGTGCTCACGGTCGGCAGGTGAACATCTATTTGAAGGAAGGAGGATACATCATGATGCACGAGCGGAGGCGTCTCGCCTATAGACCGCCAGTGCAAGCATCACCACCAACTGTCTGCCCCAGCCAGGGAGAAGACGACATCACTCAAGCCATGAGGGGATATCTCCGCGGCCTTGGAGACACCCTCTTGGGAACTCAGCGGCTCCTAGAAGCCGTGAATGATGCTGAAAGAAACCGGAAGCAACAAGTTAACTCGGAAGATATCGAAGATGCGGAGTCAGGGTGCTATGGGCCGCCCCTCTGTAAAGAAGATCCACCAAGAGTCTCGGTGTTTGATAGGCTAACCTTTCCTAGACAGACAACCAGGGAGGTGGTCCGAAGAAACAAAAAGATGCGGGTTTATACCTGCAATATGGCCGGGGTGGCCAACCAATATGGAGCCCTACCTGAAGACCAAGAAGAGATGGCCAGGCTGGCTGGCAGGTCGGGTCCCCTCACCAGAAGAGGAGCAGCTACAGCTAAGATAATACAAGCCCTCGCCGGTGAAACAAGTTCAGATGCGGTCGCCATGGCAGCGAACGTGATTACTGCTGGGGATGAAGGAGAAAGGGTAGCACCTTCTCTAGATACTCTGACAGAAGGGGGAGGCCAAGCTCCTAGCCCATCCACCCCCGACCCGGTGATGCTAATGCTGCTTCAAGCCTATCGACATGAGATTGAAGCTCTGAAGCGACAGGTGGGCGAACTGACCATGCATGCTTCCATATCGAAGCAGGTCGAACCGCCTCCAGAAACATCCAGGCAAGGCGCTGGAGAATTTGAGGGTTCACCCCAGGTGACGGCCTCTCAGCCAATCCCCAACTATGCTGGGGGCACGGCCCCAATGACCCCTTCGGCTCCTCAACACCAAGGCACCGCCACTATACCCCAGGCGACGGTGTTGACGACGCCACAGATGCAGTCGGCTCATTTCTACCCAGAAGCAGTGGATCCGGCAATGGCTAACAAGCTCATGATCGAGCAGATAGTCGAGATGAAGCTGGCCGATCGGGGAAGTGAAGAATATGCCTCATATGATGTGTACAAGGTACCCTACCCTGTCCTTCATGCGGGGAAGAGATTGCCTCCTGGCGTCAGCAAGCCGCCAAAGTTTGACAAATTTAATGGCCAGGGGTCGCCGAAGGAACACATAGCCTATTACGTCAATGTGATGGGCGATCTGGCGACTGATGAATCATACCTACTGAAGTTCTTCGGGTCCTCGCTCACAGGGCTCGCCTTCGAATGGTACTCAAACTTGCCGGCGGGGTCTGTTAACGATTGGCCAGATTTGCAAAGAAAATTTCGGGAGCGGTTCCACGTCACCGAAAGAGAGGTCACAGTGGCCGAGCTCTATGCAACCAGGCAGAAGAATGATGAAACTGCCCTAGAATTCATCAAGAGATGGCGAAACCTCAGCATGAGGTGTAGACGCCCGCCACACCAAGAAGATGCGGTTCAGATCTGCAAGCAGAATTTGAAGCGTGAAGTTTTCAAGAAGATGATCGGGATGGAGATCAAGTCATTTGATCGATTAAATAATGTGGTGGCGGAAATTGAGTCCTACCTCTCCAAATACTCTTCCGCACTGGCCACCTCAGCCCAAAAGGGAAAATCAATTGAGAAGCGGTCCGTGCCCAAAGAAGTCAACACTGTCGACTTCAAGGATTTCGAGAAGCAGAAGGACACTGATAAAGGAGTCACCAGTGCTCCTCCGGCCAAGCAGGCTGAACAACAAGAGGCCGCCTCCTTGCGGTCAAGAATGAAGAAACTTTACTCCTTCCCGAAGGAGAAGACCCGGGTCATCTTCGAGTGGGCCACCAAATATAACAAAATTACTCTCCCGGAGCCGAAGAGACCCCGTGACATCAAGAGGAAAGATGATCCTCGATTTTGTCCGTACCATCAGATGCTCGGGCACACCCTCGAAGACTGTTACGTCTTCAAAGACATCATTGAAGGCATGATCAGGAAGGGAGAGCTCCAGATGGGCAAACACAAGGTAGACCCGCCCCGCCCGCATGAGTTGCCGGTGATGGAGGCAACCGTAAACATGATATCCTTATACCAACAACTGCCCGAAGAAGTGTCAGATGTTTGTACAATGCACACTTATGAGGCATTTGTTCTCGCTCCCGCAGAGAACCAGGGAGATTGGCAGATGGTGCCAAAGAAGATAAGAAGAAAGTTGACATCCCGTCCTACCCCGGGAGTCCGAATTCATGGCGTCACGCCTCAGCCACCACCACCAGCTGTAACCCCGGTTTGGTATGAAACTGCTCCTCAGTTGGTCCTCCGAAGAATGACTGACAATAGGAAAAAGCCACTCTTGTTGCGGATGCACACGCAAGTCAGCCCGGCAGTTAAACGGCTGCAGGCGGTCATTGACGGGTTACAAGAATATGAACAACTCAAGATCCAGCCAGTCCAGCTGAAGGAATATGTCCCTTGGGAACATTTCAAATCCCTAAAATTGGCTGAAGAAGCTGAAGCCGAAACACAAGAACCTGGCATATGGGATGAACTTCCCCGAGAACAGCTTCCAGCTGTAAAAGAAGAGAAGAAGAAAAAGAAGAAGAAGCTGAGGAATAAAATAAAATGCAACATTTTGTCTTGCAATACCTTGTCGGCCTTATTCAATATGGCCGAAGAGGAGGGAGAGGAAGAAATATGCTTCGCGCCTGTCGAGGCAAACCAAGCCGAGGCCTCTACTTCCCAATATGTCACCAGGTCTGGGAGAAGGTGGGGACGTCTGCCCCCAGCCAATCATAATATTATATTCAGGGGCGAGCGGCCATACCAAATCCCCGAACCTGAAGTGAAGGGCGTAGCAATCCCGCCTCCATCGGGCCTCTACCCTGAAGATGCAGCAGGCGAAGTGGTACCCTCGTTCGCCGAATTTTTGCTCGCAAAGAAGCGCGAACAACCATACCAACAACCCGGGTCCAAGGCCAAGAGCACTCTTGCCTCCACCTCGGGAACGCCCCCTCTGGCGAATAAAGATGATGAGGGCGCCACCCCTGTGGCCCAGCCCATGCAAATGAAAGAACCAGTCGACCAAGCAAGCCGGAGTCGGGCGGCCTCCGAAGAAGATAAACTGTCTTCCCCGCCGACTCCTCCGGCACCAGAACATGGCAAGCATAGCAAAGCCGAAGAAGCAAAGTTAGCTAACGTCCGAGCCGGCACTCGGATATTGAAACAATTGAAAAGAATCCCAGCATGATTCAGTGTCTGGGAGATACTCTCCCTGGATGAGGAAACCAGGCAGGCTGTCATTGCGGCTCTGCAAACCCCGGCGCATTATGAAAGCTGTTTTGCTGAGATGCAGTTGGGAACAACCATCACCTTCACGGAAGAAGACATGCTCTTTCCTTCGGTCAGCCACAATAGACCCTTGTACATGAGGGGGCAGTTGAACGGCCAGCCTATAAACAAGATCTTGGTCGATACAGGGGCAGCAGTAAACATACTCTCCTACCAGGTTTACCAAAAACATTACTTCAATGTGCACCTGATCAAGGTTAGGGATATGAAGATAACTGGGTTCAACCAAAAGTCTGAAGTTCCCATGGGTGTAGCAGAGTTCGAGCTGTCACTAGGAGACTTCACCACCAAAGTGCAGTTCCACGTCATCAACTCCGATACCACATATAAAGCATTGCTCGGCCGACCGTGGCTGCATCAGAATCGGGTAGTGTCTTCGACCCTGCACCAGTGCATTAAGTACTTCCGGAATTGAAAAGAAGAAAAAATATTCGCAGACTTACACCCCTTCGAGGTGTTTGAATGCCACCTGCTCGATGCTACACTTTACATGGAGGAGCCGAAGCAAAATCCCCAGCCGTCTCAAAGCAAAGAAAAGGAGATAGCAGAGGACGACGACTGGTTCCCTCCACCACCGCCCGACTATGTGGCACCGCAGGAAGTGTCACACATTTCTAAAGTTGAAGGCGTGGTTCGAGCCATCCCCTCCAATATTTACCTCGAGACAGGAGTGCCGAAGCTCGAGGATTTACCCGGGTATGTGAAGGTCCCTCCAGGGATCACGAAGCCACCCACAGATTTAGACTGTCAAACAGTCGAATTCTTGAAGATCTGGGAGGTGCCCAACCCAGAGGGCCCACCTATGATGTTCTATGTGGCTGATGAACATCCAGTGAAAGGGGATGATGATTGTAAATTCCCCGAAGAAATTCGTGACCCGGTCGCCCCAATCATGGGACTTCCGGATATATCCGGCAGAGTGGTGAAAATGGCCAGAGGGCAACAGCTGCCCTTCTTTCAGATCGAAAGTCGGAATCAAATGTTCAAGAAGCTGTGGTATCCACCGAACCTGGATAGGGAACTCCTGAAGATTACCCAGCACCCTGGTTTGGGTTTCTCAGCAGAAGAATTCTATGAAGCAAACATGATAGCTGTCTCAGCTCTAGTTGGCGACGGTCCCCCAGAAGACACAGATGCACTAGAAACCAAGAGCAAAGAGCGGCATATGCCTTCAGCCGACAAAGCCCAAGTTGAAGAAGTGTTCCTCCAGAACCCACCTCCAAGCAGGGATATAGAGGGGGTACCATCCACTTCTGAGGCACCACTCCCAGATAGTCACGGTGGCGGGGCGCTGCTACCTCCACTCGATGTCAGAACAGAAGATAGCAGTCCAAGCTACACTCCAGACTTCTCCCTTTGTGACCCTGTTATGCTCGCAATATGTTATGAGCAGCAGCAGGAGATCGAAATGTTGAAGGCGCAGTTGGCCAAAATGATCGAACTACTGTCCGGTCTTACCGAGGGTATCCACCTCCGGCAGGGCACATCCATGGACCCAGGGGGCTCCTATGCCACCACGGAAAGATGGGAGAATCAGTCCCCGACCTCCAACTTTAGTGCTTTTATGCACTCAAGGAGGAAGGCGAAAGAAATAGCCGGTCCTTCAACTAGCCGGCCGGCAGAACGAGTCCTCACGTTGCAGTGGAAGATGAAGAAGCCTTATTCCTTCCCGAGGGATAAAACTCGGGAGATTTTTAAATGGGCTTGCCACTATAGCAGGGTTACCTTGCCAAAGCCCAAAAGGCCAGAGGATGCTACAAGGAGTGATGACCCTAAATTCTGCCTCTACCATGGAATCCTTGGCCACCCTATAGAAGATTGCTATGTCTTCAAGGATATCGCCCAGGACTTGATCAAGAGAGGAGAATTGAAGATGGGGGACTATGAAGTGAACCCACCACAACCCCATGAAGCAGCTGTCTGTGAAAAGGGAGTCCATGTGGTTTCCCTCCTCGCAGAGATCACAAGCTCGGCCGGTGAAAGACGTCCTGAAGCAGATTTCCCTCAGCCTGACTCCACCTCGCCCTCACTGCTCGGCGGGTTACATCAGAAAATTGAAAGGCTGGAGGAGCACCTAGCCGAAATAAGTATGCGCTGGTTTGACCCAGCAGGGGACATCCTCCCTCAGCGATACAGTCACTCAAGCCCGGAGCACTTCCTCGTGACCAGGGCAGAACTCTACAGCCACATGCAAGAAGATGATGAGCCCGTCCTGGACTACATCAGAAAGTGGAGAAGCCTCTATGTGAGATGCATCTCCCCGTTAAGCCACGAGGTTGCCACTTGGGCTTGTGGGGAAAGTCTAAAGAAGGATATTCAGCAGTGGATGGTCGGCCTTAACGTCCACTCCCTTGATCAGTTGGCCATGATAGCGGCTGATATTGAAGCCTTCCTGGCAAAATACCATCCTGCCATCACCCTGGCAAGACAAGAAGACAAACCCGGAGGTGTCAACTTCAGCACTTCTGGGCATTCGAAGGAGAAGACAAAGGAGGTAGCCAATCCTTCAACCAATCAACCGGCCTCATTGCGAGAGAAAATGAGGAGGCCTTACTCCTTCCCAAGACATAAAACTCAGAGGATTTTTGAATGGGCTTGTCGTTACGGCAAGATTACCTTGCCAGAATCTAAAAGGCCAGAGGATGTCGAACGAAGTGACGACCCCGAATTCTGTCCTTATCATCGGGTGCTGGGGCATCCTATTGAAAATTGTTATGAATTCAAAAATATCGCTCAAGGCCTAATCAAGAAGGGCGAACTAAAGCTGGGAAAATATGAAGTGTACCCACCGCGTCCGCATGACGTGGTCGCTTATAGAAGCGGGGTCCACATGATCTCTTTGCTCACGGAGGTCGCAAGCCCCGCCGATGGAAGATGCCCCGAAGCTAGTGAAGCACCCCTTTCAACCCCTCCGGATGAAGGCCCTACGAAGCCGGTCTATGATAATTATCAAGAAGACCATGAAGAGAGCCTGCGCCCCTTTGTGCCAGGAGGCACCTCGAAGCCCTATACAATGATGCAGGAAGAGCCGAAAGCTGATGCCCCCTGTAGATGTTGGGAGTCCATCACCAACGAGGTTGCCACGACCTCCAATGATAGTCCACGGGAGCAGAAAGCTGAAAAGCCCCCCTACTCCTCCTGAGGGTGTTTCGCCCACGGGCCAATCTTTAAGTTGCCCAGAAGCCATAACGCCAACATCGGCACCAGTTCCCGAGCCAGGGAAAGAAGATGATGAAGCCCTACCACTGAGCGGGGTGGTACAAGAAGACATCTATGATGCCCTTGAGGCTGAAGAAGACGATGAAGGCTTCATCGATTTGCAACCGGCTCCCCCGGAGATAGAAGATGGTGGCCAAGCCACTGTTGATGAGCTGATCGAAGTGGATCTAGGTACAAAAGATGACCCCAGACCAACATTCCTCAGCGCCCTCCTTCTCCCAGAAGAAAGAGAGCGATACATCAAGCTCCTACAAGAGTTCTGAGACTGTTTTGCTTGGAACTACAAAGAAATGCCGGGCCTCAACCCGGCGATTACCCAGCATATGTTGGCCATTGACCCCCAGGCCGAACCAGTGAAGCAGTCACCCCGGCGAATGAGGCCAGAACTGATAAGCCAAGTTTGCAAGGAAGTTGACAAGCTCATAGACGTCGACTTCGTAGCAGAAAACCAGTATACCACCTGGTTGGCCAATATTGTGCCCGTCAAGAAGAAGAACGGCCAGATCCGGATATGTGTGGACTTCCGAGACCTAAACAAGGCTTGTCCGAAAGATGATTTCTCGATGCCCATCACTGAAGTCATGATCGATGCCACCACTGGCCATGAAGCCTTATCTTTCATGGACGGGTAGTCCGGATACAACCAGATATGGATAGCCGAGCATGATAGAATTCATACGGCTTTCCGATCACCCAAGGGGATATTCCACTATAAAAGGATGCCTTTTGGCCTCAAGAATGCCGGCGCCACTTATCAAAGGGCGATGACCAAGATATTTGATGAATTGCTTTATGACAAGGTCAAATGCTACATCGACGACTTGGTTGTCAAGACCCAAAAGAAAGAAGATCACCTGAGTGATCTCAGGGTTATATTTCAAAGGCTCCGACAAGACGAGCTAAAGATGAACCCGCTGAAGTGCGCCTTCGGCGTTTCCAGTGGGAAGTTTCTGGGCTTCATTGTCCGATATAGGGGGATTGAAATAGACAACTCCAAGATAAAGGCCATTCAGGAGCTGTCGCCTCCGAAGAACCTGACGGAACTGCGATCACTGCAGGGCCGATTGGCCTATATCCGCAGGTTCATCTCCAACCTGTCCGGGCGATGTCAACCATTTCATAAGCTGATGATGAAAGATGCGCCATTCGACTGGAATCAAGAATGCCAGAAGGCTTTTGATAAGCTAAAGGAATACTTGAAGACCCCACCTGTGCTGGGGGCACCTGTCAAAGGGCGGCCGCTAATTCTCTACATAGCCGCCACCGAATGTTCACTCGGGGCAATGTTGGCTCAAAACAACGACGAGGGAAAGGAGCAGGCACTTTATTACCTCAGTCGAAGACTGGTCAGGGCAGAAGCAAAGTATACCCCGATCGAGAAAGTTTGTCTTGCCTTGGTCTTTGTGGCCAAGAAAATGAGGCATTACATGCTCTCGCATGAAATACAGCTGATATCAAGGGCCGATCCAGCCAAACATCTCTTGTCCCAGCCGACGCTGAAAGGGTGACTGGGGAAGTGGGCCGTCATTTTGATGGAATTTGATATTACATATGTGCCGTAAAAGGCTATTAAAGGCCAGGTGATAGCAGATTTCTTTGCAGCACACCCTGTGCCTGAGAATTCCCCGCTTGTCACGGAACTTCCGGAAGATGAAACATTGGAAGTGGACCAAGTCCGTCAAGCCATATGGCAGTTATACTTCGACGGAGCATCCAGAACTGAAACATCTCAATCAGGGCATGCGAGGATAAGGGCTGGAGCAGGCATCGTCCTCAAATCCCCAGAAGGAGAAGTGTTGCATACATCGTGTTCGATCAACAAACCGTGCACGAACAATGAAGCAGAATATGAGGCCTTGATTATCGGTCTTCAGATAGCCCTCCACATGGAGATCCGAATGCTGCAGGTGTTTGGTGATTCTATGCTGATTGTCAAGCAGATACAAGGAGAGTTCGACGTCCGGAAGCCCGGGTTTCTTCCGTATTGCGCCAAGGCGAAGAAGCTCATGGGACGGTTCTACTTCATTGAAGTAGGCCATGTCGTCCGAAGCCAGAATGCCCAGGCTGATGCACTAGCAAAATTAGCAAGCTCACTGGCGGCCCTGCCAGGCGAATCCCTCAACATAACAGTCATAAACAGGTGCTAGGTCCCCAACATGATAGAGGAGCCAGGTGACGAAGAAGAATATGAAGCTGCGACAGCAGAAACAACTAACTCTCCTGATTGGAGGGAACCCCTAATGAAATGGTTTGAACACCAAGAATTGCCCAAGCAGAGGGAAGAAAGGATCAGATTGATCAGAACAAAAGATTCTTATGAAGTCAGAAATGGAACTCTGTTCCGAACCATGGCTGATGCCGGAAGAAAGGTGCTCCTCCGATGTATATCCATGGAGGAGGCTTGGATGGTTATGAAGGAAGTTCACGCCGGGTCGGCCGGTGCTCATCAAGCTGGGCCGAAAATGAAGATTGAAGTCAAGAAGCTGGGATATTACTGGCCGACTATGTTCGATGACTGCTGCAAGTATGCCAAGTCATGTCATAAATGCCAGCAGCATGCTGCGATCCCAAGAAGACCTCCAGCTCATTTGCACCCAACGGTGCCCAGTTGGCCTTTTACTCAATGGGGTACTTATGTTGTGGGCCCGCTCCCCGCGTCTTCAGCGGGATGCAAATACATTCTAGCAACAACAGATTACTTCTCTCACTGGGCGGAAGATGTGGCTCTAAGAGAAATGACGGGAGAAATCGTAGCCAGATTCGTCCGTCGAAATATCATATTCCGATTCGGCGTGCCCGATCGAATTGTCTCCGACAACGGAAGCCACTTCCGAAACCAAAAGGTCTACAGATTGGCCGAAAAATTCAAGATTGATTGGAGGACATCCACTCCGTATAATCCGCAGGCAAACGGGTTAGCGGAAGCCTTCAACAAGACACTATGCACACTTCTTGCCAAGACGGTCAGCTCTAGCAAGAAGGATTGGGAAGACAGGATGTATGAAGCACTATGGGCGTACCGCACCGTGTACAAGACCCCCACGGGTTGCTCACCATTCTCCTTGGTGTACGGCTCAGAAGCGGTCGTCCCGATAGAGCTGGAGATACCCTCACTACGGGTGGCGATCCAGCACGAATTAGTCAAAGATGGCCAAGCCAATATAGAAAGGAGACTGGAGGAGCTCTCCGATCTAGAAGGACGACGGCTCAGAGCCCAGCAGAACATACAAGTCTACCAGGCCCGTATGACCCGCGCCTTTGACAAACTCGTCAAAGAACGTGAATTCAAGAAGGGAGACCTAGTCATGGTCAAGCGAAGAGAAGTCATGGCGGCCAACCCCAAAGGCAAACTGAATGAAAACTGGACAGGACCTTATGTGGTCCAGAAAGTCTATGAAGGTGGTGCTTATGTCATCGTCAACCACCGGGGGGAAATTCAATTCCCACCACTCAATGGGAAACACTTGAAACTATACCATGCGCCACTCCCTCAGCTCGGTGATCAACTAAAACCAATACCCCACAATGAAGGGGATTCCGTCATGGAGCTTTTTACATAAAGCACCCGAAAACTCAACTCGGCACCCGTGGCCTTCCGAGGCCTCAACCGAGTAACATGGCTTAGACCTTCCGCCTAAGCCGGTTAAACCTGATTCCATTATGTTGATATGAACCCAATGTCGACGATACTATCATACCTTTGTGATCCGGTCCCACCGTGATCATCAAAAAAAAAAAAAGAAAAGAAAAGAAAAAAAGAAAAAAAAAGAAAAAAGAGAAAAAAGAAAGAGAAGAAAAAAAAACGGAAAAAAAGAAGAAGAAAAAGAAAAAGAATAAGAAAGAAGTTGTTCCTTAGTGTTCCTTAGGCGGCACCCTCACCGAAAGCTCCGATTTAGACCTTTCGTCTGGGTTGGAAGAAAACTAAAATCCTGGCGTTAATGCAATCCCAGCATTGATGAATTTACCTTACTCGGCACCCTCGCCGAAAGCCCCGGTTTAGACCTTTCGTCTGGGTCGGAAGAAAACTAAAATCCTTGCGTTAATGCAATCCCAGCATTGACGAATTCACCTTTACTCGGCATCCTCGCCGAAAGCTCCGATTTAGACCTTTTATCTGGGTCGGAAGAAAACCAAAATCCTTGCGTTGATGCAATCCCAGCATTGACGAATCCACTTTACTCGGCATCCTCGCCGAAAGCTCCGATTTAGACCTTTCGTCTGGGTCGGAAGAAAACCAAAATCCTCGCGTTAATGCAATTCTAGCATTGACGAATCCACCTTACTCGGCACCCTCGCCGAAAGCTCCGGTTTAGACCTTTCGTCTGGGTCGGAAGAAAACTAAAATCCTTGCGTTAATGCAATCCCAGCATTAACGAATTCACCTTACTCGGCATCCTCGCCGAAAGCACCGATTTAGACCTTTCGTCTGGGTCGGAAGAAAACCGAAATCCTTGCGTTAATGCAATCTCAGCATTGATGAATCCACCTTATGCGGCACCCTCGCCGAAAGCTCCGATTTAGACCTTTCGTCTGGGTCGGAAGAAAACTAAAATCCTTGCGTTGATGCAATCCCAGCATTGACGAATCCACTTTATGCGGCACCCTCGCCGAAAGCTCCAATTTAGACCTTTCGTCTGGGTTGGAAGAAAACTGAAATCCTTGCGTTGATGCAATCCCAGCATTGACGAATCCACTCTATGCGGTACCCCCGCCGAAAGCTTCGATTTAGACCTTTCATCTGGGTCGGAAGAAAACTGAAATCCTTGCGTTGATGTAATCCCAGCATTGACGAATCCACTTTATGCGGCACCCTCGCCGAAAGCTCCGATTTAGACCTTTCGTCTGGGTCGGAAGAAGATTGAAATCCTTGCGTTGATGCAATCCCAGTGTCAACGAACCACCTTTAACGGTGCCTAAGGCCTTTCTGGGGCCTCAGCCGTGCGATCCGATCTGGACTTTTCATCCAAGTCAGAGAAACTTCAACCCCTCCTTCTTGCTTCGGCACTCTGCCATGCCGACGACCAAACCTCCACTCAGATATGCCGGTCCGTGTGCATGTGCGGTGAAGCGATCCCCTCATCCCTTCGCTGAAGGAGTGAGCGCTTTCCCGTGAATTCGCACCGGACTAGCATCCCACTAGCTTGGAAGAACAGACGTCTTGTCGAAGAACTCTACACTCGCGATCCCCGCGCACTCATCCCTCGCTTGCGCCACCCGCGAGTGGGGGGCATTTGTGGACGTCGAAAAATGTCGATGATGATCATACGGCATGCACGTCTCGACACTCGAGAGCAAGTCGAAGATGAAAATGCCAAATAAACCTCATGCCTCGCCCGATCAGGATGAGGACTCGCTTGGTGGTCCGCTAGCCGATGAGGGAGCCCCTCGGGCGGAAGATACGGCCACAACTCTATAGCCGGCCGTGCCAAGAGCCGAATCGAAGAAGAGTCGGGAACTCCGACACAGCCCGACGTGCACCGAAAGTCACTCAGAGTCTGGGACCGAGCCCCAAAGGCTGCGAACAGAACATTGTAGGGGTCATACATAGCAACCGGAACCTTCCGGGAATGTCGACATTCACGTAAAATGGCCGCGACTTCGAGAAGAATCCGTTTAGTGCTTAAAACGGCACGAGGGTCTTTAAAACGGCGCGCCTTAAAACGGCGCGCCCCCCTCTTAAAACGGCGCGCCCCTCTTCTTTTGTTTGGCTACACGGCGCGCCCCTTTCTTTTATTTAGCTACACGGCGCACTCGAGGCCTCCCCCTTCATCTTTGCTTAAAACGGCGCCCCTTTGAATATGGCACCGTTTTAACCCCAGAACTTATTCTCTGAAGCGCTTCCGGCGTGCAGTGAAGCCATCCCGTCATCAATATGGTCCCCTGTTTCCTGCGAATAGCACGTCGACGAACTGCTTAAAATGGTTAAATGTCTGCTTCGATCTATTGGGCAACCGAGCATATGCCGTGAATGGAAGTTCTCGAGCCCCATCCCACCGAACGCTCACTTCGTCCGTCGGCCGCCCATGCTCCTGCAAATGATGAAAGTGGCGTGTCTTGCGGTGGATATGACAGCAGAGGAGGAGGCCATGCCTCTGCCCCCCCTCCCGGTCACACTGTGGCCTCGGCGGAGGTGACGTCCACGACAACGTCACTCGACACGGCGACACGGCAGAGGCGTTGCAGGCGAAGCAAGATGGAAAGAAGAAGAAATAAGGAAGAAAATAAAGGGAGCCGCTCCCTTCGACAGGGCCACTGGCCCCTATAAAAAGCCCACCACGGGGAACTTTGATCGGTTGGAGAAGAGGGACAACTCTTGGAAGCCTGGAAAGCGGAAGCTTTCTTCTGAGAGAAATCCCTTGAAGCCCGAAGCCAGTGTTCCTGTGAGAGTGAAGTGAAGAGAGAGCAAAAAGAAAGGGAGAGAGCAGAGAGTGAGGTGAGGGAGACACAGTTCTCTCCTCCCATTTGTTTCTTTTTCTTTCCTCCGATGTATTCTTCCCTTTGCTTCCTTTCTTTAGATGCATGAAGAGCCCATGTATTTGCACCCCCTCGCGGTGAAATGAAAATGATCCTTCGGGAGATCCTTTTTTTGATATGTTTCATCTTCTTCTCCCCCTTCGGAATACGTTCAGGCTGTAGCCCCCTTTCTACTTGGCCTCCAGTGTTTCTGATCTCCCTCCCCACTCGTTCCCCTTTGAGGGATCATTGCCCGTGAGTCGTGGTCGCTCTTGAAGGCTAGCCCTCGAGCGCTCCACACTCACACATGGGTTCGGACAGCCGTAAGGCCACTCCGATTTTTGAGGGTCACCCCGGAGCAATCCGTTTGGTGGCCTTCGCTTCTCTCCGACAAGCCCCGATCTAGGGGAGGTGCTGCCCGATTTTCGTCAAGGTCAAGAACGTACAAGAACACCAAGAACAATGAATAAACGTATCATAGAACTTGCCCACGGGTGAAAGAAAAGAAACGCACAGTAAACTCTGTGAACTGAACCCCCTGAACAAAACACTTGAATCATCACGCTAATCCGCCTAAATAAACGATTAAAACACTTAAATCTTCTTTCCGTAAACATAATCCATCCATAAGATGAACAACTAATCAATAAACCGACTTACAGTTTAAAGAAACAAGAAACAGAGCATAAAAGGGTTGAAACAAAACCTCTTTGAAGCTGTCCCGGCGTGGCCTAATCCGGCGCGGTCACTACTCACCGCGCCAATTTAACCCCATTCTCGTAACCCCCATTTCCTTTGAACGCTAAAACGGCGCGCCCCCCCCTCATTGGGCCCATTCCGGCGCGCCCCTTGGCCTTCCTTAAACCGGCCCGCCCTTCTGCCCCCTTGTAGTATCCTTAAACCGGCGCGCCCTTCCCCTTGTAGCATCCTTAACCGGCGCGCCCCCCCCTCATTGGGCCTATTCCGGCGCCCTACCTCCACCTCCTTCCTTGAGTCCCAAAAACGGCGCGCCCTCTCCATCTCTTCCTGTGAGCACCTAAAAATGGCGCCCCCCCCTCTCCATCTCCATGTTCACCTTAAAATGGCACCCCCACTTCCTCCTTTGGACTCTAAAACGGCGCCCTCCTCTTGATACTAATCCGGCGCGCCCCGTCCCCGTTGCTTCCTTAAACTGGCATGCCTGAAAGGGAGAGAATGCTTAATCAAATGAGAGAAAAGAATTAAAGCTAATGAATAAAACTAATCAAAAGTTTCCCCTCCACCATAATCCAAATTTTGTTCTGGGGGCGCTGCCCCCGGAAACCCCCGCAAGGGGCGCTGTCCCCTTGACCCCCGCGACCTGACCGGGCAGGTCAAACCCCACGACATGACCGCGCAGGTCGATCCGCGTGCGAGGGCGCACGTTGTCGAGTTCGGGCTTTACGCTTAACAACCCGCTCCCCCGGACTGTGTAATGATGCCCCATGGTATAGGACATGGACCTCGGGATCCCCGACATGGTCATGATCCGTGCACCTCTTGGGCCGATAGTTCATCAGCTTGACCCACTTCTTCTGGGATCCGATCCCGCACCCACATGAAACGTGCCGTACCTACGTCAGATATCCGAATGTCTTTGTTGTCACCTTCGATGCTTCGAATATGGACTCTCGACCGAATACTGGATGGTCCGTCAGTGACTGATATATATATATATCGGGATCTAATCCCGCACTTGCATTAAATTTGCCGCACTCGCAGCAAGTATTCGTATGGTTTTGAACGTCGTTTTGCATACCGATGCGGAGGGTTTAAACCATGTCAACCCAACTTGCATGCTTTAATGAAAAATTTATGTTTAGGCCATGAGGCCCCTTTTCTTGGCGATTAATCAGAGGTCTTCCCCTCTCCGAGGGGATGTATTTAACGTTGCGGCCTTTATGACGCGGCGAGTCTCCAGTCCCGACCCGATATCCACAATCGTCTGATTAGTCTGATGGAGCGCACCCTGGGCTTCGGACCACTCCAGTCTTGAAGCCCGAACACATTGTCACCTAGGTGACTGGCACGCCCTCGCACTAGATAAACCGATAAACTGATAAAAAGAACACCCCGATATCTTTCATGAACTCGAAATCTAGTGCGCTCCACTACAGCCAGCAAGTCTATATAGCCAGCAAGTCTATACATCAGCAAGTCTATACCTCCTACAACACGAAGTCTGTACATTGGCTGATTGCACAGACTCAAAGTCTCTACATTGGCTGCTAGCACTTCTTCAAAGTCTATACACTCTTCAAAGTCCATACATTCTTCAAAGTCTATACACTCTTCAAAGTCTATACATTCTTCAAAGTCTGTACGTTGGCTGATTGCTCAGACTCAAAGTATGTACATTGGCTGCTAGCACAAACTCAAAATCTGTACGTTGGCATCAGAATGGACACATAAAGTCTATACATCGTGTGTTTCAAGTTTTAGACCCCCGGACTCGACCTGGCAGTTCATTTAAACTAAGTGTATTTGGAGAATGCACTTTTGAGCGCCGAGCTCAAACCGGACATCCGATTTGGATTCCGTCAGTTCTGACAAGTCACTTTCATCTCCCCGGTCGTGTTGGAATGATCGGCACGGCCATCTGACTGGTATTTCAAGATTTAGACCCCCGGCACCGACCTGGCAGTTCATTTAAACTAAGTGTATTTGGAGAATGCACTTTTGAGCGCCGGGCTCAAACCGGACATCCGATTCGGATTCCGTCAGTTCTGACAAGTCACTTTCATCTCCCCGGTCATGTTGGAATGATCAGCACGGCCATCCGACAGGTACATCAAGTCTTAGACCCCCGGACCCGACCTGGCAGTTCATTTAAACTAAGTATATTTTAAAAATGAACTTTGAGCGCCGAGCTCAAACCGGTCTTCCGATTTAGATTCCGTCAGTTCTGACAAGTCACTTTCATCTCCCCGGTCATGTTGGAATGATCAGCATGGCCATCCGACTGGTATTTCAAGTTTTAGACCCCCAGACCCGACCTGGCAGTTCATTTAAACTAAGTGTATTTTAAAAATGAACTTTGAGCGTCGAGCTCAAACCGGGCATCCGATTTGGATTCCGTCAGTTCTGACAAGTCACTTTCATCTCCCCGGTCATGTTGGAATGATTGGCACGGCCATCTGACCGATATTTCAATAAATAGACCCCTGGCCCCGACCTGGCAGTTCATTTAAACTAAGTGTATTTGGAGAATGCACTTTTGAGCGCCGAGCTCAAACCGGACATCCGATTTGGATTCCGTCAGTTCTGACAAGTCACTTTCATCTCCCAGGTAAAGTTGGAATGATCGGCATGGCCATCCGACCGGTATTTCAAGTTTTAGACCCCCGGCCCCGACCTGGCAGTTCATTTAAACTAAGTGTATTTTAAAAATGAACTTTGAGCACCGAGCTCAAACCGGGCATCCAATTTGGATTCCGTCAGTTCTGACAAGTCACTTTCATCTCCCCGGTCTTGTTGGAATGATCGGCATGGCCATCTTATCGGTATTTCAAGTTTTAGACCCCCGGCCCCGACCTGGCAGTTCATTTAAACTAAGTGTTTTTGGAGAATGCACTTTTGAGCGCCGAGCTCAAACCGGACATCCGATTTGGATTCCGTCAGTTTTGACAAGTCACTTTCATCTCCCCGGTCGTGTTGGAATGATCGGCACGGCCATCTGACTGGTATTTCAAGATTTAGACCCCCGGCACCGACCTGGCAGTTCATTTAAACTAAGTGTATTTGGAGAATGCACTTTTGAGCGCCGGGCTCAAACCGGACATCCGATTCGGATTCCGTCAGTTCTGACAAGTCACTTTCATCTCCCCGGTCATGTTGGAATGATCAGCACGGCCATCCGACAGGTACATCAAGTCTTAGACCCCCGGACCCGACCTGTCAGTTCATTTAAACTAAGTGTATTTTAAAAATGAACTTTGAGCGCCGAGCTCAAATCCGACATCCGATTTGAATTCCGTCAGTTCTGACAAGTGACTTTCATCTCCCCGGTCGTGTTCAAATGATCGGCATGGCCATCCGGCCGGTATTTCAATTTTTAGACCCCTGAACCCCGGATTTTCTCAATTCTTCTAAAGTAAATGAGTTTTAAAATTTCAAATGAACATAATTGAGTAATTCCATCAAAATAAAAACATAGTAAATACTCAGCTGTGCGGCCTGTGCTGTGGTGGTGGTGGATTGCTGAGGGACCATTCCCCCCTGGGAGAGGAGGCCACAGATTGCCTGCAAAACCACTGACACCTGGCTAGAGATATCATGTTGGAAATGTTGCTGCTACCGCTGCATATCAGAAATCTGCGATCGGACCATGTCCATCATGTCGCTGGCAGAAGCGCTGGAGGCAACGGAAGGTATAGTGAAGGCACTGCTACTAGTTTGGGCATAGCTAGAACTCGCACACGATGATATCACCGCGCTAGCGTCTAGGCTCTCCCCTAAACCATATAGTCGGCCTTTCTTCGGTACGCCAACTGCTGCCACCCACTCCACCGGATCAAACTCCGGCTGCTGCGTGTCTCCCTCCCCGTACTTCTCTATCACTGCTTGGCTATATGTTTCCTACAAATTGAATAAAATAACTAGTCAATTTCATATGAATTACATGCCGATTTAAATGAACGGTGCAAGTTACATATGTAGATAAACTTACCGCTATTGACTTAGCTGTCTCACTCACAAATTCATTAGTCCCCTTCTTTTTGTGTGTTCTGTCGAACACCTCGAGGAACGACGGAGGTCGATTAAGCTCCACAGCATGTTATACAATTCATAGTAAAAAAAAGTCAAATATTGGGATAAATTGTAAGAAGATAAATTGTTATATTACTTACCAATTTTTGTTTATGAGCCGCATAAGAGATGGACCCACTTGTATGCAAATTTGAACCTGGTTTTGACGCCCTGTTTGCTTTGGCTTTTTCAGACTTTTCTATCCACTTGGGGTCGGCAAAATGGTCACAAGATATCTCCCAATCCTCCTGCCTCATCCATAGAGGGTGGTGCGCCTTCCACAATTGTCGGTCTTCACTCCCCCCACTCAATTTTTTAGCGTGTGCTCGGGCCTCATGTATTTTCCTCTTGTAACTTGAGAGCATAGTAGACTCCCAGGCATGACGACATCTCGCCACGTCATGTCCACATGTGAATTGAAAAGACCGCTGTAAATCAATTACTTTTCACACTTAGTATAAAGTTGTAATTTAAGTTTGAGAAATACTTGAATTAAATGACGTAATTACTTACTAAGAACATGTTGTACAATGAATCGCGGACGGACATCGGAAATTCTCTGAAAGTGGATGCTGCCCCGGGCACATGTGCCAACATGAGTTCGGTGGAATGATGGACAGCGGTGTGGGGTTCAAATTTTGTACTGCAATTGCAAAGGTCAAAATATTCATATTAGACAGTTGAAGGCTAATTAATGTAATATAACCTTATAGATTTACCCGGAGATCCAACACGGGCGACGTCTATCATGGGCCGTGCCTCCCTCGTGACAACTGCCGGCATCGTCAAGTGGCTGACTGGTGGGGGTGTGCCCTGTACAAGTGGGAGGTGGTGGGAGGGCACTGGGATCTGTAAGAATAGATCTTCACAAGTAAAACTAAGTGGAGTGATACAAATATTGCGAACATATAATTAAAATATACATACATGCAGCGGGAGGTGGTGGGGGTGGCGTCTGCACAACAGGTGGGAGGCCACTGAGACCTGCAAGAATTAATTTTCATAAGTAGAACAAATATTAAAGAATTTAAATTAAAATATACATACCTGCAGCGGGAGGTGGTGGGGGTGGCGTCTGCACAACAGGTGGGAGGCCACTGCGACCTGCAAGAATTAATTTTTATAAGTAGAACAAATATTGAAGAATTTAATTAAAATATACATACCTGCAGCGGGAGGTGGTGGGGGTGGCGTCTGCACAACAGGTGGGAG
The DNA here is from genome assembly GCA_022559845.1 of Amorphophallus konjac. Taxonomy (NCBI): domain Eukaryota; kingdom Viridiplantae; phylum Streptophyta; class Magnoliopsida; order Alismatales; family Araceae; genus Amorphophallus; species Amorphophallus konjac. The sequence goes on along the minus strand of CM040121.1, from coordinate 424,680,899 downwards.
GCCACTAAGACCTGCAATGATTAATTTTCATGTGGAGTGATACAAATATTACGAACTTATAATTAAAATATACATACCTGCAGCGGGAGGTGGTCGGGGTGACATCTGCACAATAGGTGGGAGGCCACTGACACCTGCAAGAATTTATTTTCATGTAGAGTGATACAAATATTGCGAACTTATAATTAAAATATACATACCTGCAGCGGGAGGTGGTCGGGGTGACATCTGCACAATAGGTGGGAGGCCACTGACACCTACAAGAATTTATTTTCATGTAGAGTGATACAAATATTACGAACTTATAATTAAAATATACATACCTGCAGCGGGAGGTGGTCGTGGTGACATCTGCACAATAGGTGGGAGGCCACTGACACCTGCAAGATTTAATTTTCATAAGTAAATGCAACATGTTACTGAAAATTAAAATAGATATACCTGTAGCGGGAGGTGGTGGGAGGGCACTAGGACCTGTAAGTAGTAATTCACATTAGGTAAATGAATATTTTGCTAGAAATTCAAAGATACGCCGAGGTGGGACCTGCATTAATTTTCATAAGTAAATGCAACATGTTACTGAAAATTAAAATAGATATACCTGTAGCGGGAGGTGGTGGGAGGGCACTAGGACCTGTAAGTAGTGGTGGTGGCGTCTGTACAAGTGGTGGTGAGCCGACACTTGCACCTATAAATAAATTCTTTTAAGTTTGTAAATAATTAAAATATTTATATAGCTAACTTATTGATCAAATATACCTGTGTCTGAAGAAGATGCTAGCGAGGAGGGAGTAGCGCCCCTCTCATTGCCTTGTCTCCTCCCACTCCTAGCACGACCTCCTCGCACCATTTCCTTATTAATAACAAAACAATTAATACATATTAATCCACAATTATATAAGGCTAGACAAATGTTATTTAAAATTATGCTTAAAAGTAAGATTCATCTTACTAAATTATCAAAACATGCCTCCCTCATGTTGATATATCTAGCTCATCATCATCATCTTCGTCATCCATAGTAGCCTCATCAGATTCAAACTCTTCGTCTTCATCTGATTCTTCCTCCCCTCTAACATCAACATTTAGCTCCATCGGATCGACTTCTTCCACTTCATCTCGCGTCCGTAATGACAGTGCCTCATCAGATTCGTCTAGACTAAACCTAGAGGAACCGACAACGCCAACTTCGTCTGATTGATAATATTCAGCACTAGCAACCTCTGAGACATCTTCACTTGTGGGAAAGAGTTTTGAATTAACCCTGTAAACTGCCCACCAATCTCTATTCTTGGATGATGGATAGCTTGAATAGTACACTTGCTGGGCTTGTACGGCTAAAATGAACGGTTCATAGGTCTTAAGTTTAGACCTATGCTTGACATTGACAATCCCATAATTTGTGTCATGTAGAACAGAATTAGGATCAAACCATTGACACTTAAATATGTATACATGATTGTCTTGTCTCAAATACTGAAGTTCTAAGATTTCTTCAAGAATACCATAGTAGTCCAATTCTATTTCATTGTATAAACTTCCCTTCACACATACGCCGCTGTTCATCATAGACTTATTTCGCCCATAATCCCTTGCATGAAATTTGTATCCATTCACAATATATCCTGGATAGGCACGTGTCTGGTTCGAGGGGCCATAACTTATCTGTTGTACTCTTTGATCAGTAATGAGACCTTGTTCAACCTATATTCAAATTAGAGTAGTTAAAATAATAACAATTACCTCAACATACGTAAATACAAACATATATATTCATAGTTGACACTAACTCGGTTTCTCAGCCACTTGGAATAAAGCTTCTCGCGTTCTTTTTCAATCTCCACATCCTGGATATTTGGACATTTTTTAGCTAATTCTGAATCAAATTGCCTGCAATATAAATGCACTACTACTTTAAATGAACTGCAGAAGAAGGATGAACAACTTATGGAGTTGCTGGAAATGTGAATTAAGAACTTACTCAACATAAGGTTCAATCTCGAGGCAATTCAAAAGAATATATATCTCAGCGGCGTGCAACTCTCTATCTTCGAGCGTGCGAGTCAAGCAACGTCCGAACGCACGTCTAGGATGTTTAAATATGGAGAGCCGATCGGAACATTCATCCACTCCCCCATCATCATTACGTGGAGGTCGAGTACGACGAGTTTGAATCTCTGGCTCAAAGTACATAGAACAGAAGTTCAAAATTTCTTCAAGAATGTATGCCTCAGCAATCGAACCCTCCACCTGTGCCTTGTTGCGAACTTTCATTTTTAATTCATGCATGCACCTACAACAACAAGTCAGATGGCAACGATATGTACCGGCTATGGATGACTTGTAAGTTAACAAAAATTGTCACATACCTCTCAAATGGATACATCCATCGAAATTATACTGGCCCTCCGACGATAGCCTCATATGGCAAATGAACGACCAGGTGCTCCATCGAATCAAAGAATGTCGGAGGAAATATCTTCTCTAGCTTGCAGACGGTTGTGACAACTTTTTCTTCGATAGTTTGTACATCCCGAAGTCTGAGTTCAGATGCACATAAAATCTTGAAAAATTGACTCATCTCAGCTAGTGCTCCCCATATCTGCTTTGGCAACAAATCACGAAATACAATGGGCAGTAGCCTCTCCATGAACACATGACAGTCGTGACTTTTCATACCATATATTTTCCCCTCATTAACATTCACACAACGGGCTATGTTGGATGCATATCCATATGGGAATCTCAACTGTTTCAACCACTGGCATACTTCCTTGATCTGTGTATCATGAAGCACATAAGTTGCTTTAGGCTGCACAGTTTTGCCGTTTACGTTCTGTAGTTCCAGTTCTGGACGTTTACAAAGCATCTTTAAATCCATACGTGCTTTGACGTTGTCCTTTATTTTCCCTTTAACATTCATGATCGTATTGAACACATTATCAAAAAAATTCTTCTCGGTATGCATGACATCCAGATTGTGTCGTACAAGAAGAGTTGACCAATAAGGTAATTCCCAAAAAATACTTTTCTTGTTCCAGTTGTGATCCTTTCCAAAACTAGGGAGTTACCGTGTGCTACCAGACAATTGAACTACATCTGGTAAATTGTGCACCCGTGACGCCATATGTAGACCCGACACCCGTTGCAAGTCAGCTTCATCCATTTCAACAGTATTTTTTTTAAACGAGTCTTTTTGCCTTCGAAAAGGATGGTCACTTGGTAGCAACCGCCGATGGCAATCAAACCAGCATGCTTTCCCACCATGTTTCAATACAAATGATTTGGTATCTTCCATACAGTAAGGACATGCTAACCTCCCATGTGTGCTCCAACCAGATAGCATTCCATATGCAGGGAAGTCACTTATTGTCCAGATCAGTGCAGCCTTCATAATAAAAATTTGCTTCCTATATGCATCATAAGTAACAACTCCATCAGTCCATAAAAAATTGAGCTCATCAATCAACGGCCTGAGATATATGTCCAAATTTTTTCCGGGACTTTTTGGACCAGGAATTACTAAGGACAAAAATAGATTTTCTCGCTCCATGCACATGTGCGGCGGAAGGTTGTACGGTGTCATGAACACTGGCCAACAAGAATAAGATCCCACTGAACCACCGAATGGATTAAAACCATCTGTGCATAAACCTAATCGAACATTACGTGACTCCCTTGAAAAGGCAAGATGAGTACGACTAAAGTGAGTCCAAGCTTCACCATCGGCAGGATGACTGATTATATCATCGGCACGACGTACTCTTTCGGTGTGCCATGTCATATGTCGAGCCGTCTTTGAGGACATATACAGCCGCTGCAGCCTAGGCACAAGAGGGAAGTATCGCAACGCCTTGTAAGGTACATCTTTTACCTTTGAATTGACCCCCCCCTTAGGTTTGAATCTGTCATGGCCACAAATGGAACATGATATCTTATCTGCATCATCTTTGTAATATAACATACAATGATTCGGACATGCATCTATTTTCACATATCCAAGTCCTAAGTCATTGACCACCTTTTTTGCACGGCAAAAAATTTCTAGCAACTTCTCGTCTCGAGGCAACATACTCTTGATCAAGAGGAGGAGACGGTCAAAACAAGTCTCACTGATGTGATATTCAGATTTCAAGTTCAACAACTGTGACACTGCAGATAATCGAGTGTGCTTTTCACAACCATCCCACTGCGGCTCATCAGTATCCCTAAGTAGTTCATAAAATCTTCCGGCTGTCTTATTCGGCGCTTCCTCATGAACATTAAAACTAGGACCAGTAGCATCTACAACCATATTCACGTACCCACTTGTGCCTGCAATATTGTCGGGTTCTTACCTCAAAAATTGCTCACCATGACACGTCCAATTCGTATAACCATCCACGAACCCTTTTGTGTACAAATGATGTTGCACATCCCATGTTGAACACCACCTCAAGTTTCTACAACTTGAACAAGGACATCGAATGTGACCGTCGCGATCTATTGCTGCATTTGGATTCCCCAATGCAAATTGAATGAAACTCTCAACCCCAAGCTTAAAGTCATCTGACACCACCCGGTCAACTATTCTATGATACATCCATGAACGATCTGTCGACATTTTACCTGCACCCAATAAATGACAATACACATCTTAACTTTCAAATCATTACTCATAATATTACACCCGACCCTTTCCTCACATCGTTCATCATAGACCATTTGCAGTTGGAAGAGGAATATTGATTAGATTATCACTTTTTAACCCATCCATGAGGGTTTGATCGCACAATCACTTACTATATGTGCTGCACGATTTGCTGAAAATTTTGGCATCATCTCCCCACACTTCTCCGATATACCAAAAATATTTATTGATTTTGAAATTTTCTTAAACACTTACAAGTAAGTGGTTAAGAAAACACTCAAAATCAATAATGGTATATCAGAGAAGAGTGAGGAGACGCAACTGAAATTCTCAACAAACCATACAAACACATATAGTAAATGACTGCCTAAGTGCGATCAAACATTCGTAGACTGTCCAAACGGGACAATTCAAGACTTTGAGGTAGATATATACATTCTCATAAACAAATGAGAACATACACATCAATCCCAAAGTCTTGAACGGGAAGACACATTGACACGGTTTTAACGCGCTCTCCTGAGGTGCGTGTAATGTTAGGTCGCACCCACGCACCTCAGCTCACAGGGAATACCCCATGCATTTATATAACATAAAATTAAATAACAACATAATTATCATTATGCACATATCAAATTAAATAACACCCAAATTATAAAATTTTTCAAATGAAGAACATCGAAGCTAAACAATCTATATTTTTGAGTCAAATTAACGTCAAATTTCTATTAAAATCAGATATAAAAATATATTTACATGCAATTAAAATCCACAAAGTTTTAAATCACAAAACAATTTTTTTGGGTATTTACCTATTGCTATAGAGAATTCTGATTTCTTTGCATTTATCCACATCTTTGTATATATGTACTACTTAAGATATGTGGTCATTTCATTTCTCTATATCTTCTTATCATCATAAGACAAGGTCATTCCATTTCTCTATATCTACTTAAGATATGTGCTTTCCTACTTAAGATATTTTTGAGCCGTATTGATTGACTCAGTCATATATAGTATGCCAGTTTTCCTTGCCTAAGTCACTTTTATCCCAAAGAAGGTGATCAGTTTCATTGACCGGCTATGTGCAATTTTTTTTTGGTATGGAGAGAAAAATATAGTATGCTAGTCCACCCATCTAGCCAACTGTGTAAGAACATTCCCAGTTGGAATGCCTTCGACTGTCTTTAGATAGGCCAAAGATATTATTATCTCTAACAGCAGATGGATAGGAGGGAATGGGGCTAACATAGACTTCCTGAGTGACAATATGGATAGCAAATGCTGCAGCAACAGTAGCAGCTGTATATGGGTGTTGCAAAGCCAGAAAGTGAGCATACTTGGACAATTTGTCAATTACCACAAGAATAGTGGTTTTAGAATGGGAAGGTGGAAGACCCTCAATAAAGTCCATGTGAATATGAATCCAAATTTTTTCTGGTATAGGAAGGGGTTGCAACAGGCCTGCTGGAGATTGGGTGATATACTTTGTTCGTTGACAAATATCACAATTTTGAATATAGTCTTTGATTGTCCTTTCCATGCCCTTCCAGTGAAAACTTCTTTTTAGTCTATGGAGAGTTTTATGGTATCCTGAATGTCCACCTGTTGGAGCATCATGGTGTGCATGGAGTATAGAAGGTAAGAGACTGAAATTTGGGTGCAGATGTATCCTGCCCTTGTAATATATAACACCACCTTGCAATGAATAGTGGTTAGGGTTCAGAGAATCTGAGTTCCAATCCTTGAGCAACTGAATAAAGTAACTGTCCAGAAAGTATGCCTTCTGAATCTCCGAAAACCAGTCAGGCACTAAAACTGTGATTGCTTCTATGGAGGGTTCTTCATAAAGTCTGGATAGAGCATCTGCTGCTCTGTTATGGTGACCAGACTTATATTCCAGGGAAAAATCAAACCCCATCAATTTAATCAACCATCGCTGTTGCGCCGGAGTGTGAACCTTTTGTTGCAGCAGGTGTCGGAGGCTTTGATGATCTGTTCTGATCACAAATCTTCTACCAATCAAGTATGATTTCCATTTTTGAACAGCAAACAGGATAGCCTCCATTTCCTTCTCATATACTGACAAACCTTGTTGTCTAGTAGTAAAAGCTTTACTTAGATAAGCCACTGGATAGCCCTGCTGCATGAGAACATCACCCATACCTGAGTTACTAGCATCACACTCAAGGATGAAGGGAATGTCAAATTTTGGTAAAGCCAACACTGGGGCAGAAATCATGGCTTGCTTAAGTCCCTTGACTGGGTCCTCAGCCTCTGGGGTCCAGACAAAACTATCTTTTTTTAGAAGTTGAGTGAGTGGTGCTGCCAAAGAACCATAATTCTTAACAAATTTCCTGTAGTACCCAGTCAGGCCTAGAAATCCCCTCAGCTTTTTGAGGCACTTGGGAGCTGGCCAGCCCACAATAGACTGCAGCTTGTTGATCTCCATGGATACCCCACCATCAGATATCACATGACCCAAATATTCCACCTTGGTGACTCCAAAGTCACACTTAGATTGTTTGGCATATAACTGGTTGTCCTTTAGTAATTGTAGGACCTTCTCTAGGTGGTTTAGATGCTCAGGCCATGTTTTGCTATAAACTAGAATGTCATCAAAGAATACTAAAACAAACTTTCTGAGATGAGGTTGAAAGATATTGTTCATAAGATTTTGAAAAGTGGAAGGAGCATTAGAAAGGCCAAAGGGCATTACTAAGAATTCATAGTGCCCTTCATGAGTACGGAAGGCAGTCTTATGAATGTCCTCAGGTGCCATTCGAATTTGATGATAGCCTGAACGAAGGTCCAGCTTCGAAAAATATCGAGCCCCATATAATTCATCCAAGAGGTCATCAACCAGAGGTATAGGATATTTATCCATGACAGTTTGTTGGTTTAAAGCCTTGTAATCAATGCACATGCGCCAGCTCCCATCACGTTTCTGTACTAAAAGTATAGGAGCTGAAAATGGACTGTTACTATGTTGCAAGTGTGTGTGTTGCATGAGCTCCTTGACTTGATTTTCAATTACAGATTTGTGGAATGGAGAATGTCTGTATGGTGGAACAATGATGGCCTTTGACTCATCTATGAGGGGTATACGATGGTCACAACTCCTAGCAGGAGGGAGACCTGTAGGTTCATCAAAGACATAAGTATAGGTTTGTAAGAGTATAGCCAAGTCTGGTGGGTGAGAAGAAAATGAGGGGGTAGGGGGTTTTAGATGGGTTGGAATCAACTGAATTGTATACAAGGCTCTAGCATTTCTGAGCTCTTTGTGCAATTTGGGGCTAGAAATCATATTGACCTTGTCGTCTGTGAGGCCTGTAAACTTGTACTGTTTACCCAGCCATGCAAAGGTCATAGTCATTTCCCTGATATTCAACACAATGTCACCCAAAAGCTGTAGCCAAGTTGCTCCTAGTACCACATCAATACCGCCCAATGGAAGAACTAAAAAATCCAAGTCAAAAGATACTTCAGGGAGCTGAAGTTTAACGTTAGGACATAGTCCTTCAGAAGGAACTTGCAGACCAGATGCAAGTCTGACTGCTGGATTTTCACAGGGTATTGTGCGGAGGTGAAGCTTCTTAACTATTGAAGGGTCAATGAAGTTATGGGTGCTCCCATTGTCAACTAATATTATAACTGTCACCCCACTGATTGTACCCAATATTCTCATTGTACCAGGAGTAGCCATGTTACCCACTATTTGTGATGAGATAGAAGGAATGTTGTTCTCAAGCTGACAGAACTCAGTGTCTTCCTCCATTGTAACTTCTATTTGAACAAGATCATAATCATCACTCATTGGAATCAACTGCAGAAGAAACAACTTCTTTGCCTGACATGTGTGACCAAGGGTCCATTTTTCATCACAATTGAAGCAAAGCCCTTTTGACTTCCTTTCTTGCAATTGCTGACTAGTTAGCCTCCTAATGGGAGGATTGTGGTGGACAGATGGCGTGGGTAACAATGGGGGAAGTGAAGAGGACTGACCAGTGTACCGTCACCTAGAAAGCAGTTTGGTTTCCTGAATTCTAGCTAACTCCATGGCATGAGTCAAGGTTCTGGGCTGGAAGGATCTCACTTCACAGGAAAGTTCTTCCTTCAGACCACTAAGGTATGTGCCCAGAAGGTGTTCTTCAGGTACTCCAGAGATTTTATTGCATAGCTTTTCAAAGAGCCTTTGGTATTCTAAAATAGATCTTGTTTGTTTGAGTTTACTAAGGGAACCATGAGCATCAAGGAAAAAAATAGATCCAAATCTTGAATCAAGAGCAGCTAAAAATTCAGACCAGGTAAGTGAATCTCGAGTAGCAGTAATGTGCCAATACCATTCTAGGGCCTCACCCTCCAAATAGTAACAAGTTGTGCTGAGTTTATGACCCTCAGGGGTCTTGTGATGGTGAAAAAACCTCGCAGCTTTGAATTTCCATTCAACAGGATCAGTGGATCCATCATAACGTGGAAATTCTTGAGGTTTGGGTCTAAAAGACCCTATAGAATCATCATGATCATCCAAGGGAGCGGTTTTACCCGAGCGGTGAACTATGGATTCTAGATCCGTCACCCGTTGGAAGACTTCTTGCCGGAGAGACCCGATCTCCTGACGAATCTCAAGCAGCATGGACTTCAAAGCATCAGAATCGCCCATGGCCATCTCTGCGGAAGAAGAAGAACTAGGGCTGGAGAGAAGCTCAGACACCAATTTGTTGTGTTTCCTCCTAGGTTCCCGGTCGATGCCCTCCAGAAGAGGTCTCGCAGTAGAGCTCCGAGTTCTTGCGGAGGAAGCCGTAGCTGCTAAGAACAGAAATAACTGGAAGAACAGAGTTGAGGAATAGGAAGGAAGAGGATTGAGAGAGATAGAGGACAGAATAGAAGAGAAGACTGGAGCCAAAAAGCCATGTTACGGCCTTCCTTCCTCTACTATTTATATTGTTCCCTGGTATTTACATGGCTCCGGAAGCTATGCCACATTTCTTGTAGGCAAGTCTTCCAAGAATGTAACAACTCCTATTTTCATACAAGAAATCAAGAATTACATTTCCCTGTCATTATTTTTTCTCAACCATTTCTAACATACAAAATAAAGGTATATCGCCCATTGCTCAATGGAATGCTAACCGTATATGTGGATGACTATTATGACTGTTGGAGCAACAACAGTGGGTTGTTTGAGCCATTTCCAGCTCACTAACCTGGTGGTTCACCCAATTCTATGGGCTTCCTCTGTAACAGAGAGGGGGGCTGAGGTGTGTGCGTGTGTTTGTGTCTGTGTGTGCATGTGTGTCTGCGAGGGGGAGGGGGGCCACGGACAGGGGAAGAGAGGGCGGTGGAGGGGGTGGGGGAGGGCGGCCAGAGGGAGTGAGGGAGCGGGAGAGGGGGGCTGAGGTGTGTGCTGTGCGTGTGTGTCTGCGAGGGGGAGGGGGGCCACAGACATGGGAAGAGAGGGCGGTGGAGGGGGTGGGGGAGGGCGGCCAGAGGGAGTGAGGGAGCGTGAGAGGGGAGAGGGAGTGAGGGAGCAGGATAGGGGAGAGGGGTTGAGTGAGGGGGAACAGGATCGGGATTGAGTGAGGGAGGGGAACATGATCGAGAGAGAGAGAGGGAGAGGGAGACCACTTATCGGCTGGCGGCGACGGCGACAGTGAGAAGACGACCATGACCGTGAGAGGGAGGGAGGTTGGTGAATGGTGGCGACGGCGAGGACGGCGGGGCCTCCGGCGATGGCGAGGACGGCGAGGCCTCCGGCAACGGCGAGGACGGGGGCTCCGGCGGCGACGATGGCTCCGGCGGCGACGACGGCTCCAGCGGCGATGGCGGCTCCGGCGGTGACGACCGCAAGCAGAGGGCAGAGGAGAAGGAGAGAGTGAGAGGGAGAGTGGGGGGGGGGGGTGGAAATGGGGCCAGGTGGAAGGGGTGGGAGGGAGGGGTCGACGGTGGCGGGAAAGGGGGAATTTTGCGATGGAAATACGGACGAAACTTATTTCCGTCTGAAATTTCAGACGGATTATTTCCGTCTGAATATCCGTCCCAAATTTATGACATATATAAAGACGGAATATATTTCGTCTATAATTATAGATGGATCTTTAGAGAGAGTATAGTATGTCCTTAATACCAACAGAATTTGTGATGGAAACTAATCCTTCAGAAATACAGACGGATTTTAAGACGGAAAATATCCGTCTGAAATATCCGTCGGTATTTTCACTTTTTTTTGGTAGTGTCTCTCTCTCTATCTTTCTTCTTCTTCTTCGTTTCTTTTCTTCTCTGCTACTCTCTCTTCTTCTCTTTTTCTCTTCTTCTGGATCGTGCAGGCTCTCTCTCTATCTTTCTTCTTCTTTCAGATAAGTTCCCCTGCTTCGATTACGCTGCTCCTCTGGAAGAAGCTTCTTATTTATAGAGCAGTGAACAGATAGGGCGTATGCTCTCCACGTTTCCCGTCCAAGAGCCTAGACCACGTGGTAGCATTTCAGCTCACTGCATTACACGTGTCACGATCCTGAGCATCTCCATTCTTGGATCACGTGCCCTTATTAAGCTCCTTGAGTAGCAGTCCTTTCAGATTAGGCTTGTTATCAGTGTGAATTAATCTGAAAGGAAAGAAAGGATGCATCGAGTAAGTTTGATATTTGAACTGAGCATGTACAGACTTTATAGCGTGTAATGCAGTATCCATATAATAAAGTATGCGCATTGATGATGAATGCACGGGCATGCCATCAACGAGTGTACAGACTTTGTGTGCAATGTACAACCAATGTGCAGACTTGCTATGCCTAGAGTTTAAGCATGAATGCATAATGCACAAACTATGCGTGTGCATGTGTGGACTTTGAGTGCATGACACTACCTTACGTATGTATGCAACAGAATATATAGACTTTGAATGCCGGGTGAAGAGTGTACAGACTTTGTCTTGAAAGATGCACAAATGCATATAGGAAAGTATGTACAATGACAATGAGTGCTCAGGCATGCTATCAAGGAGTGTATAGACTTAGTGTGCATGCGACACCAATGTACAGACTTTGAACGTGTGAAATGCAGTTTGCATCTATCAAAGTATGCACAGCAAAGATGAATGCTCAGGCAAGCTGTCAAAGAATGTACAGACTTGCGTGCCTGAAACAAGACAATGTATAGACTTGCTACCTAGCATTTAAGAATCAATGCATCATGTATAGACTTGCTTAAATGACGCATGGACATAACAACAAAGACTGTGCAGACATTGTATATGCATGAAACAACTGAATGTACCGACTATGTATGCATAATGAACATGCATCGACTTCGAAATAAAGCGACTGACGAATGTATCGATGCAATGTATGCAGGAGAACTAACAGTGCAGTCTATTTACCAGATCATGCATCGACTATATGACGTGCAACAATAGTTAATGTACCGATGCAAACTACACTTGTTATGCAGGAACTAGAGTTGCACCAATGCAGAGACAGACAATGCAATGAGATGAATGTGCTCACTCTCAAATCAATCAATCATGCTCATAGTGCTTGCTAACATCAAAACAATCCATACTCATAGTGCTTGCTGACTTCAAAACCATAGGGGCACAACAGGGCGCCCCCATTTTCGTTCCGAACAGATCGCATGAGCCGTACTTGTAACCTCGGCCTGGCTTGCCTCAGGTGTAGGTGTAAAGCAAATGTCCTCAGCATCTTCTTCCCCGGGCAAGTTTAAAAGGGTCGAGAGAGTATTGCAGGAGAACACTGTCTCCTTCTTGGCTTGATGGGCCTTTCTTTTCTTCTTCTGCTTCTTCTTGGATGGCGCTTGCCCCCAGAATAGGCTGTCATCTTCTTGAGCCTTCTTAGGCTCTTCCTTCTATTCTAGGGAAAGCTACTCCAACTCTTCCCACGGGACGTGATCTTTTATTACCAGTGGCTGCAATTCGGGCTGTTCATATTCTTCTAGCCCATTTATAAAGGTTTGGAGTCTCCGGATTGCTGGGATAATTTCTTTATTTACTGCCAGCGGAGTTTATTTCCTCTGATTATAGGTGGGTATTCTGATTACTGCTGGCTGGTCTATCCAAACTGGTGCTGGCATTGACAGAGCCGGTCGTGGTGTCACACCACGGATGTGGGCTCCCGTTACTGGGCGGGGAAGAGGTTTCTTCTTTCTTTTGGCAGGGACCTGGTGCCATCCCTGTTGTTCCTTCAGAGGCGTTAGGCAACACGCCTCATATGCATGCTAGGTGCTAGACTCCGCCACCTCCTCTAGCAATGCCTTGTATAGTGATACTATGTTGGTAGCTGCTCGGTTCATCTGCATCTCATGACGTTGCGGGGGATCAACTGTATACTCCCCCATATCCAGCTCACCTTTTCTTATCATGCCCTCTATGATGTCTTTGAGGATATAGCAGTTTTCAATCGGATGTCCCAACATCCGGTGATAGGGACAGAACCTCGGGCTATCTTTCTTCTTCAAGTCTTCGGGCCACTTTGGCTCGGGCAAAGTGATTTTATCCTACCGGGTGACCCAGTCAAACAACACATTCGTCTTTTCCTTTGGGAAGGAGTAAGCTTTCGTCATCTTGTCCCTGAGCGAGGGACCATCTTTCTTCTCATCTACCTTATCAGGTGGAGGCACATCCACCTTTTTGTCCTTATCTCTTTGCTGCTAAAAAGCCTTAGATCAACAATATTTGCTTCTTCGGGCGTCGGACGCCGCTCTGTTAGCTTAGCCTTCTGCAGGGCACTATTGGATGTAGTTAAATAATATTTTTTCAAGAAGGTTTCAATCTCAGCTACCACATTATTGAGACGATCAAAATACCTTATCTCCATGCCAATCATTTTCTCTAATACCTCTCTCCGGAGGTCTTGTTTGCAAATTTGCATAGCGCCCTCCTGATGTGGGGGCCGCTACATCTTATTCCGAGGTCCCTCCACCTCATAATATAGTCAAGAGCTGTTTCATCTAGCTACTGCCTAGTTGCATATAGTTCAGCCACAGTGACTTCTCTTTCAGTTACATGGAACCATTCTCTGAACCTTTTCTACATATTGGCCCAGTCACTGATCGACCCTGCTGGCAAACTAGAGTACCATTCAAACGCGAGTCCCGTAAGAGAGGACCCGAAGAATTTCAACAAGTATGGCTCGTCTGAGGCCAGATCGCCCATGACGATCATGTAATAAGCTATATGTTCTTTCGGGGATCCTTGCGCGTTGAACTTGTCAAATTTTGACGGCTTAGAAATCCCGGGAGGGAGCCGCTTAGCTGCATGGTGAGGTGGGTAAGGCACCCGGTAAGCATCAAAAGCCATATATTCACCTTCCCCTCGCTCTGCCAGCTTCATTTCTATCATATTTTCGACCATAAGCCGGTTCATTGCAGCCGGCCGGGTCTACTGGCTCAGGTTAGAAATGAGCTGGTTGCCGGTACGGAGTAGTTACGGTGGTCGCCTGTGGTGGCGGGACAGCAGCGATACTTGATGTAGCTGGGGTAGCACTGGTGGTAACAGTGGCTAGGGTACCTGTTGTGGCGGGACAACTTGACTTTGCTCAGCTGGCTGAGGCAAAGTATATAATGGTGGGAAATCACAGGGGCTGACACCTCCCCATGAGGATTCAGCCTACATCTCTGGCCGCTTGGATGTGGAAGCCTGTTCATTTTTTTCATGTAGTTGTTTCTTCAAGAGCTATATCTCCTGTTGATACTTTTGCAACAACAATAGCATGGACGGATCCATGGTGACATTGCTGGAAGTGCCTTCAATAGCTTCGCTGGGAGCACCTTCGGGTGAGGCAGTTAACAGGACCTCTTGCTCTTCTTCTGTGGTCACCACATTGACAGCTAACGTAGTGACTTCTTCGGGAATCACCTGTTTCCCTTCGACTATCTGCAGCTTCTCCCTGGTAGATGTACTCATTCTAGTGTTCGGCCCTGGCCTTGTGGCTAAATGGGCCAGCTCTTGGTGTTCTTCTGGCAGGCCCCCGTATCTTCCGGCCACATCGGCCATGTTGCATGTGACAATTTTTAAGCCATTCCTCTGCTTGGAGACCTTTCTCCTTGTTCGACTTGGGAAGGTTAGTCTTTCAAAAATTGAAATTCTTCTTCTCCCTTCCTCCTGTTGGCGAAGGACTTCATCGGCCTCATGGCCCGGCCATTCTTCATGTCCGTTGTCATCTACGGACGATGCCATTTTCCTTTCCTCTTCTTCCTCAAGCTCTCTTGACAAGTATTCTTCTTCTTCAGCCGCAGCCGCTTGTAGCAAACGCTGCTGACCTAACGAGGGGTTTCCCAGGCCCCTGACATAACTCCTGACCATATCGGTCATCTCCTCTTGATCACGCCCTTGGCGAAGGGCGGGAGACAGTTGCCGGCCTCGCACCGAAGGCATGTAAGCCAGCCGAGATCTCTCCATCGGCCGATTGAATCTTCTACCAACATCTGGGACATTGGCCTATCTGGCATAGGTGAGACACCTAATTTCAGACATCCTGCGGATCCCAGTGGACCTTCATGTGAGTGACGCACAATCGTTGCACCTGGTTTATCAATGTTTCTTGATTTAAAGCCCAGCTTGCAGCACCTTTTGTTATTAGGCCTCACCCATTAGAGGGCCCAAGCTCCATGGTCTGGACGGCCAGAGCGATGGCCGCCCCCTTTATCTGGGTGGCCACTTCTTTGGCCGCCCAGCCCTTGTAAAAGGCCAACTATTTGGCCATCCTCCTAGTCTTACTTGGTCAGAGAACGTGGCTCGGTTCCTGAGCACAATCTTCCCCCATCCAGCACGATCTTCTCTCGATTTTTTTGAACTCCCCTCTCAAAGATAGAACTTCAAATTTCCCGAGGGGGGGAGGGAGAGAGGGAAGGGTGGTGGTGAGAAAGAGGCGATCAGGGGGTGGTGACAGAAGGGAGGAGGGTCTTTTCGGAGGTCAGTGTGTAGAGAAGGAAGATACGGAGAAGACCTTCCTCTCCCCTTCATTCTTGGCCCCTAGTTGTTATTCCAGGACTCCCATCTCTCGCTCATTGCATCATGGCTCCTTGGTAAGTACATTCATCATACTATAGATTTCCTATTCCCTTCCCTTCAGAGGTTTTCTCCCAAACAAATGGGAAGGTGGATGGTCGAAAGTCTCGGCCATTCCCCCTTCCCACCACCCCAGGTAATCACGCCACCATTCTTCCTGTGGTAATTTGTTTTATTTGGAGTAGATACTACAACTTCTCATGCTAATGGCTGTTCCTTTCTGTTTCCTTTCTTGAGCTTCATTGTTTACAGGACTTTGGCATTGTGGGACTACATAGGGCTCCTTGCCCTTGGCCGGCCAAGGACGAGGAAGAGGGACCCCACCTTCTCCCTGTTTGAAACATCTCCTCGTGATCTTCATCCCTGTAAGGTTCAGGTAAAGACATCTGGCAATCATGTATAAACTTAATGCTCTGAAGCTATTCTTTTGTAGGTACTAAGGTCCAGCTTGGAAGGTTGAGGAGACACCAACGCACAACACTCTCCAAACGACCATCCTCCTAAACCTACAACCGAAGTGGCGATCACGGTGGGACCTTCTATTGCCTACTGTGAGTTCCTAATGCCTGAAGTCCAAGATAATTGAAGCATGTGTTTGTTTTAGTCCACACATTAGCTTAGTCTCTGTAACTCTATTTTTTTTCAAAAAGTTCTACAGAAGAAGGCCAACCTCCTGGCCGCCTAGGCCTCCCGGCGTCCCACCCAATGGCCGCCTAGGCCCACTCCTGGGTGACCTGGAGTCTGACCGCCCAACACATTGAATGGACCTCAATCATGCCGCCTTGCCCCTTTTTCAGAAACCCAATAGTTGGCCGCCTTCTCCCCCGAATGACCCTCAGTCTGGCCGCCCAGGTCCTTGAACGGCTGGAGAACTGGCCGCCCTTTGTCTGCTCCCTGTCTTTCCCCGTAACTTGTTATTTTCTTGTTTTCTGTTGCTTATACAATGTATGGTAACTCTCTCTACAGGTTTTGGACGTGGTTGGGTTTAGGCAGAACCGGCATCACAGTTGATAGGAATCCCTCCCGTTGGATTCGAACCCTTCACCCGAGGATTCCCACTCGGGTGTAATTGGTTTGGTTCAATCGGGAACCTCCGTGAGTCCTCGCGAACCGTGAGTTCCCACACGGTTGCTAGGCAGGTTGTACCACTGGAAGAACCCTATAGCTAACCCTGGGCTTTGAGTGAGATCTCTGCTAGGCTTCCTGGAGTATACCTTCACACACCTAGTTTCCTTCTCTCCTCCGAGTGAACAAAACAAAACCAAAAAAAAGAGTAAAGAGAAAAGAATTTTTTTTTTCTGGGACGTTGCTTGTGGTCACCCCTTTTGTGTGGATTGACATATTTACCCTCCCAGCTTTCATTTCCCCTTTTCTAGACCAATTGAAATTGGTAAAGAATGGAGAGGATTTTCACAAATCCAGATTATGAGGAGGAGTTCCCTCCCGAATATGAATCTAGGACTAGGGGCAACCCCCTATTTCAAATAGAGGATGATCACCAGGACGCCTTTATAGGCATGTTCTCGGCCACACCAAACGAGGTCGCCCACACTGATTCGGCATCTTCAGCAAGTGATCACGACCGTGATAGCCCTAGGGCTCCTACACTATCTCCGCACGAGGATCAAGAGTTGATCAGCATGCTATCCCGCTACACTCCTACGGACTTGGTCACGATGGCTTCTAGTGGGAATGCTCCCGCCACTACAAGAAAAATCGCGGATAGCGACCGACCTAGCGGTCGCTATTCAGTCGTAGTTCGGTCGCAAATATGCATTGCGACCGAACAGAGACTATCTAGCGACCGAATATGTCGGTCGCTATATAATAGTCGCTATATAGCGACCGACATAATTCGGTCGCAGTATCAGTCGTTACTAGAGACCGATTATAATCGGTCGCCTGATTGGTCGCTAATTAAGTCGGTCTCAATTCGGTCGCTATTCGGTCTCTAATTATGTTGTATTTTTAAAAATAAAATTAACCTATCGGATTTATTCGGTCTCAATTCGGTCGCCAGTCGGTCGCCAAGTATAATTATTTAATAAAAGAAATATAACGTATAGTCGCTATTCGGTCGCAATTCAGTCTCTATGCGGTCGCTAATTTTGCATTATTTTTTTTTTAAAAATTTATTTAAACTGATAAATAAATTACCTGATAAATAACAAATTCATAACATAAATATAAAATCAACTACACAGACAACAATATCGACAAATCTCAAATTCATCACATACAAACACCTGATAAATAACAATTTCATAAAACAATAATAAATCAACTACACGGATCACAATCTCCACGAACCTCAAATTACACACAATTAAAATAAAATCACAAATTAATCATACATCCATAATAATAAAATGACAACATACACAACTAAAATAAAATCACAAATCCTCCACATATGTCTCATCCTGGTCGTCGTCTCGTCCAACATCATCCTGGTCGTCGTCTCGTCCAACATCTCGCGACGGATGATCCTGTATATCATTTAAAAAAATTATAATCAAATCCTTAATAAAGAAATCAAGCATTAACAAGACTTAATAAAGAAATCAAGCATTAACAAGAGTATGCCAATAGTTTAAGCCAGCTCATTTTCATATATATAAATACACACACCCAATATAAGTTCAAATTTCATCTTGTATTTTAAAAATGAAGTTTGAGCGCCGAGCTCAAACCGGGCATCCGATTTGGATTCCGTCAGTTCTGACAAGTCACTTTCATCTCCCCGGTCGTATTGGAATGATCGGCACGGCCATCCGACCGGTATTTCGAATTTTAGACCCCCGGACCCGTCCTAACAGTTCATTTGAACTAAGTGTATTTTAAAAATGAAGTTTGAGCGCCGAGCTCAAACCGGGCATCCGATTTGGATTCCGTCAGTTCTGACAAGTCACTTTCATCTCCCCGGTCGTATTGGAATGATCGGCACGGCCATCCGACCGGTATTTCGAATTTTAGACCCCCGGACCCGTCCTAACAGTTCATTTGAACTAAGTGTATTTTAAAAATGAAGTTTGAGCGCCGAGCTCAAACCGGGCATCCGATTTGGATTCCGTCAGTTCTGACAAGTCACTTTCATCTCCCCGGTCGTATTGGAATGATCGGCACGGCCATCCGACCGGTATTTCGAATTTTAGACCCCCGGACCCGTCCTAACAGTTCATTTGAACTAAGTGTATTTTAAAAATGAAGTTTGAGCGCCGAGCTCAAACCGGGCATCCGATTTGGATTCCGTCAGTTCTGACAAGTCACTTTCATCTCCCCGGTCGTATTGGAATGATCGGCACGGCCATCCGACCGGTATTTCAGATTTTAGACCCCCGGACCCGTCCTAACAGTTCATTTGAACTAAGTGTATTTTAAAAATGAAGTTTGAGCGCCGAGCTCAAACCGGGCATCCGATTTGGATTCCGTCAGTTCTGACAAGTCACTTTCATCTCCCCGGTCGTATTGGAATGATCGGCACGGCCATCCGACCGGTATTTCGAATTTTAGACCCCCGGACCCGTCCTAACAGTTCATTTGAACTAAGTGTATTTTAAAAATGAAGTTTGAGCGCCGAGCTCAAACCGGGCATCCGATTTGGATTCCGTCAGTTCTGACAAGTCACTTTCATCTCCCCGGTCGTATTGGAATGATCGGCACGGCCATCCGACCGGTATTTCAGATTTTAGACCCCCGGACCCGTCCTAACAGTTCATTTGAACTAAGTGTATTTTAAAAATGAAGTTTGAGCGCCGAGCTCAAACCGGGCATCCGATTTGGATTCCGTCAGTTCTGACAAGTCACTTTCATCTCCCCGGTCGTATTGGAATGATCGGCACGGCCATCCGACCGGTATTTCGAATTTTAGACCCCCGGACCCGTCCTAACAGTTCATTTGAACTAAGTGTATTTTAAAAATGAAGTTTGAGCGCCGAGCTCAAACCGGGCATCCGATTTGGATTCCGTCAGTTCTGACAAGTCACTTTCATCTCCCCGGTCGTATTGGAATGATCGGCACGGCCATCCGACCGGTATTTCAGATTTTAGAACCAAATGCCCCGTCCTAACAGTTCATTTGAACTAAGTGTATTTTAAAAATGAAGTTTGAGCGCCGAGCTCAAACCGGGCATCCGATTTGGATTCCGTCAGTTCTGACAAGTCACTTTCATCTCCCCGGTCGTATTGGAATGATCGGCACGGCCATCCGACCGGTATTTCGAATTTTAGACCCCCGGACCCGTCCTAACAGTTCATTTGAACTAAGTGTATTTTAAAAATGAAGTTTGAGCGCCGAGCTCAAACCGGGCATCCGATTTGGATTCCGTCAGTTCTGACAAGTCACTTTCATCTCCCCGGTCGTATTGGAATGATCGGCACGGCCATCCGACCGGTATTTCAGATTTTAGAACCAAATGCCCCGTCCTAACAGTTCATTTGAACTAAGTGTATTTTAAAAATGAAGTTTGAGCGCCGAGCTCAAACCGGGCATCCGATTTGGATTCCGTCAGTTCTGACAAGTCACTTTCATCTCCCCAGTCGTATTGGAATGATCGGCACGGCCATCCGACCGGTATTTCGAATTTTAGACCCCCGGACCCGTCCTAACAGTTCATTTGAACTAAGTGTATTTTAAAAATGAAGTTTGAGCGCCGAGCTCAAACCGGGCATCCGATTTGGATTCCGTCAGTTCTGACAAGTCACTTTCATCTCCCCGGTCGTATTGGAATGATCGGCACGGCCATCCGACCGGTATTTCAGATTTTAGAACCAAATGCCCCGTCCTAACAGTTCATTTGAACTAAGTGTATTTTAAAAATGAAGTTTGAGCGCCGAGCTCAAACCGGGCATCCGATTTGGATTCCGTCAGTTCTGACAAGTCACTTTCATCTCCCCGGTCGTATTGGAATGATCGGCACGGCCATCCGACCGGTATTTCGAATTTTAGACCCCCGGACCCGTCCTAACAGTTCATTTGAACTAAGTGTATTTTAAAAATGAAGTTTGAGCGCCGAGCTCAAACCGGGCATCCGATTTGGATTCCGTCAGTTCTGACAAGTCACTTTCATCTCCCCGGTCGTATTGGAATGATCGGCACGGCCATCCGACCGGTATTTCGAATTTTAGACCCCCGGACCCGTCCTAACAGTTCATTTGAACTAAGTGTATTTTAAAAATGAAGTTTGAGCGCCGAGCTCAAACCGGGCATCCGATTTGGATTCCGTCAGTTCTGACAAGTCACTTTCATCTCCCCGGTCGTATTGGAATGATCGGCACGGCCATCCGACCGGTATTTCGAATTTTAGACCCCCGGACCCGTCCTAACAGTTCATTTGAACTAAGTGTATTTTAAAAATGAAGTTTGACCCCCGGACCCTCTGCTGCCGCCGCCGGGAGCTGCTGCTCCGAAGCAGGTGCGTCGCCCGGCGAGCACTCCCCGCTTCAGAGGGCCGTTTCCTCTTAGCGTTTCCAAGTATCATCCGATTCCTGTTTGTGTGCCCTAATTTGGTGTTGAGTTTGTTTGGGGCAGGTGCGGAAGCCGTCAGTGGTGGACAGAGGGTTTTGCTCAAGGGCATGGAGTTCTCCGAGCTTGAGGTGACGCCACTGTTCTAGCTGCATTCTTCGTCGCATCTGTTTTGTTTGTGGTGTACTCTTCTTCGCGGGCGAAATTGGATTGCGGAGCTGTTTCTTGGTAGATATCGTTGCTACGACCGGTGGTCTAAAATCTATTTTTTTTTTCATTCTCATCTGCTAGCTGGTTTTCTTGGTCGTTCTAATGAATAGGTGGACGAAAACAAAGAAATTTATTATTGTATTTGATTTTTTTTTTGCCCGGGGGGGGGAGGGTTAGTGATGCTCGTATAGGTGCAACCGAGTCAGTTGGCATTTCCTTTGACTAAGATACTTCTAGTTGCACTAAAGAATTGATTTTTTTGTGCGTTATGTATGTGAGATCTTTTGCTCTGTGGTATAATGAGGATTCATCACATGGTAGGAAAAAGATGGAAGAAAGCATTTTCATGCTTTCTGACAGAATACAATGTTTTCTTGAAACTTTCCTTCCGATGTAATTTGATTTTGATAAATTTGTAAGCCTGTCTTCTCGTCTTCCTTTGTTTTTCTTGAGCAGAGATGGGCTCAATCTCATGGATATAGATCTGGGCAGGCATTAATGCTCTGGAAACTCCTTTATGGTAACAATGCATGGGCACATTGTACTGACGAATTGGCAGGTGTGCAATCTATCTTTCCAGAATGTTTCATTTAGCAGATGGTTTGAAAATAAGGAGAATGCTTGCTGAACAGAAGCATAAAATTAACATTAGAAAAAGTCAGCAATTTTCTTGCAGAAAAATGGTTGTTATTTTATTTTCTGTAAAAAAACTTAGAATACGTTTTGTGGGTCTTATAACTTTGTCCATCTTATTTTTGTTGAAACTGTGCTTTTCATCTCAGAAACTCATGGCTGTGAATGCAATGAGACCATGCTATTTAATCGAATCTTCTGTCTTGTCCCTCAGTGGGGCAGTATGTTACTCACCCCTCACGTGTAGGTTGACTAAGGCTTTTATATGGTTATACCTAGACAATGATAACCATTGAATTGCAAAAACATTCACAGCCTTTGATATGATATTATGATGTTAAACTTGGACTGACAAGCCAAACGTTAAGGCTGTGGGTGGATTGTAGGAAGCCTGAAAAAACTTAAGACATAAACTCTAGTTGCCAAAACAGTTGTAATTCAGTAAGAGCGAGTTGATGCCCATATGTTACCTTGTACCATGTTAATGGTTGCTGATGTTGAGCTGCAAATGCCCCTTGCATCCATTCCACTGATGAAGTTCCCTCTAGAGAGTTGATATTCATAGCTTCCCCTTTGAGACCAACCTATGTTAAAAGAAAGAAAGAAAAAAAACGCAATGAGCTCATACGACTTCCAATTTATGAATGCATAACTGTTCAAAGAAAAATAAAAAGGACCTGATAGGACCAGTTCTGCCATGTTAAGTCTCTTCTTCCTTCACTCAGACCATGAAGAACGACTGGACCTAGAACTCCAGTATTCCAATTCCTATAGTGTGTTCCAACATTCTTCATTAAAAAAGGGGAAAGACAGATTAATGTAAGTTTCTTCCCCAGTGTGTAAGTTTCCTTAAAGTCTAGCTTCTGAGTAAAACAACAAACATAGGTAGGAGTTACTGACTGGCAGTCCAACAGCCACGCTCAGCAGAGCGATTCTATTTGATCCAGCACGCAGCTTCACATTACCATTATAGGTAATCCTCCTATTCTCCCTGTTCCCATAAGTGGATCCTGTTGGAATCACAAAATCAGAACTTGAATGTCCTTGTTTTTATAAAATTTACTTGTAACACTTAATAATTTGGCCAGAATGGGAAATTAGTAAATCCACCTGAGAGTTCCCCATTGACGAAAACATGCAAAGCATGGCCAGCGGACTGCACGATGATATTTGGAAGTTGGCCTCCATTGAGAAAAGCTTCTGATGCACTAATGTCGACGCTGGAATCAAAGAATTTTAAATAGGAGGTCACCGAAAAATCCTTGCCAAGGTGAATATGGCTGGTGTATCCAAATCAAGACTAGGCAGTGCAGAGATCCGTAGCATTCTGACATTAGAGCATTCGGTACTTTCATCATCCAGGAAGCATAAATCATGTTAAAGAGTGATGAAATGCAAAGGCGACAAGTGGAGGAAAAAGGAATATAGAAACTAAGGTTACGAATTCTCCAAATATACCCATTTTAGCAGGATATTTATGCTGGTCCTGATGCTCACCTGGTAATGTACCACAAATAGTCTGTCATATCCCTTGTCACATTTATCTGCTCTAATAGTCCAACTGTGGTGAATAAAGAATTATCTCCCATGGAAATGATCTCCTCATCGTACCTTTCCCATGACAGTGATAATTCATTAGTTGCCATCATTTGCATTTGTGACGTTTGAACTCCGACCTATATGGTGAAAGGAGAGTTAACTTAAGCAATATACAAAAAAATATATAACTATTTGGTAAAATGTTTAGGAACAGCAAAGCATGCTGAACATAGCTTCGCCATGCACATATGATCTAAACTAGACACAGGAATTGATAGTGCTGTTTATTCTATTTACACTATGGGGTACACATGAAGCCACCAAGAAATCCAAAATGGGGACGTAAAGAAAATTTTATGCAGATGATTTACAAGACACGATTAATAATGAGAAAAAACATTCTTCTCCAGTGGTTTGTATCACATACCTTTGCAGTATTAAATACTACATTTCTGCAGTCAGGAAGGATGCTGCTTGACCAGGGTGGCAAGGTGTAATGCATGTTGTTAAACATAACTCTCACGATGGAATTAGGATCATAGTTAGAGAGGAAAGCAGCACAGTCTCCAGTTTGCGAAGAGAAAACATGAGCCTGCCAACAACATATCATAAGAAATGAGTTGAAAGCACAATAAACTAGACAATAGTAAAAAAAAATATTGTTGATTTTGAAATTAAAGAATCTATTAATTTTCAAAACCGATGATTCTAAAATCGGGAAAGTTGCATGTAAACAAACAACACCTAATACGTACAAATTTTCTGAATTGACATAATTGGGATGCTGTGTGCAAGCTGAATGTTTCTATTCCATTAATCAAATCAGAATCACGATGAAACCAGTGTTTAACAAAACCCGAATAACCCGGAATCGAGGATTGCGAACAATATTTTCCTCTGAGAAGTGGAATCGGAAACAAACAGACATATACAAAGGCGGGGGTGCGTGCAACACGCGGCTCTCCTTGCACCATCCCGGCGGCAACCAGCAGCAGAAGAACGTGCACAAGCCTCTGTCCGGGGGGACCGTCCTCAAGCTCGAGTCCTGCGGCCCGGAGCGCCGCCGCGACTGGCCATACGAGGTCTGGGACGAGTCCCTCCGGGGCGAGCTGAGGCACATCATCGTGGCACACGACGGGGAGAGAGTAAACTCCATCCAGATCGTCGGCGGCGCGGTCGTCCTCTCCCACTGGCTCGGCTGCAGAGGCGACGAGTTTCCCTGCATGGAGCTATCGGAGTGGGAGCACCTTGTCGCCGTGAGCGGCCACTATACGGAGGAGGAGGGGGGCTCGGGCGGGAGGGCTCGGGCGGAGGAGGGGGGCTCCGGCGGAGGAGGGCTCGGGCGGGAGGGCTCGGGCGGAGGGGGGGCTCCGGCGGAGGGGGCTCGGGCGGGAGGGCTCGGGCGGAGGAGGGGGGCTCCGGCGGAGGAGGGCTCGGGCGGGAGGGCTCGGGCGGAGGGGGGGCTCCGGCGGAGGGGGCTCGGGCGGGAGCGGGGAGGGGGGCTAGGGCGGAGAGGGGGCCGCAGGGGAAGGGGGCTCGGGAGGGGGGGCTCGGGCGGGAGGGGGGGGGCTCGGGCGGGAGGGCTCGGGCGGGCGGGGGTCGTAGTAGGAAGTATAACGGCATCAGCGACCGACTAGAGACCGAAGTTAATTCGGTCGCAATAATAGCGACCTATTAGCGACCGATATACATGCGGTCGCTGAAACGGTCTCGGTAATGCGACCGATTATTTCGGTCTCCGAATTGGTCTCTATTTGGGACCGACTAGAGACCGATTAAATCGGTCGCTAATTCGGTCGCTATAGCCACTTTTTCTTGTAGTGCGCCATCCCACGCATGTCTCCCCATACCACGGCTCCCCGTGTCCAAACTCCCTTTCAAGGGTCCACAAGCCGACCCGTTCCCGAGAATCCACTCCAATTCAACTATTCAATGGCTCCACAAAGGGTTCCTTCACCCCCGATTCCACCAACTATGGGTGCCCCGTTGATAGGAATCAACACCGGACACTAACATTTTATTTTTGCATTTATATCCCTTTTATTTGCATTTATATCCTTGGCTAATTAGGTTTACAATTGTAAAGCATTATAAGCCAAAGGGTGAGTCATTAGAAATCTTTGGGTTTCTTTGCAAAAAGGCCTTTGGGTTTCTATATAAAATTCCAGTAGGTCCAGCAGGGCCCCCACCTTATTTCCCATTGGTCCACCTACGATCTAGGGCCCATGTGGGGCTAGTTCAAAGTCCAAGATTGGACTTGGACCAAGGGGGGACAAGGAAGGAAGAAAATTCAAATTTGATACCCCTTAGTCAAGGGGGCGCCCCCCCCCCTTTAACATACTTAATTCTTGTTGTATTTTTTTTATTTTGGTCATTTGACCACATGGGGGATTAATTATCCCATCCCTTATTTGCCTCTCTCTAACCCTAGATCTGAGGGTAGTTTAGGTCTTTTTTCCATTTCTATATAACCCATGTATTTTGTGAATTCTATAGCAATTAATGAAGAGAAAATTCCATTTATTGCTCCAAGGTCAAGGTCCCCCCCTCTCTCTCTCTCCCCTCTCCCCCTTGGAGCTGTGAAAGCTCCAAATTTCAGAGGTGTGAAGCCTCTCAATTCCCCCCTCTTTGAGTGAGAAGCTCAGCACCGCCGCCGCCATCGAGCCGCCGTCGCACCACCACCGCCACCACGTCGGAGTTCTGTCCACCTCTAGACAAAAGCTTGAAGCCCAAAATTTATCTCTAAATCAAGAGATCTGTTTGAGCTCCAATTTTGAGAGTTTGTTTCTCTTATCATCCCCCATCCCCAGTTCAAATCTCGTGTCATTTCGCCTCCGTTTAGTATTTTTCCCGTAAGTAAGTTTCCCCCCAGCAATCTGCCAGTTTACAGATCTGCAATATAGCAGTCGGTTCTTATATTTTTCTCACCCTCTTATTCATCTCCAAAAAATCCCCCAAAATTCCTGCGTGATCCCCTCATACCCCCTTTCCACCCATAAAATTCACAGAGTCTAGAGCCACAGTTTTCTTTTGGGTCAAAATTCGTCTTCAGGCAGATCCCTTTCTATCCTGCTAGATCTGGATTTCAAATCAGAAAACTTACAGTGCCACAGTCGTTTTCATTTCCAATCTGATTGTTGGATGGATGTGAAATTAATTTATGTTGTAGCCCTTTGAGTCCTCTATCCATCGGTACCAATTTTGCCTTGATCCGCCTCCTGATCTGGGCATAAACATTATTTTTGTCGGGTCGAGCAATCCTGTCAGGAGACAGGCCAGCAGAAGGAGGTCACAAGTTAATTCCAAAAGAAATATATCGGGGTAGCTTCAGCGGCCGCAGCTCTGGGAGGTCGACCAAGGACCCCCTTCCAATGTCCCGGAGAACCGCCGCCTTCAGAAGATTCCCGGAGATCGACGTCCCTTTGGATGCCTGTATTTGCTGTCCGGCCGGCCAACAAATCGTAGAACCGGAGCCGCTGCCCGCCGCCGCCCGGAACCGGCCACCTTGCTGCCCGTCAACCCAGACTCGGTGCTCCCAGCATTTTTGTGTAGCCCTTTACCTCCCTACGTGGAGTGGGCAAGAAAATCCATTTTTGTACTTAATTTAATTACTGTACCGGGACTACGAAGTTTGGCCGGGAACGTCTTCCCCACGCCCGGTATCGTGGAGGTACATTTTCGCTCCTTCGCTGATGCATTTGCTTATCTCGTATATTTTTGAATGCCATTGCTAGAGTGATAGGATAACTAGCTCGTCAAATTTCAATCATCGTTGCGAGAGAGTGAGCGTGACCCGTCCCGTGACTCGATCCGAGTACACGCGAAAAAGCCGATACCCCCGACTCATTGCTGGTTTCTCAACCACGCAGATCCACGCATTTTCCTCGCTTAGGGACGTCCACGAGCTAAAGTCCCAGGTTCGCGTCCCGTTCCGCATCAAATTGGTATCAGAGCTAAGTCGAGTCTAGGGTATTCGGTTAGTCGATCCAAAGTTTGCATTGCATTCCTTTACCCGGTATATCAAAAGGTGTTCCCGGAATGATAGGTTATGTCTATCGGGAAGGTAGCACACTTGTGTGAGTGTGATCATCGGATCAAACCTCCGCCACGTATCGGATATGGGTTGAGTCTAGGTTTGTGTTCGAGTCTGCATTTTACCCCTTTTCATCATTTAGAGTCGTGTCTAGGTGCTTGCATTAGTTTTGTATAAAAAATGGAAAAAAAGAGAAAAAGAGTCTCTTGCATGCCCACTTATGTGCAACTATGGCCAACCCCCGCAGCCCGATTAGACCCGTCGAAGGCAACAAGTCCGTGTCTGCGTACATTCGGGACTATGATGAGTACCGATTGGGATATGGAGTTGGAGAGGAGAGCACCACTACCGTATTTTAGTTCCGGAGAGGTTTGCGGCTTCACTTTCAGTTTGAATTACTTTTTCACGACGTGACCACTCTGGTGCATTCTTATATGGTCGCTCTAGAGGTTGAGCCTTTCGAGTCAAGGTTTGATGCTGCCCTTCGGCGAGCATCTACCTCTCAGCTGAGTGCCGAGCCAGTCGAACGGCCACATGAGCCCCCGAGGCAGGACGCTCCTGCCTCGCGACCTCACCCACCACAGCCAGGGAACCCTTCCCCTACAGCTCCTTTGCCACCCCCACCTTTCGATCTTTATTCGGAGCCACCTCATTTGGAGCAACCCGTGTTTCTAACGGGAAAGCTATTTATCGCCGAGCCACTACTTAGTTGGCTCAAGGTAGGCTTAGTCCCTAGACCGCCTTGCTACACATCCATGGACCCTACACTGCCATTAGTGCCGGTCAACACATTTCATACCACATTCCGGTCTAGTCACCATGTTGATACATTGGATGACCTTATTATGGGATTAGACTCGGAAATGAAGTTGACGTATATGTTGGCCCGAGACTTCGATCAACCCACAAGTCGTAGCTTCACCCACCCCACCTTAGGGTCCATTACCTCCGTGTGCACCGTGGGTCCTGTCACCACGGAGATTCTCTTATTCCTCCCCATGCCGACCGAGCCAAATTTCATTCCCTTTATCCCGAGGGAGGGACCATACCTTCTATATGAGACCACCGTCCCCTATACCCCAGTGCATGAAGGTGACCACCTACACCTTCAAGAATTCCAAACGTGGCACCGTGTCATCTCGAGAGGTCACACTTTCTTTGATCCTTTTGACCCCTTCCCAAGTGAACCTTGTGACCCACTTTATCCATTTCACCTTACCAGAGAAGTCCCCTATCACACCCCTCCCACTCGGGCCAGTTCACCTACACTCGGCCAGGGGCCCGTTCAATGGCTAGAGATACATACATATAGGGGTGATGAAGAAGGTAACTTTGGTTTTCTAGGCCCTCCCAAACATCTCAAGTCCACTAGAGAGCATGTGCGTGATTAGTTCCCTTTAGGATGTCTAGGAGTCCCCCACTCCGCCAACCGCCGATTGCATCTTGTGTATGCTAGGCACACATTTGGATGTCCTGGTCCACCAATACATATGTATGGGTCAGACTAACAGTAGGTTTATTTAGGGTCTTTTGTGAGTCTGTGTTTTTCTTTATTTGTTCAGAGTCTGTACATGCATGTGTCGCGCATATTAGGAGTCACATAGTTGGTCTAATGCAAGCTCGCGATGTCAGTCCCTCTCGAGTGTGAGGCAAGTCGGATCTAATGCGTACGTTGTAGACTTGCCAAAATTTGGGATCGGCTCTACCATTCTATGTCTCGGATCTAGTCGCATAAAGGGACCCAATGGTGATTCCTAGTGAGTCATTGAGCCGTCTCCGTCCTTTGTGAGTGACCCCACCCCGGAGTGTCCACCACTAAGCCTCATTCCCACAGCATCATGTGCATCTCGAATATATACGGGATGAGCATGTGACGATTACTTGGAGTGGAGCATACTCCGCATTACCTGGTACGGTGACAGATCCGCAAGAACCACACGAGCAGCCGCACCCCTTACTCGACGGGGTCGAGTTCTTCCCACCCGGGGAGAATTGATGGGAATCAACACCGGACACTAACATTTTATTTTTACATTTGTATCCCTTTTGTTTGCATTTATATCCTTGGCTAATTGGGTTTGCAATTGTAAGGTATTATAAGCCAAAGGGTGAGTCATTAGAAATCTTTGGGTTTCTTTGCAAAAAGGCCTTTGGGTTTCTATGTAAAATGCCAGTAGGTCCAGCAGGGCACCCACCTTATTTCCCATTGGTCCACCTACGATCTAGGGCCCATGTGGGGCTAGTTCAAAGTCCAAGATTGGACTTGGACCTAGGGGGGACAAGGAAGGAAGAAAATTCAAATTTGATACCCCTTAGTCAAGGGGGCGCCCCCCTTTAACATATTTAATTCTTATTGTATATTTTTTATTTTGGTCATTTGACCACATGGGGGTTTAATTATCCCATCCCTTATTTGCCCCTCCCTAACCCTAGATCTGAGGGTAGTTTAGGTCTTTTTTCCATTTCTATATAACCCATGTATTTTGTGAATTCTATAGCAATTAATGAAGAGAAAATTCCATTTGTTGCTCCAAGGCCAAGGCCGCCCCCCCTCACTCTCTCCTCTCCTTCCCTTGGAGCTGTGAAAGCTCCGAATTTCAGAGGTGTGAAGCCTCTCATTTCCCCCCTCTCTGAGTGAGAAGCTCAACACCGCCGCCTCCGCCGCCATCGAGCCACCGTCGCACCACCACCGCCACCATGTCAGAGTTCTGTCCACCTCTGGACAGAAGCTTGAAGCCCGAATTTTATCTCTAAATCAGGAGATTTGTTCGAGCTCCAATTTTGAGGGTTTGTTCCGATTATCATCCCCCATCCATAGTTCAATTTTTTTGTCATTTCGCCTTCGTTTAATATTTTTCCGGTAATTAAGTTTCTCCCCCAGCAATCTGCCAGTTTGCAGATCTGCAGGATAGCAGTCGATTCTTATATTTTTCTCGCCCTCTTATTCATCTCCAAAAAATCCCCCAAAATTCTTGCATGATCCCCACATACCCCCTTTCCACCCATAAAATTCACAGAGTCTAGAGCCACCGTTTTCTTTTGGGTCAAAATTCGTCTTTAGGCAGATCCCTTTCTGTCCTGCCAGATCTGGATTTCGAATCAGAAAACTTACAGTGCCACAGTCATTTTCATTTCTAATCTGATTGTTGGATGGATGTGAAATTAATTTAGATTGTAGCCCTTTGAGTCCTCTATCCATCGGTACCAATTTTGCCTCGATCTGTCGCCGGATCTGGGCTCAAAAATTATTTTCGCCGGGTCGCGCAATCCTTTCCCGAGACAGGCCAGCAGAAGGAGGTCACAAGTTAATTCCAGAAGAAATATATCGGGGTAGCTTCAGCGGCCGCATCTCTGGGAAATCGACCAGGGACCCCCTTCCAGTGTCCCGGGGAACCGCCGCCTTCAGAAGATTCCCGAAGATCGACGTCCCTTTGGATGCCCGTATTTGCTGTTTGGCCGGCCAACAAATCGCAGAACCGGAGCCGCTGCCCGCCGCCGCCCGGAACCCGCCGCCTTGCTACCCGTCAACCCAGACTCGGTGCTCTCGGCATTTTTGTGTATCCCTTTACCTCCATGTGTGGAGTGGGCAAGAATATCTATTTCTGTAATTAATTTAATTACTGTACCGGGAGTACGAAGTTTGACCGAGAACATCTTCCCCACGCCCGGTAGCGTGGAGGTACGTTTTCGCTCCTTCGCTGATGCATTTGCTTATCTCGTATATTTTTGAATGTCGTTGCTTGAGTGATAGGATAACTAGCTCGTCAAATTTCAATCACCGCTGCGAGGGAGTGAGTGTGACCCGTCCCGTGACTCGATCCGAGTACATGCAGAAAAGTCGATATCCCTGACTCATTGCCGATTTCTCAACCGCATAGATCCACACGTTTCCCTCGCTTAGGGACACCCGTGAGCTAGAGTCCCAGGTTCGCGTCCCGTCCCGCATCACCCGTCTAAGGGGATAGACCCGACATTCAGGCAGGAAATCCAAAGCTACATTCGGCAGGCGGTGGCCGAAAGTATGCCAAATTCACGTTCCCATTCGCTAGCCCAGTATTACAAACTCCCCAACGCTCATTTCCCACCTGGGTTCAAGGCTCCTAAGTATAGGAGGTACAATGGTACCACCGACCCCCATCATCACCTTTCGGGTTTCCTTATGGATTCCCATCAATGGCTTTACGATTGGGTCTTATTGGTCCATTTGTTTCGAAAATCCCTTGAGGGCGAGGACCTACGTTGGTTATTTTCCTTGCCAGCTATTGATCTTCGCAACTTTGATATAGTCTCCGAGCGATTCCTCGCTCACTTTGGTCATATGTCTTCCATTTCTCCTACACTGTTCGACCTGGTCATGGAGAAAATGAAGCCCGACAAGGACTTCATTAATTTTGCGAATCGATGGAGAATCCTGGCTTCTACGACGGAGGTCCCCATCCCTAAGTCTCAGGCCGTCACCATGTTGGTGAATAATGCCAATCCTCAGCTAACGGCCATCTTAATGCTTAGTGAGCTCCACACTTTTCATCAGCTATATAACCGAGCTCGGATAGTTCAGGCCCAGGTAAGGGATTCCACCTTGCCTCCTTTTTTTGAGCCTCGCACAAAGAGTAGGAAGACTCCGACCATCCCCACCACTGAAGGCGTCACGGTGAATGAACAGGTTAATGCAGTTGGCCTGCCCTTCAAGTCTAACAAACGCCAGGTCTCCCATTCCACTCAGACTAATGTGAGTCAGGGTCAAAGTAATCCCAAGCCATATTCCAATGTCCCTCCACCTCAAAGCTAAATTCGCACTGGGCAAAAAAGGGTTTCTTATCGTCCGCTGCCTAAAACTATGGGCGACATATTCTTTGCCCTCATGTCCTCTGAAACCATTCAGCTTCCCCCTCAACGGGATTGGGTCCATCCCAATGCCGATACCTCCAGGTACTGTCCTTATCACCGAGCCCCCAGACATGATATATTCAATTGCTTCCAATTCCGGGACTGGGTGTATGACGTGAATGACGAGGGGAGGATTAACTGGGCCGATGTGAAGCTGGCCATTGCTAACCTCAAGAAGCCTAATCGGGACCTCGGGATTGTGCAAAACCCGTTGTCAGCTCATCAAGCAACCAAAGATCTCGTGAGTTCGAGACAAAATGAACAGGTAAATACAGTAATTGGAATGCAGCCACGGGTGCTCAAGAGGACGCAGATGTGGGGCGTCGAAGGATTCCCGAGATGGTACGGGAAATTAGAAGTTGACGCCAATGAACCATGGACGGACATCAACATGTTCACCCAATCCTGATTGCCAAATGCTACTAAAAAACCACTCATCTTAATCAACCCTCTTTAGGCATCGGGTCAAGAATCCCATGTCTCTTCAAAAGCTGAATCAGGGCAAGAGCGCCCTTTGGTTCTCCTTAATCCTTCTCAATCAAAATCAGTCCCTTCTCCTTCTCCTTCTCCTGTCAACCCTGGAGTCGATTCGGCTTCCCTTTAATACATCTTCGGATCTCTAGCTCTCTTGCAGCTAATCCACCCAAAACCTTTGGATTCGGGTGACCCGAAAGAAGCCTCGGTGAATGTCACTCTCTGCAACCGCATCATTCCCCCATCCCAAAGGCAGTCCCAGCCTGAGGAAGGGGTTAATTCTCAATGTCCCCCTACTGAATATGACATCCTCCAACACCTAGACATGACCCTGCTAAGGTTTCCATCCTGGAGCTCATTAGGAAGTCTCCATCACACCAGACCACTCTGTTGCAATTCTTCCAAAAGATCATGGTTAATGAAGACCTTCTGGCAAGTGGTGTGACCGAGGCCATCATGGCCCTTACATGTGGACCATCAATCTCATTTTCTGATAAGGACCTCACTTTTCCAGACAGCAGGCCACTCTCGTTGTGCCTCACAATCTCTCTCAACGGAGTTAAGGTCGACTCCGCCCTCATTGACACGGGAGCGTCAATTAATGTGTGTCCCATGAAGACTATCCATAAGATTGGTCTCCAAGAAGAGAACTTAGAAGAGGTATGCACCACGATTTTAGCTTATGACAATTCCAAAAGGTGCGCAAAAGGAAATGTGACTCTACAGCTCGGCTTAGGCCCAATGGTCATGACATCCGACTTCTTTGTCCTTGATGTCGACCCTTCATATAAGGCCATCTTGGGACGGCCATGGATTGAGCAAACCCTTTGAATTCCATCAACGGCCCATCAATGTTTCAAATTTCCTTACAATGGTAGGGTGATCAAAATTAAGAGTATCCCATTGGTGGAAACTCTCAATGCTATCACTTCTGAACAGATCCCCTTCATGACCATTCCGGATAAGGGCAAGAGACCCATTCTCTCTATAGAGGGTGCCGTAGGGCCCTCCGCTTTAAGTCCACCTGATTCCCCTTTCCTCCCCCAGCCAGTTGCGCACTCCAATATCCCCCTTGGTAAAGGATGGGAAATCATGGCCAGGATGGGCTTTACTATGAGTAAAGGCTTAGGTCAGTTTGAACAAGGTCCCACGCATATAAGGAGGCTTAAGATTGCTAAAGGTCATGCCGATTTGGGTTACTCTCCAGAAGAGCCATCTAAGGCCACTCAAGATAAGGGTTTGGTTTACGGTCACTTTGTTATAGGACCAACACAACCCGGAACTCGGCCATAGCCAAAAAAAAAGTTCGAAGTTTCACAGAGAAAAGAAATCCCACCAAATTCTTCACTCGAGGAGGACTTTGGTCTCCTCTCTTTGTTCCATCCTGATAAACCCGCCGATGAGGCTTTCCCCTCGGGTATCTTCCTCGCTTCAAACAGGCCCGTGCCTGTCTTTTTCATACTATCTTATTTCACCCACCGTTCCCTCTGCTCCTCACTTATCCCGTCATGGGGCAATCCACCCATAGGGTTTGTACATTCACCCACCACCACCAAAAAAAAAAAACGTCGATTCTCAAACGTGGGCCTGCGAGCTCACTATTGAAGAAACGGCCTCTCTGGGAAATGGATCCCTCGGCCAAGGGCCGACACTTTTCCACCTTGAACTCCCTTCCACAAACTCCCCTTGTACATAGTAGGGTAGAGTCTAGATCGAGTCAGGGTCTGTATATAGCGTCCGTTCCTTCCAGAAAATCTAGTGTCCGTCAGGTTCCCGCGCGTTACATCAGCCAATTGTCCGATAAGTGCTCGCAGCTTTGTCAGGTCTCAGAATTCGCATCCACTCCCATTCCCCTAGGGGTAGTTGAATTAGAAGGATCTTCAGTAGATGACGGTCTAGGGGTTTATGTCGTAGAAGAAGATGATGATGCCGAAGAAGAAGAAGAAGAAGAGCCATTAGAAGATGGTAGTGATCCCATAGCTTCCTTCGTCTGTGGAACCAAGAAATTTGATCAACCTAGCATTTCCATTGACGAATCCACCAAGGACATCAATCTCGGCACCAAGGATGATCCCAAGATTATTTTGATAAGTGCCAATTTGACTGGTGAGAAGGAAGCTACCCTTGTGGTGATTCTCAAGGAATTTCCCAATGCTTTCGCTTGGTCCTACGAGGATATGCCGGGTCTGGACCCGTCATTGGTTGAACATCTTTTGGTCCTTAAACCCGATGCTCGAGCTGTCAAACAGAAGCTAAGGCGACTTCACCCGAAGCTCGCAGTCAAAGTTAAAGAGGAAGTGGACAATCTCCATAAGGCCAAGTTCATCAGGGTAGTTTTATATCCGCAATGGGTAGCCAACATCGTCCCTGTTATGAAGAAGGACGGTAGGGTCCGTATCTGCATAGATTTCTATGACCTCAATCGTACTTGCCCAAAGGATGATTTTCCTTACCCACACATAGATGTCCTGGTGGACAACACCGCCGGGTACGAGATGCTCTCCTTCATGGATGGCTTCTCGGGGTATAACAAGATCTGCCTAGCGGAGGAAGACCAGGAGAAAACTTCTTTCACCACTCAGTGGGGGACCTACTGCTACGTCGTCATGCCCTTTAGTCTCAAAAACGTAGGGGCAACATATCAAAGGGCGATGATTGCCATCTTCCACGACATGATGCACGTACATATGGAAGTATATGTGGACGATATTCTGGTCAAATCCAAGACCAGGAGTGGCCATGCAGAAGTCCTCCGAGCAGTTCTCCAACGGTCTCGGGAGCATCAGCTCAAGATGAACCCCAAGAAATGTGTGTTTGGGGTCTCCTCAGGTAAGCTTTTAGGGTTTATAGTCAGCAAAAGAGGGATCGAGATCGACCTTAACAAAGCTAAGGTCATTGCCGAAATGCCTCCTCCCAAGAACAACAAGGAAGTCCGTGGTCTAATCGTGCGTTTGCAATTTATTAGGTGATTTATATCTCACCATTCTCAGCGATGCAAACCCTTCTATGACCTACTGAAAGAAGAGGCTAAATTTGATTGGAACGATAAGTGTCAAAAGGCCTTCGATGACCGGAAGAGCTATCTCCTAAATCCCCCTGTTCTAGCACCCCCGGTCCCCGGTCAGCCTCTACTGCTCTATGTATCCACCACAAAAGAATCTGCCGGAGCAGTATTGGCCCAATACGACGATGCCAAGAGGGAACGCACCGTGTATTACTTGTCCAAATTGTTCAATGAAGCTGAGCAGAGATATACTGCCATGGAAAGGACTTGCGTGATCGTCGTCTGGGTCACCCAAAAGCTAAAACATTACTTTCTCACACATGAAATAAAGCTCTTGACGCGAATGGACCCAATTAAATACTTGTTGGAAAAGCCCGCATTAAATGACCGTTTGGTGAGATGGCAAAGTTTTCTTAACTAGTTTGACATCACCTACGTCAGTCAGAAGGCAGTCAAGGGGCACCTGATCACCGAACACCTTGCCCATCATCCACTCCCTACGTTCTCCCCTTTCGACGAGAGTTTCCCGGATGAAGAGTTAGGAGCCATCATAGATGGTGAACCTTCGTGGATCCTCTACTTCGACGGTGCATTTAATTCCAAGGGTTGTGGAGTTGGAGCCATTCTCCAATCCCCGGAAGGTATTATCATTCCGCGTGCTTGTAAGTTAACCTTCCCTACCACAAACAACATGGCGGAATATGAGGCGCTCCTTACGGGCTTAAAAATGGTAGTGGCACTCAGAGTGAAGGAGCTCCGGATTATCAGAGATTCCAAGCTTATACTCCGACAATCCCTTAGTAAGTATCAAACCCGGGACCCGAAACTGAAACCCTATCAATACTTGGTCGGCAGGGTAGTCTGGCGGTTTAGGAAACTCACCCTTGTGCACACCCCTAGGGCTCAGAACATTCTAGTTGATGCCTTGGCATCTTCTCTCCCAATCCCTGGTGAAAAGCCATTAGCCACTGTCATCGTGCATAGAATGCACGTTCCTTCACATTCAGACCCATGGTTCCAACACTTCTATGAGTCTTCTCCTCAAGGCCATGTCATCTCTCATGAGCTTGAGATCGACCTCGAAGAAGGCAATCCCTGGTTCTTCGATATCGGGAATTATCTCTGGGATGGCTCCTTTCCTGATTATGCTACCGCCCTAGATCGGCGGGCCATTTGCCGAACCGCAGAGCGCTTTGCCATCATAGGTGGTCTCCTACACCGCAAGTCCCTTAGCGGAGTTTATCTCTGCTGCCTCGATGAGATCGAATCTCGTGCAGTTGTCGAAGCTGCGCACTCCAGTGAATGTGGTGGCCATGGAAACGGTCGTATGCTTGCTTAGAAACTCCTTCGGTAATACTATTGGCCTACCATGAATGAGGACTGTGCCAATTATGTCCGCCATTGCACCAAATGTCAACTCCATGCGGACAAGGTCCATGCTCCCTCATCCTCACTCCACCCTGTTATAGCTCCTTGGCCTTTCGCCATATGGGCATTTGACGTAGTCGGTCCCCTGGAGGATAGAACCGGAGAAGTCCGAAGAAAATCGTTCATCCTCACCGTTACCGAATATTTCATGAAATGGGCAGAAGCTGAGGCATTCACAGAAGTCAAGGCGTCAACGGTGGTGAAGTTCATCAAGCGCAACATCCTCGCCAGGTTCGGCGTTCCTCGTGACATCGTCACCAACAACGAACCACAGTTCACATCCCAGGAACTCCATGACATGTGTGGTAAATATGGTATCAATTTGCATCATTCATCTCCATACTACCCACAAGGAAACAGACAAGCTGAAGCTACAAACAAAACTCTCATTAGAATTAATAAGAAGACTTGCAAAACTCATCATTATTCAAACTGGCTAGATCACCTCATTGAGGCCCTCTGGGCTTACCGCACTTCTGTCTGAACTCCCATGGGTCAAACCCCGTATGCACTTACCTTTGGGACAGAAGTGGTACTCCCATATGAAATATTCGTTCCCTCACTAAGAGTGCAGATGGATCCCGAGCTCGACCCCGAGCAATGCCGAGAAAACCTTTTGGCCCAGTTGGAACTATTAGATGAGAAATGAATGATCGTGGCCGATCACGCTCAAGTATATCGCAAGAGAATTGCACGTTATTACGCCATGAAAGTTCTGGAGAGAAAATTCTGGGTGGGTGAACTGGTTTTAAAGAGGAAACTTACTAAAGCCACCAATCTTAAAGAAAAATTCCAAGAAAATTGGGAAGGCCCTTTTGTTATCAAAGAAGTCTACTCAGGCAATGCTTACAAGTTAGTGGACTCTGAGGGAATATAACTCACATATCCATGGAATGGGGTATACCTTAAGAAGTTTTATTCATGAGACCTTGTACATAGCTATTCAAAAAAAAAGAAAAAGACGTTGTAAAGAGAAAATTGCAAATGCCTGGTGACCATCATGAAGTCCAAAAGTTATTGCATCAACCCTTCGAGCTAGAAAGGGACTGTCAAGGTATGGTAGGTATCGGGTCTTGGTCTGCCAGAGCCGTGGAGATCCCTGTCCGGCCACGTCGGCCTATGCTTATTAGAAGGAAAATAACATGCACACACTCACGTGTTTTATACAAAATGGGTGGCATCACTTATAATAAGGCCTCACCCCGACTGTCTCCAAGAAAGCCCCACTTTTTTATTCTTTTCCCATTGACCAAACGAGAAAGTCGGCACCCTTAAAACGCTAAGCATGTGAGGGCCGAAGCACGGGACCCTTAAGGTAAGAGTAGGATCCATCCCCTCGAGCCCGGGTCAGAGCACGAGAAGAGGGCAGTGTCCCCGCAGGCACGAAAAGGTGAATCCAAAAAAAAAGTAAAATGATGATATTCTCTCCCCCACAAAAAAGAAAAGCACATAAAAGAAAAATTGTGTATGCATATATGTGGCGAAGTCACATGAAAAGCCTAGTCGTAACCATGCCTGACCTCAACAAATGAAACCCCTCCCAAACAAAAGCCACAATTTTTCCACAGAAGGGGCATTGAAACGTCAAAGTGCTCGAGGAATGGTCCAAAATTACCCGAAAGGGGAAAGTCGAGTAGGCCCTCAACCAGCTCGCCGGTTTAACGGCTTTGCCAGTCCTCTCGAGAGGTTTATCTCCTACATTTTTCCTTCTCCCTCCAAAAGACGAAAGCTCAATGGAGGTCCTGCACGGTGAAGCCTGTCAAGGTTGCAACCCTACTTAGCAAAAACACATATATGGTTGTACACTTCAAAAAGTAGAAGCCATTGTTGCGAAGGGGTCTCTGTGTTTCTGGCCGGCCAAGACCCCTATTTACCACTTTTAACGCTTTCTCATATTACCTCGGGCTTAGGTCAATGCAAGCGCATCACCTATGGGTGCGACGGTGTCTGATTCTGGATCATGAAAAATAAGAACTTGAATATGGAAGCCATGAAGCACACAATGTTGCATAATATTTGTGAACTGAGTTGTGCACAAGCGAAGTGGAAAAGAAAACAGGAAACGAAAATTACAGCCATCAGAAAGCTGGAAATGAAACTCGAAACTGTAGCTCTCTCTTGGAGCAATGTAGCTTGGATTTGATCCAGAGGCTACTGATCTTCTTCTTCTCAAAGGATCTCTCTCTCTTTCTTCTCGAGCTCTCTTCTATCTCTGCTGCTCTCCTTTTTCTTCTCTCAATCTCTTTCTCTGTTCTTCTTCTTCTTCGGCTGGCTAACCTTCTCTTTTTCTTATGGGGACCTTTCCTCTAGTACCAGCGGCAGTCATCGAAGGGGTAAAGAGGCTCTTTATAGGAACAGGGCCTTCGTGTGGATCAAGCAACAGCA
Organism: Amorphophallus konjac; assembly: GCA_022559845.1. NCBI lineage: Eukaryota > Viridiplantae > Streptophyta > Magnoliopsida > Alismatales > Araceae > Amorphophallus > Amorphophallus konjac. The sequence goes on along the minus strand of CM040121.1, from coordinate 424,641,192 downwards.
GTCTACTAAAATTCCACTGGTCCACGTGTCAGGGAATAGAAGTTTCTTTTCCTAGGATCACGTGCCAATCGTTTGCCCCTTTATCCACGAGCCGTTCACCTGTCAAATAATCAGTCGAAGACAATATCAGCTAAAGTCAGTAAGACCCTGTACAGGTTTCATTCATGCAAGCAAGGCAGTGCATGGCTGTACAGAGTTGGTCGAGTGAAGCAATGGACGAGTGTACAGACTTGTTGACAATGCATGAACAAATGATGCAATGTACAGACTTGATGGCGTGAAGTTCTGAATGTATATGAGAAAGTATATACATTGGCGATGAGTGCTCAGACATGCCACCAAGCGAGTGTACACACTTTGTCTTGAAGGAGATGCACATATGCACTGAAGTGTGTACAGTCTTCACTGAAGGATGTTCAGACTCTAAGTGCTGAAGTGTGTACAGACTCTGCTGGAGAACGTTCAGACTTTAAGTGCTGAAGTGTGTATAGACTATGTTTGTTCGTGCATGCTACAATGTGTAGACTTAGTGTTTGTGCAGAAGACAATGTATAGACTTATGAACTGATGCAGACACAGGCTGTACAGACTTGTCGAGCATAAACAAGCGGCGATGTATAGACATGCCAGCAACGAATCTATGGACTTAGAATGCATGAGACGGCAATGTATAGACTTGCACGAGCAGGCGACAATGTGTAGACATGATGCACGAACTGTGCACATGAACATGGATGTACAGACTTTAGTGAATGCATTCTATGCAAACGCTGTACAGACTTTGAGAGCAATGCAGGCTGTATAGACTTGACGAACATGAAGCAAAAGAGTTGCAACGATGTACAGACTTCACCTCAAAGGATGCACGATGTACAGACTTAATGAATGTGCAGACTTGTCAGCGAGATGCACAATGTATAGACTTGATGCAATCCATGAACAAGAAGACGATGTACAGACTTTGCATATGTGAGACACTGTACAGACTTTCAGCAATGTATATACTTTGTAATATGCCTTGGACAGACGCACGATGTACAGACTTCAAAGCAGAGGCTGGAATTAAGCGAACAATGTATAGACTTCAAAGCAAATGCCAAGACCATGTACAGACTTGCTGTGAAGAACAATGTATAGACTTCAATGCAAATGCCAAGACCATGTACAGACTTGCTGTGAAGAACAATGTATAGACTTCAATGCAAATGCCAAGACCATGTACAAACTTAGTGCAAACGGGATGTGCGGACTTTGTAGCATGCATGTGTAGTGATGTATAGACTTAGCCCTTGAAGAATGTACAGACTTTGAAGATGTGAGCGAGACAGTGTATAGACTTGTGTTTGTAGGGCAGACAAATGAATGTACAGACTTGGGCTGTACAGGCTTCATGTGTGTGCTATAGGACAGTGTATAGACTTGTGTTTTGAACGTAGGTAAAGATGAGGAGTGTATAGACTTGATAAATGTGGGGGACGTTGTACAGACTTTGCCTAAGCGATGTATAGACTTGGTGTTCTGAACGTAGGCAAAGGAAAGGAATGTATAGACTTTGGAAGATGCAGACTGGGCAAACTCTGTACAGACTTTGCGTGCCTGAAACAGGGCAATGTACAGACTTGCCACCAATGCAATGTATAGACTTGAAAATGCTTGAAGAGGATGTACATACTTGCATGAGACGCTGCATGACAATGTATAGACTTCACGAGCAAGAGGCAATGCTGACTGATGTATAGACTTGCATATGCATGGAGAGGCAAGGCAATGTATAGACTATGGCATGAATGAAGAGTGCAGACTGTATGACTGATGCAATGAAACACCGGAGGATGTACAGACTTACAAGCACAATGAACATGGACCGATGCAGTGAATGCATATAGCAGATATGAACTGAGTGTATGCAGAAGAACTAACAGAGCAGTCTGCAACAGGAAAGTATGTACATTGAACATGCAATGCATGAGAGACAATGTATAGACTTGTTAAATGATGCACAAAACAATTTATGCATATCAGCTAAAACATCATCAAGGCATAAGGCATACAGATCTTAGAGTAGACAGAGCATGACATGACATGAGCATGCACTGATCTTACCTGTCACTGGTTGACTTTTGACTTGGGTGACTTCATGACCTGTGAGTCATCCTTAAAAGCTGTTCTGTCAGTTTATCATAAACATCAAGATTATATCATCAAGGATGTAAACATAATGAGGCATAATATTTGTCATCATCAAAACTCCAGAACCACAGGGGACACAACAATATTGTTGGGATGGTGTGATCGATACAGAGGGGGGGTGAATGTATCCCCTTCAAAAATATTGCCCAAATTAAAACACTAAGCCTGAAGCTAGACACAGTTGTGGAATAAACAATTTAACTCATCAAGAAGAAATTCAAACAGACATTTGATCAATCAATTGAACTGCTAATAATACTGGTGGAACCTGATCAAGTATAATGCCGAAGACAGAACAATGCAAATTAGCAAAACATATAATGCTCAAGGTCACTACAGATAGAAACAAGAATACTCAGATAACCTGTGAAGTAGATAGAAGACAAGGGGCAAACGCACAAGGCAAACCACGGCACAATAGATTTTTTAGGTGGTTCGGTCCACAGACCTACGTCCACCCCTCACTCCAAACCGGAGTGAGGCTTCCACTAGCACAAGCTAGAACCGTAGACTCAGTCTGCAACAAGTGCTACCAAACAGCTTGACCAGGGGAACAACCTCCCCTCTTGCTCCAACCCGGAGGGCAACCCTAGTGACACCCAGTCACTAGAAACCGGAGATTAGCGTCTCTCTTCCTCCACCCAGGAGGGAACCCACAAACGACACCCAGCCGCTTGCAAACCAGAGGTCACGGACCTCTCTTTCTCCACACCAGAGGGAAAACACAAGTGACTCCCAGCCACTTGTAACCAGAGATGAAGTCTCTCTTCCTCCAGACCAGGAGGGAACACCTGGACTTGCAACCCACAAGACCAGAACCGGAGACGAATCTCCCTTCCTCTGAAACCCAGAGGGAACCCCGATCTCAAACCAGAGAATCGGAAAGAAGCACAAGCCAACTGTAAAAGAAAAGAAAATAGGAAACGAAAATTACAGCCATCAGAAAGCTGGAAATGAAACTTGAAATTGTAGCTCTCTCTTGTAGCAATGTAGCTTGGATTTGATCCAGAGGCTACTGATCTTCTTCTTCTCAAAGGATCTCTCTCTCTTTCTTCTCGAGCTCTCTTCTATCTCTGCTGCTCTCCTTTTTCTTCTCTCAATCTCTTTCTCTGTTCTTCTTCTTCTTCGGCTGGCTAACCTTCTCTTTTTCTTCTGGGGACCTTTCCTCTAGTACCAGCGGAAGCCATCGAAGGGGTAAAGAGGCTCTTTATAGGAACATGGCCTTCGTGTGGATCAAGCAGTAGCAGTCTACTGAAATTCCATTGGTCCACGTGTCAGGGAATAGAAGTTTCTTTTCCTAGGATCACGTGCCAATCGTTTTCCCCTTTATCCACGAGCCGTTCACCTGTCAAATAATCAGTCGAAGATAATATCAGATAAAGTCAGTAAGACCCTGTACAGGTTTCATTCATGCAAGCAAGGCAGTGCATGGCTGTACAGAGTTGGTCGAGTGAAGCAATGGACGAGTGTACAGACTTGTTGACAATGCATGAACAAACGATGCAATGTATAGACTTGATGGCGTGAAGTTCTGAATGTATATGAGAAAGTATATACATTGGCGATGAGTGCTCAGACATGCCACCAAGCGAGTGTACACACTTTGTCTTGAAGGAGATGCACATATGCACTGAAGTGTGTACAGTCTTCACTGAAGGATGTTCAGACTCTAAGTGCTGAAGTGTGTACAGACTCTGCTGGAGAACGTTCATACTTTAAGTGTTGAAGTGTGTATAGACTATGTTTGTTCGTGCATGATACAATGTGTAGACTTAGTGTTTGTGCAGAAGACAATGTATAGACTTATGAACTGATGCAGACATAGGCTGTACAGACTTGTCGAGCATAAACAAGCGGCGATGTATAGACATGCCAGCAACGAATCTATGGACTTACAATGCATGAGACGGCAATGTATAGACTTGCACGAGTAGGCGACAATGTGTAGACATGATGCACGAACTGTGCACATGAACATGGATGTACAGACTTTAGTGAATGCATTCTATGCAAACGCTGTACAGACTTTGAGAGCAATGCAGGCTGTATAGTGATGTGACACAACCTCGGACTTAAGCAAGCATTCACAAATAGCATTGAGATGGGCCTTAATGGGCCACCGCTCTCCCGTCGCACTCTATACCCGGAGTGACTTGGCGATGCCAAGTGTGAAGTATGGGAATGGGCCCTTGCTAGTAGAGGGCCAGCAAGGCCAAGGTTTGACTCCCAAAGGTTGGATGCCCAAATCAATTGGGGCCGACAAAGTGCGCAAAGGCACCGGTTTCACACTACCCCATGGCGGTCACTCTAAGTCATGGACTTGAGGACCGGGCGCTCCCTCACAAATTCAGCGGCGCATGAAGCAAATATTAAAAGAGCAACACTATTGAGCAAGGATGAGACACTTACTCGATCGGTTTGAAGAAACCGGTCCCGGTCGGAGACGAGGGCGAGCGGGGAGGCGGTGGTTCCCTACACGCCGCGGCGGTGTCGCTGGACCTGCCCAAAGAAGTACAAAACTACACCTCATGCAGGAGGGGGATCTTGGGGTGGGGGTTAAAGTGTTACAACCAAAACTACCACCACGCAGGGTGGGGCCTTCAGTCGGCCAAGCGGGGAGGGGAGAAAAGCTCTCGATTACTAAGTGACGGCCGGTGCGATATCAGCCTTGTTCTGGCCTGCAGGACAGGGTGATGAGGTTGAGGTTGCCACGGACTCATCCGGACTCCGAATTGAGCGAAACCACCTCCTACAGCTTCCTGACTTGAAGGGGATGACTGTAGAATTTTTGGGGATGCTCTGTTGTCGGTGGTGACAGCTCCAGCAGCAGGAAGGAGATCGCTCTGTCTAGCCGCAGGCTGATCTGGACTGGAACAGCAACTTGCAGAGGTCACTGTGCGCTCTCCCGATCTCTGATCAGCACGAAACCAGCGGCGACGTCTTCGTGGTCGAAGTAGCTTTCAGCAGAAAGTGACGGTGCAGCGTTCCGATGTCGATGGCGAGCGGGGCACCCGGACCAGTACTCACTGGTCGAAGCAGACTGCCGGAGCAGGATTGGACAGAAGGGGAGAAAAAAAATGATAACTCTACCCCCCGGTGTCCGAATGCAACTCTGCTTCCTGATCTTGAAAGAGGACTGGACGGGGAAGAACTTTGTTGAAAGAACTTGGGCCTGATTCAGCCTGAGTAAACCGTGAGATGGCAGTCTCCTAGGTTCTGGTTCTGGATGAAGGTCTTCTTGCGCGATGGTGGGAGATTGGCTCTATCTAGCAGCTCCAACCTCGGATCGTGTTGCTTCCACCTCGCTTGCGAAGTAGACTGGTAGGCCTTTCCAGAAAGGTAGGCCACGCCTTCAGGAACCCCAGGAGGAAGCCGTAGTCGATGCTGCAACTAAGTGCGGATCTGCAGGTCTGCACAGCTCCAACCTGAAAATGAAATGAGAGGGAGAGGTGGCTTCTTTGGTGGAGGGAAGTGGTAGGGGCGACCTAAGGGTGAGTGGGGGCTCTAGTGGGGTGGAGAAAAAAAGCTAATGTTGATGGGGAATGAGGGGGAGAAAGGCTGGAAGCAAGGGCTAGCAGGTGGAGGAGGAAGATGAGGGTGTGAGAGAGGGAAATGGGGAGTGAAGGGGGCAAACTTGGCAAGGGGGAGGGTAATGGATGGGGGCGGCCAAAACAAGTGGAGGGAATGGGTTTCAAATTTTGAAATGGTCTTGGAATGTGTAGGGTTGTATGGGAACTAGGGGGATTGCCTTGGAAGGGAGGAGATTGTGTTGGGAGTGGGGGAGATTCCCTCTTGGAATATGGGGTAGAGTAATGGTGGCTTGGGGAAGTGGAGGGGCAATGAATGAGGTGGGTGGTGGTTGGGAGTTGAAGGGGGGAGGGAGGAGAGAGAGAAGGGGGCGAACCCCTTAGTGGGAGGAGAGAGAAGAGAGAGTGGAGGGGGGGGTGTGGGAATCACTCCCTAGGGTATCTCACCCTAACTTAGTGGAATCTCTCCAATTTGAACAAAATTGTAGGCTTAACTCAAAAGGATTCATTCATTCATTAACTTCAAATGAGGGGGAGTGGGGTCCTATTTATAGGCAACCCACTCTTTACAATAAGTCCCTGACAAAAATAAGCAACTACAAATAACCAAGGGGGTGGGGGCACCAATGGGCCTAGCCCAACGAATTGGGCCCAATAGCCTCATTAGACAGCATGATGATACAAAAACATAGAAAAAATAAGTGCTAGACCTAGGGAAATGACTCAAATAAAATGAAAATACATCAAAATGACACAAAGGAAAGCTACTAAATGGATAAGGGGCCTTAATAGAGTGAGGCCCAAACTCAACCAGCTCCCGAATGTGAAGAAGTGGACCCGAGCCAAAGGGAATCGTGGGTGATGCCTCCATCAAATCCCCTGGGCCGCGAAGAGCTCGACTCCGTCGAGTAAGCATCCATCCGGCTAAGGTACCACTCGAGGAGGTCCGGATCCAATCGCTGGAGGTCCTCCCGACTCACCCATGAGTCTTCCGACGGAGGCCGATCCTTCCACCTGACGAGATAGCGCTCATATACCTTGCTCCGGGTGGTAGTGACCTGCTCATCCAATATTCGTTCAATGCGATCACGCTGAGCTCTCTTGGCTAGTGGACTCTCCTCATGGGTGGGTACTCTCTCAAAGGAAGAAGTAGGCTCAATCTCCTCACTAGGTCCCACCGTGGGGCCCTTGTATGGCACTAAGTCGGCGACATTGAATGTAGGACTTACCCCATAATCCTCAGGGAGATCTAACTCATAAGCATTTGCACCAATGCGCCTCAAGACCTGGAAGGGCCCAGTCCCACGTGGCCTCAACTTGGAGTTGGCTCCTGGGGAGAGCCTCTCCGTCCTTACCATCACAAAGTCACCCACTTGGAACTCTAAGTGACGCCGGTGAGAGTCGGCCAACTTTTTATAAGCCTCATTTTTCATGCTAATGTGCTTGCAAATTTCCTCATGCAATTCCCTAATATGTTGTGCAAAAGACTCGGCAGAAATAGACACTCTAGCATGCTGGGTAAGGGGAATGAGGTCGGATGTCTTTCTTGGTTTGTACCCATGCACGGCTTCAAATGGACTCATCCCTATTGACTTATTGATGGAATTGTTGTATGTAAACTCAGTCTGTGGTAAGATGAGATCCCAATTTCTTGGCCGATCCTCAACAAGACTCCTAAGGAGGTTCCCTAGACTCCGGTTGACCACTTCAGTTTGGCCATCCGTTTGGGGGTGGTAGGCAGTGGAGAATTTGAGGAGGGTACCCATCATGTGCCAAAGAGTCTTCCAAAAATAGCTAGTGAATTTGACATCCCTATCGGAGACTATGGTCTTGGGCAGCCCATGGAGGCGGACTACCTCATCAAAGAATAATCGGGCTACATGGGAGGCATCGGATGTTTTGGAGCATGGGATGAAGTGGGCCATTTTGGAAAATCTATCAACCACCACATAGATGGAGTCATGCTTCCTAGAGGTCTTGGGTAAGCCTAGCACAAAGTCCATGCTCAAATCTTGCCATGGTCGATCGGGAATGGGAAGTGGGGTGTATAGGCCGGTGTTTTGCTTCACCTGCTTGGCCGAAGCACACGTGCGACATTGACCCACTATTTTGCCTACATCTCTCTTGAGGCTCGGCCAATAAAATTGACCCTCAACTAAGGCAATGGTTTTGTGGACCCCAAAATGACTGGCTAACCCTCCGACATGTAATTCCCAAACCAAGAAATCTCGAAGAGAGGTCCGGGGAATGCAAAGCCTTGGCCCCTTGAAGAGGAACCCTTCCTCTAAAATAAATCCCTCATGCTCCTTGCTAGAATGAGTGGTCAAGTTGGCATAGATTTACCCAAAGTCGGGGCAACCAGATTACTCGTCCTTGACCTTATCAAAACCAATCACTTCCACTTGGATAGTGGATAACAGGGACATCTTCCTACTAAGGGCATCCGCGGCCTTATTCTCACTCCCGGCCTTGTGTTTGATGACAAAGGTGTAGGATTGGATGAACTCAACCCATCGGGCATGTCGGGCATTCAACTTATGTTGGGAATTGAGGTATTTGAGGGCCTCATGGTCGGAAAAGATGACAAACTCTTTGGGAAGCAAGTAATGTCTCCAGTGTCGGAGGGATTGGACCACGGCATAGAACTCTTTGTCATAGGTGGAGTATCTAGTCCTAGCATCACATAGCTTCTCACTAAAGTAGGCGACCGGGTGTCCCTCTTGACTAAGAATCCCTCCTATCCCTATCCCGGATGCATCACAAGTGACCTCAAAAACTTTGGAGAAATCGGGAAGGCATAGGACCGGGGCTTGGGTCAACTTTTTCTTAAGCTCAAGGAAGGCTTTAGAGGCGGCTTTGGTCCAAACAAAGGTCCCCTTCTTGAGACAATCAGTTATTGGGCCGGTGATAGTGCTAAACCCTCGAATGAATCTCCTATAGAATGTGGCCAACCCATGGAAACTCCTAACCTCATGAAGGTTGTGGGGCTCTGGCCAATCAAGAATAGCTTGGACCTTGTCGGGGTCCATGGAGACTCCTTTGGTTGACACCATAAATCCTAGGAAGGTGATGGAAGTGGTCATGAAATGACACTTTCCTAGGTTGGCAAATAGGCTTTCTTGCCGGAGGACGGTGCAAACTTTCCTAAGGTGGTCAAGGTGGGCCTCATGGGTTTGGCTATAGATGAGAATATCATCAAAGTATACCACTAGAAAATTCCCAATGAAAGGCCTAAGTACCTCCGTCATAAGACGCATGAAAGTACTTGGGGCATTAGAAAGCCCAAATGGCATGACTAACCACTCAAAGAGACCATCCTTGGTCTTGAAGGCCGTTTTCCACTCATCCCCGGGCCTTACCCTAACTTGGTGGTAGCCACTCTTGAGATCTATCTTAGAGAAGATGGTGGCTCCGGCTAGCATATCCAACATGTCATCAAGCCTAGGGATGGGGAACCTATACTTGACGGTAATCTTGTTAATGGCCCGGCTATCCACACACATCCGCCATGATCCATCTTTCTTGGGGGTAAGGAGGGCCGGGACGGCACATGGACTCTTACTAATGCGGATGAAGCCCTTCCTAATGAGTTCCTCTATTTGCCTCCTAAGTTCGGCATGTTCCGTGGGATTGAGGCGATAATGAGGAAGGTTTGGAAGGGTGGCTCCCGGTACTAGATCGATTGCGTGTTGCACATCACGCATGGGAGGGAGTTGGTCCGGGAACTCTTCCGGGAACACATCATGGAATTCTTCCAAAAGTTGTTGGATCTCTATGGGAAGGGGGTTAGAAGACGTAGGTTCCCCTAAGCATATGACTACCGCACACAATGGCACCCCTTGAGCAATTTCCTCTTCAAGCTCTTTCCTAGTGATGAGATGAAGACCTTTGGTCAACCCCGTGGTTCTACTTTGTTTTGGGGTTTGGATAGGGGCTTGGGTTGGAGGGGTGGAGTTCCCCGAGGCTTGTGGAGTGGTGGGGTGTGATCCTTGAGGGAGAGGGTCCTTCTTGGGCATGGGTCGAGGTGGGGAGGGGTTAAGACGGATAGTCTTACCCTCATGCTCAAAGGTGCATATGTTGCTTCTCCCTAAAATGGTGGCATCCATATCATAGAGCCAAGGTCTTCCTAAAAGGATGCTACCCACTTCCATGGGTATGACGTCACACCATATTTGGCCATGGTAGGAAGAGAAAGTGAGAGGCACTAGGCATTGGGTGTTGACCGGGATGGAGTTGTTGTTGATCCATGAGACCCGGTATGGACTTGGGTGGGGAGTGAGAGTAAGCCCAAGGAGCTTGACGGTGTCAGGTGACACGGCATTAACACAACTACCACTATCCAAGATCACTTTCCTCACATGATTCTCTATCTTGATAAAGGTGTGGAAGATTGAGGTCCGACGCCAATCCTCTTCTTGAGGTTGGGTGAGGATGCACCTAATGACTCCTAGATGGGAGTTGTTTGAAGGAGTGGAGTGATCTAGACCCGACTCTAGATATTGGGCTTCATACTCCTCTTCCCAATCTAGTGAGGCTTCATGTTCCTCAACGTCATTTTCTTGTTCCTTTTGGGGTTGAACTTCTTCCTCAATAAGCAAACTAGATAACCCCTTAGATGGACATTGTCCCGCAAAATGACCAAACCCTTGACACCTATAGCATTGTTGGCGCCCTCTTCCCCGGGTGGCTCCTACACTTGGTCCTTTGGGGTTGTCATCCTTCCGTGGGAGAGGATGACTAGGAGCGGGCTTGATTGTAGTGATGGGTGGGGGAGGATTGTAGGACCTTAAAGGGGCATTCCCACTTGGGCTAGGAGCTCTCATGGGAGTGGGTGGAATGGGACGTGGTCCCAAGTTTTTGGGATCGGTTGGTCAGGGAGTGATAAATCGGGAACTCCTAGAAAACCTTTCCACATCTCTAGCTACTTGGTAAGCTAGCTCAAGGTTGTCAACGTCTCTCATGAATAGTTCCCTCTTGATGTGGCTTTGAAGCCCATTCCTAAAGCGGGATAAGGTGACGTCTGGATCCTCATGGACTCCACACTTTAAAAGATAGGAGTCAAATTTTTCAATGTACTCTACCACGGTCTTCCCTTCTTGGGTGAGGCTTTGCCATTCATCTAGGAGAATTTGGTGGTAGGTTCGGGGGAGGTATTTGTTCCTAAGTTGGTTTTTCATATCCGCCCAAGTGTCAATAGGCTCTTCCCACCTAACCCGTCTTAGACCCTCTTGGTTTAGCCAATAAGTTTTGGCCAACTTAGTGAGATGCATCTTAGCCAATCTAACTCTCCTTCGGTCGGACATGTGATACCATTCAAAGTATTAGTCCATGGCGGTCTCCCATTCTAGGTAAACACTAGGTTCATGTGAACCATCAAAATTTGGGGCCTCTACCTTGATCATCCTTAAAAGGGGGTCATCCGGATCATCCCGTGGACGCCGGTCATGGTTTTGATGGGGGCGAGGCCTCTCATAGTCATAATAATGGTCATGGTCCATATCCTCCCTATAAAATTCAGCATGTGGGTGATGGGCTCTTGGGCCGTTGTTCCTTGGGTGGAACTCATCCCTATGAGGCTCTACTTGTGGAGGGTGGACTCTTGGGCCTTGGTTCCTTTGGGGAAAACCATTCCTATGGAACTCACCATGTGGTGGAGGGGCTTTTGGCTCATTGATCCTTGGGTGAGGATCTTCCCTATGAGGCTCATCATGCGGAGGGGGAATTCTAGGCTCGTTGTTCCTTGGGCGGAACTCTTGGTCTTCTAACCGAGCAATTCGGTTGGTAAGAGACTCAAGTTGGGCAAGGATGGTTGTGAGGGCAGCATCTACCCTATCCATGGGGCCTTGGGGTTCCTCCCTAGGAACATCTTGGTTGAGTTGGTGAGGATTGGGATCCATTGGTGGAGCCGAAGACGATGAACCGGGTTGATAGCTAGCACCACTACGGGTGGACATGCAAGACAAAGGGCCAAAGTGGTTGGACACACTATGCAAAGGTCCTAGGACTTAGACTTGATAGAGACAAGTCAAGGACTTGCTCTGATACCACTTGATGTGACACAATCTCGGACTTAAGCAAGCATTCACAAATAGCATTCAAATGGGCCTTAATGGGCCACCGCTCTCCCGTCGCACTCTATACCCGGAGTGACTTGGCGATGCCAAGTGTGAAGTATGGGAATGGGCCCTTGCTGGTAGAGGGCCAGCAAGGCCAAGGTTTGACTCCCAAAGGTTGGATGCCCAAATCAATTGGGGCCGACAAAGTGCGCAAAGGCACCGGTTTCACACTACCCCATGGCGGTCACTCTAAGTCATGGACTTGAGGACCGGGCGCTCCCTCACAAATTCAGCGGCGCATGAAGCAAATATTGAAAGAGCAAAACTATTGAGCAAGGATGAGACACTTACTCGACCGGTTTGAAGAAACCGGTCCCGGTCGGAGACGAGGGCGAGCGGGGAGGCGGTGGTTCCCCACACGCCGCGGCGGTGTCGCTTGACCTGCCCAAAGAAGTACAAAACTACACCTCACGCAGGAGGGGGATCTTGGGGTGGGGGTTAAAGTGTTACAACCAAAACTACCACCACGCAGGGTGGGGCCTTCAGCCGGCCAAGCGGGGAGGGGAGAAAAGCTCTCGATTACTAAGTGGCGGCCGGTGCGATATCAGCCTTATTCTGGCCTGCAGGATAGGGTGATGAGGTTGAGGTTGCACGGACTCGTCCGGACTCCGAATTGAGTGAAACCACCTCCTACAGCTTCCTGACTTGAAGGGGATGACTGTAGAATTTTTGGGGATGCTCTGTTGGTCAGTGGTGACAGCTCCAGCAGCAGGAAGGAGATCACTATGTCTGGCCGCAGGCTGATCTGGACTGGAACAGCAACTTGCAGAGGTCACTGTGCGCTCTCCCGATCTCTGATCAGCACGAAACTAGCGGCGACGTCTTCGTGGTCGAAGTAGCTTTCAGAAGAAAGTGACGGGGCAGCGTTCTGATGTCGATGGCGAGCGGGACACCCGGAACAGTACTCACTGGTCGAAGCAGACTGCCGAAGCAGGACTGGATAGAAGGGGAGAAAAAAAATGATAACTCTACCCCCCGGTGGCCGAATGCAACTCCGCTTCCTGATCTTGAAAGAGGACTGGACGGGGAAGAACTTTGTTGAAGGAACTTGGGCCTGAGTCAGCCTGAGTAAACCGTGAGACGGCAGTTTCCTAGGTTCTGGTTCTGGATGAAGGTCTTCTTGCGCGATGGTGGGAGATTGGCTCTATCTGGCAGCTCCGACCTCGGATCGTGTTGCTTCCACCTCGCTTGCGAAGTAGACTGGTAAGCCTTTCCAGAAAGGTAGACCATGCCTTCAGGAACCCCAGGAGGAAGCCGTTGTTGATGCTGCAACTAAGGGCTGATCTGCAGGTCTGCACAGCTCCAACCTGAAAATGAAATGAGAGGGAGAGGTGGCTTCTTTGGTGGAGGGAAGTGGTAGGGGCGACCTAAGGGTGAGTGGGGGCTCTAGTGGGGTGGAGAAAAGAGCTAATGTTGATGGGGAATGAGGGGGAGAAAGGCTGGAAGCAAGGGCTAGCAGGTGGAGGAGGAAGATGAGGGTGTGAGAGAGGGAAATGGGGAGTGAAGGGGGCAAACTTGGCAAGGGGGAGGGTAATGGATGGGGGCGGCCAAAACAAGTGGAGGGAATGGGTTTCAAATTTTGAAATGGTCTTGGAATGTGTAGGGTTGTATGGGAACTAGGGGGATTGCCTTGGAAGGGAGGAGATTGTGTTGGGAGTGGGGGAGATTCCCTCTTGGAATATGGGGTAGAGTAATGGTGGCTTGGGGAAGTGGAGGGGCAATGAATGAGGTGGGTGGTGGTTGGGAGTTGAAGGGGGGAGGGAGGAGAGAGAGAAGGGGGCGAACCCTTTAGTGGGAGGAGAGAGAAGAGAGAGTGGAGGGGGGGGTGTGGGAATCACTCCCTAGGGTATCTCACCCTAACTTAGTGGAATCTCTCCAATTTGAACAAAATTGTAGGCTTAACTCAAAAGGATTCATTCATTCATTAACTTCAAATGAGGGGGAGTGGGGTCCTATTTATAGGCAACCAACTCTTTACAATAAGTCCCTGACAAAAATAAGCAACTACAAATAACCAAGGGGGTGGGGGCACCAATGGGCCTAGTCCAACGAATTGGGCCCAATAGCCTCATTAGACAGCATGATGATACAAAAACATAGGAAAATAAGTGCTAGACCTAGGGAAATGACTCAAATAAAATGAAAATATATCAAAATGACACAAAGGAAAGGTACTAAATGGATAAGGGGCCTTAATAGAGTGAGGCCCAAACTCAACCAGCTCCCGAATGTGAAGAAGTGGACCCGAGCCAAAGGGAATCGTGGGTGATGCCTCCATCATATAGACTTGACGAGCGTGATGCAAAAGAGTTGCAACGATGTACAGACTTCACCTCAAAGGATGCACGATGTACAGACTTAATGAATGTGCAGACTTGTCAGCGAGATGCATAATGTATAGACTTGATGCAATCCATGAACAAGAAGACGATGTACAGACTTTGCATATGTGAGACACTGTACAGACTTTCAGCAATGTATATACTTTGTAATATGCCTTGGACAGACGCACGATGTACAGACTTCAAAGCAGAGGCTGGAATTAAGCGAACAATGTATAGACTTCAAAGCAAATGCCAAGACCATGTACAGACTTGCTGTGAAGAACAATGTATAGACTTCAATGCAAATGCCAAGACCATGTACAGACTTACTGTGAAGAACAATGTATAGACTTCAATGCAAATGCCAAGACCATGTACAGACTTAGTGCAAACGGGATGTGCAGACTTTGTAGCATGCATGTGCAGTGATGTATAGACTTAGCCCTTGAAGAATGTACAGACTTTGAAGATGTGAGCGAGACAGTGTATAGACTTGTGTTTGCAGGGCAGACAAATGAATGTACAGACTTGGGCTGTACAGGCTTCATGTGTGTGCTATAGGACAGTGTATAGACTTGTGTTTTGAACGTAGGTAAAGATGAGGAGTGTATAGACTTGATAAATGTGGGGGACGTTGTACAGACTTTGCCTAAGCGATGTATAGACTTGGTGTTCTGAACGTAGGCAAAGGAAAGGAATGTATAGACTTTGGAAGATGCAGACTGGGCAAACTCTGTACAGACTTTGCGTGCCTAAAACAGGGCAATGTACAGACTTGCCACCAATGCAATGTATAGACTTGAAAATGCTTGAAGAGGATGTACATACTTGCATGAGACGCTGCATGACAATGTATAGACTTCACGAGCAAGAGGCAATGCTGACTGATGTATAGACTTGCATATGCATGGAGAGGCAAGGCAATGTATAGACTATGACTTGAATGAAGAGTGCAGACTGTATGACTGATGCAATGAAACACCGGAGGATGTACAGACTTACAGGCACAATGAACATGGACCGATGCAGTGAATGCATATAGCAGATATGAACTGAGTGTATGCAGGAGAACTAACAGAGCAGTCTGCAACAGGAAAGTATGTACATTGCACATGCAATGCATGAGAGACAATGTACAGACTTGTTAAATGATGCACAAAACAATTTATGCATATCAGCTAAAACATCATCAAGGCATAAGGCATACAGATCTTAGAGTAGACAGAGCATTACATGACATGAGCATGCACTGATCTTACCTGTCACTGGTTGACTTTTGACTTGGGTGACTTCATGACCTGTGAGTCATCCTTAAAAGTTGTTCTGTCAGTTTATCATAAACATCAAGATTATATCATCAAGGATGTAAACATAATGAGGCATAATATTTGTCATCATCAAAACTCCAGAACCACAGGGGACACAACAATATTGTTGGGATGGTGCGATCGATACAGAGGGGGGGTGAATGTATCCCCTTCAAAAATATTGCCCAAATTAAAACACTAAGCCTGAAGCTAGACACAGTTGTGGAATAAACAATTTAACTCATCAAGAAGAAATTCAAACAGACATTTGATCAATCAATTGAACTGCTAATAATACTGGTGGAACCTGATCAAGTATAATGCCGAAGACAGAACAATGCAAATTATCAAAACATATAATGCTCAAGGTCACTACAGATTTTTTTTTTTCCAAAAACCTTGCCCAGGGATTTAAGGCGAGTGCCCACTCAATCCACTAGGAGGTAAATTTTATTGATAAAATTGAAGTTCAATTACATCAAGCGGATGCTAGGCATGCCTAGCTTGTTAAGTCTGGCAGCTCCTTTGACAAAGGGAGGGAGCTCCGAATGAATAAAAAAGGAATTACATTTTGTATGACAAGCAAAAGATGCTAAAGTGTCTGCTACAGAATTGCCTTCCCTGTAGATGTGGGAGAGTTGAAGCGGCTGGAGAGGAAGGTTCCAGATGCTTCTAGCATAAGGGAGTATAGACCAGGGACATTGAACTTGTCTTCTAATAGTCTGAACCAACACACTGGAGTCACACTCAATCAAAAAGTTAGTGCAGTCCAAAGTCTGAATATATTTAAGCCCATCAAGAAGAGCCCTGGCTTCAGCAACTAGACTATTAGCCCTGCCGTAGAAGTGAGAGAAAGCTAAAAGCACATCTCCTTTGTGATTTCTGATAACACCACCCCCACCTGCTTCACTGTTTGTCTTGGAAGCCCCATCCGTATTAAGCTTAAGGGATGGCCAAGGTGGGCAAAGCCACCTAATGATTTTGAAGGACTGGAAGTTAATCTTGGAACATTGAATGCCAAAATCTTCTAAGATTAGCCTATGGCTGTTGGACGGCTCTTTGAGATGAGCAATAGAGCATACTTGCTTGACCTGGGATATAACCTTGTGTAGGAGAGCTTGGCTGGAAGTATACTGATTCTCATGTCTTACCTTGTTTCTGGTTTTCCAGATTTCCCAAAGACCATATCCAAGAGCTGCCAGATGAAATAAGCCATACATAGTTTTCTGCTGAGCATTGTTGATGATAGTTTGAATAAACCTGCTAACAGTATTACCATAGATAGGAATTCCTTTGGATCTGAAATAGGTCCAGAGGTGTGTTGCCATGTCACTTTTCTTAAAAAGATGGGTAGAGTCCTCCACCTGAGATTTGGTGCAGCAAACACATTTGGAGCATAAGGCTATACCAGATTTTTTAATGTTGGCATCTGTTGGAAGGCAGTTGTGTAGAATTTTCCAGATGTGAACAGAAATCTTGGAAGGGAGCCACTTAGACCAGATCTTAGCCCATGGGATAATACCTTGACTCCCTGAATTACTGCATATATACTTGAAGGTGGAATTAACAGTACAATTCCCAGAAGCAGAGAGGCTCCAAACATGCATATCCTGCTCTTGGGAGAGAGAAACCTTCCTTAAAGCATTGGTAATGTGCATAGGTAGATCACTATTCTGAATAGCAAAAGTATCAGAGAGAGGTTGCTGAAGAATGTCTTTAACAGAAGCTTTCGGATCCATAAAACAAGCAGGAGAGGCCAGATCAGCTAGAATTAAATCGCCCAACCATTTGTCATGCCAGAAACTAGTGTCACTGCCATCACCAATTACAGACCTGTGATGCTGCAAGATAATGTGTTTTGCTGTGCTCCAGCTCCTTTTTGCTAATCCAGTCATGTTGTTGAATCTTACATCAGAGAGATGGGCCCCCTTTATGTATTTACCTCTAAAGTAGTCAGCCCATAAAGACTGGGAATAAAGAGCTTGCCAAAGCATTTTTACCCTTAAGGCAATTTCCATTTGTTTTAAAGACATGATGCCAAGTCCTCCCTGGTCAAGTGGTTTACAGATAGAATACCAAGATTTCCAATGCTTACGCTTACCATACTTTGAAGATCCCCAGAAGAAATTGGCAAAGGTTTGCTCCAACTGTTGATGGGTACCAGCAAAGATTGGGGACGAGGTGAGAGTGTATACTGGAATTGAGGACAGAACATGCTTGATCAGAATTAGCTTGGCCCCCTGAGAAAGATATCCTGTTTTCCATGCTGCAATCTTATTCTGCACAGAGCTGATGATACCAGTAAAGTGGATTGTTTTCTTCCTGCCATAAGTCAAAGGAACTCCTAGGTATTTTTGAGGAAGTTGATGTTGATTGAATCCAGTGTTATCATGAATGCGCTTGGCTACATTAGAACTACCCCTGTGGTGAATAAGAAATCCACTCTTAGAGATATTGATCAATTGCCCAGAAGCTCTTTCATATGCTTTAAGTACTTTCATCAGGTTCTTCACAGACCGAACATTGGCTTTGCAGAAGATGAGAGTATCATCCGCAAACAGGAGATGTGAAATATAGGGGCAACCCCTAGGGCATGAATACCATTCCACTCTGCCATTAGAAAAAGCTGTCCTCAGGCTTCTACTTAATACTTCCTCAGCAATAATGAATAGAGAAGGGGCAATTGGATCCCCCTGGCGAATACCTCTGCTTGATTTAAAGAATCCAGCTGACTCCCCATTCAGCAGAACTGAAAACCAACAGTTGTTAATCAATTTGTCAATCAAGTCAATAAACTGATTGCTGAAGCCAAATTTGTGCAGAACAGAAAACAGAAAATCCCATTCCAATCGGTCATATGCCTTTGCCATATCCAGCTTTATAATAGTATTTGAACCCCTAGTTTTTTTCCCCAGATCACCTGTCAGTTCATGTGCTAGGGAAATATTCTCAATAATAGATCTCCCTTTTACAAAAGCAGACTGCTCGGGAGAGATGATTCTGGGGAGAATACCGGCCAACCTGCTTGTTAGGATAGAAGAAATGATTTTGGAGAAAAAATTACAAAGACTTATCGGCCTGTAGTCAGATATATCAGAAGCATTTGTCTTTTTTGGTATAAGAGCTACCAAAGTTGAAGATACACTTCTAGGCAGCTCTCTGGGAGAAGTGAAGAACTCCTGCACTGCAAGAACAACAATGTTGCCAATGATAGGCCAGGTGGACTGATAGAAGATACCAGTGAATCCATCCGGGCCAGGGGCACTGTCCGGGGATAATTTGAAAACAGAATCCCTGATTTCAGAGTCAGAAGGAACAGCACAAAGGGAGGAGTTATCAGCCTGCTGTAGAATAGTAGGGATGCAGTCAAGAGTTTGATCATCAATGAAGTGATGTTGGGAAGAAAAAGCATGTTCAAAATATGAGACAGCAATTGCTTTCATCTCTTCATTATCCCTTGTAATTAGACCATTTGGAGTAGTAAGCTGGGAAATGGTGTGCTTGCTTCTGTTGGCCAAAGTGGATGCATGAAAAAACTGTGTTTTTGTCTCCCTCGAGAAGCCATCTAATTCTGGATTTTTGTCTCCAGAAGCATTCTTGCTGGAGGAGCCTCTCTGATAGAGCAGTCCTTGCTTCCTCAAGAACTTCAGAGTTTGCTTTAGAAGGGTGAAGATCATATGCATATTCAGCCTTCAGAACTGCTTCCTCAGCTTTTGCCATGTTGAAATGAACATTTCCAAAAATATGTTTGTTCCAGTCACGAAGCATATTTCTCATGTACTTTAACTTAAGGTAGAGGGTAGTGGTTGGAGAGGTGGCAATTGGACTGATATCCCAGCATCGTTTGACAGCATCCAGAAAATCAGAATTATAGGTCCACATTTTTTGGAAACAGAACCTGCTTTTAAAGTTCTGCTGAGAGGAGATCTTAACCAACAAAGGAGCATGGTCAGATGCTTCCCTAGATAAGTGCTCCACAGAGATAGGGGTGAGAGTTAGCCAATCTGCATTAACAAGTACTCTATCCAACCTGGCCCAAATTCCATTTTTTCCAGCCTGGTTATTATGCCAGGTAAAGCTGGATCCAGTAAAGCCCGCATCCATTAGAGCACAGTCAGACACACATTCCTTGAAATCAGAAATTGCCTGTAGAGAAGGAGGGTTTCCACCAAGCTTTTCATCAACATTCAGAATACAATTAAAATCTCCTCCTACCAGCCACGGGCCAGAGATCTGAGCATGAGCATTTCTGAGGGAGTCCCAGAGCATTATTCTTTCAGAGGTATTACACTTGGCATAGACCAAGGTAACATGAAACCCAGGGCTAGCTGAATGAATTTGTTGAATGGTTATCTGCTGGTTGTCACAGCTAACAAGAGAAAAATCCAGTGGGTGCTTCCACAGAACCCAAATGTGAGCCATGTCATCCTCATTAGCCAGGCCATTAGACATACCCAGTTTCTTCCGGATTCCATCCATCCTGCTAAGGTTCACCTTAGGTTCCAAGAGAACAATACAGTCAATGTTGTAAGCTTTGATGAAATATTTAACACGACCAATGGAGACATCATTAGCAATGCCTCTGACATTCCAGATGATGATGTGCGTCATTTATGAACCAATTCTGAAATATCACCCAAGGATCCAGATCTAGTCATGGATCTAGTTATTATCCTAGCCGGCTCAGTGAGCAGAGTTCTCACGTTGTCTACAGCTGCATCAGAAGCAATTTACTTCCTGAGAATTTCCAAAGAGTCATTTTCATTACCATCTGAATAAGGAAAGGGACAATCTCCAGTGCCAGCCTGATCAACCAATAAGGTCTCCATGCTCTTCTGGCTGTCAATAGAATCCTTAAGTCGGCCATAGCAACCCTCTTGCACAACACCTGCCATCTGTTTTGCCTGCAGCCTGTGGGCAGCCTCAGGTTCTATCGTTACCGACACCGACGCAGGAGATTGGATTGAAGGGAGCCCTTTTCCAGAAATATTACTGGGACACTGCTGATTATTAAGCATTTGAGCATATGAAGGCTGAGAATAAGAAGCAAGTTGCTCAATTGGAATGGAAGGTCCAGCGTCAGTTGATGCATCAGAGTTGGAATTAGGCAGGACAGCAGCTAAAGCAGAGCTAGAAGGTAAATCCTCAACCAACCTTGAGGCAGCAGCGGGAGAGGCCTTGTCAGAGACTAAAACGTTTGCACGCATAGGAGCAACTGGCAGAGGCCGCTCTAGAATACTCACAGTGACTTGGTCAGCTACCTTTTGATTTGACAAAATAGGCTGCCATTTAGATATGAGTCTAGGCTGAGCATCAGTTGGACTACAATCGATTTTGCTCCCCGGCTTATCAGCATTCCGTTTCAGTGATAGTTTCATCTTACAAGAGTCGACATTATGACCAAGTTTGGAACAATGAGAGCAGAAAAGTGGAAAATTTGGATATAACACATCTTGCCAAAAACCACCCCCTGGGTATCCAATCCAGATTCTCGATGGATGAATCTTCGAAATATCCAGCTCAACACAAACTCTCGCTGCAGAGGTGTTAGAAAGATTTGAAGTGGATGAATCAATCTTTAAAACCTTTCCAATGTTACCAGCAACCGATCGAAGCATGGGCTCCAGGAAGAAATTTACAGGTAAGAACGGGAATGCAATCCAGATAGGAAGCACAGGGGAGTCCGAGTCCGGCGAAAAATCCAAAGACCATTTGAAGAATTTGAAAAGCTTTCCATGAACAAAGAGAGTGTCCCTCAATAGCACCGACAGAAAGTCATCATGATTCCTGAACCTGAGAAGAAGGTGCCTTGGATCGAGAGAGCTAATCATGAAATCATCCTTGAAGTCGCACCTTGCACGAAGATGCGACCTAATATCTGGGAAGGGAGGCCTGCCAAATGGCGTTCGAGCAACAACAGCGAAGCTGAAAGGCTGAAGGGACGCTGATATCTCCTCCTTGCTGAAGAAGACGGCAGGTTCACCATTATCAGTTGACGCCGGGCAGTGAACCTCTCCTCGTATCACCGGTGGCGCCAGCGAAGAGAAAAGTGCATCCTTGAAAGAGCGAGCAGAGGACGATGGCAAAGAGGCCAATGGAGACATCGGACGTGGCAAAGAGGACTGAGCCGGGGGGACCACTGGGGGCCCCCCAGAAGCGTCCATGCCGCCGCCGGCGAATCAACGGGAGACGCACGGCGGGAGACTCCAGGTCAGACTCGCACGGCGGAAAACATGGTGAAGTTTTGGGTCACTACAGATAGAAATAAGAATGCTCAGATAACCTGTGAAGTAGATAGAAGACAAGGGGCAAACGCACAAGGCAAACCACGGCACAGTAGATTTTTTAGGTGGTTCGGTCCACAGACCTACGTCCACCCCTCACTCCAAACCGGAGTGAGGCTTCCACTAGCACAAGCTAGAACCGCAGACTCAGTCTGCAACAAGTGCTACCAAACAGCTTGACCAGGGGAACAACCTCCCCTCTTCCTCCAACCCGGAGGGCAACCCTAGTGACACCCAGTCACTAGAAACCAGAGACTAGCGTCTCTCTTCCTCCACCCAGGAGGGAACCCACAAACGACACCCAGCCGCTTGCAAACCAGAGGTCACGGACCTCTCTTTCTCCACACCAGAGGGAAAACACAAGTGACTCCCAGCCACTTGTAACCAGAGATGAAGTCTCTCTTTCTCCAGACCAGGAGGGAACACCTGGACTTGCAACCCACAAGACCAGAACTGGAGACGAATCTCCCTTCCTCTGAAACCCAGAGGGAACCCCGATCTCAAACCAGAGAATCGGAAAGAAGCACAAGCCAAGTGTAAAAGAAAAGAAAATAGGAAACGAAAATTACAGCCATCAGAAAGCTGGAAATGAAACTTGAAATTGTAGCTCTCTCTTGGAGCAATGTAGCTTGGATTTGATCCAGAGGCTACTGATCTTCTTCTTCTCAAAGGATCTCTCTCTCTTTCTTCTCGAGCTCTCTTCTATCTCTGCTGCTCTCCTTTTTCTTCTCTCAATCTCTTTCTCTGTTCTTCTTCTTCTTCGGCTGGCTAACCTTCTCTTTTTCTTCTGGGGACCTTTCCTCTAGTACCAGCGGAAGCCATCGAAGGGGTAAAGAGGCTCTTTATAGGAACATGGCCTTCGTGTGGATCAAGCAGTAGTAGTCTACTGAAATTCCACTGGTCCACGTGTCAGGGAATAGAAGTTTCTTTTCCTAGGATCACGTGCCAATCGTTTTCCCCTTTATCCACGAGCCGTTCACCTGTCAAATAATCAGTCGAAGACAATATCAGATAAAGTCAGTAAGACCCAGTACAAGTTTCATTCATGCAAGCAAGGCAGTGCATGGCTGTACAGAGTTGGTCGAGTGAAGCAATGGACGAGTGTACAGACTTGTTGACAATGCATGAACAAACGATGCAATGTACAGACTTGATGGCGTGAAGTTCTGAATGTATATGAGAAAGTATATACATTGGCGATGAGTGCTCAGACATGCCACCAAGCGAGTGTACACACTTTGTCTTGAAGGAGATGCACATATGCACTGAAGTGTGTACAGTCTTCACTGAAGGATGTTCAGACTCTAAGTGCTGAAGTGTGTACAGACTCTGCTGGAGAACGTTCAGACTTTAAGTGCTGAAGTGTGTATAGACTATGTTTGTTCGTGCATGCTACAATGTGTAGACTTAGTGTTTGTGCAGAAGACAATGTATAGACTTATGAACTGATGCAGACACAGGCTGTACAGACTTGTCGAGCATAAACAAGCGGCGATGTATAGACATGCCAGCAACGAATCTATGGACTTAGAATGCATGAGACGGCAATGTATAGACTTGCACGAGCAGGCGACAATGTGTAGACATGATGCACGAACTGTGCACATGAACATGGATGTACAGACTTTAGTGAATGCATTCTATGCAAACGCTGTACAGACTTTGAGAGCAATGCAGGCTGTATAGACTTGACGAGCATGAAGCAAAAGAGTTGCAACGATGTACAGACTTCACCTCAAAGGATGCACGATGTACAGACTTAATGAATGTGCAGACTTGTCAGCGAGATGCACAATGTATAGACTTGATGCAATCCATGAACAAGAAGATGATGTACAGACTTTGCATATGTGAGACACTGTACAGACTTTCAGCAATGTATATACTTTGTAATATGCCTTGGACAGACGCACGATGTACAGACTTCAAAGCAGAGGCTGGAATTAAGCGAACAATGTATAGACTTCAAAGCAAATGTCAAGACCATGTACAGACTTGCTGTGAAGAACAATGTATAGACTTCAATGCAAATGCCAAGACCATGTACAGACTTGCTGTGAAGAACAATGTATAGACTTCAATGCAAATGCCAAGACCATGTACAGACTTAGTGCAAACGGGATGTGCAGACTTTGTAGCATGCATGTGCAGTGATGTATAGACTTAGCCCTTGAAGAATGTACAGACTTTGAAGATGTGAGCGAGACAGTGTATAGACTTGTGTTTGCAGGGCAGACAAATGAATGTACAGACTTGGGCTGTACAGACTTCATGTGTGCGCTACAGGACAGTGTATAGACTTGTGTTCTGAACGTAGGTAAAGATGAGGAGTGTATAGACTTGATAAATGTGGGGGACGTTGTACAGACTTTGCCTAAGCGATGTATAGACTTGGTGTTCTGAACGTAGGCAAAGGAAAGGAATGTATAGACTTTGGAAGATGCAGACTGGGCAAACTCTATACAGACTTTGCGTGCCTGAAATAGGGCAATGTATAGACTTGCCACCAATGCAATGTATAGACTTGAAAATGCTTGAAGAGGATGTACATACTTGCATGAGACGCTGCATGACAATGTATAGACTTCACGAGCAAGAGGCAATGCTGACTGATGTATAGACTTGCATATGCCTGGAGAGGCAAGGCAATGTATAGACTATGGCATGAATGAAGAGTGCAGACTGTATGACTGATGCAATGAAACACCGGAGGATGTACAGACTTACAGGCACAATGAACATGGACCGATGTAGTGAATGCATATAGCAGATATGAACTGAGTGTATGCAGGAGAACTAACAGAGCAGTCTGCAACAAGAAAGTATGTACATTGAACATGCAATGCATGAGAGACAATGTACAAACTTGTTAAATGATACACAAAACAATTTATGCATATTAGCTAAAACATCATTAAGGCATAAGGCATACAGATCTTAGAGTAGACAGAGCATTACCTGATATGAGCATGCACTGATCTTACCTGTCACTGGTTGACTTTTGACTTGGGTGGCTTCATGACCTGTGAGTCATCCTTAAAAGCTGTTCTGTCAGTTTATCATGAACATCAAGATTATATCATCAAGGATGTAAACATAATGAGGCATAATATTTATCATCATCAAAACTCCAGAACCACAGGGGACACAATAATCTCCCCCTTTTTGATTATGGCAATATTATGAGTCATTGCAATAGATTCATCATGATGATTATTAATGAATCGTAGTTTAGATGGTTCTCTCTCTAGATTTCTAGAGTGAGAGACTCTGGTTTTTCCCACCTTCGTCTCCCCTGGTTCCTGCCGGCGCCCCCCCTTGCCGACCATGGAGGGTGTGGCAAGGGAGGTCTATTCTCTTCCGGAGAATGCTGAAGCTGGTAATGCTGATGCTGAGGTCGCCCCACGGAAGTCTTCATGCCCAAATACTTTTGGAAACCCAGCCTCGGACAAGAATAGCTGTCACGGTGAAGCCTCCGGCGTACACTGATCAAGGCAAACCTATAGTTTTCTTCTCCCAGTTAAAGCTTCATGTATGTAGTTGTAGAATGCTATAATTGCCAAGTGTTCGTATGGTCGACCATCGATTCTGGAAATTAAAGCCTGTCTTGCTCAGCGGCTTCATCTATGTACTGATTTCATTATCAGTCGGATGAATGCCAGACATATACTGATTCGACTGGGCTGCGAAGTGGACTTCATTAGAAATCTCCTTCAGAAAAATCTGTATATCAAGGGGTTCCTGTTCCGATTTTTCAGATGGTCGCACGATTTTGATTTTGAGTCTGATCCACCGGTAGTTCCGGTGTGGATTGGTTTCCCTTCACTTCCAGTCAATTTCTACCAGGAAGATATGATACGTTCAATTGCAGGTAATGTAGGTCCTATGCTGCGCATCCATGATGCTACAATTGCGATGATAGAAACATCTGAAGCTCTGGTTTGTGTTGAGATCGACCTTGCTGCTCGGAGAAAGGAAAGGATCTGGATCAGAATGGATAGTGGAGGCTATTGGCAGAAAATCAACTATCACAGAGTGCCATATCTTTGCTCCTATTGTCACAAGATTGGGCATATGGAAGTCGATTGCAAAAAGAAAAAGAATAAAAGGTTAAGACGTGATCAGTCTGAGAGGAATGCCCTCCCTACAGTTAAACAGTACACTGCTCGACAGGAGTATAGGCCTAGATTGATTAAGCTGACAGATCCAAAGACCACAATTACTGATCCTAACAGATATTCTGTTTTGAACCAGACTAGTGAGGTTTCTGATCAAGAGGAAATCAATGAATAAGATAAATATATTTCTGGAGTTGGAGACCTGTCTGCAGAAGTGGAATGCTGTCAAAATGTTCTTCGGGGCCCCCCACTATCTGTTTGTGCAAATGATAATTGTAAAACAGTTGACACAATTCTACTCCAGAAAGAGGAGAATGCTGTAGTGAATGAGCTTCCTTCAATCCATCAAATCAATAAGGATACTCAGTCCCAAGAAATCCCGGGTACAGAATCAATTATCACTAATACAAGCAATTTGGAAGATGTTTCCAAATTATCTGCAATGGAGAATTCAAGAATGTTATGTCAAGTTAATGATACTAAAAATCATTCTCAAGACCTGAAGTGGAGCAAAATATCTGTCTTGCCTGGAGTTTTGTTTAGTGATGCTCGGTTGACTAGAGCCAAGGCTAAGGTATTGGCTGCCAATTTATACTCTTCTTCTGATCATGTTTAATTCAGTGCTAATATGGAATCTGAGAGGAATTGACAACAAGGCTACTGTCAGAAGCTTAGCCCAACATATCAAAGCTCATGATGTTTGCATTGCTGCCATATCTGAACCTCGTATAAATATGAGTCAAGCACAGGGAGTAGCACATCGCATAAATCTTTGTTTCCTTAGTGGTAATAATGGTGATTCTTCTAAAATCTAGCTGTTTCATAAGCCCAGTTTATGTCTAGATATCATAGAACTCCATTCATAATATATGACTATTGCCCTTAAGGAGAATAATTCAGCAACTTTGTTCCTTACTGTTATATATGCTTCATGCTCCAAAAGTTCTCGAAGAGAAATGTTCGATTCTCTTATGGAATTTAGTTATGGGGTGTCTATCCCATGGATAGTTGGAGGTGATTTTAATAGTATAGCCTCTCCTGAAGAAAAGATAGGAGGCTCCTTTTCCTCTATGACTGCCATGACAGATTTTCAAGGCTTTATGTCGGCCACCGATTTGATTGATGCTGGTTATTCAGGTTCCACCCATACTTGGACTAATAATTAGACTTGGCTTTCTCATATTAGAGCTCGCTTGGACATGGTTCTATACAATACTCATTGGCTGCAACTTAGTAATAATATGTCTGTTAGACATTTGATGAGAGGGCCTTCAGACCATGCCCCTCTTCTTCTACACATGAATAATGCTCATTCTTCTCCAGGGAGATTCTTATATCAGCACATGTGGCATACTCATGAGGGATTTATGGATTTTGTGAAACTACAGTGGTGCAAAAATAGCAATGAGGAGATTCATCCGTTTCAATCCCTCCAAAAGAAACTCACTCAGCTTAAGGCTGCTTTAAGGATATGGAACAAAGAGGTCTTTGGCAACATTAATCAGACCAAAGTTAGAGTTGAAAGTCATGTTGAACAAGCCCAAGCTTCATATGATGCTAACCCAAGTGTGGAAAACCGAATTAAACTACAGAATGCCAATGCTGAGATGCACAATATTCTGTATAGAGAAGAAATATTTTGGCATCAAAAGTCTAGAGTTCAATGGCTTACTAGTGGAGACAGGAATACACAGTTCTTCCATCATTATACCAAAGTTAAAAGGTAGAGGAGCTTTATTCAAAAACTCAAAGTAAAGGACTGCTGGGTGGAAGATCAGGATATTCTATCTAATGGTGCTGTTGAACATTTTAAAGCTCTCCTCTCTTCTGAAGACCACTGCATTGAGGAATCTCTTTTTTCAGTAATTCCTCGGTTAATATCTGAAGACCAGAACAAAGCACTTTGCTCCATTCCCTCGGCTAAAGAAATTAAATCTGCAATTTTCTCATTATCAGGCAATAGCTCCCCTGGGCCAGATGGATTCACTAGTGGGTTCTTCACCCATTGCTGGGATATTATTAATGAAGATGAAATCAGGGTTGTGCAGAGTTTTTTCCAGGGTTGGGGTTTTCCTCGGAGTGCCACATCTACTATTATATGTTTGATTCCGAACGTAAAAAATCCCATTGCTTATGCTGATTTCAGACCCATCAGTCTATGCAACTTTACATATAAGATTGTATCAAAGATTATCTGTGATCGGCTGCGTCCCATATTGCCTCTCATCATATCCAATGAGCAAAGTGGTTTTGTTAGTGGTAGACAAATAACTGATAATTTTTTGCTGGCCAAGGAAATGTTCATGGAGATTGATAGGCCGGTTAGAGGCCATAATATGCTTCTCAAGTTAGATATGGCTAAGGCATATGATCGCCTAGAGTGGGATTTTCTCCTCAAGGTATTAAAAACCTTTGGGTTCTCTAATAGATTCACCTCTCTTATTGCCCAAATGTTGACCAACTGTTGGTTCTCTATCTCCTTTAATGGTCATATCCATGGTTTTTTTAAATCCTCAAGAGGTGTCAGACAAGGGGATCCGTTAGCTCCTGCTCTTTTTATTCTTGCTGAGGAAGTGCTAAGCAGGGGTTTAAGTCAGTTATTTGTTTCTGGTCATTGCAAGTATTTTCACCTTCCACGAGGGGTTCATCCCATTTCTCATATACTATATGCTGATGATTCCATTATTTTTATGAATGGTGGGGCCTCATCTATTAAACATCTTCTTCAGGATCTGGAAAGATATGAACTTTCTTCCGGTCAGCGGATCAATGCAAATAAAAGCTGCTTCCTGGTGGCAAAACAGATGCCCCATTGCTCGATTGAGCGCATATGTCAACTATCTGGTTATAAAAATAAATCTGGTAGTATTAAGTATCTAGGTATACCCCTGTTCAAAGGCAGAGTTAAAGTCCCCCACTTCAAATTTCTTCTGGATAAGGTTACTGCCAAGCTGGCTGGCTGGCAGAGCAGGTTACTTTCCCAGGCAGGCATACTAGTATTGATTCAGGCAATATTGGCATCAATACCAATTTATTCAGCAAGTGCTGCTTCAATTCCACACACTATCCTCAAGCAAATTGGTCAAATCTGCTCCAACTTTCTATGGCAGGGTTTTGAAACTGATCACAGGAAACACTAGGTCTCTTGGGACAAGATATGCAATCCTTTTGAGGAAGGAGGACTTGGCATCCGAAGCCTTCTAGATTCTCAGATGTGCTTTTATGTTAAGCACATATGGCTGTCTCTGCAAAGCAATTCACTATGGGCCAAGTTTGTTAGAAGCAAGTATCTTCAGGGTGCACATATATCAGAATGCAAAAAACCATACCCTGCGGGCATTAAATTCAATGATTTCGAGAAAGCCCGGTCTGTCATCATTGCAGGAATCAGAATGATTGTTAATGATGGTGCTGCCACTAATTTTTTAAAAGATAAGTGGTATAAAGATAAGATCTTAAGGGATTACATTCACAGTCACAATATTTCTCAGATTGAAGATGATTGCACTGTTCAAACTGCATTTGCAAACTTTCATCATCCGATATGGTTCCTTTTGGGTGATCAGCAGCTAAGGAATGAAATTCAAAAATTTGTTACTCAAAATGGGAATGACAAACTCATCTGGTCCTTCTCTAACTCTGGAAAATTCAGTATTAAAACTGTATACCACTTTATCTGACAAGGACAGAGAGTTGGAAATGATCCTATGTTATGCAAACTATGGAATCAAAGACTCCCTCCGAGAGCCTCCTTTTTCTGTTGGCAAATTCTGAAGCATGCAGTCCCTTTAGACAGTCGAATTCAAGCTTGTGGTATTCCTTTAGCATCTTGCTGTGTCTGTTGCCAAGTTTATCATGACATTGAGGACGAGGATCACTTATTTGTTAATAGTGATCTAGCAAAATCTCTGTGGAGTAAATTTTCCCC
This sequence comes from Amorphophallus konjac, assembly GCA_022559845.1. Taxonomy (NCBI): domain Eukaryota; kingdom Viridiplantae; phylum Streptophyta; class Magnoliopsida; order Alismatales; family Araceae; genus Amorphophallus; species Amorphophallus konjac. Next base: position 424,611,398 of record CM040121.1, on the reverse strand, counting down.
ATTGTTAAGTATTCCCTGTATGGAAGCTACCTCTATTAGTGGTAGGCTGAGAGCAGTAATTAATGGAGCTGACATTAACAAACCTAAGAGATTCATCTCACTGCTGGTTACTATTTTGACTATTTGGGAAATCTGGAAGCATAGATGTCGGCTCAAATATGAAGATCTTCAAACAGATTTTATGAGGTCATTAGATCTGATTCTGTCAGAAATCAAGCAAACTGTTACCCAATTAAAATTTAAGCAAGAGCCCAGTTCTGGTTACCTGAAAACTCTGCAGGAATTCGATATCAGAATCAATTATGCCCAGTCTGATTACATCACAGTCAAATGGCTAGCCCCTGTTATTAACTTTTCTCTAAATGTGGATGGAGCTAGCAAAGGTAACCCCGGCCCCTCCGGTGGTGGTGGTTGTTTCAGAAATATAAATGGCCAAGTTAAGCTGGGCTTTTCTTATTACTATGGTATTGGATCTAATATGGTGGCTGAAGGTTGGGCATTACTAGATGGACTTCGGCTTGCACAAATCTATTCTATTCCTATATCTGTCATTATTACTGACTCCAAGATTCTGATTGATCTGCTACATAACAAAAAGGACCACCCGTGGTCTCTTCTGCCTTGGTGGAGCAGCCTTATACAGTTATTTTCTTCTCTTCAATGTCCTATAGTTCATTCATACAGAGAAGCCAACCAGCTAGCCGATGCCTTAGGCAATAATGCGGTCCTCATGGAATGCAACAAAGAGTTTAAATCTACTAGGGAGTTACCATTTCTTGCTAAAGGGTACGCCATAGCTGATGCTATTGGCATTCCAAATATCCGCAGGAGATTTGTATAGAGATTTGTATAGTTTTGACTTTCTTTTCTAATCTTTAGAGGCAGTGCCTCCTCTGATTCTGTACATGATTCCTATAAAGCAATAAAATAAAGCATCTAATGGTGAGTTGGTGGAGTGGGAACATCCCCTATCCTCTGGATTGGGGGTGCACTCTCCCTACGTCCTATTAGATGACTTGGTTCATACAAAAAAAATCATGATGATTATGAAACACCATATGACAGTTCATGATTATGTAAACATAATGTGCGTGTAAAACACTATGTGATGCAACTGTTGATTGATGCAAATGATGACTCACAAAAGTTCTCCCCCTTTGACAACATCAAAAAGAATGGAATGATCATTGACTGTTGAAGGAGATGATATAGGAGCTATTATGCAATGGTGAGTTACTGTCATCTAAAACTCCCCCTGACAAGATACTCTCCTGAAAGACATGAATGATCATTGAACCACAGGGACATGCAAGAATTCTCCCCCTAAGATGGACAGTGATTGGAATGAAGCTCAGGACATAAATAAGTCAATAGTAAGCATTCAGAATAAATGAGAAAGGTTTTCAATGGGATATCAATTTCATAAATCTGATTAAACAGGTATTTCAGACTCTTCTATTACAGAGATTTATGAATGATCTTCATTGACAAGTCAGATCAGAATATGATGTATGCAAGGCTTGTTCATTAGCATTATGTACTCATATCTGAAATCAGTTTTAATAAAAGTGAACCTTGCTTTCAAATTGAACGTCTTGTTTAATCTTCTTCTTTCTTACTCACTCAATTTCAAAGATTCCTTTAAGAGATGCAATCAATAGTATTGAAGTTAAACACATAAGAAAACATTTGTTTCTAATAAGGGGTTCCAATAGAATATTTCTTTTGCACACATTTTCAAATGATACACCAGATCAGTAACAATATTCATAACATTCTTCATGAGCACTTGAGTTTAGTACACCCTTGTAACTAGAGGATACACGTTGTTTAGACGTCAGTATCCCTAAGCACTTGGAAGGACTAACTGTCATGCTTCATAAGAACATAGATTACATTTACACTTCATGACACACTACAAATCATTTCTTTGATGAGTGAGATGTATTTCTCAGTGTGCATGCCATTGCTTTGCCAGATTATCAAACATTCTTAAGCAGAGTTAACTATGGCACCTCATGACACAATCCTTTGGACATGGTTTCTCAGTGACCAAAGTCATTGCTCTGACAAGATTTACCCTTAGACATGTTCCAGATTCTCTGATGTTTAAAAAAACAATACTCATTTCATACATATCAGTTAGGGAATATCATGATTTTAGAATTTTTAGAATTCAGAAGAGTTTAAAAGACACAACATGAAAATGTTGGTTAAAGTTTATTAAGACTAACTCAGATATTTTCAAGATATGTTCACAAACAAACACAAGACATACCTGAAACTTCAACCGGCTGAAAGTATCAGACATTCATAGTCCTATATAATAGAAGATTCCTCTTTAAGTTATTTTCAGATTTATGATCAGGATATGCACAGAGAAGTCTTTCTGAATTTTCAGGGAAGGCCGAATCATTTCAAGGAACAGCCAATTCAACAGATACCAATGGAAGGAATGAGTGAAAATGGCTGATAACAGTTGAAGCAGGAAGCTGAAATGTGTTGCAATGCATGGGTCAGATGCGATTTCAAGAGTATGAATAATGCTCCCCCTAAATGTATGCATGAGCTAGCACTCAAGGTGTCGACACTTCTAACCAGTAAATGCAAGTGCAGTGAGCTGACAGCATGTAATATATGCAATTGCAAATGCATGTGCATGTCAAATGTGCAGGTGGACATTTTTAAGCATGAGACATCGTCCAAGCAACAGATTCATTCAATTCAGCTTTTCAGTTTTTTGATGTGTAATTCATTTTCAGTCGAACTGTTGCACAGATAACACATCATATTGAGAGATTTCAATGCCAAGTATAGATGTAGTTGAGAAGCTATATGCATGAAATTTTGATTAACAAATCAAACATGATATACAGCTATCTAAACAACGTTATCAAACCCTTAAATGTCTACCAGCAGAGGTGGGATTTTACCAAACTTTGGATGCCTTGGTTTATTTGACCCCCTTTTATTCCTCATCCCCAAGGCATACCGGCAAAGCACAAATCTCATTGTGTGTTTCTAGGTACCCAAGACTTCTTGGGTCCTACATTGTTAGTAACACCTCTGATTGGTGCTTTCCTCAACCTTTGGGCCTGTTTATCATCATTCATCATTAAAGCACAATGATTCATGGAGTGCCCAAATATTCCACAGTAGTAGCATGAAGAAACAGATTTTAGGTTCTTTTTATGCACATCATTATGAACATGAATTTTATGTGCATTGGCATGGAAATTTCTGTTACTTGCATGAAATTTTGGTTTACCATTACCTGCCCACCAGCATTCCGAAGCTCGGTGGCCAAGTTTTCCACATTCAAAGCATGCAAGAATCTTTTCTTTAAAAACAGATTTATTCCTACCAAAATCATTTCTATTTACAGGGAATTTAGCATGTTTGAAATTCACATTCCTACCCTGGTTATGCCAACATTCCTTGACAGTATGGCCATGTTTTCCATAATGAGAGCAGATAGAGAAGATTTTTCTATGAGAACCTAACTAGCATTGTGCAGCAACATGTCCTATTTTTCCACAATTATAACACTGAATTTTCTTTTCCCTAAAGACATGCTTTCTACCCTGATTGTTTTGTACAGCAGCTAGGTCATCATTTTCCATCAAATTACACTCATGCATCAGATGTCTTAGTGGCATGGTTTCTATCAGATAAATTCCTAGAATGCATTGCTTCACCAGCATGCTCATCTTCAATCAACAGTCTGCAATCATCCATTACATGCCCTATCTTGCCATAATAATGACATGAACCTTGAGATTTCCTGGCAACATGATTACTAACAGACTGACTAGATACATGTGAATGAGTACATGAGGCATGAGCATTGTGCATTGACCCATCAATTTCAACTGAGTTGGCTGCATCTACTGTAATGCATTGCATGCTTATATTTAATACTGTAATGTACTCATTCACCAAGTCTGTATAGCCTGTGCTTTGTTGATCGACTGAACTCTTCTTTAATCCTGCAGGTGTCTGGGCACGTGATCCGAGGTTGGCACCTGGCATGTGATCCAAGAAGCTGAGATGCCACCACGTGGACTGAAGCTTGGGCGGGAATCATGCAGAGCATCAGCCCTATTTGCTGCTGCTACAAAAGGAAGCCTTCTTCCTTGAAGAAGACAGATGAAGAAGCAGAAGGAATAGTGATCGAGTGCTGATAAAAGAGAAAGTGTCTGCATGATCCAGCAAGAAGAAAAAGTGAGCAGAAGAGAGTGAGAGAAGTAGCAGAAGAAAAAGACAGAGTGTGAGATCAGCAAAAGAAAAAGAAAGAGAGATAGAGCTCGTGAGGATTGAAAGAAAAGAGAAAGACAGTGAGAGAGAAAAGGAGAGCAGAGAAGAGAAAGAGAGAGCGTGAGTTGAGAAGAAGAAGAAGAGAAGTAGAAGAAGAAGTTCCTACTGGACCGTGGATCAGATCCCGGCCAGTCAACTCCGTTGAGAGCCACATTGTGCATTTGAGTTTCCAGCTTTCTGTTTGCTGTGTTATTTTCATTTCTTGTTTTTCCTTTTGTTAGTCTGATTACTTTTGTTCTTCCGGTACTCAGTAGTGAGGTCGGGTTCCTCCTGTGGACTCAGGAGAAGGGAGATCTGATCTCCAGTTCGCTGGTGACTGTGTGTCATCAGTGGTTCCCTCCTGGTCTGGAGGAAGAGAGGTCTGTGACCTCTGGTTTGCTGGTGACGGGAAGTCACTGGTGGGTTCCCTCCTGGTCTGGAGGAAGAGAGACCTAGTCTCTGGTTCCAAGTGGCTGGGAGTCACTTGGGGTGTCCCTCCGGTCTGGAGGAAGAGGGGAGGTTGTTCCCCTAGTCAAGCTGTTTGGCAGCACCTGTTGCAGACTGAGTCTGTGGTTTCTAGCTTGTGCTAGTGGAAGTCTCACTCCGGTTGGGAGTGAGGGGTGGACGTAGGTCCGTGGACCGAACCACCTAAAAAATTATCTGTGCAGTGGTTTGATTGCCTTCCTTGCTTCCGCTAGATGATTGCATAGGCGCACTCCAAGTGTTTCTTCATATGATCAAGTGAATTGGTTTTATTCCGAGACTGTGTCTAGCATCTGAGTTTTAATTTGGGCATTATTGGTAGAGGGATATATTCACCCCCCCTCTATATCCGGGCCTAGCACCCTATCAATTGGTATCAGAGCGGGTGTCTGCATAGTAGGTCCAGCGACCTACAGATCCGATCCTGCAGTCTTCGGTGCATTTTTGTTAGATTTGGTTTATCAGTTTGAATCCACTACTTTGAATTAGTTTTTGAACTGCTTCAATGGCTCATCCACCCGGTTCTGATTTCAACCAGTGGCACAGTGCTTTCCATGCTCATGTTAAATCTGTTGATCCAGACCTGTGGAAATTGATTTCACATGGTCCACATAGACTACCAAAAGATCAGTCCAAATGGACTAACAAGCATCGATCTATGTGTGGAGAAAATTAGAAAGCACTGGAGTTAATGAAGGCCGTGACTAATCGAGCTCTTCATTCATGTTTCCTTGGTTGCAGATCTGCAAGGGATATATTGAAGATGATAAAGAGAGCCGAGAAAGAAAATCAAACGAGCTGCATGATGGCTCGAGGAAGTGGACAAAGCAGCAATCAAGAAGAAGAGAACGATGATGAGGTAAACCTTTTTGAGAACTATACTTTAGATGATTGGGAGAATGCATATGCTGAATTATTAGAGTCACATGAGAGGTTAAGAAGACAGTATAAAAAATTGAAAAAGGGTACTGGGTTAGAAAGTTCAAGCTCTTCTTGTGAAAAATGTCTAGAGTTGAAACAATCTCATGATGCGTAATTTTCTGATATTCAAATGTTGAAAAAACAAATTTCGTTGTTGAAAATTGAGAATCAAGATCATGTAAAAGAAATCTCTAAACTTGAGAAGAAGCTTAGCCTAACTTGTTATGATTCTGTTCAGAGTAAGGATTTGCTGAAAGATTTTGAATGTGTTAAGTCTGATTTAAACAAGCTGAAAAGTGAGAATGACTCTCTCAGAAAGTTCTCCAAAGAAAATGAAGAAAAATTAGAGAAACTTAAACGAGAGAATGATTTGCTGATTGAAAAATTTGACACCATCAAATCTGTAAACATGGAGTTACAGAAAAATATTGAAAACTTGCAAAGGGAGTATGAAACTCCAAATAATCCAAAAGTATCTCAAGATGACCAGATTCTTCTTGATGAGTTAATTCAAAATGATACTCTGGTTAAAGAAAATGAGAAGTTAAAACAGCTGAACTCCACTATATCTGAAAGACTTCTTACTTTGGAGAAAGGGAAAGTCATCTGTACAAACGAAACTGAAGAAGTAGATGAGCTGAGAAAGGAAATTGAAAAATACAAAACAGCTAACAAAGTTTTGAATGAAGTTGTCAATTGCAGTGAACAAGAGATTGCAAGTTATGAAATAAACGTTGCATCTCTCGAAAATGAAATTCAAGATTTGAAGAGTTCTCTGTCTAAGTTTGTGAGTGGGCAAGAAAATAGTTTGTGAGTGGACAAGAAAACCTAGACAAACTACTAGGTGTAAAAGTCAATGTCAAAAAGGAAGGGTTAGGCTACAACAATGTCAATAAAAAGATTTTCAAAAACAAGCTAATGACATTGTTTGTCACTTCATCAAATGTAGCCACCACCTCAAAAGATAAACAACCCATTGTTTAGAAAATGCAGAAACAAATCGACATTCAAAAACAAAATAAAAACCATAAAACATCAAAAATTCAAAGGAACAATCTGCATACTAAAAACTCATCAGATAAATGCCATGTTTTAAAGAAATCAAATGGCTCCTGTCATTATTGTGGTAAGCATGGACACTTTATGAGTAACTATTTTGTGATGAAACAAGATGACAAAAAGTATGCTAGAAAACCTGTGTCTGGTCAGAAAAAGGGCAATCTGAATGTTAAAGAATTTCATGCTAGAAATCATGCTTTTCAAAATAAGAAAATTCATTGCTTCAATTGTGGCAAGATGGGCCACATTGCAGCTCATTGCTGGCATGTTAAGGGGAAGAAATTTCATTCTGAGTTCGTTAATTTCCATGATAACAAAAATGTTTTTGAAAGGAAAAATTTTGGTTTCAAGAGAAAGCTCGTTGGGTGCTTCGAATGTGGGAAGCATGGCCATACAGTGAAGGACTGTTGGCATGCCCAAGGAAGCCATGTTAATGACAAATTCTCTAAATTCTCTGCCAAAAGACCTGCGAAATTTTCATGCTATAACTGAAATGCAATAGATATATATGTATATGAATGCTTTATGCAGCAGATAGTTTGACTGAACATCAAATGCAATGCTTTATGATCTGATAAAATTGACTGAACAGTAGAATGACTGAACATATGAAAGACTATATTATGATCTGATAAGATGACTGAATTACAGCAAGGTGACTCACAGTGTTTAACTCACATCAAAACCAATCATCAAAACCACAGGGGCACAATACAGACTATGCGTACAGCAGCTGGACGCTGTATAGACTTTGCTGTGCAAGCTGCCAAATGCAATGTAGAGACATTGTATGCAGGCTGCCACGATGTGTAGACATTGCAGTGCTGCTGTGGGACGTTGTATAGACTTTGCTTGCAAGATGCTAGACACTGTATGGACATGCTGTGCAGGCTGTGGGGGGAAAGCGTAGACTCTGCTGTGCTGCATGGGGGATGCGTAGACTCTACGTGAAGGAAATGCATGAACAAGTGATGCAGTGTACAGATTTGATGAAAGCAATGCATGCACAATGATGCAATGTTCAGACTTTGCTGAAGGCTGCCAGTCGATGTATGGACTTGGCTGAAGGCAACGCTGAAGCAATGTTCAGACTTCATGTATGCAATGCAGTGGCGTGTACACACTTTGTGAATGCAAAGATATATCATGTATAGACTTCACATATGCAATGCAGAGGCATGTACAGGCTTTGATTTCGTGCATGAGAAAACAATGTTCAGACTTGCTATAATGCATGCATGATAAAGGAGCAAACGGATGTATAGACTTTAAGTAAAGATGCATGAGCAATGTATAGACTTAGCATCTAACTAAGTATGCACAACGACAAGGGATGCTCAGGCATGCAGTCAAGGGATGTACAGACTTAGCAGCTAGATGCACACAATGTATAGACATGATCAATCTTCAACAGATGGATGTATAGACTTAGAAGATATGTGTGTGAAGCTCAACAATGTATAGACTATGCATATGTACAATAGCGAGTGTATAGACTTGCTACGGCATCAAAGTATGCACAACGTAAATGACGCCTTCTTCCTAGGCGTTTGTTTCAAAAGTGACGCCACTTTTGGTGGGCGTCAAATTCCAGACACAGTGGAATGTGTAGACTTCCTTCAGTACAAAGCAACATATCGATGTACAGACTTTGGCTTGATCAATGCACAATGCACATATGGATGTGCAGACTTGAACGTAGGTAAAGATACCAATGTTCAGACTTGTGCAATGTATGGACTTAGTGTTGTGCGAGCATTGCTGCTGCCAGTGTACAGACTTGATGATGTGCAATGCATGAACAACAGATGCAGTGTGTAGACTTGATCTCTTGCAATGCAGTAATGTATAGACTTTGCTATGCGTGCATGCTACGATGTGTAGACTTGATGAAATGCAAGGCAACATAGACACTGGCTGTATAGACTTGGATATGTATGCAGGGCGAGGCAAGGCAAACTCTGTACAGACTTGAAACACAAAGAAGCACATGGAGTGTACAGACTTAGTCTTGCGACAACGGGCTGTACAGACTTGGTCGAGATGATGCATAAGACGCTGCCAGACTCTGTACAGACTTTGAGTGAGACGATGCATAAGATGCTGAATAATGTATAGACTTTATCGTAGGTAAAGTCAATATTGTTTAGACTTTAACGTAGGTAAAGCAGACATTGTATAGACTTGCGTTCACACAGCAGTGTATAGACTTCGAATGCCTGCCTGCATGCGATGTACAGACTTAGTGTTGCGACACTAGGCCAATGTACAGACTTAGACCGCCTGCATGCTATGCAATGTACACACTTCGACCGCCTGCATGCTATGCAATGTACACACTTTGAATGCCTGCATGCTATGCAATGTATAGACTTAGTGGCTTGCTATGCCTGCGATGTACAGGCTTGGTGGCTTGCATGCTGTGCAGTGTACAGACTTTGAAGTCTTGCAAGCTGTGCGATGTATAGACTTGAAGTCTCGCATGCAATGCAGTGTGTAGACTTGGAGTTGCTGCTTGCTGTGCAATGTGCAGACTTCCACAAGCAGACTTCCACAAGCAGAGAAATGCAACAGATATATATGTATATGAATGCTTTATGCAGCAGATAGTTTGACTGAACATCAAATGCAATGCTTTATGATCTGATAAACTAACTGAACAGCAGAATGACTGAACATATGAAAGACTACATTATGATCTGATAAGATGATTGAATAACAGCAAGGTGACTCACAGTGTTTAACTCACATCAAAACCAATCATCAAAACCACAGGAGCACAACAATCTCCCCCTTTTTGATGATGGCAACACTACACTGTGAGTCATTCTGATGACTTAAACTATTCTCCCCCTTTGACTTCATCAAAAAAAATAGTTTGAGATGGAAGTTAAAGCATATTTAGGACTCAACCAATTTCTCCCCATGAAGGGATATGAATGCAGAGATGCAGATGTACCAAGAAATGCAATACCTCCCCCTAAAAATATGAATACAGGATCACAATTGATATGAACATGATTCAATATGACAAGAAAGCTCCCCCTGAAACATTGCAAGTCATAATATTATTTGAAATTTCACCAAGTCATAACATGGTCAATTTCACCAAGTCATAATATTCTGTGTACAAATATTATGCCTCATTATGTTTACATCCTTGATGATATAATCCTGTTGTATTATGAGAAACTGTCAGAACAGGTTTAAGGATGACTCACAGGTAGTGAAGTCAACCCAAGTCAAAGTCAAATCATGACAGGTAAGGTTAATGCTCAGATCAGGTAATGCTCTGTCTACTGTTAGATCTGTATGCCTTATGCCTTGATGATGTTTTAGCTGATATGCATAAATTGTTCTATGCATGCATTTAAGTCTGTGCTGCACACACACACCCAAGTCTATACATCGTTGTTGTATGCATGCTTAGTCCATACGCTTGTTGACAGCATGTCTATACATTGTCTGTTTAACTCCTGCCTTTGCATTGAAGTCTATACATTGGTCATGGTTGTGCATTCCAAAGTCTATACTTTGCTATTGCATTCATGCTAAGTCCATACACTGCATTTGGGCATTGTTCTTCACAGCAAGTCTGTACACTGCTCTCTCATGCATGCACATTCAAAGTCTATACAGCCTGTGTTTGTAACACTAAGTCTGTACATCGCACAACATGCAAGCCTTCGAAGTCTGTACAGCCCAAGTCTGTACATCCATCCATCTCACTCAAAGTTTGTACACTCGCCAGCTTGCATTCAAGTTTCAAAGTCTATATAGCCAAAGCCTTTACATTGAAGTCTATACATTGCATTCGTGGCAAGTCTGTACATTGCCACTATTTCAGGCACGCAAAGTCTGTACAGAGTTTGCCCAGTCTGCATCTTCCAAAGTCTATACATTGTCACCTTTACCTACGATTCAGAGCACTAAGTCTATACATCGCATGAAGTCTGCACATCCCGTTTGAACAGTGTATCACTTGCCAAGTCTATACACTGCAGCCTGTTCGCATTCAAGCTTTCCAAGTCTATACATCAGTTGCTTTGAAACTGCATCATGTCTAAAGTCTGTACATTCTGTGTCAACACAAGTCTATACATCCGCATGCTGGCAAGGCATTCATCAAGTCTATACATTGTCTCGCACTGTTCATGCATCATTTGTTAACTCTGTACATTGGCCAAGTATGTACATCGCCTTCAACAGTGCGTCGTCACTTAAAGTCTGCACATTGTCTGTCGCATGTCACTCATTCAGAGTCTATACATATAGAATGACTCATAGTGTAGTGTTGCCATCATCAAAAAGGGGGAGATTGTTGTGCCCCTGTGATTTTGATGATTGGTTTTGATGTGATTTAAACACTGTGAGTCATCTTGATATTATTCAGCCATCTTATCAGATCATAATGTAATCTTTCATATGTTCAGTCATTCTGCTGTTCAGTCAGTTTTATCAGATCATAAAGCATTACATTTGATGTTTAGTCAAACTATCTGCTGCATAAAGCATTCATATACATATATATCTGTTGCATTTCTCTGCTTGTGGAAGTCTGTTTGTGGAAGTCTGCACATTGCACAGCATGCAGCAACTCCAAGTCTACACACTGCATTGCATGCGAGACTTCAAGTCTATACATCGCACAGCTTGCAAGACTTCAAAGTCTGTACACTGCACAGCAAGCAAGCCACCAAGTCTGTACATCGCATGCAGGCAGGCATTCGAAGTCTATACACTACTGTGTGAACGCAAGTCTATACAATGTCTGCTTTACCTACGTTAAAGTCTGGACAATATTGACTTTACCTACGATAAAGTCTATACATTGTTCAACGTCTTATGCATCGTCTCACTCGAAGTCTGTACAGAGTCTGGCAGCGTCTTATGCATCGTCTCGACCAAGTCTGTACAACCCGTTGTCGTAAGACTAAGTCTGTACACTCCCTGTGCTTCTTTGTGTTTCAAGTCTGTACAGAGTTTGCCTTGCCTCGTGGTGCGGACACCCGAGCAGTTGAGCGGCGTGATACGCCGAGCCACCGGTACCGCACACGGAGCACGACTCGAGCCACCTCAGCGTCCATCTGGCTCGGAGACAGCCTGGAGACTCCGCCTTGAGCCTCCCCATTTATCATATTTAGTTAGACTTTATGTGTGTGTAATTTGTGTTTATTTCATTGTATTCGGTATGTAATTATGAGTGTACGAGGGGCTTATTTGAAAAATGGGACCCCTGGGCCCCACGGGACCCCCAGGCCCCTCCCATTGATCCACCTCAGCCCATGGGCCCCATGTGGGGTCAGTCAACATGTCAAATGGAGGCATCTAGAAGTTTGAATGGTAAAAGGCACATGGGAGACAAGTGGACTTCAAAGTCCAAGGTGGCTACCAAACTTGTCCCCCCTTGCCACCATAGTCAATAGGCCGCCCCCCCCTTTTGTTTTTTTTATATAATTTTTGTGTGATGTTCACATCTCATCCCAGCCCTCCATCCCCTTCCCCTAGATCCAATGGTGGATAATAGATGTGAGATGTAACACATAAATACTTGTATTTTCCCATTTTGATGAATTAATGCCATTTGAATCAAACTAATTCCAAGAGCAAGGGCTGGTGCGCCCCCCTCCTCTCTCCTCCCTCTCCCCCTTGGATGCTGTGAAGGCTTCCATTCTGAGGTGTGACACCTCATATATCGGTTCCGACGATCGCCGCCGCCGCCACGAGCCGCCACCGCACCGCCATCGCCATCAATGGAGTTCTGCCTGCGCAGTACCACAGCAGCTTGTTCGAAATTCACAGGTCTTCCCCGAGCTCATTTGGCTACCAAATTTGGAGGAGTTGTTCCTGGGATGTTCCTCTCCACTCACAAAAATCAGGCCAGCATTCAGATCATGTTTCCTATTTTCTGATTTTCGTCCACTCTTCCATTTTGGTTCTGCCAGAGTTCTGTTCAGGTTCACCTCCGTCCTGCGTTTCATGTCTTAGATCCGCTTTTTGATTTTTGTTAGTTTGCCCAATTTTACTGGGGGTTCCATCCATCCACCCCTTCATCCACAATTTTTCTCAATTTTAGATTCCCCCATCTCATATTTTCTAAAAATCGTTCTCAGACCCATCTACAGTTCTGTCCACCTGTTCCCAGATCCGACCACCAGTCACCCCCAAAATCATAACAAATCGCCTCCTTCTCCAAATCACATTCTAAAAATAGTCCCAGTTCCGTGGTTTGATTACCTACAACTTTCTAGATGAGCTCGAAGTCTGAATCCAAATGTACGTAGGTGGCCAATGGCCATTTACAGGAAACTGATATGCTGATCTGAGATTTCGGGGGCTGTGGAGCAGAGAATTGAAAAATAGTTAAAGCCCAGGTCCGTGCAGGTTCAGAAGAGTCCACTTTCCAACGGCGCTGGTTTCGTCGCATTCCGACGACGTGGCTGATCGCAGCGGCCGTTTTCGCCGGAGCGCGCGCTGCTGAAACAGCAACATCAGCTCGTGGACAGCACTCTCTCCACTTGGGAACCGGGGCACCCGGCCTCCGGTGAGTGTCGCCGGCTGACCGCCGTCCAGGGAAGCGTGATGCCAGGGGTCCCCATTACAGTGGGACCCACCCCGCCAGACCCGGAGGACAGGACAGCGTGTGGGCCCCACGGCCCATTGATCTCGCCGTCCGGAAAGCACGAGAACGCGGAGTTCGGCGCGTCGAGACGACATCAAGATGCTGCCCGTCAACCTGATTTGCGTGATCCCCGGGGCCCACATGTGACCTTTTACCTCCCTGCGTGGAGTGTGTTGAATCTCCTTGTACCACTGTGATTTATGTTAACCGGGGGCCCGTAAGTCAGCCGGGGTGTCTCCGCCACGCCGGGTGCGTGGAGGTAAAGGTCTTAACTCCTTGGCGTTACATTGCTTAGCTAATGTACGGTCTTAGGCCACTGCCGAGCGTGTAGGTACTAGCCCGTGTGTCCATGTCACCGCTGTGAGAGTGAGAGTGACCCGTCTGCAACCCACAAGACTAGAACCGGAGGACTAATCCTCCCTTCCTCCAAACCGGAGGGGAACCTAGAGACCCAAGTCTCTCTTCCTCTGAACTCCAGAGGGAAACACAAGTGACACTAAGTCACCTGCAAACTAGAGGTCTCGGACCTCTCTTCCTCCCAACCGGAGGGACCCCTGGACTTGAATCCTACAAGCCCAGAACCGGAGGACGAGCCTCCCTTCCTCTAACCAGAGGGAACCTACAAGTAGCACCCAGCTACTTGCAACTGGAGATAGCAATCTCCCTTCTCCTGAACCAACAGGAGGGACCCCGACCTCTCTACAGAGAATCGGAAAAATAGCAAGTAAATAGATCAAAAGAAAAAATGAAACCAGCAACAGAAAGCTGAAAAGATAAAAACAAATGTGGCTCTCGCAGGAGCTGGCTGGCCTGGATTTGATCCACGGTCCAGCAGGAACAGATCTTCTGTTGAAGCTTCTATCACTCTAGCTCTCTCTTCTTCTCTATTCTTCTCTTCACACCAGCACTATCTCTCTCTCTTCTTCTCCTTCTGCTCTTCTTCTTTCTCTTTTCTTTTTCTCTGGATCGTGGCTCTCTATGTGAACATTTCTTCTCACCAACTCGATCAGTCTTCTTCTGTGGAAGAAGGCTCATATATATAGCAGCAGCAGCAGCATCAGCCCCGACGTGTGACCTCCACATTTCCAGCCCTAAGAATTCGGACCACGTGGCAGTCTCTCAGCAGGCTTCATTCCAGCCTCGGATCACGTGCTGCCAGTCACTGGGGAATACTTCTTCCTCGGACCTGCAAAGAGATGAAAAGCCATTAAAACTGAGGGCCACAATAACTAGATCTGCACGAAGTATGTAGTAGCAATACTAGATGCACTGAGAACGACACGAGATACACAAGGTGAATACAGCACGAAGTAAGGAAAGAATGACACGAGATACACTGTGATAGAACAGACACAACAAAGAGGACGACACGAAGTGAGGTTATAAAACAACACGAGGTAAAAAGAAGAACGACACGAAGAACAACATGGTGACTGTAGCACGAAGTAAAAACGACATGATATAATAACCAGTAATGAGAACGGCACGAGGACAACATGGAGGTAAAACAGAAACCAATAGTAAGTGTGGTTTCAACACATGAAAGACACGATGTCTAGGAAGAACAACACGAAGAGATAATTCAAAAACGACACTAAGTGAAACAGAAACGACACGAAGTGCAACAGGAACGACACGAAGTGTAGTAGTGACAGAACACACACTATAGAGAGAATGATACGAAGTTGCACAGAAAAACAACACGGAGTGCTGCGATGTCCTGCACGCAATGGAACAAAAGTGACATGAAGATGATGAAAACGACACGAGGTGAAGTCACAAGGAGACAACGACACGAGGTGTAGAAAACAACACGAAAACGAAACAGTAACCGACACGAGTTGAAAACAGCATGAAGACGAAAACTGAATTCGACACGGAGTGTGGTCAAAGCGAGAAAGACACGAAGTCTAAAACGAAAGACCAACACGAAGACGAATACAAAGAAATGACTCGAAGTAAAAACGACACGAAGACAGAATGAAGATCAACACAGAAACCGACACGAAGTGTGGTTTCAAAAACAAACGAAATCGACACGAGATGAACAACTAAAAACAAAGGAAACGACACGAAATATAGTGGAAGCAACACGGACACACGACCTGAAGGACAGTAAACAAAAATAACACGAAGTATGATAATAAGTGACATGAAGACACAATAAAGGGAATGACACGAACACGAGAGGGACAGTGCATCGTATAGACTTGAAGTTCAAAGCAAACGGCTGTACAGACTTGAAGATGTGAAGCCACTGTGCAGACTTTGAAGAACAGTCCAATGTATGGACTTTGTCATTGAAGACCAAATATGCAGACTTGGCAGTGAATAACACGGCTGTATAGACTTGGCCAGAACGTAGGGAAAAACACCAATGTGCAGACATGAACATCCAGCAGTATAGACTTCGTGAACAAAATGCAATGCTGACTGATGTGTACACTTGGCAAATAGAGTAATGCATGAACAAACAATTAGCCACTACGTTAACCCAATCTAGCCATATTCATGAATTAGTTGTTCAAGCAAACAGTCAGATATTCAGGCAGTCAAACAGTCATCTATAAGAATCTAGCACACCTCAGTGTGACTCATGGTATGTCAGCCATCATCAAAATCACACATGGGCACAACAATCTCCCCCTTTTTGATGATGGCAACACTATGAGTTACACTGACTCAGATTAGATTCTTCTCCCCCTTTGCCTTCAGCAAAAAGACATGAGTTGAAGAGTGAATTAAAAGCTCCCCCTTTTGACTAAACTGCCCCTTTTACTTTAGCAAGACGAATAATTCAGAGATGTCATATGAGATGAGGACATCTTAAAATCAGAAGCAATTAAATCAATTCTCCCCCTTTGTCAAACAACTCATGCAGTGATGCGTATGCAACAAATACTCCCTCTTTGACATGGCAAAAGACCCCCCCTTTGACATGGGAATGAGTCATGGTTCTTAAAAATGAAGATCACCCTTATGACAATGAAACAGCTCTCCCCCTATCAACATGCATGATTGACTACTCTCCACTTGAAGCACAGGAATGGACTCTGGTTATCCAATAAATCAATCTGAAATCCACCACCATAAGGAATCTGAAGTTCAGAGGGCTACAAGTGAACAAGGTAATAATGGGAGTGGCACCTCACATTTGTATGGTAAAAAAAAATGCAGAAGGAATCAGTCAACTGATAAGAGAAGAGTTGACTGAACAGTTTTTGTTGATCATGCATGAATCTGATCATGAGGGTTTTGAATGCATACATCACTTCAATAAGTCTTAAAAAAAATGTAGACTCTTCTATCATAAAGAGTTATGAAATAGCAACATTATCAATCTGATTTAATTTTGATGTATACCAGCTTTGCCAAATTAAACTCAATACTCATATCTGAATCCAAGTTTTAATAAAAGTGAACCAAATCGTCAGAAAACACTCAAAAACAATCATCTTTTATCTTGCAAATGTGATCTCAAAAGCACCTTTGAAAAAATACACAGGTTAGTACTGAAATTAAACATTTTTTTTTAAGAACATGAGTTGACATATTTTTTCAAGATAATTTTAGTTGAAGCACATTATATTTTTCCTGTGCAATTTAAGTTGATCAACACCTTTTTACATGAGGCACAACAAGTCTTAGTTGAAGTGACCCAGTTACTCAGCGTGATAACTGGCATTGCCTCTCACTTTGAGAGCAGAGTTAGCAATATGAGTGTCTTTTTACATAAGAAGACACCTTTATCAGAGGCCAGACTCCCCAGCTACTCAACACAAATAAGCTATTGCTCTGTCAGGTCTTGTTTCATTAAAATTTTTATCAGAGATAACTGTGGCACCTCATGACATGAGTTACTTTATTTCATTGATAAAGAACTCAGTTTCTCAGTGACTGAGTCATTGCTCTGAATTCACAATTTTCATTTAGTCAACTTTTTCAAGTTAAAGAATAACCACAACACTCACTCTATGTATCTCTACCAAAGTAGCCTAGATTTCAAAATTTCAGATATCAGATGAGAGACTTTACGGATTACATGACACAAGAGGTTAAAGTTTATTAAGCCTTATCAACAGATATTTTCAATTCATTTAATTACAAAGCTGAGAATACATTAATCTTATATCAGTCTGATTCAGTGATAATTCTTAAACCCATATGATAGGAGTTTCTACCACAATCTCAGACTGAATTGCATGACATGCAGTTTAAGTTCCTCAGATCAGAACAATAAATTTAGCTGACCAACAATTCAATAATGGATCCAAAATAGTCACACCAGCTAAGAGATATATGAAGGAGGAGTACAGGCTGGTGGAAGAGTCAATCAGCAAGAGAGAATAAGGTTTAAAGCCACTAGCAGAGTCAATCACTCAATACAGGTTGAAATTCATTTCAGTCAGACAGAATGAGACACTCTTTCTTCAACAGATTGAGGATTAGCAGCCACCATTTCAGATTTGATGATTTGAAAGAGTGTAGAGAGTGAATATCAAAAAGAGACAACAATTTAATAATGCTCCCCCTTGTCTACATGCAGTGACTCACATAAGACTCAACTGCTCCCCCTGAATTGATGCAATTTATGCAAGATGATTATTCAAGCATCAGAGGATTCAAATATGATTCATGCACATTAGACAGAAGAGAATTGCTATAAGCATGATTGTTCAATTCATATTCCAAAAAACTTCGGTTTAGCTCCAACAGATCAACATGGTTTGCAATAACACTGCTCTATATGACTTAACCCATGGTACTGGGTGGAGGACTTGGTCCAAGGACCACCTCACACAAGGCAGTAGCAACCAGACATACTTCATCTACCCTCCAGCCCTGTTCCATTTCATATACCATGATGGTCATACAAATGACATATGCAGTGCAAGGCAATCTTATTTATTTAATGCAAACAACAGCATGAGAAGAGCATCAAAAATCAGCCAAGCAAAACAACAATTTCAGATAGTGAAATTGAAACAAATTTCAGAACTGACCTGAATTGAGTCCTGGGGTTTTCTTTTTGAGTGCCTTGGTTAACCCCTTTTCATTCTTCAGCTTCCAAGGCACACTTGCAAAATATTGATCATTTTGATCCTGTAGGGACCCAAGCAGCTTTGGGTCCTGCATTAGCTCTAACAGGTATTCTAAACATTTTCATAGCAAGATTATCATCCAATTTCATCAGTGAACAGTCATCCATAGAATGTCCAACTTTTCCACAGTATCTACATGAAATGGCTGGTTTTTGGTTCTTATGATACATGTTAACAGCAGGGTGATGTTTATAAGCATGTTCATAAGATTTTTTGTTATATGCATGAGCAGTTTGATGCTTGTTCTTAACCATCCAACATTCAGCAGATTTATGGCCTGGCTTCCCACAGTTATAGCATGAAATTTTCACAAAAGGTTTTGCAGGGAATTTGACAAAATGGGGTTTAACATAGTTCTTTTGAACATACCAACAGTCCTTGACTGTATGCCCATTTTTCCCACAGTGGGAGCATGCAAAAGAATTTCTTCTATGAAAACTATTTTTACCCCAAGTAGATCTAAACCAGCACTCAACAGCCTTGTGCCCAGGCTTATTACAGTTGAAGCACACAATGTGCTGACTAGAATTGTGTTTAGATCCATATGGATCATAAAAGTGCATGGAAGACCTGGCATGTAGTTTATTGTCTTCTTTCATGATAAAACATTCATTCATGAGATGACCATGCTTCCCACAATAATAACATGAAGCATCAGGCTTCCTAGCAACATGGTTTCTATCAAAAGAATTTCTAGAATGTAAAGTTCTACTAGCATGCTCATCCTTTAACATCAATCCACAATCCTCCATTATGTGACCTCTTTTCCCACAATAATAACATGAACCCTTTTTAATGTGAGTGTGTGAGAGATCATGTGAATTGTGTGCAGTCTTCTTTACAGCAACAGGAGTGCCTTTTTCCTTTTTCTGTGAAATTTCACCCTTTTTCTGTTTTGGAGTTTGTTCCACAGTTTTGGGTTTCACAGTTGATTTTTGTGCAGTTAATTTGAAGACAGAAGGGGCAGAGGTTATGTTCTGATTGGTGGCTTTGACAAAAATAGTAGATGTTTCATTCCCATTACTCCTTTTATTTGTCGGACTATAGCCCAGTCCCTTTCTCTCAAAGTTATCACTCTTTCCAAGAAGCTTATTCAGATTGTCCTTTCCTTTGACAAATTTTGATAGAGAATTTTTCAAATCTTTAATCTCAGAGTTCAAATCAGCAATTTTAGCCTCATATGTGGACAAGTCTGTTTCACAGGAAATTACTTGTTGATGCAAAGCATCATTCAGGCTTTTGAGTTTTTCAACTTCCTGTTTTAATTCTATTTCCTTGTCAGTTTTAGATAAGGACTTGTAAAGATCATCAACTTCTTGTTGAAGGGATGTGATAGTAAGCTCATATCCAGCTATTTTCTGTTCACTGCAACTGACATTTCCATTTAACATTAAGTTGATGGTTTTTAGACTCTCAATTTCTTGTTCAGCATTCATCAACCTATCAGAATTATCCACACTCACACACTTGCCTTTTTCCATTGTCATTAGCCTATTTGTCAGCTGGGTGTTTAGATGTTTCAACTCATTGATTTCCTCTTTCAGTTTACTGTTCTGCTCTAGGAGATCAGCATCAAGCACCCATTCATCTGAGAGAGACTGACATTCATGAAACATTTCCTGTTGTTTTTCAGATTGAAATTTGTCAAGATTTTTCTGAATCTCTGAATTTGCAACCCACAAGACTAGAACCGGAGGACTAATCCTCCCTTCCTCCAAACCGGAGGGGAACCTAGAGACCCAAGTCTCTCTTCCTCTGAACTCCAGAGGGAAACACAAGTGACACTAAGTCACCTGCAAACTAGAGGTCTCGGACCTCTCTTCCTCCCAACCGGAGGGACCCCTGGACTTGAATCCTACAAGCCCAGAACCGGAGGACGAGCCTCCCTTCCTCTAACCAGAGGGAACCCACAAGTAGCACCCAGCTACTTGCAACTGGAGATAGCAATCTCCCTTCTCCTGAACCAACAGGAGGGACCCCGACCTCTCTACAGAGAATCGAAAAAACAGCAAGTAAATAGATCAAAAGAAAAAACGAAACCAGCAACAGAAAGCTGAAAAGATAAAAACAAATGTGGCTCTTGCAGGAGCTGGCTGGCCTGGATTTGATCCACGGTCCAGCAGGAACAGATCTTCTATTGAAGCTTCTATCACTCTAGCTCTCTCTTCTTCTCTATTCTTCTCTTCACACCAGCACTATCTCTCTCTCTTCTTCTCCTTCTGCTCTTCTTCTTTCTCTTTTCTTTTTCTCTGGATCGTGGCTCTCTATGTGAACATTTCTTCTCACCAACTCGATCAGTCTTCTTCTGTGGAAGAAGGCTCATATATATAGCAGCAGCAGCAGCATCAGCCCCGACGTGTGACCTCCACATTTCCAGCCCTAAGAATTCGGACCACGTGGCAGTCTCTCAACAGGCTTCATTCCAGCCTCGGATCACGTACTGCCAGTCACTGGGGAATACTTCTTCCTCGGACCTGCAAAGAGATGAAAAGCCATTAAAACTGAGGGCCACAATAACTAGATCTGCACGAAGTATGTAGTAGCAATACTAGATGCACTGAGAACGACACGAGATACACAAGGTGAATACAGCACGAAGTAAGGAAAGAATGACACGAGATACACTGTGACAGAACAGACACAACAAAGAGGACGACACGAAGTGAGGTTATAAAACAACACGAGGTAAAAAGAAGAACGACACGAAGAACAACATGGTGACTGTAGCACGAAGTAAAAACGACATGATATAATAACCAGTAATGAGAACGGCACGAGGACAACATGGAGGTAAAACAGAAACCAATAGTAAGTGTGGTTTCAACACATGAAAGACACGATGTCTAGGAAGAACAACACGAAGAGATAATTCAAAAACGACACTAAGTGAAACAGAAACGACACGAAGTGCAACAGGAACGACACGAAGTGTAGTAGTGACAGAACACACACTACAGAGAGAATGATACGAAGTTGCACAGAAAAACAACACGGAGTGCTGCGATGTCCTGCACGCAATGGAACAAAAGTGACACGAAGATGATGAAAACGACACGAGGTGAAGTCACAAGGAGACAACGACACGAGGTGTAGAAAACAACACGAAAACGAAACAGTAACCGACACGAGTTGAAAACAGCATGAAGATGAAAACTGAATTCGACACGGAGTGTGGTCAAAGCGAGAAAGACACGAAGTCTAAAACGAAAGACCAACACGAAGACGAATACAAAGAAACGACACGAAGATAGAACGAAGATCAACACAGAAACCGACACGAAGTGTGGTTTCAAAAACAAACGAAATCGACACGAGATGAACAACTAAAAACAAAGAAAACGACACGAAATATAGTGGAAGCAACACGGACACACGACCTGAAGGACAGTAAACAAAAATAACACGAAGTATGATAATAAGTGACATGAAGACATAATAAAGGGAATGACACGAACACGAGAGGGACAGTGCATCGTATAGACTTGAAGTTCAAAGCAAACGGCTGTACAGACTTGAAGATGTGAAGCCACTGTGCAGACTTTGAAGAACAGTCCAATGTATGGACTTTGTCATTGAAGACCAAATATGCAGACTTGGCAGTGAATAACACGGCTCTATAGACTTGGCCAGAACGTAGGGAAAAACACCAATGTGCAGACATGAACATCCAGCAGTATAGACTTCGTGAACAAAATGCAATGCTGGCTGATGTGTACACTTGGCAAATAGAGTAATGCATGAACAAACAATTAGCCACTACGTTAACCCAATCTAGCCATATTCATGAATTAGCTGTTCAAGCAAACAGTCAGATATTCAGGCAGTCAAACAGTCATCTATAAGAATCTAGCACACCTCAGTGTGACTCATGGTGTGTCAGCCATCATCAAAATCACACATGGGCACAACATGTACATCCATATGTGCATTGTGCATTGATCAAGCCAAAGTTTGTACATCGATATGTTGCTTTGTGCTGAAGGAAGTCTACACATTCCACTGTGTCTAGAATTCGACGCCCACCAAAAGTGGCGTCACTTTTGAAACAAATGCCTAGGAAGAAGGCGTCATTTACGTTGTGCATACTTTGATGCCGTAGCAAGTCTATACACTCGCTATTATGCATATGCATAGTCTATACATTGTTGAGCTTCACACACATATCTTCTAAGTCTATACATCCATCTGTTGAAGATTGATCATGTCTATACATTGTGTGCATCTAGCTGCTAAGTCTGTACATCCCTTGACTGCATGCCTGAGCATCCCTTGTCGTTGTGCATACTTAGTTAGATGCTAAGTCTATACATTGCTCATGCATCTTTACTTAAAGTATATACATCCGTTTTCTCCTTTATCATGCATGCATTATACTAAGTCTGAACATTATTTTTTCATGCACGAAATCAAAGCCTGTACATGCCTCTGCATTGCATATGTGAAGTCTATACATGCTATAGCTTCGCATTCACAAAGTGTGTACATGCCACTGCATTGCATACATGAAGTCTGAACATTGCTTCAGCGTTGCCTTCAGCCAAGTCCATACATCGACTGGCAGCCTTCAGCAAAGTCTGAACATTGCATCATTGTGCATGCATTGCTTTCATTAAGTCTGTACACTGCATCACTTGTTCATGCATTGCCTTCACGCAGAGTCTACACATCCCCCACAGCAGCACAGCAGAGTCTACGCTTTCCCCCCACAGCCTGCACAGCATGTCCATACAGCGTCTAGCATCTTGCAAGCAAAGTCTATACAACGTCCCACAGCAGCACTGCAATGTCTACACATCGTGGCAGCCTGCATGTAATGTCTCTACATTGCATTTGGCAGCTTGCACAACAAAGTCTATACAGCGTCTAGCAGTTGTACGTAAAGTCTGAACATTGCGTCTGGTAGCCTGCACGCCAAGTCTGTACAGCCTGTGCTTTGTTGATCAACTGAACTCTTCTTTAATCCTGCAGGTGTCTAGGCATGTGCTCCGAGGTTGAGACCTGGCACGTGATCCAAGAAGCTGAGATGCCGCCACGTGGACTGAAGCTTGGGCGGGAATCGTGCAGAGCATCAGCCCTATTTGCTGCTGCTATAAAAGGAAGCCTTCTTCCTTGAAGAAGATAGATGAAGAAGCAGAAGGAATAATGATCGAGTGCTGATAAAAGAGAAAGTGTCTGCATGATCCAGCCAGAGAAAGTATCCGGGCCTAGCACCCTATCAATTGGTATCAGAGCAGGTGTCTGCATAGAAGGTCCAGCGACCTGCAGATCTGATCCTGCAGTCTTTGGTGTTATTTTGCTTTTGGTGCATCAATATTCCTGTTGCATTAAATCTGATCTGTTTCCATGGGTGATCCACCAATTTTCAACGGCTCAAATTTTAATGTGTGGTCTGTCAGTTTGCACAATTATGTTATATCAGTTAATCCTAATCTGTGGAAGTTAATTTCACTCGGTCCTCATAAATTACCAAAGAAAAAGTCCAAATGGACTGACAGTCACAGATCAATGCATGAAGAGAATCAGATAGCTATGAATCTAATGAAGGCAGCTACTGATAAGGCTTTACATTCCTGCTTTCATGATTGCAGTTCTGCAAAAGACATTCTGGATATGCTGAAGCGAGCTCAGAAGAGAAATGTGGACAGCTGCATGATGGCTAACAGAAGCAATCAAAGTGGCAGCCAAAATGAAGAAGAGGATGATGATGAGGTAAATCCCTTTGAGAACTATACTTTAGATGATTGGGAGAATTCATATGCTGAATTATTAGAGTCACATGAGAGGTTAAGAGGTCAGTATAAAAAATTGAAAAAGGGTACTGGGTTAGAAAGTTCAAGTTCTTCTTGTAGAAAATGTCTAGAGTTGACACAATCTCATGATGCATGTTTTTCTGATATTCAAATCCTTAAAGATCAAATTGGGTTGTTGAAAATTGAAAAACAAGAACTTGCAAATGAGATTACTGATCATGAAAAGAAATTCAGAAGACTTGAAGACGAGAAGAGTCTAATAGCTGAAAAATATGATGTGATAACTTCTGTGAACATAAAGCTTCAGAAAGACATTGAAAATATGCAAAGAGAATCTGAAATTTCAGATAATCCAAAAATATCAAATGATGATCAGACTCTTCTTGATGAGTTAATTCAAAATGATGCTCTGTCTAAGGAGAATGAAAAGTTAAAACTGTTGAACACTGCTATGTCTGAAAGACTTGTAGCATCAGAAAGAGGAAAGTCTGTTCACATAGAATAGTCTGATAAACTGAGCAATCTGGAACATGAAATTGAGAAATATAAAACTGCTAACAAGGTGCTAACTGAATGTGTGAATTGTAGTGAGCAAGAGATTTCCAGTTATGAGTTACAAATTACCTCTCTTGAATATGAAATCCAAGACTGGAGGAACTCTTTGTCGAAATTTGTTGATGGACAAGAAAATCTAGACAGGTTGTTAGGAGTTAAGGTCAATACTCAAAAGGAAGGGTTAGGCTACAACAATGTCAATAAAAAGGCTTTCAAAAATAAGCTAATGACATCTTTTATCAAAGCATCAGATGTAGCCATCACCTCAGAAAATAAACAACCAAAAGTTCAGAAGAATCAGAAACAAACTGGAAAAATGGAAAAGGTCAGTCATGTGAAGAAAGGATTGAATCACATTGAAAATGTGCATGCTGTAAAACACACTGATACACCTAGACATGCACATAAAAGGGAAATCATGAAATGTCATTATTGTCACAAGATTGGCCACTTGATGCATGAATGTAACTTAATGAAATCAGATGATCTGAAAGCTAGAGAAATGCATGGTAGGGATTCGCAGGTCAAGTTCCCTATCCCTCAGAAAAAGAGTGTCACATGTTCTAATTGTGATAAAGTAGGACACACTACTGCTCATTGCTGGTTTGCAAGTGATAAGAAAAAATCATGTTCATATCATACAAAATACTTTGCAAATCAGCATGTTTTTAATAAGAACAAATCTGTTTCAAAGAACCAGCACATCATCTGTTTTAACTGCAACAAATCTGGTCATAAGGCCTCTGAATGCTGGTCAGGTTCTTTTAGTAGAAATTCTCTCAATTGCTCTCAATGTAGAAAGCATGGCCATACAGTCAAGGACTGTTGACATATACAGGGTAGGAATGAGAATTTCAAACATGCTAAATTCTCTGCAAATAGAAATGAATTTGGTGGGAATAAATTTGCATTTAGAAGAAAGATTTCTACATGTTTTGAGTGTGGAAAAAATGGCCATACAGTCAAGGACTGTTGGCATATTCAGAAGAATTCTGTTAACTCCCATGCTGTCAAATTCCCTGTAAAATAATTTGCAAAACTTTCATGCTATAACTGTGGAAAGCCAGGTCACAGGGCTGCAACCTGTTGGCTGGCAGGATACCAAAGCAAGACTAGTTTTGGTAAACAGAAATTTAATTCTGTTAACAAAAATTTTCATACATATGCACATAGAAATCATGCTAATAAGAATGTGCATAAAGCAAATCTGAAACATGCTGCATCTTGCTATTATTGTGGTACATTTGATCATTCAATGAATAATTGCTACTTGATGAAATCTGATGACCATGCTGCTAGAAAATTGTTTAGAACACCTGCCAAAGGTGTCACTATTAATCCAGGACCCAAGTCTTCTTGGGTACCTGCTGCATCAAAATGATGTGTTTGTTGCAGGTGTGCCTTGGAATGGAATAAAAGGGGTAATAATCCAAGGCACTCAAGAATGAAAACCCCTTCCTAAACTTTTCAGGTAAATTTCTTGCACTTCCTATTTTTAGTTTTACTGCATAGCATGTTAAATCTGTCTCTGTATATTCACTCATCATCTGCATTGTCAAATTTGAATTTTTTGAACTCTCCTCATCTGAAATTTATACTTTGGACACTATGAGTATTCATGTCTCTCAATGCTCATACTGAATTATCTGTTTATATATTAAAATGAGAATAAACTTACAATTTCTGAAAATCTGAACTGCATATGAATGTTGTTTGAAATCTGTATGTTGCATAGTTTACTGAAAATCTGAATTGCATATAAGACTACAGTTGAATTATCATGATTGACCACTATGGTATATTAAATAGTAAGCTACTAAAAGGCATGTGAAATCTGTCTGGATGTTCTTACTATGTGTGAGATGGTCTTTTAGACCAGGTTTTCCGCCTAGTACCATAGGTCATATTGCTTGATAGGGCAGTCTGAATGTGCATGAGTCGCAAAGATATATGTTCAGTTCTCATGGCAAAATATTGCATGTCTTTGCATGGCAATCAATGTTTAGTATTTGCATGTCTTTGCATACTTGTAGTTAATTGCATTGCATTTCATTACATTAGAAATGCCAAAAAAAAGATTGATTAAATGCACATTGCCAGGGGGAGTCAATGCATTGCATGCAGGTGGTCAAGTGCATACATTTCTGTCAGAATTCATTGCATGTTAACCTTGAAGTTCTTGAAACATGCCTGACTTCCTGATATCTTGCTTGGTCTGCATATCATTTTTTTTCATGGATTCTATTGACAAACCTTGATCATATTTGAAAACACTGAGCTTTAAAAGCACTTATTCTTGAAGACCTCTTCCATCAGTCATTCATGAAGATTTCAATGGGACATCTCTCGTTGATAAATCTGAAAACACTTGAACTAGGAATCTTCCATTATACGATTTTATGAATGTCTGAAATAACTCAGCTGGTTTAAGTTTAATGTATTCATTGAAGTTTGACTTTAAATCTCTTAAAAAAAATCTGAATCATGTTTTAATAAACTTCAACCAACTGTTTCATGCTGAGTCTTGTAAAAACTTCTGGAATCTGCACTATTGAATTCATGGCTTTATGTGGTTAAGTACATGAAATTTGTATTGTTTTGAAGCAAATGAGCTCTCTGAAATGTCTGAAGGGTAAATAATTATCAGAGCAATGACGTTGGTCACTGAGAAACCATGTCCAAAGGATTGTGTCATGAGGTGCCATAGTTAACTCTGCTTAAGAATTTTTGTTAATCTGGCAGAGCAATGGCATGCATACTGAGAAATACATCTCACACATCAAAGAAATGAGATGAGATATGTCATGAAGTGTAAATGTTAACTCTGTTGATAAAGCATGACTACTAGTCACACTAAGTGCTTAGGGATATTGGCGTTTGATCAACGTATATCCTCTAGTTACAAAGTGTGCACTGAACTAGAGTGCTCTGGAAATATGTAGTATGAAAATTTGCTGAACAAATTGCAATACTTGAATATTGATGCAACAGCTAGATTGCTATAATCCTAGATAAATTCACATGACTTCATAATTGCTTGATCTCAATACTGCTGAATGTAATTCCGAAAGAAGTCAATAAATTTGATTGTGTAAGAGAAAGGGATGTTAATCAAGATATAAATATGAGGGCTTGGTTTACTTTTATTAAACTATGATTTTAGATATAAATATAGAATTTTATTGACAAACTTTGCATACATCATGTTCAAACCATGCTGTTCAATAAAGTTCATTCATAACCCTTATAATGGAAGACTTTGAAAAATTCTGTTATTGATTTATAAGATTGGTATCTCCTTGAAAATCTGACTGAATTTCTTGTGTTTGGAGCTTATTTAAAAATCTGTTATTTGAAACTCTTCTGCTCACTGTCCTTGATTCATTGACCTGAACTTATCCTTGAATGCCACTGTTGTCTCCCTCTCATCCATATCATAAGACTCCATTTATTCAGGGGGAGCTTCCTTGTCATATTGAATCATGTTCATATCAATTGTGATCTTGTATTCATATTTTTAGGGGGAGGTATTGCATTTCTTGGTACATCTGCATCTCTGCATTCATATCTCTTCATGGGGAGAAATTGACTGAGTCATAAATTTGCTTTAACTTCCATCTCAAACTATTTTTTTTGATGAAGTCAAAGGGGGAGAACAGTTTGAGTCATCAGAATGACTCATAGTGTAGTGTTGCCATCATCAAAAAGAGGGAGATTGTGGTGCCCCTGTGGTTTTGATGTGAGTTAAACACTGTGAGTCATCTTGATGTTATTCAGTCATCTTATCAGATCATAATGTAGTCTTTCCTATGTTCAGTCATCTTGATGTTATTCAGTCATTTTATCAGATCATAAAGCATTGCATTTGATGTTCAGTCAAACTATCTGCTGCATAAAGCATTCATATACATATATATATGTTGCATTTCTCTGCTTGTAGAAGTCTACTTGTGGAAGTCTGCACATTGCACAGCATGCAGCAACTCCAAGTCTACACACTGCATTACATGCGAGACTTCAAGTCTATACATCGCACAGCTTGCAAGACTTCAAAGTCTGTACACTGCATAGCATGCAAGCCACCAAGTCTGTACATCGCATGCAGGCAGGCATTTGAAGTCTATACACTGCTGTGTGAACGCAAGTCTATACAATGTCTGCTTTACCTACGTTAAAGTCTGGACAATATTGACTTTACCTACGATAAAGTCTATACATTATTCAGCGTCATTGTGGATGGGCATAAATCCCCACACAATCACACACAAGAGAGAGAATAATTAGGGTGGAGATAAAAACAACAACAACATGGAGGATAATGATTAATGCATAAATAAGGGGAGTAAAAGCTTGCACGTGGTGCAAAAAAAATGGAGATGTGATCGCCAGAGGGGTTACCTCAATAATAGTAAAAAGAGATCGCAAATACCTGGTGAAGATTGGAATGCGGGATGATGTGAAGTTCCTTCCTCCTTCTTCAATCGGCCGACCGATGAGAAGGGTTTTCTTTTTGATTACCTTACAAAAAAGACCATGAAACAACAGCAAAAGATGGGATCAGTCAACGTGCAGTAGTATCAATCCAAATAAGATATATAATGATGATGAAGAGAAATCAACATGCGCACCTTTTTTTTTTTTGGTTTTAAAACCCCTAAAGAGGGACTAGGGAAAGAAGGGATATGATGAATCTGATGCAAACAGTGAAAAAGGAAAAGAAGAAAAAGACTGACGATGGAGTTGACACGAACGTAAAGAAAGAAAAAAAAGAACAACAGTGATGATCGGTTGATGAAGACGACACCAAATAAACGAAATAGAAAAGAGCCCTGCTGTCCCTGTTGACAGTTGAGGGAACCAAAGATGAAGAGGGGGAAGCAGCAGAGCTTGAGCGTGATAATCTCGGCTTCGGTACCTTAGCCGTCGTCGTAACCCTTCAAAGGGTCGATCAGGACTCCCTTAAATAAGGTTCAGATCAAAAGATAAACATGGACAGGAGGAGAGTAATGGCAATGTTTATCAAAAGCAAGAGCCCTAATCGAGCAAGAACGTCAAACAAGGCAGGACTCTGTGAGGGAAAGATGGAAGAAGGTAGGACACTGGAGGTGAAACACGCCTTCCAACAGGGCGTCAATTCTTGATTTGACGACCTACCCATACGGCGTTTCATGAAACACGACCTAAGACAGGGCGTTTCTTCCTGGATTTAATTTTGGCAATAAAACTTACTTTATTTGAAAATCATGAGAACACGCCTAAGATGGAGGCGTTAACTTAAAACACGCCCTAAGAAAGGACGTTAATTAATAATTAAACTGATTTTTGAATTTTCCTTAAAATCGGATAATACCAGGAATTGACGCCCTGAAGTTTAGTCGTCCTTTCTTTATAAAACGCCCTAGATAAGGTCGCTATTTAAATAACGCCCCTCTTCAGGTCGCGAATCACAAAAAATGCAACAAAACGGAAAATCCAAAGAAAAACTTTATATTATGGGAATATTGACGTTCACTTTGGGGCATCAACATAGTGACATGAGATTTGATCAACGTAGCGTCATTTTTGGCGTGTCTACAGCTGCCCCGCCTTGGCGTCTGCTTTGGAAGGGAGTAAGACGACATGGAGTGAAAGTGCAACAAAACGGAATGAAGTGGAGCGAACTGATAAGTAGATGCCAAGGTGTGATGTGACACGTCTCAGACACTAAGCAATGGAAATTTTTCTAAGATTCTGAATGAGACAACTCCGAATGATTCCAAGGAAGCATCAATTTGTTGGATAAAGGAGATTTAACGAAAGAAGTAAAAAATGCAAGACAAAAGGTGTGCGCGCGGGCACGATAAGGAAAGACCATTGGAGAGCGGTTACCAGCCAACGTGGACGTGCTACAACCAAGGTAAATTTGCAAGAAAAAATAAAGAGAATTGGGATGGAGATCCAACAAAGGGACATTTTCAAGAAATCAGCCTGAGCGGCTTCAGATAGAATAAAGTACTTGATTTGAATGGAATATCTCATGTCAACTCAATCAAGAGCAAGTGACCTTCATTATTACCATAATATGAATATTTTCAACATGAATCTCAAAGTCCTACATGATGCATGCTGGGCTAAAAGAAAAGATAAAATAAACTAAAAATAGAAAATAATCAAGGATAATATTGCTAAGCCATCTAGATTTGGTCAAGAATCCAGATCTCTGAGCTAACACTAAGCCGCATCCCGTTTGTCCGTGCATCAACTCAGAAAGTGGAACCATCGTCCCAGACCTCAAATGACTCAACGGCCTATCCGTGTGATCAAAACTCTCCTGGAACTATCATTGTTTTTGATGAAGCGGAACTCAAATTCCAGGTTCATCAGAACCACAAGGTCCTTGATATGCTATAATAGTGTAAAATACCATATAGTAAAAATGCTTACAACGAACAAATACAAGATGATGAGTGCAATGTTCAACAATGAGCAACCCATGCGTCTTGAAACCTGTACCTTTCTGCACTTGAAACTCATTAATCTTCACAATCCCAATATCAATAATCATCAATTCATCATAAAACATGATCATAAGTGCTAAATTGAAACTCAATTCCAGCCAAAATAAGAGCACTTAAGTTCATTAAAGCATCCAAGCATTAAAGCATAGAGAGGTCCAAATCCATAAGCTTCGAAAGAACACGCCTTAAGTCATGGCGTCAAAATTGTGACACGCGCCTTATGGTGAGGGCGTCAAAAGTATAAACACGCCCTTCATAAAGGCGTGAACTGCATCGATAGTTCAAGAAGAAAAATGACCCTATCAAGGGCGTTACACAAAACACGACCCTTGTCAGGTCGTCAATTCAAAAATTGACGCCCTTACTCAAGGCGTTAATTAAGCAAACTTCCGTTTCCAGCTCGTAAACCACACACAGTCCTAATGATAATCAAACTTCTAACTCCGAACAACCTAATCGTTATAAAAGGCAAGGCACTTCATCAGATTTACTCAAAGCAAATCCTTCTAAACCTCTGCAGTCGGCCCTACTCTTTTCTCTCTGTTTATTCTTATCCCGCAGGCACTCGTCCGAGCTCCTTCTGCAAAGCCAAAAGACATGGAGAGGATGATTAAGAGACCCAGGTCTTCTACCCCCAGGTTGACTGAAATCCAAGGACACATCTGCAGCCGAGTTGCTCAACATCAGGTTAGTGAATTCCTCTGCCTTTTCCTCTGCTTATTTCTTCTTTCTTTTCTTCTTATTGAATCCTTCTGTCAAACGGCTTCTTACATATGCTCACGTCTGGCATTGTTCATGTTTTCTTTCCACAGGACTACCCAAATGTCCCTGGTGCTAGGAGATTTACAAAAAACAAGTGGTTACCCCTTATGCTCTCCAAATTTTCTTTTGATATAAGGGTATATGTAGCAAGATGGCATCTCTTGGGCCTAGTTACCCATGCCAAGCACTATGACCAAATTCACTTAGATTGGGCTGCCATAGGAGCATTAATTGAACTTTGGCATCCTTCCACTCATACCCTTCTCTTCTCGACATTTGAAGGCACCCTCTTATTGGAAGAACTAGAATTGATCTTGGGCTTAAAGCGGATGAAACAAGGAGAAGAACAAAAGATGGCCATCATGCCAAGGCCAATCTCCTCTCATGAATTACTAACCTCATTGATATCTAGCCCAAACATAGTGAACCAAATCAAGGTCACTAAAGGAATCAACCTCTTGAAGCTCGCCTCATGGGTGTACAAGAGAGCGGATCAAGCTAAGGAGAGGAGGAGATAGAAAAGATAGCAAAGGCCTTCGTGGTGTGCTTAGCAGGAGCACTCTTGTTTCCATCCACGGAGGACTTTCTAGAGGAGGCCCAATTAAGCGCGGTGGTGAGCTTATGGGAAGAGGAAAGAGCCGGACCGGCGATCCTAGCCTATCTCTATAGCGGGCTCACCTCGGCGGCCATGGGAAGGCCCATCTACGGGTGCATGCTAGCTCTTTCTAGTTGGGTAGATCTCCATTTCAAATTCGATCCATGTGGTGAGGCCCAACAACCCTCAAGAATCTTTTCAAAAAGCCCACTCTCTTATATGACCGGCTCACTCGGAATGAGCAATAGAGTGATGAACCGGATTCCTCAAGTGAAGAAGAGAGGGGAATGGAGAGAGCACCTAAGGGTAATGCCAAAGAACCTCTTTACATGCGCCCCAGGAATACTCAAGATGCAGGAACTTCATGCACAAATCTCCACCGGGACGGACCTTCGTCTCATCGGCGCTTCGGACTTCGTGCTATACAACTCTCATAGATGCCTTCCTCAACTTGGGCTTCCAAGGCAACACCTAGAAGACGTCTCTCATCTCCCTCCAATCAAATCAAGAGTCTTAGGCAGCAATGAAGATGGAGAAGAGGCTATCACAATCCAAGCTCTGTGGAAGATTAACAAACTTCATCAACCTGTAGAAAACTTAGATGAAGACAAAGATCAGTGGAAGAGTTATGTAACAGCTTTGAGAAAGCTTAGGCCCAAGGTGGCTCATTAAGCATTGTAATGTTTCTTTTCAAAGTAATAAAATAATTGAGCCTTACTGCGGTGCTTCAAATCAAATCCTCAGATAACCTGTCGATCTATTGAGAATAACGCCTTAAGGAAGGCCGTGATTTCCAAAATGGACGCCTCAGACAACGACGCCTTCAACATTCCTATTCACACATCTGTCGCCTTCACCAGTAGGAGTTACTTAAATAACGACTTAGAACAGGGCGTTAATTGATTCAAATTCCCAAAATATATTCGTTGCAATTCCAGAAGTAACGCCCTTAGAAAAGCCACGTTTCAATCAGGTAACGTCACAACCATAGGCGTTAATCAAAATCGTAATAATTACTCCTCTCAAATCAAGCAACGCCCATTGAATGCGTCTGACGACGGTTATCATTCCCCATGCAAATAAAATGGACGCCTCAAGCTTCGTCGTCTACTTTATAAACACGCTCATCTCATAGTCGTGACTTCCACAGAACACGTCTCTTTGTAGGACGTCTCTTCTTTTCGAAAGCTAAAAGGGCTTTCCCCCTTTCTTCTTCTTCCTTCGTTCCAATTGCTCTCTCTCACTCTCTGCAACCCTAACCGAACCGAAGCCCCTCTCTCCCTTTCCCTATCTCTCTCCCTCTCTCACCCTCCCTAGCCATAGCCATGGCCGGCGCTGGTTCAACCAAACGGCAGAGAGTGGCCGCTCCCGAAGTGGTGGATTTGGGCGACGACACCCACGGTGAGGAGGGGGCCATCGTGGCGGTTGAAGATGAAGCTCCAATGGCAGAGGCCGGCGACGAGGCCGGAGGAGACCAAGAAGCCCACGACGAAGGCGAAGGAGAAGAGGACGGCGAAGGTGAAGGGGGTGAAGAGGAAGAAGGTGGCGAGGAGGAAAACGGTGAAGGAGGAGAAGGAGATGAAGACGGTGAAGAACCACCGCCCGCGGCGGCGGTCCTCCCCCGTGCCGGCCAACTGCGGCAGCCACGGTAGCCAAGGCCTCGACCACAAAACCAGAAGCACAAGAAGGTAAGCCTCAACCCAAATCTCAATTTTTTTTATTTTTATTTTCTCCTGATTTTCCATAGCCCTCGGTTGCAAACCCTGCAACCCAGAAAGAAGACGCCCTCAGGAGCGTCGCGATTTCAAAAGACACGCCCAACCCAAGGGCGTTAATTAGATTATTTTCATGAAAAACAATTAACCCCATGAGAACACGCCCTAAAGCATGTCGCCCAATTAAATTTTCATATTATGTTGTTCATTTTCGCATGCTGTTATTTTTATTCCATTTTCTGAAAAATCGGAAACCATGCCCCACACCAGGGCGTCAATTAAAAACAGACGACCAAACCAGCGGTCGCCCATTCATTAATTATTTGATTAATTAACGAACCCAAATTGAAAAACGCCCCACCACAGGGCGTGACTTGATAAAATCTTCAGGATTATAGAAATTAACCACAAAACACACGCCCTTCACAGAGGCGTTTCATAGATGAAAAATGACCTAGGGTAGGTCGTTATCTTGAAGCACAAACAGAACCACGCCCCCCTTAAGGGTGCTAATTCAACAAGAAACGACCTGAAGTAGGTCGTTAATTCCAATAATCATCAAAATTCAACCAGGGGCTTATCAAAGATGAAATAAGCATGAATATTCACAACAATTAAGCCAAAAAACATTATTTTATGCATGCAGGGGCTGATGAGGATGCGCATCTCATGGGTCATGGTCCGGGCAGCTTATTACGGCCTCCCCGAGTTCCAGAGAGAGAGGGTAGACGCGATGGGGTTCGGGGCCTTCCTCAGCATAGAGCCAGTCAGACCCGACCTACCCCTTATCCAGGTTCTACGGGAGAGATGGGATAGGACTAGTCGGGCATTCCTGATGCCTTGGGGACACATGATTCCTACCCTAGAGGACGTGGCCAGGATTACAGGGTTGAGGGTAGATGGAGAGGCTGTGAGTGGGATTACCTACCCAGACTACACTGAGCATGCCCAGAGATTGCTAGGGCTGGAGATGGTTTATGAGACACCTAGCGAGTGTAGGACGATCTTCCGCACCGACCTCACCACAGTGATGGGTTTAGGGAATGCTAGGCACAGGTCAGGAGAGACCCTAGAGCAGTTCTCACAAAGATTGATAGACGGGGCTAGGGCAGTGTACTGCCAGGACGCAGCCGAGAGGGAGAGAGCTGACCTAGACTTGAGGAGGTTCTTGCTACTGCTACTGGGGAGGCTATTGCTCGGGACAAAGGGCGACGTCATCAACTACCGATTTCTAGGGATACTCGAGGACCTGGAGGCAGTTGGCAGCTACGCCTGGGGAGCGGCTCTACTGGCGCACATGATGGCCGACCTGTCTACGGGGACAGGGCGAGAGACGACCGTCAGTGGCTTCTCACCTTTTCTTCAAGTATGCATTTCATTTTCTTTCTTTCTTTTATGTATATTTTTATGTGCGTGCGAATGCCTAACTAATGCAATGCATGGATGCAGGTGCAGTGGAGACCCTACGAGGGGATGACAGACGAGGGCCAGCCTTGGGTCGTAGCGGGCCGACCTCGCTTTGGGCGTGAGCTTTGGGTTCACTACTTGAGCGAGATTGAGCCGTTACGGCTTAGGTTGGTGATGAGGACACTGGGACTCCCCCAGGAGTGGATAGAGGTAGGCGAGCCGCGGGGCATCGGGAAGAAGACACGCGGTCGTATAAAGGCGACCGACTGGAGGGTACGGTTCGAGGAGCAGCACGCCGACTGGCAGCGTGGCGGGACCAAAGTCACCTCTCGCACGACTGACAGCTCCGAGTACCTCCGGCGCTACTCGGAGGTATACGCCGGCCGACCCCAGATGAGGGTCTTAGGGGTATGTATGAATGCACTTTTTTTCTAAATTAAATGCAGATGCTTATGTGATTATCATGTGACTAATATGTGATGAATGCAGGATGCGCGGGACATAGCGGCAGTAGATGCCCAGGCCCACCTACACAGCCTGGAGGACCAGCTAGCTGCCACACGGGCAGACCTAGAGACCTTGGTGAGTGTTTAAATTGTTTCTATATGCGAATGTATTTTGTTTCTTTTTGCTGAATTATTGATGATTAGCCACTGACGATCTTAATGAATGCAGCGTGCCCAGCAGGGAGCAGTGAGGAGAGACCCAGGGGAGGCCTCCAGCTCGAGAGGGCCTAGTGTAGAGGTGACTACACTGGCGGAGCGGCTAGCGGGAGCGGTGGCACGAGCCGAGGCAGCAGAGCGCGACGTCGCTTCACGGGTAAATTCCAAGACACAAGCCTATTCAAACATTGATTATATATAATTGTGCACTGATGAAATTCATTTTTACAGACTGAGGAGCTTCGAGCCGCTCTTACCTGCATTGACGAGGGCTACCGCGCGACGAGCTCACAGGTGAGTGGTTCAATCATGCATTGCTTGAATTGCTAGATTATTGAATTATTGCATTGATTGTGGAATTGATGACTTGCTTACCTGTTTACAGGCGGCTCAGCTTTAGGCAGTACGTACCGAGTTGGCGATCCGTGATCAGCGGATCGCAGAGCTTGAGAGGTCCCTGAGGCGACGAGAGGAGCTTTCTCAGGACGTGGCCGAGCTACGCGTGGCGCTTGAGCTGGAGAGACGGGAGCGAGCCCGGGAGCACGAGGAGCGTGCTCGTGAGCGGGAGGAGTTGGCGGCCCTGAGGACTCAGCTAGCCCTTTCCCAGGAGCGGCTGCGAGTGTCCGAGGAGCGTCTCCAGCGAGGACGTGAGCGAGCACGGGCTGCAGGGTACTCCTTTACCAGTTCCACCTTCGTGGCGGGCTCTTCCCTCCGAGAGAGGAGCGAGGTAGGCGGACACGTTCGAGTTTCGGCTTCTTCACGGGGGCCCATGCCTCCTCCACCAGCGCCATCTCGGGACGGCGAGGAGGAGGTTGAGAGTAGGAGAGAGGAGGGTGGAGGCGAGAGCTTAGAGACTTGCTTGTACTCCTCCACCTTCACACCTGTACATGATAGCCATGAGATATATATATATGAGATTGACATGTCTTTGTTACCTGAGCACTTTGTGTGGTTGTGGCTTCGTGTTTGTGTACTTTTCTTCTTTCCACGTTCTTCGTGTTTACTTTGCTTTTGCCCTGTATCTGCAGCTGCGGTTTTCACTTGAACAAAACAGGTTAATTCATCTATTCGACTTGGCCCCTTGCCCAATAGGTAAGGGGTAGCAATACTTTGACCTTAATGACGGGTCAAGGGGCCAAGCCTTTAATCAAATAAGGTAAAATGAAATAGCTGATAGAGGGAGATGCATCATGCAAAGCACACATATGCAAACAATAAATAAAAGATGCCCATGCAAAAGAATGCAAGCATACATCGTGAAGAAATGCACTTATTTTTCCTCTTTTACTCGTTTATATTTTTTTTTTGATTTTTTCTTGAAAAACGCGCCTTATGGAAAGGCGTGGTTTGCACAAAGACGCCTATGAAAGACGGCGTTAGTTTTAAAAGGAATTTGATTTTTGAAAAAGACACGACCGTCTCAGAGACGTTACTTTTGAGACGACGACCTAATCTAGGACGTTAATTCTAAAGAACGCGCCTTAGCCAAAGGCGTTCATTGAATAATTCCGCAAAAAAAAGTTGCCAAGGCTATCAAGACCACGGATCCTACATGGTCACCATCTAAAATTCATTAACCTTTCTTGAGTAAAAAAAAGGGGAGTTGACGTGCTCATAGTTGACTTATATTCGAGATTTCGCGCAGTACAATTTCTTGAGTCCGTCTTGACCATCTTGCGAGTTCATGACTTTACCCCATAGAAGGGATGGAAGAAAATATAAGGAAAGCCCATAAGGGATTCGAGGATGCTCAAGGCAAAGTTACCTCCCCTACCCTATGCCTGTTAGGGTTCGGTCTTTGGCGTAGGGAATTTGTTACCTTTTTGCCCTTTTATATGGCATGCATACGCCCAAGGTTTTCCTTGCGGGGACTTTGCCCTCTTGACATGCTTTTCTTTTCACAATTTGACTTTCACTTTGGAATTGATTTGCATTGATGAAAAATAAACCTAATTGTACTTGGGCTTTTGTGGCATGTGCTCCCTTTTGGGCCTTGACTTCCACCTACTAGGGCGGCGGATAGGCTTGGTGTGTCTACCTCGAGGTCTCCCTTCCTCCCTTATGGGCCGAAGAAGAAAAGAACGGGTATTGCCTTTCACTTTTAATCAGGTTTTTGACTTTCCGTCAGATTTTGCACTACTTGATCTCAAGAATAAAGCGTGTAGTGTGTGCGGGAGTCAACCCCTTTTTAAATTAGTTAGACTGATGAATGAATTCTGAATTTTGACCTTTCGGACATTGATCCTTCGTGTGCCATGGCACCGATTTTGATCTCTTTTTTTTTATTTTTTTTTGATTTTGAAGAATTTCTAATTTTTATTTGCTTTTGGTTTTTTCTATTTTTTTTTTAGATTTTGAAGATATATATTTTTTTATTAATTTTTGAATCAAGGATAGTATTTCTTAAGGTACAAACCATTCCAAGGGTGAGTTAACTCTTCTCCTTCAGCATTAACCAGTTTATAAGTGTTGTGCATCCCTTGGTTTTGATGATGACAATAGGATATGTTTGATTAATCAAGTTCTATCTTGTTTCATAACAAATACAAGTGGTTTGATTGTTCCTTCAAAGTATTGGACTCATGACTATTTGATGATGACAAACAATGTTTCTGATCAACTCAATATAAATCTGATAGTTCAATTTACTTCTGATAAGTTAAGTAATTTCAGGTCCACTGAAATCCAAGTGGAATCAACAAATCAGAAGAAGTGTCAAAGGCCGCTTGTCGACCAGGGAAGTGGTTATGGTCGACCAACGAACTCAACCAGAAAAGCATCAGATCATCAGTCTTCTGGAAGCACCTTGGCTGTCGACCAAAGCCCCACCTCTGGTCGACCACAGAAAAGACAGAAACAACAGACAGAACTGCTGGCCATCTGGAAACTGCCCCCTGTCGACCAGCGACCAGGCTGTGGTCGACCAACGGGCGACGTGAGTTTCAGCCAGAAGAACCGGCCGTCTGGGGACTGCCCATTGTCGACCAGCGACAGGGTCATGGTCGACCACGGGTTTATATATCGTCCAAAACCGAACTCTAACCGAATTCTGTTTTGGTTCCTTAAAACCTGCAGATGGTTGTTGCAGGTTGTTGGGCTGCTCAGGAGATAAGATTCCGCACGGGAATCAAGGAAACAATCTTGCTTAGAAGTGGTCAAACTCGTTCTAACGATTGGATTTAAACCGATCCCTGTTTTCTAGCAGATTGGCGCTCGATCTGAAAATTGAGCGGGAAGAACTTTATTCTTGAAAATAAAAAGAGCTGTATATAAGGCAACAAATCACGAACAAGCAAGTAGTGAGAGAGCACGAAATAGAAGCCAAGGAAGATATACACAGAAGAGGAAAAAGGAGCTCTCCACCAATCAAAAAATCTGCAGAAAGGTTAAAGGCAATCTCGTTGCTGCAGAAGGAAGACTTAGCTCAAGACTGTGCGATCTCCAGCAGCAGAACAATCGAAGGCAACTGACTGGAAGATCAACAGGGAGTCTAGGCTTCTTCATAAGCGTGATCAAGTCCCAGGCTGAACACCTATTCTTCTACACACGCCAATATTCAGTCCTGTCTTTCATCACCTGTTCTTATCATCTTTTCATTTCTGATTACAATTATTGTCAAGCTGTGAGGCAGCAGAGTCAAGCTGTGTGTCAGCAGGTACAAGCTGTGTGTCAGCTGTGTTTTGATTGAGATCAGAGATTCTCATAGTGAAGCCTTGCTTGAGTTAAGCAAGGGGTGGATGTAAGTCTCAGGAAGAGACTGAACCACCTTAAAAATCCTCTCTTGTGGTGTGCTTGTGTGTGTTTGATTTCCTATACGTATGCTTGCATCTTTACTATCCGCATTAGTTCTATAATTCATTAATTACCAGTAGCTCATCTGGTAGATAGTTAGTAAATTATCAAAAAGGGGGAAAGATCTATTCACCCCCCCCTCTAGATCTATTCAGTCCGTATCCAACACGTGGTATCAGAGCAGGTTCTCCAAAAATGTGGTCTAACAACCAGGAGAGACCGGGCGGACTGAACTCTAAAAGCCTCATAGCTGAGGGGCACTCTGTAACTAGACCTCCATATTTTGATGGAACTGATTATTCTTATTGGAAAAATCGTATGCAGGTGTTCTTACGTGCGCAAGACCACGAGATGTGGAGGGTAGTGAGCCGCGGACCTTTTGAGCTACCGGAAGATGAAGAAACCTGGACCAGAGAACAGGTCAGGAAATCAACTGTCAACTGGGGAGCCATGAACGTGATGCAGTGCTCACTACACCCCACAGAATTCTCAAGAGTTTCCCAATGCGCAACAGCCAAAGAAATGTGGGATCGTCTAAAGGTAATCTACGAAGGTACTTCCGAGGTAAGAGAGACAAAAGCAAATATGCTAGTCTCAGAATATGAGATGTTTAGGATGAAAAATGATGAAAGTATTTCTGAGATGTATGCCAGATTAGTACAATTGACTAATGGCTTGAAGAGCTTAGGGAAGACATACAAAGAGCAGGAATTAGTGAGGAAGATTTTAAGGTCTCTCACATCGATGTGGCATACCAAGGCCACAGTCATTGAGGACTCAAAGGATCTCACAACAATGACAGTGGATGAGTTAGTAGGATCCCTGATGGCCTATGAGGTCAATCTGAAGAGAAAGGAAGATGAGGGCAAGAAAAAGAAGCAACTTGCCCTAAAGACTAAGACAAGCACCTCTGAGGTGTCTGACAATGATGACTCATCTAGCTCAGGTGAAGAATCTGGTGAGCTAGCCATGCTTACAAGAAAATTTAAAAAATTCCTGCGGAAGGAAGGTAAAGGATTCAGAAATCCAAAGGGCATGGTAAGGAAGTCATCCCAGTTTAAATCTGATAAACATAAGGCTCCTTCTAACAAACTCATTTGCTACAATTGCAGGCAGCCTGGACATATGAAGGCTGAATGTCCAGAAGCTCCTAAGAAATCAAGCTTCAAGTGGAAAGGCAAGAAACCCAAGGCGATGATTAGCACTTGGAGTGAGGAGGAAGAGAGCAGTGAAGAGGAAACAACTTCCGAGGAAGAAGAAGGAAAGCTCTGTCTGATGGCCAAGGGAGACAACAGTGATCTTGAGGTAAGTTCCCCATTTCAAGACTTCTCTAGTTCGGATTGGGAAGCAGTATATTCAGAATTGCTTGATACTTATGAAAGAATAAGAAAGGAAAATAAACATTTGAAGAAGAAGATCAGTCAACTGAATAAAGACAGCAATTCAATGGATAACAAAACTGAACTAGAAATGGAAATCAAGTCACTGAAAAACAAACTGAATCAAATGGACTTAGATGAAGAAAACCACAAGAGAATGTCCGAAGAGAATGAAATGCTAAAAAACGACATTGATGAGTTAAAACTAAAGACTCAAGAATATGAACAGGAAACTAAGTTAAGTCAAGAAAGAAACAATTCACTCAAGGAAGAAAACAACCAACTCCTAAGAGAAATAGAAAGAATTAAGAGTGACCTGAAAAACAAACAGGAGACCTTGGAAAAAATGACTCAAGGTCAAGAAAACTTAAATGCTGTCTTGGGAATAAAAGTAAACTTTCAAAAAGAAGGGTTAGGATACAATCCTACGGCTAAAAAGGAATTCCAAATAAAAACCGTAACTGGGATTGCTGACTCAAAAGGAAAAAGGCCCCTGATTAATCTATACCAAGATAAACAAGAGGATGTAGCTGAATGCTCCTCCAAAAGGAACAATGTCACCAAGGAAGAGAGAAATTTTAAAGAGAAAACAGTCAATCAATATAAGATTCAAAATAATAAACAAGAAACCCAAATTCACAGAAATCACCAAACAAACCAAGGACTAAACCAAGTTAAAAGACATAAATCTGGAAAATAAGATGTCTGGAGACAGGCTGGTCGACAACAGACCCTTCATCTGTCGACCAGAGGATCTGCCAGAACAGGCGCTGGTTACTGGAGAAGCAGTGGTCGACCACAGGTACACCAGATGTCGACCAGAGGTGCTGCCAGAACAGACGCTGAGTTCTGGAGACGCGATGGTCGACCACAGACATACCAAAAGTCGACCATGGCCAGACAAGCAAACAGAAATCACAGGTTTTTTCGGGTAAAACAAAATGAAAACTTGAATACACAAAGGTGGACTCAGATTAAAGAAGCTTTAGAACAAAAGCAACCCAATCTGAACAAGTTCAGAAATAAAAATTTACACTGCTCTAACAGAATCTGGGTTCCCAAAGGATTACTGCAGCAATTTCATAATTTCACAAGCTATCTTGGACCCGGGTACCATTGGGGTCCAAAAGTTTCTGTGTAACTTGTGATGCAGGTGTGTCTGGCAGCTATACACAACAAGTGGTACTTAGATAGTGGCTGCTCAAGACATATGACAGGGGATAAGGCAAAATTCTCCGAGCTAAACTCAAAAGATGGAGGACATGTGACATTTGGAGGAAATAACAAAGGCAAGATCATTGGGAAAGGTAAGGTAGGTAAGACATCTACAAATTGCATTGAAGATGTACTGCTAGTGGATGGCCTGGAATATAATCTTCTAAGCATCAGTCAGCTATGCGACAAAGGCCATCAAGTAGTCTTTGATTCTAAGATCTGTAAAATTCTTGAACCAAATTCGGCTAAAGTTAAGTTTATGGGCAAGAGAGTAAATAATGTCTACATGATAGACTTGGATGATCCAGCCCACTCCAACTTGTGCCTCACCGCCAAGAAGGAGGACCTGACTTGGTTGTGGCACCGAAGGCTAGGGCATGTTAGCTACAGGGTGCTGCACAAATTGGTTAAGAATAAAATGGTTTCTGGTTTACCTGAAATTTCGTTTGCTCAAAATGTCAAAGTATGTGAATCATGTACCCAAGGTAAGCAAACAAGAAAATCATTCAAAGGTAGAACTGAAAGTCAATCTTCTAGACCACTAGAACTTGTGCACATGGACCTTTTTGGCCCAACAAGAACTGCTAGTCTTAGTGGTAAGAGGTACGGTTATGTACTAGTTGATGATTTCTCTAGATTCACATGGGTAATGTTTTTATCACATAAAAACGATGCCTTTCATGAATTTCAGGATTTTTACAGAAGA
The DNA here is from genome assembly GCA_022559845.1 of Amorphophallus konjac. Taxonomy (NCBI): domain Eukaryota; kingdom Viridiplantae; phylum Streptophyta; class Magnoliopsida; order Alismatales; family Araceae; genus Amorphophallus; species Amorphophallus konjac. Next base: position 424,567,880 of record CM040121.1, on the reverse strand, counting down.
ATGAAGCAGGATGGTAAGTCCAAAGTGTGTTCAATAATATCTGATCATGGGGGAGAATTTGAAAATTCAGAGTTTGATGAATTCTGCAGGAACAAAGGAATAAATCACAGGTTCTCCTCACCAAGGACGCCAGAGCAAAATGGAGTGGTGGAAAGAAGGAATCGCACACTTGTTGAAATGGCCAGAACCCTGTTAGTTGAAGCCAATCTTCCAAGAAGATTTTGGGCTGAGGCGGTCAATACAGCATGTTATATTGTAAACAGGGCAATGGTAAGACCATCTAGTGCGAAAACTCCATATGAGGTGTTCAAAGGTAAGAAGCCATCTCTAGCTCATTTTAGGATCTTCGGTGTAAGGTGTTTTATTCATAACAATGACAAGAGATCATTGGACAAATTTGAACCAAAGAGTGACCCAGGAATCTTCTTGGGATACTCTGACCGATCAAGAGCCTATAGAGTCTACAACACCAAAGATCAGCTAGTTGAAGAATCCCCACATATCACATTTGATGAAAATAATGACTTTGACAAAACTGGACAGGTAGGCAAAGATGAAGATGGGGAATTTCTGGAAGGCAAAGAGGAACCAATGGAGACTGAAGCAGAACCAAAGCAAGGTGATTCCAATGATCAACCCGAAGGAGAGATCATCCCAGGTAACAATTCTGAAAATCTGAGATTTCTCAGAGATCATCCTCTAGATAACATCATTGGAGGAATTAATGAACCGAGGAAAACTAGATCTCAGCTTAAAACAGTTGATGAATTAGATCAGCTAGCCCTTGTATCTCAAGTTGAGCCTAAAAATGTAGAGGAAGCTTTAAGAGATGAATCTTGGATAAATGCCATGCATGAAGAATTAAATCAATTTGAAAGAAATCAGGTTTGGAAACTTGTTCCCAGACCTTCATCTCATCCTGTTATTGGAACCAAATGGGTTTATAAAAATAAGCTTAATGAAGAAGGAGTTGTTATGAGGAACAAGGCTCGGTTGGTGGCTAAGGGGTATAACCAAGAACTTGGAGTTGATTTTGAAGAATCATATGCTCCAGTTGCAAGGTTAGAAGCCATTAGAATATTGTTAGCATTTGCGGCGTCCCATGGAATTAAATTGCAGCAAATGGATGTAAAAAGTGCCTTTCTAAATGGCTTTGTAAAGGAAGAAGTCTTTTTGGAACAACCCCCTGGTTTTGAAAATGATGATTTTCCTAATCATGTCTTTAAACTGCATAAGGCTTTGTATGGTTTAAAGCAGGCTCCTAGGGCATGGTACGACAGACTGAGTTCATTCCTCACCAAAAAGGGCTACACAAGAGGTAAAATTGATCAAACATTATTCTCCAAGACCCAAGGTAAGAATATACTAATTGTGCAAATCTATGTGGATGATATTGTGTTTGGATCCACTGAAGCTTCATTATGTACTGAATTTGCAAATCTAATGACCAATGAGTTTGAAATGAGTTTAATGGGTGATTTACAGTTCTTTCTTGGATTGCAGATTCTACAATGTAGAGAAGGCTACTTCATAAATCAATCCAAGTACATAAAGGAGATGCTGAAAAAGTTTGGCATGGAGAGCTGCAAACCAATAGAGTCACCCATGGGGACAAATGCAACATTGGAGGCTGATGTAAAAGGTAACATGGTAGATGCCAAGAAATACAGAGGTATGATCGGATCCCTACTATATTTAACTGCCTCTAGGCCAGACATTCAGTTCAGTGTATGCATGTGTGCTAGATATCAATCTAGCCCTAGAGATTCACATTTAGGGGCTGTCAAGCGTATCTTTCGTTACCTTGCCGGTACCCAAGAATTGGGTTTATGGTATCCTACTTACTGCAAACTAGACTTGATTTCATATTCAGATGCTGATTATGCTGGTTGCAAAATTGATAGGAAGAGTACTAGTGGTTATTGTCAAATATTAGGTGGATGTTTAATATCATGGGCTTCTAAAAAACAGCATTCTGTGGCACTCTCCACTGCTGAGGCAGAGTATGTCGCAGTAGGGAGCTGTGGTACACAGGTTTTGTGGATAAAACATCAACTCCAAGACTACAATGTAGATCTTGGATGTGCACCTATTTTCTGTGACAACACTAGTGCTATTAATTTGTCTAAAAACCCCATTCAACACTCTAGGACAAAACACATTGAGATCCGTCATCACTTTCTAAGAGATGAGGTCTCCAAAGGAAATTTCATGCTTCATTTTGTAGAAACTGAAAAACAACTGGCAGACATTTTCACAAAACCCCTTAACAATGACAGATTTTCAACTCTAAGAAGGGAGTTAGGAATTTGTAGAATTTCTCCTGAAAATTCTTGAAATAATCATATTCTTGTGTACACTGCATAGATTCTGTCATTTCTGTCTAATTTATGTCAACTAGGTCTCTAGTACTAGTCAGGTTTTTGAGTTTGGAAGTCTAGTGTCGGGTGCTACTTCAGCAAGTTCTACAGAATACTGGTTCTCTACGGCTCATCTCTTATGGTCGACCACAGACAAGGCGCTGGTCGACCAAGGCATCAGGACAGGAAATAGTTAGCTCTGGGACTTCGCAGCTGTCGACCACAGGCGATCCAATGGTCGACAACAGGTTTGTCAGAACGCAGTCTTCTTAACAGGCAGGTTCTGTGTCAGCACAGAGGTCGACCACAGGCCACTCCATGGTCGACAAAGGACCTGAAAAAGGGAAATTAGATCTAGTCAGGGTGCTGGCTTTGGTGGGAAATCTTCTGAACTTTTTGGACTCTGAGCTCAGTTTTGCTTTACTCACTCATCCTTGTTCACACTTCCTATTCCTTGTGTCTCTATATCTCTTTGTGGCCAACTTATTGCTTTCTCTCACCACCCAACTCCAATCATTTCAAGAGAATGTCAATGCTGCCACTGGACGCTTGGAGCAGAAAGTCCAACGGCTGGAACAACAGATGGAGGCCAGGTTCATCAAGCAGAAGGAACACTCTGACCAGGCTAGTTCTCGGTTCAACAGACTAGTAAGGACCCTCGGTGAAGTGTCCGATCAGATGGGAATCCATATCGAGATCACAACCCAACAGAATGAGAAGTATCACAAGGATACTATCTCAGAGATCCAGAAGCTCAGGCTCTCCTATGCCCACATTGTTGACAAGCTGGATCGCATGGAAGAGAACGTGAAGCCAGAGACCTCCTCATCCTCCTCAGAGGGATTGTTCAAATGATCTTCTTTTTGCTGTTGACAAAGGGGGAGATAGGACTTTATGTGTCATTGTGTGTCTAGTTGGTGTGTGTCTAGATGTGAGTCTAGATTGTCAAGTTTACTTTGTCTACGTGTCCTCCGTGTCTTTATCCTTTTTTGAGTCTCTCATGTAATTAGTGCTTTTGTTTCTTGAAAGACACATCAAACGAATTGTCTGAATGAAATCTGTGCTATGATAGCCTTGCATGCAATATCAAATGAATTTTATAATCTGTTGTTTGTCACAATGACTCATGGTTGTCATCATCAAAAAGGGGGAGAATGTTGTGCATCCCTTGGTTTTGATGATGACAATAGGATATGTTTGATTAATCAAGTTCTATCTTGTTTCATAACAAATACAAGTGGTTTGATTGTTCCTTCAAAGTATTGGACTCATGACTATTTGATGATGACAAACAATGTTTCTGATCAACTCAATATAAATCTGATAGTTCAATTTACTTCTGATAAGTTAAGTAATTTCAGGTCCACTGAAATCCAAGTGGAATCAACAAATCAGAAGAAGTGTCAAAGGCCGCTTGTCGACCAGGGAAGTGGTTATGGTCGACCAACGAACTCAACCAGAAAAGCATCAGATCATCAGTCTTCTGGAAGCACCTTGACTGTCGACCAAAGCCCCACCTCTGGTCGACCACAGAAAAGACAGAAACAACAGACAGAACTGCTGGCCATCTGGAAACTGCCCCCTGTCGACCAGCGACCAGGCTGTGGTCTACCAACGGGCGACGTGATTTTCAGCCAGAAGAACCGGCCGTCTGGGGACTGCCCATTGTCGACCAGCGACAGGGTCATGGTCGACCACGGGTTTATATATCGTCCAAAATCGAACTCTAACCGAATTCTGTTTTGGTTCCTTAAAACCTGCAGATGGTTGTTGCAGGTTGTTGGGCTGCTCAGGAGATAAGATTCCGCACGGGAATCAAGGAAACAATCTTGCTTAGAAGTGGTCAAACTCGTTCTAACGATTGGATTTAAACCGATCCCTGTTTTCTAGCAGATTGGTGCTCGATCTGAAAATTGAGCGGGAAGAACTTTATTCTTGAAAATAAAAAGAGATGTATATAAGGCAACAAATCACGAACAAGCAAGTAGTGAGAGAGCACGAAATAGAAGCCAAGGAAGATATACACAGAAGAGGAAAAAGGAGCTCTCCACCAATCAAAAAATCTGCAGAAAGGTTAAAGGCAATCTCGTTGCTGCAGAAGGAAGACTTAGCTCAAGACTGTGCGATCTCCAGCAACAGAACAATCGAAGGCAACTGACTGGAAGATCAACAGGGAGTCTAGGCTTCTTCATAAGCGTGATCAAGTCCCAGGCTGAACACCTATTCTTCTACACACGCCAATATTCAGTCTTGTCTTTCATCACCTGTTCTTATCATCTTTTCATTTCTGATTACAATTATTGTCAAGCTGTGAGGCAGCAGAGTCAAGCTGTGTGTCAGCAGGTACAAGCTGTGTGTCAGCTGTGTTTTGATTGAGATCAGAGATTCTCATAGTGAAGCCTTGCTTGAGTTAAGCAAGGGGTGGATGTAAGTCTCAGGAAGAGACTGAACCACCTTAAAAATCCTCTCTTGTGGTGTGCTTGTGTGTGTTTGATTTCCTATACGTATGCTTGCATCTTTACTATCCGCATTAGTTCTATAATTCATTAGTTACCAGTAGCTCATCTGGTAGATAGTTAGTAAATTATCAAAAAGGGGGAAAGATCTATTCACCCCCCCCTCTAGATCTATTTAGTCCGTATCCAACAATAAGCATTGCCAGGATAAACGTCTTTTATGATAAACGGTCCTTCCCAATTGGGTTGGAGTTTTGAGCGGGGGCCACCCGGCTTTACGAAAATTCTCTTGATTACCATTTCACCGATCTTAAATTTTCTCTCAATTACTTTCTTTTGGTAAAAACGTGAGAGCCTATTTTGATAAACGCGCGCATGCTCAGCGGCGACCAGACGCTTCTCATCTAGGAGTTCCAGTTGGGCAAGGAGTGAATCACGACGTTCATCAATAGAGAGCTCCTTATCCAATTGTACTCGCAGAGAGGGAATAAGAATCTCATAAGGGACTACTGCCTCCATTCCATAAGTGAGGGCGAAAGGGGTTTGCCCAGTGGGTGTGCGAATGGAAGTGCGATAGGCCCAAAGAGCTTCAACTAGCTTGTCTGGCCAATCCGAAAATTTATTAGCCTCACACGTCTTTTTGACAATTTTGATTAAAGTTTTATTAGTTGCCTCTGCTTGGCCATTGCCCTGCGGATAATAGGGAGAAGAATGATGCAATGCAATGTTATACCTGTTGCAGAGATCCTTGAGCTCTTGAGAGATAAATTGAGGTCCATTGTCGGTGACGATGGTACGTGGGATGCCGAACCTCGTGATGATATTCTTCATGATAAATTTACAGACGGTTGACGCTTTAATCTCCACGTAAGCTTCCGCTTCTGCCCACTTGGTGAAATATTCCGTTGCCGTGAGGATGAACGACTTTTGCTTGGTCAGGAGATTGGAATCACCAAGAGGTCCAATGATATCAAAAGCCCACATGGAAAAAGGCCATGGGGAGGACGTAGGATGGAGTGAAGAAGCAGGAGAATGAATCTTGTCGGCGTGCAATTGGCACTTAACACACCTTCGAACATAGACAGAACAATCCTCTTCTAGAGTTGGCCAATAGAACTCTAGCCTAAGGATTTTCTTAGCTAACATCTGGCTATTCACGTGACCGCCACACACTCCAGAATGCGCCTCTTCCACAACTTTCCAAGATTCATTATCATCGAGGCATCTCAACAAAACACCGGTGAGCCCTCTTCTATAGAGCACACCTCCAACCAAAACATATCATTGAGCCACTCTTCTAATTGCTTTCTTCTCTTCTACAGTGGCTTCTTCGGGATAGGACTGATCATTGCAGTATCTAGTAATCTCATAATACCAAGGCTTCTCTTCGTCAGCCAAATCTTCTTGCCAATCCAAAAGCATGACTTCCTTACCTTTGAGAGCTTCCTTCTGCTTAACCTTCTCAAGCACTTGATCCCTAATGTCAAGGAATGCGCGATCCTCGACAGCTGGAGTATCACGCTGATGAATCAGGGGAACATGAAAATCACGCTCAGGAGGGAAAACTAAAGCCGAGGCCAAAGAGGCGAGAGCGTCAGCCAAGATGTTCTGGCTGCGAGGAACATGGACGAAGATCAATTTGGTGAAGAGTTTGGCATAAGCTGAAGCGAGTTCCTGGTAGGGCTTGAGCTTGGGATTGATAGTGCGGCACTTGACCAACACCTGGCGCAGTATGAGCTGACTATCACCCACAATCCTCAAATGGGTGACACCATATCGATGAGCGGTTTGAAGACCGGCCAAAAGAGCTTCATACTCGGCTATATTGTTGGTGATGGGGAAAGTGAGCCGAGCAGCAAATGGAATGGTGACCCCTTCTGGTGTTAAAAGAACCATGCCGATCCCTCTTCCTTGAGAATTAAGAGCTCCATCAAAATGTAATGTGCACATAGGACCATGGGGTTGATTAATGGACATTAATTCTTCATCTGGGAACTCTGAATTGACAGGATCAAAACGGGGGAGAGGGTGGTGAGCAAGGTGTTCGGCAATGGCGTAGCCTTTGATAGCTTTCTGCTGGATGTAAGTGATATCAAACTAAGAGAGGAAGCTTTGCCAGCGTGCTAATCGATCAGTGAGGATAGATTTTTCAAGGAGGAATTTAATTGGATTCATGCGAGCAATGAGGTGGACCTCATGAGCTAGGAAATAATGTTTTAACTTCTGAACTACCCAAACCAAAGCTGCACAAGTCTTTTCCATGGCTGAGTACCTCTGCTCACAGGGGTTAAGAAGCTTAGACAAGTAGTATGCTGCCCTCTCCTTACTTTCTTCATCCACTTGGGCTAAGACAGCACCTACGGAGTCATCCAAGACTGAAACATAGAGAATAAGTGGCTTACCTAGAATTGGCGGCCTCAGGACAGGAGGATTGGCCAAATAATCCTTCAATCCGTCAAAGGCTGCCTGACACTTGTCATCCCAATTAAACTTAACTCCCGGCTTAGTAAGCTAGTAAAACGGCCTACATCTTTGTGAATGCTGAGAGACGAAGCGGCGAATAAATTGCAACCTCCCGATTAATCCTCGAACTTCCTTCAAATTCTTGGGAGGAGGCATATCTCTGATGGCTCTCGCCTTGTTGGGATCAACTTCAATTCCCCTCTTGCTGACAATAAAACCAAGCAATTTCCCTGAAGAAACGCCAAATACGCACTTCTTTGGGTTCATTTTCAATTGATATTCTCGTGATCTCTGCAAGACCTTAGCTAGAACCCCAAGATGTTCAATCCTTGTCCTTGATTTCACTACCAGGTCATCCACATGCACCTCAATATAAATATGAATCATGTCATGAAAAATCACCATCATAGCCCTCTGGTAGGTGGCTCCAGCATTCTTAAGTCCAAAGGGCATGACCACGTAGCAATATGTACCCCATGGTGTAGTGAATGATGTTTTCTCTTGATCCTCTTCAGACAGACGAATTTGATTGTACCCTGAAAAGCCATCCATAAATGAAAGAGTCTCAAATCCTGCCGTATTATCAATCAGAACATCAATATGAGGGAGGGGGAAGTCATCTTTAGGACACGCCCGGTTGAGGTCCCGGAAGTCTATACAAATCCGAACTTTCCCATCTTTCTTCATAACTGGGACAATGTTAGCCACCCAATTGGGGTAGAGGACAACTCTAACAAATCTAGCCTTATGGAGCTTGTCGACCTCTTCTTTCATCTTCAAAGCCATATTAGGGTGGAAACGCCTCAACCGTTGTTTGACCGGGATAGACCCTGGCTTAAGTGTAAGACGATGTTCAACGAGCGCAGGGTCTAATCCCGGCATATCCTCATAACTCCAAGCAAACGTGTCCTTGTATTCTTGAAGAACTAAAATGAGCGCCTCCTTCTCGGCAGGCGGCAAATTCTGGCTAATGAGGACAATCCTAGGGTCTTCCTCGGTACCCAGATTAATTTCTTTGGTAGGTTCTTCTACGGAGGCTGATGGTTCGTCGAATCTTCTCATGCCACTAGCAAAAGCCTCAGCCTCGTCCTCATATTCTTCATAACTTTCATCCCCCTCTTCAATAGGGTCTTCATCATTCATAATTTCGTAAACGCCCAAACCCTCATAGGAAGCAACAGCATCTTCGTATTCTAACTCTGGCAGGATAATCGGACTTTTCACGAACTCAGGGATTGCTAAACAAGCTTGGCATCTGATAGCCAATTCTAATAAAAATCTGCGAGGAATCTCCTTACCCTTGGATTTCTTATGTGAATCTACCTCATGAATTTTATTAGAAGAAGAAGAAGGAGAGGAGGAGGAGCAACTAGCCTGATTAGAAAGAAAAGAAGGGGGTGAAAAAGTGGATACAAAAGGTGATACAGAAGAAGACCCCTCGCCGGAGGGGGAAAAGAGATCTATCAAGGAATCTTGAAAGAGCGGCCCCTGGGTTGGGATGCACTCGGGAGATAAATAGGAGGTCTCCTCAATAGAGATGGAGGATGGGAAAGTTGAAAAATCAGCATTTTTTTTCATTTTTATCTTTTACTTCATTTTTATTTTCTTTTTCAAGGAGAAAGCAATGTGATGGGAGAATAGTAGGAGGAGTGGAAATCGCAAGATTAGAGAAAGATTTAATCAATGATGGCCCATGGGGGGGCGAGATGGAGATTTTAGCGAATTGCTCGAGGAGCGAAGGGGGAATCAGTGCCTAACCGCAGAATAACTCGCTTGCTGGGCCGGCATGGCCGTGACAGGCGTTGGTGGACGAGAGGGGGGTTTATGCAAGACCGCCTGGTCATTGATAATCTGGTGGCCACTCGCGGCCGGAAGGGGGGGAGAAGAAGAAGAGGGAACTGACTTCCCCTTCAAAGCGGCCTGAATGGCTTGCCGCTGGGAGTCATCCAATTGAGAGAGAGCCTGGATTAAATCTGTAATGTTGATGGATGGGGAAGAGTTCCCCGAAGTATTGGAAGGTAGAGCCTGAGAGGGAGTCTCAACCTCTTGAGAGGTGGTATCAACCACATGAACTTGTGAATAATGAGGGTGAGGAGGGAGATAGTTTCCCTCATTATAGGTGGGGTCTTGGTGATGGTCCTCATGAGATTGACCAAAAACATTTTCATCCACATCATCGTAAGTATACCCATAGTTTGCCATGTTGATGATCGTACCTGAACGGAGTTTCATGCTTAAGAGAGAGAGAGCTTAATGAAGGAATTATCACACAAAGCACTTAATCCAATCAACACAATTAAATCGACCCAACTAAGTTTATCCAAACAATGTTGGAAAGCAACGCAGAATTTTAATGTTTGATGTTTGAGATTAGAGTGGATTATTTGTGAACAGTTCACTCCTTTTGCCAAGCGAGACCTAGTTTGATCCAAGTGTGACCTCCGGGTCAACTAGGTTTTTCTCTCTCCTCACCAACGAATAGGTCCTCTAGAACTCCGATACTTCGAGGGTACAACCAGCCCGACGTCCGTGAGGGAATCCACGGGTGCGGGGACTTATGGAGGTCTTGGAAAAGGGATTTCCGGTCCAAAGAGACGGAATGCTCAATGGAGGGTCGTCCCGATTCCAAGAAGGGTGTGTGGAATCCTAGTATAGAGAGAGGAGGTCTCTCAACCAAAAGCCACCAAGTGCAAAGCAATATGATCAAATCAGAGCAATATAGGCAAGCAATATGACAATCAAGCCAACTATCACAGACAGCAGTAGCAGTAAGCAAGGTTCTGTAAAACGCAGGAAAGAGACGACCTGGGGCAGGTCGCTATCAACCAAAGCAACGACAGGGTCACTGTCGTGAATTACTGCGAGAGGCTATGAGCCAGCAGCGAGAAACAGAAACGCGCCTCTGGTAGAGGCGCTAAATCTGAAAGGGACGCCTCTATGTGAGGGCGTCAAATATGAGGAAGCGCCTTGAGGTGAGGCGTTGTATAATAACAACACGCCCTGGGGCAGGGCGTGAATTCGCAGGCAGAGTGATTAAAGCAGTAAGATGATGGGAAGACGTCTTGACAGCAGACGTAACGCAACAATGAGACGCCCTGGATAACGGCGTTAAAATCAATAACACGCCCTGGAAGGGGACGTTAATTCTCAGACAGTATAATGAGCAAAACCAAAGCAGCAGATATGATAAAAGATGCTCTGGAAAGAGGCGTTAATAAACTAAAACACGCCCTCTTGAAGGGCGTTAAAACAAAAGGCGCCCTCGTGGAAGGCGTTAATTCAGGGAAATATGCAAATGCAAGCTGGCTGATCCGGGAGTGTGCAGTGTGCACAGTGGAGGGTGCCCGAGGGGCACAAAGGGAAGGGTACCGAGGGTACCAAGGGGGAGAGGGCACGCGTGGGTGCCAAAGGGGAAAGGGCACACGAGGGTGCCAAAGGGGAAAGGGCACGCGAGGGTGCCAATGGAGATGGTAATCAAAAAGAAAACAGTGGAAGTCCCACCGTGATCGCCAATTTGTGGATGGGCATAAATCCCCACACAATCACACACAAGAGAGAGAATAATTAGGGTGGAGATAAAAACAACAACAACATGGAGGATAATGATTAATGCATAAATAAGGGGAGTAAAAGCTTGCACGTGGTGCAAAAAAAAATGGAGATGTGATCGCCAGAGGGGTTACCTCAATAATAGTAAAAAGAGATCGCGAATACCTGGTGAAGATTGGAATGCGGGATGATGTGAAGTTCCTTCCTCCTTCTTCAATCGGCCGGCTGATGAGAAGGGTTTTCTTTTTGATTACCTTGCAAAAAAGACCATGAAACAACAACAAAAGATGGGATCAGTCAACGTGCAGTAGTATCAATCCAAATAAGATATATAATGATGATGAAGAGAAATCAACATGCGCACCTTTTTTTTTTTGGTTTTAAAACCCCTAAAGAGGGACTAGGGAAAGAAGGGATATGATGAATCTGATGCAAACAGTGAAAAAGGAAAATAAGAAAAAGACTGACGATGGAGTTGACACGAACGTAAAGAAAGAAAAAAAAGAACAACAGTGATGATCGGTTGATGAAGACGACACCAAATAAATGAAATAGAAAAGAGCCCTGCTGTCCCTGTTGACAGTAGAGGGAACCAAAGATGAAGAGGGGGAAGCAGCAGAGCTTGAGCGTGATAATCTCGGCTTCGGTACCTTAGCCATCATCGTAACCCTTCAAAGGGTCGATCAGGACTCCCTTAAATAAGGTTCAGATCAAAAGATAAACATGGACAGGAGGAGAGTAATGGCAATGTTTATCAAAAGTAAGAGCCCTAATCGAGCAAGAACGTCAAACAAGACAGGACTCTGTGAGGGAAAGATGGAAGAAGGTAGGACACTGGAGGTGAAACACGCCTTCCAACAGGGCGTCAATTCTTGATTTGACGACCTACCCATACGGCGTTTCATGAAACACGACCTAAGACAGGGCGTTTCTTCCTGGATTTAATTTTGGCAATAAAACTTACTTTATTTGAAAATCATGAGAACACGCCTAAGATGGAGGCGTTAACTTAAAACACGCCCTGAGAAAGGACGTTAATTAACAATTAAATTGATTTTTGAATTTTCCTTAAAACCAGATAATACCAGGAATTGACGCCCTGAAGTTTAGTCGTCCTTTCTTTATAAAACGCCCTAGATAAGGTCGCTATTTAAATAACGCCCCTCTTCAGGTCGCGAATCACAAAAAATGCAACAAAATGGAAAATCCAAAGAAAAACTTTATATTATGGGAATATTGACGTTCACTTTAGGGCGCCAACATAGTGACATGAGATTTGATCAACGTAGCGTCATTTTTGGCGTGTCTACAGTCATGTGCATCGTCTCACTCGAAGTCTGTACAGTCTGGCAGCGTCTCATGCATCGTATTAGCAAGTCTGTATAGAGTCTAGCAGCGTCTTATGCATCGTCTCGACCAAGTCTGTACAGCCCGTTGTCGCAAGACTAAGTCTGTACACTCCCTGTGCTTCTTTATGTTTCAAGTCTATACAGAGTTTGCCTTGCCTCACCCTGCATACATATCCAAGTCTATACAGCCAATATCTGCGTTGCCTTGCATTTCATCAAGTCTACACATATAGCATGCACGCATAGTAAAGTCTATACATTGCTGCATTGCAAGAGATCAAGTCTGCACACTACATCGGTTGTTCATGCATTGCACATCATCAAGTCTGTACACTGGCAGCAGCAATGCTCGCACAACACTAAGTCCATACATTGCACAAGTCTGAACATTGGTATCTTTACCTACGTTCAAGTCTGTACATCCATATGTGCATTGTGCATTGATCAAGCCAAAGTCTGTACATCGATATGTTGCTTTATGCCGAAGGAAGTCTACACATTCCACTGTGTCTGGAATTTGACGCCCACCAAAAGTGGCGTCACTTTTGAAACAAACGCCTAGGAAGAAGGCGTCATTTATGTTGTACATACTTTGATGCCATAGCAAGTCTATACACTCGCTATTGTGCATATGCATAGTCTATACATTGTTGAGCTTCACACACATATCTTCTAAGTCTATACATCCATCTGTTGAAGATTGATCATGTCTATACATTGTGTGCATCTAGCTGCTAAGTCTGTACATCCCTTGACTGCATGCCTGAGCATCCCTTGTCGTTGTGCATACTTAGTTAGATGCTAAGTCTATACATTGCTCATGCATCTTTACTTAAAGTCTATACATCCGTTTGCTCCTTTATCATGCATGCATTATAGCAAGTCTGAACATTATTTTCTCATGCACGAAATCAAAGCCTGTGCATGCCTCTGCATTGCATATGTGAAGTCTATACATGCTATAGATTCACATTCACAAAGTGTGTACACGCCACTGCATTGCATACATGAAGTCTGAACATTGCTTCAGCGTTGTCTTCAGCCAAGTCCATACATCGACTGGCAGCCTTCAGCAAAGTCTGAACATTGCATCATTGTGCATGCATTGCTTTCATCAAGTCTGTACACTGCATCACTTGTTCATGCATTGCCTTCACGGAGACTCTACGCATCCCCCACAGTAGCACAGCAGAGTCTATGCTTCCCCCCCACAGCCTGCACAGCATGTCCATACATCGTCTATCATCTTGCAAGCAAAGTCTATACAACATCCCACAGCAGCACTGCAATGTCTACACATCGTGGCAGGCTGCCTGCAATGTGTCTACATTGCATTTGGCAGCTTGCACAGCAAAGTCTATACATCGTCCAGCAGCTGTACGCAAAGTCTGAACATTACGTCTGGTAGCCTGCACGCCAAGTCTGTACAGCCTGTGCTTTGTTGATCGACTGAACTCTTCTTTAATCCTGCAAGTGTCTGGGCACGTGATCCGAGGTTGGCACCTGGCACGTGATCCAAGAAGCTGAGATGCCGCCACGTGGACAGAAGCTTGGGCGGGAATCGTACAAAGCATCAGCCCTATTTGCTGCTGCTATAAAAGGAAGCCTTCTGCCTTAAAGAAGATAGATGAAGAAGCAGAAGGAATAGTGATCGAGTGCTGATAAAAGAGAAAGTGTCTGCACGATCCAGCAAGAAGAAAAAGTGAGCAGCAGAGAGTGAGAGAAGTAGCAGAAGAAAAAAAGACAGAGTGTGAGAGCAGCAAAAGAAAAAGAAAGAGAGATAGAGCTCGTGAGGATTGAAAGAAAAGAGAAAGATAGTGAGAGAGAAAAGGAGAGTAGAGAAGAGAAAGAGAGAGCGTGAGTTAAGAAGAAGAAGAAGAGAAGTAGTAGAAGAAGTTCCTACTGGACCGTGGATCAGATCCAGGCCAGTCAGCTCCGTTGAGAGCCACATTGTGCATTTGAGTTTCCAGCTTTCTGTTTGCTGTGTAATTTTCATTTCTTGTTTTTCCTTTTGTTACTCTGATTACTTTTGTTCTTCCGATACTCAATAGTGAGGTCGGGTTCCTCCTGTGGACTCAGGAGAAGGGATATCTGATCTCCAATTCGCTGGTGACTGTGTGTCATCAGTGGTTCCCTCCTGGTCTGGAGGAAGAGAGGTCTGTGACCTCTGGTTTGCTGGTGATGGGAAGTCACTGGTGGGTTCCCTCCTGGTCTGGAGGAAGAGAGACCTAGTCTCTGGTTCCAAGTGGCTGGGAGTCACTTGGGGTGTCCCTCCGGTCTAGAGGAAGAGGGGAGGTTGTTCCCCTGGTCAAGCTGTTTGGCAGTACCTGTTGCAGACTGAGTCTGCGGTTTCTAGCTTGTGCTAGTGGAAGCCTTACTCTGGTTGGGAGTGAGGGGTGGACGTAGGTCTGTGGGCCGAACCACCAAAAAAATTATCTGTGCAGTGGTTTGATTGCCTTCCTTGCTTCCGCTAGATGATTGCATAGGCGCGCTCCAAGTGTTTCTTCATATGATCAAGTGAATTGGTTTTATTCCGAGACTGTGTCTAGCATCTGAGTTTTAATTTGGGTATTATTGGTAGAGGGATACATTCACCCCCCCTCTGTATCCGGGCCTAGCACCCTATCAATTGGTATCAGAGTGGGTGTCTGCATAGTAGGTCCAGCGACCTGCAGATCCGATCCTGCAGTCTTCGGTGCATTTTTGTTAGATTTGGTTTATCGGTTTGAATCCACTGCTTTGAATTAGTTTTTGAACTGCTTCAATGGCTCATCCACCCGTCTTTAGTGGTTTTGATTTCAACCAGTGGCACAGTACTTTTCGTGCTCATGTTAAATCTGTTGATCCAGACCTGTGGAAAGTGATTTCACATGGTCCACATAGACTACCAAAAGATCAGTCCAAATGGACTAACAAGCATCGATCTATGTGTGCAGAAAATCAAAAAGCACTGGAGTTAATGAAGGCCGCGACTAATCGAGCTCTTCATTCATGTTTCCTTGGTTGCAGATCTGCAAGGATATATTGAAGATGATAAAGAGAGCCGAGAAAGAAAATCAAACGAGCTGCATGATGGCTCGAGGAAGTGGACAAAGCAGCAATCAAGAAGAAGAGAACGGTGATGAGGTAAATCTTTTTGAGAACTATACTTTAGATGATTGGGAGAATGCATATGCTGAATTATTAGAGTCACATGAGAGGTTAAGAAGACAGTATAAAAAAATGAAAAAGGGTACTGGGTTAGAAAGTTCAAGCTCTTCTTGTGAAAAGTGTCTAGAGTTGAAACAATCTCATGATGCGTACTTTTGATATTCAAATGTTGAAAAAATAAATTTCGTTGCTGAAAATTGAGAATCAAGATCATGTAAAAGAAATCTTTGAACTTGAGAAGAAGCTTAGCCTAACTTGTTATGATTCTGTTCAGAGTAAGGATTTGCTGAAAGATTTTGAATGTGTTAAATCTGATTTAAACAAGCTGAAAAGTGAGAATGACTCTCTCAGAAAGTTCTCCAAAGAAAATGAAGAAAAATTAGAGAAACTTAAACGAGAGAATGATTTGCTGATTGAAAAATTTGACGCCATCAAATCTGTAAACATGGAGTTGTAGAAAAACATTGAAAACTTGCAAAGGGAGTATGAAACTCCAAATAATCCAAAAGTATCTCAAGATGACCAGATTCTTCTTGATGAGTTAATTCAAAATGATACTCTGGTTAAAGAAAATGAGAAGTTAAAACAGCTGAACTCCACTATATATGAAAGACTTCTTACTTTGGAGAAAGGGAAAGTCATCTGTACAATCGAAACTGAAGAAGTAGATGAGCTGAGAAAGGAAATTGAAAAATACAAAACAGCTAACAAAGTTTTGAATGAAGTTGTCAATTGCAGTGAACAAGAGATTGTAAGTTATGAAATAAACGTTGCATCTCTCGAAAATGAAATTCAAGATTTGAAGAGTTCTCTGTCTAAGTTTGTGAGTGGGCAAGAAAACCTAGACAAGCTACTAGGTGTAAAAGTCAATGTCAAAAAGGAAGGGTTAGGCTACAATAATGTCAATAAAGGGTTTTCAAAAATAAGCTAATGACATCGTTTATCACTTCATCAAATGTAGCCACCACCTCAAAAGATAAACAGCCCATTGTTCAGAAAATGCAGAAACAAACCGACATTCAAAAACAAAATAAAAATCATAAAACATCAAAAATTCAAAGGAACAATCTACATACTAAAAACTCATCAGATAAATGCCATGTTTTAAAGAAATCAAATGGCTCCTGTCATTATTGTGGTAAGCATGGACACTTTACGAGTAACTGTTTTGTGATGAAACAAGATGACAAAAAGCATGCTAGAAAACCTGTGTCTGGTCAGAAAAAGGGCAATCTGAATGTTAAAGAATTTCATGCTAGAAATCATGCTTTTCAAAATAAGAAAATTCATTGCTTCAATTGTGGCAAGATGGGCCACATTGCAGCTCATTGCTGGCATGTTAAGGGGAAGATATTTCATTCTGAGTTCGTTAATTTCCATGATAACAAAAATGTTTTTGAAAGGAAAAATTTTGGTTTCAAGAGAAAGCTCGTTGGGTGCTTCGAATGTGGGAAGCATGGCCATACAGTCAAGGACTGTTGGCATGCCCAAGGAAGCCATGTTAATGACAAATTCTCTAAATTCTCTGCCAAAAGACCTGCAAAATTTTCATGCTATAACTGTGGTAAGTCAGGTCACAAGTCTGTTAACTGTTGGTTAATTGGAAATAGGAGACATAATGTTCATGTAAACAACAGACAATCTCATGCTCATGCACATAGGCCTTATGTTTCTGTTAATGTGCATCATAATAAAGTTGAAAAATCTGTTGGTACATGTAGATATTGTGGAAAATATGGACATTCTATGGATCTTTGTTCTCTGATGAAATTTGATGATCATCTTGCTAAAAGACTGTTCAGAACACCATCTTGTGGTGTTAGTGGTAAACCAGGACCCAAGGTTTCTTGGGTACCTGTTACATCAAAATGATGTATTTGTTACAAGTATGCCTTGGAAGCTGAATAATAAAGAGGGGTAATAAACCAAGGCATTCAAGAATGAAACTCCCAAGATTACAAAATTCAGGTCAGTTCTGAAAACTTGTCTTAAACTTTGTTATTTGAAATTGTGAACCTTGGATAACAGCATATCTGGTTTGACGTGTTCTTGCATATTTGTCATCTTTTGAACACTATGAGTATTCATGTCTCTCAATGCTCATATGAATTGTCTGTTTAGATATTGAAATGAGAATAAACTTGCAATTTCTGAAAATCTGAACTGCATATGAATGTTGTTTGAAATCTGTCTGTTGCATAGCTCACTGAAAATATGGAGGTTCTTACTATGTGTGAGATGGTCTTTTAGACCAGGTTCTCCGCCTAGTACCATGGGTCATATTGCTTGATAGGGCAGTCAGTATGTGCATGAGTCACAAAGACATATGTTCAATTTCCATGGCAAACATTGCATGTTTTCAGGGGGAGTTAATTGCATGTCTTTGCATGGCAATCAATGTTGAGTCTTTGCATGTCTTTGCATACATGTAGTTAATTGCATTGCATTTCATTACATTGGAAATGCCAAAAAAAAAAGATTGATTAAATGCACATTGTCAGGGGGAGTCAATGCATTACATGCAGGTGGTCAAGTGCATACATTTCTGTCAGAATTCATTGCATGTTAACCTTGAAGTTCCTGAAACATGCCTGACTTCCTGATATCTTACTTGGTCTGCATATCATTTTTTTTCATGGATTCTATTGACAAACCTTGATCATATCTGAAAACACTGAGCTTCAAAAGCACATATTCTTGAAGACCTCTTCCATCAGTCATTCATGAAAATTTCAATGGGACATCTCTCGTTCATAAATCTGAAAACACTAAAACTAGGAATCTTCTATTATACGATTTTATGAATGTCTGAAATAACTCAGCTGGTTTAAGTTTAATGTATTCATTGAAGTTTGACTTTAAATCTCTTAAAAAATATCTGAATCATGTTTAATAAACATCAACCAACTGTTTCATGCTGAGTCTTGTAAAAACTTCTGGAATCTACACTATTGAATTCATGGCTTTATGTGGTTAAGTACATGAAATTTGTATTATTTTGAAGCAAATGAGCGCTCTGAAATGTCTGAAGGGTAAATAATTGTCAGAGCAATGACTTTGGTCACTGAGAAATCATGTCCAAAGGATTGTGTCATGAGGTGCCATAGTTAACTCTGCTTAAGAATTTTTGTTAATCTGGCAGAGCAATGGCATGCATACTGAGAAATACATCTCACACATCAAAGAAATGAGATGAGATATGTCATGAAGTGTAAATGTTAACTCTGTTGATAAAGCATGACTGTTAGTCACACTAAGTGCTTAGGGATATTGGCGTTTGATCAACGTATATCCTCTAGTTACAAAGTGTGCACTGAACTAGAGTGCGCTGGAAATATGTAGTATGAAAATTTGCTGAACAAATCGCAATACTTGAATATTGATGCAAAAGCTAAATTGCTATAATCCTAGACAAATTCACATGACTTCATAATTGCTTGATCTCAATACTAGTGAATGTAATTCCGAAAGAAGTCAATAAATTTGATTGTGAAAGAGAAAGGGAGGTTAATGAAGATATAAATATGAGGGCTTGGTTTACTTTTATTAAACTATGATTTCAGATATAAATACAGAATTTTATTGATAAACTTTGCATACATCATGTTTAAACTATGATGTTCAATAAAGTTCATTCATAAGCTCTTATAATGGAAGACTTTGAAAAATTCTGTTATTGATTTATGAGATTGGTATCTCCTTGAAAATATGGCTAAATTTCTTGTGTTTGGAGCTTATTTGAAAATATGTTATTTGAAACTCTTCTGCTCACTGTCCTTGATTCATTGACCTGAACTTATCCTTGAATGCCACTGTTGTCTCCCTCTCATCCATATCATAAGACTCCATTTATTTAGGGGGAGCTTCCTTGTCATATTGAATCATGTTCATATCAATTGTGATCCTGTATTCATATTTTTAGGGGGACGTATTACATTTCTTGGTACATCTGCATCTCTGCATTCATATCTCTTCATGGGTAGAAATTGGCTGAGTCATAAATTTGCTTTAACTTCCATCTCAAACTATTTTTTTGATGAAGTCAAAGGGGGAGAATAGTTTGAGTCATCAGAATGACTCACAGTGTAGTGTTGCCATCATCAAAAAGGGGGAGATTGTTGTGCCCCTGTGGTTTTGATGATTGGTTTTGATGTGAGTTAAACACTGTGAGTCATCTTATCAGATCATAATGCAGTCTATCATATGTTCAGTCATCTTGATGTTATTCAGTCATTTTATCAGATCATAAAGCATTGCATTTAATGTTCAGTCAAACTATCTGCTGCATAAAGCATTCATATACATATATATATGTTGCATTTCTCTGCTTGTGGAAGTCTACTTGTGGAAGTCTGCACATTGCACAGCATGCAGCAACTCCAAGTCTACACACTGCATTGCATGCGAGACTTCAACTCTATACATCGCACAGCTTGCAAGACTTCAAAGTCTGTACACTGCACAGCATGCAAGCCAAAGTCTGTACATCGATATGTTGCTTTGTGCCGAAGGAAGTCTACACATTCCACTGTGTCTGGAATTTGACGCCCACCAAAAGTGGCGTCACTTTTGAAACAAACGCCTAGGAAGAAGGCGTCATTTACGTTATGCATACTTTGATGCCGTAGAAAGTCTATACACTCGCTATTGTGCATATGAATAGTCTATACATTGTTGAGCTTCACACACATACATTCTAAGTCTATACATCCATCTGTTGAAGATTGATCATGTCTATACATTGTGTGCATCTAGCTGCTAAGTCTGTACATCCCTTGACTGCATGCCTGAGCATCCCTTGTCATTGTGCATACTTAGTTAGATGCTAAGTCTATACATTGCTCATGTATCTTTACTTAAAGTCTATACATCCGTTTGCTCCTTTATCATGCATGCATTATAGCTAGTCTGAACATTGTTTTCTCATGCACGAAATCAAAGCCTGTACATGCCTATGCATTGCATATGTGAAGTCTATACATGCTATAGCTTCACATTCACAAAGTTTGTACACGCCACTGCATTGCATACATGAAGTCTGAACATTGCTTCAGCGTTGCCTTCAGCCAAGTCCATACATCGACTGGCAGCCTTCAGCAAAGTCTGAACATTACATCATTGTGCATGCATTGCTTTCATCAAGTCTGTACACTGCATCACTTGTTCATGCATTGCCTTCACGCAGAGTCTACGCATCCCCCACAGCAGCACAGCAGAGTCTACGCTTTCCCCCCACAGCCTGCACAGCATGTCCATACAGCGTCTAGCATCTTGCAAGCAAAGTCTATACAACGTCCCACAGCAGCACTGCAATGTCTACACATCGTGGCAGCCTGCATGCAATGTCTCTACATTGCATTTGGCAGCTTGCACAGCAAAGTCTATACAGCGTCGAGCAGCTATACGCAAAGTCTGAACATTGCGTCTGGTAGCCTGAACGCCAAGTCTGTACAGCCTGTGCTTTGTTGATCGACTGAACTCTTCTTTAATCCTGCAGGTGTCTGGGCACGTGATCCGAGGTTGGCACCTGGCACGTGATCCAAGAAGCTGAGATGCCGCCACGTGGACTGAATCTTGGGTTGGAATCGTGCAGAGCATCAGCCCTATTTGCTACTGCTATAAAAGGAAGCCTTCTTCCTTGAAGAAGACAAATGAAGTAGCAAAAGGAATAGGGATCGAGTGCTGATAAAAGAGAAAGTGTCTGCACGATCCAGCAAGAAGAAAAAGTGAGCAGCAAAGAGTGAGAGAAGTAGCAGAAGAAAAAGACAGAGTGTGAGAGCAGCAAAAGAAAAAGAAAGAGAGATAGAGCTCGTGAGGATTGAAAGAAAAGGGAAAGACAGTGAGAGAGAAAAGGAGAGCAGAGAAGAGAAAGAGAGTGTGAGTTGAGAAGAAGAAGAAGAGAAGTAGCAGAAGAAGTTCCTACTGGACCGTGGATCAGATCCAGGCCAGTCAGCTCCGTTGAGAGCCACATTGTGCATTTGAGTTTCCAGCTTTCTGTTTGCTGTGTTATTTTCATTTCTTATTTTTCCTTTTGTTACTCTGATTACTTTTGTTCTTCCGATACTCAGTAGTGATGTCGGGTTCCTCCTGTGGACTCAGGAGAAGGGAGATCTGATCTCCAGTTCGCTGGTGACTGTGTGTCATCAGTGGTTCCCTCCTGGTCTGGAGGAAGAGAGGTCTGTGACCTCTGGTTTGCTGGTGACGGGGAGTCACTGATGGGTTCCCTCCTGGTCTGGAGGAAGAGAGACCTAGTCTCTGGTTCCAAGTGGCTGGGAGTCACTTGGGGTGTCCCTCCGGTCTGGAGGAAGAGGGGAGGTTGTTCCCCTGGTCAAGCTGTTTGGCAGCACCTGTTGCAGAAACATCTAATATGCACGGCAATGAGATGAACACAATCCTCGTGCCTATGCATGCTTCTAGCACCAGTCAGATATGAAATTCAAACCATAGTGGACAAGTGGGTTTTTAGGTGGTTCGGTCTGCAGACCTACATCCACCCCACACTCAAACCAGAGTGTGGATTCCGCTGACTCACAGCTTGAACAGCTGGGCATCACAACTTGCCATACAACCCGCTGAGCCTCACAGCTTGCTGTCCGAGGTATCCACCTCGCCCCGCTGAGCCTCACAGCTTGCTGTCCAGAGGAATCCTCTGCAAAATCGCTGACTAATAGCTTGATAAAAGGTTCAAAAGAAAATAAGAAAGGAAATCACAGCGACACAAAGCTGTAAACAATGAAAGCACAAATGTGGCTCCAATAGAGCTGACTGGAGTGGATCTGATCCAACTTCCAGTAGGAACGATCTTCAGGTAAGCTTATCTTCGTCTCTCTATCTGTCTTTCTCTTTCTTCTTCTCAACACACGCTCTCTCTCTCTCTTCCTTTTTCTTATTCTTCTCTGCTCTCGATCTCTCACTCTCTTTTTCTTTCTCTTCTTCTTCTTCTGGATCGTGCAGGCTATCTTCTCTCTGCTTCTGCCCCTTCTATCACGATCAGTCTTCTTCTGAGGAAGAAGGCTTCCTTTTATAGCAGCAGCAGCTAGGGCGTGTGCTCTCCACATTTCCCGCCCAAAGGCCTTAGTCCACGTGGCAGCTTCTCAGCCTGTTGCTGTACACGTGTCACGATCCTGGGCACCTCGTCCATCCTTGGATCACGTGCCTTCATTGAGCTTCTCGAAGAGTACCTGTTAGACAGACAGAAACTTATCAGTTTAATGTCGACACCTTGTACAGACTTTATAGTATGTAATGTGTAGACTTTGCAATGCGACATCAATGTATAGACTCTGCATTGTATAGACTTCATATATGCAGTGCTATGGCATATGCAGACTTCGTGGATGCAAAGCTAAGGTGTGTACAGACTTAGTGAATGCAACACTGAGGCATGTACAGACTTCACTTATGCAAGCGAAGCAGTGCATGGCTGTACAGATTTTGTGTAATGTATGGACTTAGTGTGTGCGAGCATGCTAACATGCAATGTGTGGACATTAAATCAAAAGGATGCACAGGCTGTACAGACATTCTGTGCTTAACACTTAAGCCTGAATGCATGATGTGTAGACGTTGTATAGACTTGCTGAAGTGTGCACAAGGTGAATTATGCACAACAGAACTGAATGCACTAACATGCCGTCGACCATTGTACAGACCTCATGTTCACTATGCAGACGTTGTATAGACTTGCTAACAATGAGTGTGCAGACTCTGCTTTGAGCAATGCACAATGTATAGACTTAGTCATGCATGCAGCAAAGATAATGTACAGACTATGTCATGCTCACAGTTAATGCATGTACAGACTTGTATGAGGAATAGGCTGTACAGACTTAGACGAATGAACCACAAGCTGCAATGTGTAGACTTGATATGAATGCATGGACTATGCCCTTGAAGAGTGTATAGACTTGCTCATGGACTATGCACAACAAATGTATAGACTTGCAATGCGTGCAGGGCATGCGATGCAATGTACAGACTTTGCCACGCCTACACCAAGACGATGTACAGACTTAATGGGCATGAAGGCAACCGCTGTACAGACTTGCTAGTGCTGCAAGTGGACAATGTATAGACTTCAGCTCGTGCAAGCAAAGCCAATGTATAGACTTGGCATTTGTGCAAGCAGAACGATGTACAAACTTGTGTTGTGAACACAGGCTGTATAGACTTTGAATGATGCATGCACAAGACACTGATGTATGGACTTAGTCTATGCAGTGCTATATAGACTTCGTGTGTGTGCTACAGAACAATGTCTAGACTTTGAAAGCTTGAACACGAACATGCTGCAATGTATAGACTTTGATTGAGACGATGCATGAGATGATGCGATGTACAGACTTGCCTGGCCGATGCATAGACTTTGAGGTAAGATGCTAGACGCTGTACAGACTTTACTTGCATGTGCAGACTTGGCGATGTATAGACTTGCACAGTTCTAGCCAAGGGATGTATAGACTTTATGTGATAGCCCAATGTACAGACTTGGTGTTCTGAACGTAGGTAAAGATAAGGAGTGTATAGACTTGACATATGCACTGGCTGTACAGACTTAGCCATGAGCTGAACAATCGGATGTATAGACTTTGCTCAGTTCAGCTGGTGGATGTACAGACTAGAGATGAATGCATGAATAGGACGATGTAAAGACTTTAAGTCCAATGCAAAAGGCTGTACAGACTTTGAGACTTAATGCATGGTGGCGAATGTACAGACTTGCCAATGTATAGACTTGAGAGCTCTGACTATGCTCATGCAATGTATAGACTTAGAGTGAAGGTGCATGCAATGTATAGATGCGCGCTTCATCATTTAAAGTCTATACAGCCCATGCTCAGGCTAAGTCTGTACAGAGTCCTGTTGCATCGCATGAACATTTCATCAAGTCTATACATTTGCTACATGCCTGCACATCAGTCAAGTCTATACATTGATCTGTGCATCACTATACTCAAGACACTAAGTCTGTACAGAGCTCGCAAAGTCTGTACATTCATTAGCGTCTTGTGCATGCATCGTTTCGCAAGTCTGTACATCGCTCACTTGCATGTTCATCAAGTCTACACATTGCATTATCTCTCAAAGTCTGTACAGAGTGCATTGTTCATCTTTGTTCAAAGTCTATACATCGTGTTTCACTGGTTCATCTTTGTTCAAAGTCTATACATCGTGTTTCACTCACGTTCATCTTTGTTCAAAGTCTGTACATCGTGTGTTGCTGATAGTCTGTACAATGTCTCACATAGGCAAAGTCTATACATTCCTTAGCTTTACCTACGTTCAGAACACAAGTCTATACACTGTCCTGTAGCACACACATGAAGTCTGTACAGCCCAAGTCTGTACATCCTTTTGTCTACCCTGCACATACAAGTCTATACACTGTCCTGTAGCTTGCACGAAGTCAAGTCTGTACATTGGCCAAGTCTACACATCACCTCCTTGCTTCAAGTATGCACTTTGGCCAAGTCTGTACATCGCCACTTGTTCATGCATATGTGCAAGTCTATACATTGTCTGGTCATTCACACTTGAAGTCTATACATTGTCTTTGCATAAGGCCACAGACAGTCTGTACATGCCATAGTCTTGCATACTTAAAGTCTATACAGCCTTTGCATTGCACGCTAAGTCCATACAGCCTTTGCATTGCACTAAGTCTATACATTGCACTGTAGCATGCATTTCTTCAAGTCTGTACATCGTTGGCTAATGCATGCATCGTCTCTCAAGTCTGTACAGCCGTCCGTCTCACTTAGCGTCTCATTTGGACATGAAGTTTGTACATCCACCGTCTCAGTTAAGCCATGAAGTCTGTACATCCGTTAGCTAGCATGTTTGCACGAAGTCTGCACATTGTGTGCTCCATGCTCACCAAGTCCATTCATTGTCATCAACCCAAATTACACCATGTTATGACTTGCATTACAGTATTAAATATTATGACTCGGTGAAATATTAAATGCCACTGTGGGTTTCATTTAGACATAGTCCCTTGTACTGTTGGAACGGTGCGATCGATACAGAGGGGGGGTGAATGTATCCCCTTTAAAAATATTGCCCAAATTAAAACACTAAGCCTGAAGCTAGAAACAGTTGTGGAATAAAAAATTTAACTCATCAAGAAGAAATTCAAATAGACATTTGATCAATCAATTGAACTGCTAATAATACTGGTGGAACCTGATCAAGTATAATGCCGAAGACAGAACAATGCAAATTAGCAAAACATATAATGCTCAAGGTCACTATAGATAGAAACAAGAATGCTCAGATAACCTGTGAAGTAGATAGAAGACAAGAGGCAAACGCACAAGGCAAACCACGGCACAGTAGATTTTTAGGTGGTTCGGTCCACAGACCTACGTCCACCCCTCACTCCAAACCGGAGTGAGGCTTCCACTAGCACAAGCTAGAACCGTAGACTCAGTCTGCAACAAGTGCTGCCTAACAGCTTGACCAGGGGAACAACCTCCCCTCTTCCTCCAACCCGGAGGGCAACCCTAGTGACACCCAGTCACTAGAAACCAGAGACTAGCATCTCTCTTCCTCCACCCAGGAGGGAACCCACAAGCGACACTCAGCCGCTTGCAAACCAGAGGTCACGGACCTTTCTTCCTCCACACCAGAGGGAAAACACAAGTGACTCCCAGCCACTTGCAACCAGACACGAAGTCTCTCTTCCTCCAGACCAGGAGGGAACACCTGGACTTGCAACCCACAAGACCAGAACCGGAGATGAATCTCCCTTCCTCAGAAACCCAGAGGGAACCCCGATCTCAAACCAGAGAATCGGAAAGAAACATAAGCCAAGTGTAAAAGAAAAGAAAACAAGAAAGGAAAAATACAGCAGACAGAAAGCTGAAAATGAAATCCACAAAGTAGCTCTCGCAGGAGCGATCTGGTATGGATTTGATCCAATGCTAGAAAGACAAATCTTCAATGGAGGCTTCTTTCTTCTTCTCCACGAACTCTCTCTCTTTCTCTTTTTCTTCTTCTGCTTTCACACTCTACCTCTCTTTTTCTTCTATGCTCTTCTCTTCTCTCTTCACTGTCTTTCTTTTTCTCTCAGCTCTTCTTCTTCTTCTTCTTCACTCTCGATCGTGCAGGCTCTCAGTGGCTCTCTTCTCCTTCAGTCGCGATCAGTCTTCTTCTGATGGAGGAGTCTTCCATTTATAGTGGCAGCGCTAGGGCGTGTGACTTCCACGAATTCCTGCCCTAATATCTTGGCCGCGTGGCAGCATTTCAGCCTACAAAATGACACGTGTCACGATCCTCAACCATCTCCTATTCTTGGATCACGTGTATTCATTAATCTCTTCGAGCAGCAGCCCTGTAAGAACAAAATCATCAGATCAGTTTGATAAATGAGCATACCCTGTACAGACTTGATGACCAAATGCAATGTATGGACTTGTGTGTGCAGGGCAGACATTGTATAGACTTGCAATGCGTAATGCAGAATGCACTTAAACAAAGTATGCACAATGAGAATGTATAGACTTTGATTTATGCATGCATAAACTAGTATGAAGAATAGGCTATACAGACTTCAGATGTAGCACATAGGTAAGTATGTACAATGTGAGAGTGTGTAGACTTGAATGCCTTCATGCGACCTCAATGAACAGACTTGAGGGATGCATGAGCATAACAGAAAGGCATGTGCAGACTTCTGTGTGCGAGCAGTGTGTAGACTTAGTGTATGCGTGCATGCAGAACGATGTACAGACTTTGCTGTGCCTGCAGCAGACGACACCAGTGTACAGACTTTGTACATGAGTGATGCAGCGATGAATAGACTTTGTGTGATGCCAAGCTAAAGCATGAATGCGACAGCAATGTATAGACTTGTGCATAGAGACGCTGCATGAGACGATACATTGTATAGACTTAACAATGCAATGTTCACACTCACTTAGACACTCAGTGAGACGCTGGACAATGTACAGACTTTAAGAGATGATGCACTGTTGAAGGCGATGTACATACTTGGCCAATGTACAGAGTTAACAAATGATGCATGAATAGTGCGAGACAATGCATAGACTTGATGAATGCCTTGCCAGCATGCGGATGTATAGACTTGTGTTGACACAGACGGTACAGACTTTAGACATGATGTAGTTTCAAAGTAACCGATGTATAGACTTGGAAAGCTTGAATGCGAACATGCTGCAGTGTATAGACTTGGCAAGTGATACACTGTTCAAATGGGATGTGCAGACTTCACGTGATGTGTAGACTTAGTGCTCTAAATCGTAGGTAAAGGTGACAATGTATAGACTTTGGAAGATGCAGACTGGGCAAACTCTGTACAGACTTTGCGTGCCTGAAACAGTGGCAATGTACAGACTTGCCACGAATGCAATGTATAGACTTCAATGTAAAGGCTTTGGCTGTATAGACTTTGAAACTTGAATGCATGCTGGCGAGTGTACAGACTTTGAGTGAGACGGATGGATGTACAGACTTGGGCTGTACAGACTTCGAAGGCTTGCATGCTGTGCGATGTACAGACTTAGTGTTGCAAACACAGGCTGTACAGACTTTGAATGTGCATGCATGAGAGAGCAGTGTACAGACTTGCTGTGAAAAATAATGCCCAAATGCAGTGTATGGACTTAGCGTGAATGCAACAGCAAAGTATAGACTTTGGAATGCACAACCATGACCAATGTATAGACTTCAATGCAAAGGCAGGAGTTAAACAGACAATGTATAGACATGCACATAGAGACTAAGAGAGATGATGTATAGACTTGACAATGCATGGACTATGCATATAGACGCTAAGAGAGACGATGTATAGACTTGACAATGCATGATCAAGCAACCTGACGATGTATAGACTCTGAATGAGTGACATGCGAGAGACAATGTGCAGACTTGTTTTGAACCATGCACAATGTATAGACTTTATGTCCGTGCAATGTATAAACTTGATGAACGATGCAACAGGCAATGCTGACTGATGTATAGACTGGCTAAATGATGCACACACTTGCACAATGAATAGACTTAGAAGGGATGCACGAGCAGGTGACAATGTATATACTTGCTGTCAACAAGCGTATGGACTAAGCATGCATACAACAACGATGTATAGACTTGGGTGTGTGTGTGCTGCACAGACTTTTATGCATGCACAGAACAATTTATGCATATCAGCTAAAACATCATCAAGGCATAAGGCATACAGATCTGAGAGTAGACAGAGCATTACCTGATCTGAGCATTAACCTTACCTGTCATGATTTGATTTTGACTTGGGTTAACTTCACGACCTGTGAGTCATCCTTAAACCTGTTCTGACAGTTTCTCATAATACAACAGGATTATATCATCAAGGATGTAAACATAATGAGGCATAATATTTGTCATCATCAAAACTCTAGAATCACAGGGGACACAACAATCTTCCCCTTTTTGATGATGACAATATTATGAGTCATTGCAATAGAATCATCATGATGATTATGAAATACCGTATGACAGTTCATGAACATGCACCACAGAATAGCTCAGTCAGGAATGAGCATGTAAAACACCATGTGATGCAAGTGTTTATTGATGCAAATGATGACTCACAAAGACTCACAAAAGTTCTCCCCCTTTGACAACATCAAAAAGAATGGAATGATCATTGACTGTTGAAGGAGATGATATAGGAGCTATTATGCAATGGTGAGTTACTGTCATCTAAAACTCCCCCTGACAAGATACTCTCCTGAAAGACATGAATGATCATTGAACCACAGGGACATGCAAGATTTCTCCCCCTGAGATGGACAGTGATTGGAATGAAGCTCAGGACATAAAGAAGTCAACAGTAAGCATTCAGAATAAATGAGAAAGGTTTTCAATGGGATATCAATTTCATAAATCTGATTAAACATGTATTTCAGACTCTTCTATTATAGAGATTTATGAATGATCTTCATTGACAAGTCAGATCAGAATATGATGTATGCAAGGCTTGTTCATTAGCATTCTGTACTCATATCTGAAATCAGTTTTAATAAAAGTGAACCTTGCTTTCAAATTGAACGTCTTGTTTAATCTTCTTCTTTCTTACTCACTCAATTTCAAAGATTCCTTTAAGAGATGCAATCAATAGTATTGAAGTTAAACACATAAGAAAACATTTGTTTCTGACAAGTGGTTCCAATAGAATATTTCTTTTGCACACATTTTCAAATGATACACTAGATCAGCAATAATATTCATAACATTCTTCATGAGCACTTGAGTTTAGTACACCCTTGTAACTAGAGGATACACGTTATTTAGACGCCAGTATCCCTAAGCACTTGGAAGGACTAACTGTCATGCTTCATAAGAACAGAGATTGCATTTACACTTCATGACACACTACAAATCATTTCTTTGATGAGTGAGATGTATTTCTCAGTGTGCATGCCATTGCTCTGCCAGATTATCAAACATTCTTAAGCAGAGTTAACTATGGCACCTCATGACACAATCCTTTGGACATGGTTTCTCAGTGACCAAAGTCATTGCTCTGACAAGATTTACCCTTAGACATGTTCCGGATTCTCAGATGTTTAAAAAAACAATACTCATTTCATACATATCAGTCAGGGAATATCATGATTTCAGAATTTTCAGAATTCAGAAGAGTTTAAAAGACACAACATGAAAATGTTGGTTAAAGTTTATTAAGACTAACTCATATATTTTCAAGATATGTTCATAAACAAACACAAGACATACATGAAACTTCAACCGGCTGAAGGTACCAGACATTCATAGTCCTATATAATAGAAGATTCCTCTTTAAGTTGTTTTCAGATTTATGATCAGGATATGCATAGAGAAGTCTTTCTGAATTTTCAGGGAAGGCCGAATCATTTCAAGGAACAGCCAATTCAACAGATACCAATAGAAGGAATGAGTGAAAATGGCTGATAACAGTTGAAGCAGGAAGCTGAAATGTGTTGCAATGCATGGGTCGATGCGATTTCAAGAGTATGAATAATGCTCCCCCTAAATGTATGCATGAGCTAGCACTCAAGGTGTCGACACTTCTAACCAGTAAATACAAGTGCAGTGAGATGACAACATGTAATATATGCAATTGCAAATGCATGTGCATGTCAAATGTGTAGGTGAACATTTTTAAGCATGAGACATCGTCCAAGCAACAGATTCATTCAATTCAGCTTTTCCATTTTTTGATGTGTAATTCATTTTCAGTCGAACTGTTGCGCAGATAACACATCATATTGAGAGATTTCAATGCCAAGTGTAGATGCAGTTGAGAAGCTATATGCATGAAATTTTGATTAACAAATCAAACATGATATGCAGCTATCTAAACAACGTTATCAAACACTTAAATGTCTACCAGCAGAGGTGGGGTTTTACCAAACTTTGGATGCCTTGGTTTATTTGACCCCCTTTTATTCCTCATCCCCAAGGCATACCTGCAAAGCACAAATCTCATTTTGTGTTTCTAGGTACCCAAGACTTCTTGGGTCCTACATTGTTAGTAACACCTCTGATTGGTGCTTTCCTCAACCTTTGGGCCTGTTTATCATCATTCATCATTAAAGCACAATGATTCATGGAGTGCCCAAATATTCCACAGTAGTAGCATGAAGAAACAGATTTTAGGTTCTTTTTATGCACATCATTATGAACATGAATTTTATGTGCATTGGCATGGAAATTTCTGTTACTTGCATGAAATTTTGGTTTACCATTACCTGCCCACCAGCATTCCGAAGCTCGGTGGCCAAATTTTCCACATTCAAAGCATGCAAGAATCTTTTCTTTAAAAATAGATTTATTCCTACCAAAATCTTTTCTATTTGCAGGGAATTTAGCATGTTTGAAATTCACATTCCTACCCTGGTTATGCCAACAGTCCTTGACTGTATGGCCATGTTTTCCACAATAAGAGCAGATAGAGAAGGTTTTTCTTTGAGAACCTAACCAGCATTGTGCAGCAACATGTCCTATTTTTCCACAATTATAACACTGAATTTTCTTTTCCCTAAAGACATGCTTTCTACCCTGATTGTTTTGTACAGCAGCTAGGTCATCCTTTTCCATCAAATTACACTCATGCATCAGATGTCCAAACTTGTGACAGTAATGACAAATCATTTTCTTTTTAGATGCATGTGAGTGTGTGGGTGAAACATGCAAAGTGGGGACAGGAACATGTTGGTTCTTTTCTTTTTGTTTTTCTGTTGTTTTCTTTTGAGCAGATAACTGAGAACCAGGAAGATTCTGAGGGCTGTGAGAAGTTGAGCTGGAAACAAAGGAAGTTTGAACTTTATTTTTAAAACTCTTTTTGTTTGAAGGGTTATAGCCCAACCCTTCCATCTGAAAATTAACCTTTGTTCCTAGAATCTTGTCTAGATTATCTTTTCCGTCCACAAATTTTGACAAAGAATTATTCAAATCCTCAATTTCATTTTTCAGAGAAACGATGTGTATTTCATAACTAGCAATCTCTTGTTCATTGCAATTTACACATTCGCTTAGCACCTTGTTTGTAATTTTATATTCCTCAACTTCTTGTTCTAGATTTCTCAATTTTTCAGATTCTTCAATGTAAACAGATTTTTCTTTTTCTAAGACAAGAAGTTTCTCTGATATAGCAGTGTTCAACTGCTTCAATCCTTCAACCTCTTTAGTTAATTTGTCATTTTTTGATTTCAAATTTTCAGTTTCTTCAACAGGGCCTTTATCAATTTTCATTGAGCTCATTTTATCATTCGGCTCTTCCTCTATCTGTTCAAGATCCAGAGTCTTGTTTAACAGATCTCTGTTTTCTTCCTTTAGAGAAACAATTAACTCCTTTTGCCATTCTAAATTTGAGTGAAGATTTTCATTTATTTCCTTAAGAAGTGGACAATCATTGCAAGCAGATAGACTAGAAGATATTGTTTGAGCCTGGAGTTTTTCACATTGTTTCCTAAGGCATTCATTTTCAGATTTTAGAACATCCAATTCAGAGCTAACACATTTAAATTCTTTCAATTCATTTTGCTGTTTTTCAAGATATTTCTGTAATTCCATATTTACAGATTTTATGGCATTAAAATTTTCAGCAAACAAATTCTTCTCTTGCTCAAGTTTCCCAAATTTTTCTTCATTTTCTTTAACAGATTTTCTAAGAGAGTTATTTTCAGATTTTAGCCTACTTAGTTCAGAGCAAGCACATTCAAGTTCCTTCATCAATTTTTCATTCTGGTTTTTATGCATATGGATATCAGACAAACAAACATCATGAGATTGCTTCATATTTGAACAATTTTCACATGGAGAACTTGAACTACCCCGATCACTTTTCTTTTTCAAGTTCTTGTATTATTTTCTTAAATGTTCATGAGATTCAAGCAACTCAGCATATGCATTCTCCCAATCATCTAAAGAGAAGTTCTCGAAGAGGTTTACCTCATCATCATCCTCTTCTTCATTTTGGCTGCTGCCTTGATCGCTGCCACTTTGATTACTTCTGTTAGCCATCATGCAGCTGTCCTCATTAAACCTGTGAGCTAGCTTCAGCTTATCCAGGATGTCTTTAGCAGACCTACAGTCATGGAAGCAAGAGTGTAAGGCCCTGTCAGTAGCTGCTTTCATTAGATTCAGGGCTCTTTGATTCTCTTCATGCCTTGATCTGTGACTGTCTGTCCATTTGGACTCTTTCTTTGGTAATCTGTGAGGACCGTGTGAAATTAACTTCCACAGATCAGGATTAACTGCATCAACATATTTACACAGACTGACAAATCACATATTAATATTAGAGCTGTTGAAAACCGGTGGATCACCCATGGAAATAGATCAGATTAATGCAATAGGAATAATGATGCACCAAGAGCGAGATAGCACCAAGACAGCAGGATCGGATCTGTAGGTCGCTGGACCTTCTATGCAGACACCCGCTCTGATACCAATTGTTGGGACGGTGCGATCGATACAGAGGGGGGGGTGAATGTATCCCCTTCAAAAATATTGCCCAA
The DNA here is from genome assembly GCA_022559845.1 of Amorphophallus konjac. Lineage (NCBI taxonomy): Eukaryota > Viridiplantae > Streptophyta > Magnoliopsida > Alismatales > Araceae > Amorphophallus > Amorphophallus konjac. Next base: position 424,534,548 of record CM040121.1, on the reverse strand, counting down.
ATTAAAACACTAAGCCTGAAGCTAGACACAGTTGTGGAATAAAAAATTTAACTCATCAAGAAGAAATTCAAACAGACATTTGATCAATCAATTGAACTGCTAATAATACTGGTGGAACCTGATCAAGTATAATGCTGAAGACAGAATAATGCAAATTAGCAAAACATATAATGCTCAAGGTCACTACAGATAGAAACAAGAATGCTCAGAAAACCTGTGAAGTAGATAGAAGACAAGGGGCAAACGCACAAGGCAAACCACGGCACAATAGATTTTTAGGTGGTTCGGTCCACAGACCTACGTCCACCCCTCACTCCAAACCGGAGTGAGGCTTCCACTAGCACAAGCTAGAACCACAGACTCAGTCTGCAACAAGTGCTGCCTAACAGCTTGACCAGGGGAACAACCTCCCCTCTTCCTCCAACCCGGAGGGCAACCCTAGTGACACCCAGTCACTAGAAACCAGAGACTAGCGTCTCTCTTCCTCCACCCAGGAGGGAACCCACAAGCGACACTCAGCCGCTTGCAAACCAGAGGTCACGAACCTCTCTTCCTCCACACCAGAGGGAAAACACAAGTGACTCCCAGCCACTTGCAACCAGACACGAAGTCTCTCTTCCTCCAGACCAGGAGGGAACACCTGGACTTGCAACCCACAAGACCAGAACCGGAGACGAATCTCCCTTCCTCTGAAACCCAGAGGGAACCCCGATCTCAAACCAGAGAATCGGAAAGAAACACAAGCCAAGTGTAAAAGAAAAGAAAATAAGAAAGGAAAAATACAGCAGACAGAAAGCTGAAAATGAAATCCACAAAGTAGCTCTCGCAGGAGCGATCTGGTATAGATTTGATCCAATGCCAGACAGACAAATCTTCAATGGAGGCTTCTTTCTTCTTCTCCACGAACTCTCTCTCTCTCTCTCTCTTTTTCTTCTTCTACTTTCACACTCTACCTCTCTTTTTCTTCTCTGCTCTTCTCATCTCTCTTCACTGTCTTTCTTTTTCTCTCAGTTCTTCTTCTTCTTCTTCTTCACTCTCGATCGTGCAGGCTCTCAGTGGCTCTCTTCTCCTTCAGTCACGATCAGTCTTCTTCTGATGGAGGAGTCTTCCATTTATAATGGTAGCAGCTAGGGCATGTGACTTCCACGAATTCCTGCCCTAATACCTTGGTCGCGTGGCAGCATTTCAGCCTGCAGAATGACACGTGTCACGATCCTCAGCCATCTCCTATTCTTGGATCACGTGTATTCATTAATCTCTTCGAGCAGTAGCCCTGTAAGAACAAAATCATCAGATCAGTTTGATAAATGAGCATACCCTGTACAGACTTGATGACCAAATGCAATGTATGGACTTGTGTGTGCAGGGCAGACATTGTATAGACTTGCAATGCGTAATGCAGAATGCACTTAAACAAAGCATGCACAATGAGGATGTATGGACTTTGATTTATGCATGCACAAACTTGTATGAAGAACAGGCTGTACAGACTTCAGATGCATCATATAGGCAAGTATGTACAATGTGAGAGTGTGTAGACTTGAATGCCTTCATTCGACCTCAATGAACAGACTTGAGGGATGCATGAGCATAACAGAAAGGAATGTGCAGACTTTTGTGTGCGAGCAGTGTGTAGACTTAGTGTATGCATGCATGCAGAATGATCTACAGACTTTGCTGTGCCTGCAGCAGACGACACCAATGTACAGACTTTGTACGTGAGTGATGCATCGATGAATAGACTTTGTGTGATGCCAAGCTAAAGCATGAATGCGACAGCAATGTATAGACTTGTGCATAGAGACGCTGCATGAGACGATGCATGAGACGATACATTGTATAGACATAACAATGCAATGTTCACACTCACTTAGACACCGAGTGAGACGCTGGACAATGTACAGACTTTAAGAGACGATGCACTGTTGAAGGTGATGTACATACTTGGCCAATGTACAGAGTTAACAAATGATGCATGAACAGTGCGAGACAATGTATAGACTTGATGAATGCCTTGCCAGCATGCGGATGTATAGACTTGTGTTGACACAGACTGTACAGACTTTAGACATGATGCAGTTTCAAAGCAACAGATGTATAGACTTGGAAAGCTTGAATGCGAACAGGCTGCAGTGTATAGACTTGGCAAGTGATACACTGTTCAAACGGGATGTGCATACTTCACGCGATGTATAGACTTAGTGCTCTGAATCGTAGGTAAAGGTGACAATGTATAGACTTTGGAAGATGCAGACTGGGCAAACTCTGTACAGACTTTGCGTGCCTAAAACAATGGCAATGTACAGACTTGCCACGAATGCAATGTATAGACTTCAATGTAAAGGCTTTGGCTGTATAGACTTTGAAACTTGAATGCATGCTGGCGAGTGTACAGACTTTGAGTGAGACGGATGGATGTACAGACTTGGGCTGTACAGACTTCAAAGGCTTGCATGCTATGCGATGTACAGACTTAGTGTTGCAAACACAGGCTGTACAGACTTTGAATGTGCATGCATGAGAGAGCAGTGTACAGACTTGCTGTGAAGAACAATGCCCAAATGCAGTGTATGGACTTAGCGTGAATGCAACAGCAAAGTATAGACTTTGGAATGCACAACCATGACCAATGTATAGACTTCAATGCAAAGGCAGGAGTTAAACAGACAAAGTATAGACATGCACATAGAGACTAAGAAAGATGATGTATAGACTTGACAATGCATGGACTATGCATATAGACGCTAAGAGAGAGTGATGTATAGACTTGACAATGCATGATCAAGCAACCTGACGATGTATAGACTCTGAATGAGTGACATGCGAGAGACAATGTGCAGACTAGTTTTGAACCATGCACAATGTATAGACTTTATGTCCGTGCAATGTATAGACTTGATGAACGATGCAACAGGCAATGCTGACTGATGTATAGACTGGCTAAATGATGCACACACATGCACAATGAATAGACTTAGAAGGGATGCACGAGCAGGTGACAATTTATATACTTGCTGTCAACAAGCGTATGGACTAAGCATGCATACAACAACGATGTATAGACTTGGGTGTGTGTGTGCTGCACAGACTTTTATGCATGCACAGAATAATTTATGCATATCAGCTAAAACATCATCAAGGCATAAGGCATACAGATCTGAGAGTAGATAGAGCATTACCTGATCTGAGCATTAACCTTACCTGTCATGATTTGATTTTGACTTGGGTTGACTTCACGACCTGTGAGTCATCCTTAAACCTGTTCTGACAGTTTCTCATAATATAACAGGATTATATCATCAAGGATGTAAACATAATGAGGCATAATATTTGTCATCATCAAAACTCCAGAATCACAGGGGACACAACAATCTCCCCCTTTTTGATGATGGCAATATTATGAGTCATTGCAATAGAATCATCATGATGATTATGAAATACCGTATGACAGTTCATGAACATGCACCACAAAATAGCTCAGTCAGGAATGAGCATGTAAAACACCATGTGATGCAAGTGTTTATTGATGCAAATGATGACTCACAAAGACTCACAAAAGTTCTCCCCCTTTGACAACATCAAAAAGAATGGAATGATCATTGACTGTTGAAGGAGATGATATAGGAGCTATTATGCAATGGTGAGTTATTGTCATCTAAAACTCCCCCTGACAATATACTCTCCTGAAAGACATGAATGATCATTGAACCACAGGGACATGCAAGATTTCTCCCCCTGAGATGGACAGTGATTGGAATGAAGCTCAAGACATAAAGAAGTCAACAGTAAGCATTCAAAATAAATGAGAAAGGTTTTCAATGGGATATCAATTTCATAAATCTGATTAAACATGTATTTCAGACTCTTCTATTATAGAGATTTATGAATAGTCTTCATTGACAAGTCAGATCAGAATATGATGTATGCAAGGCTTGTTCATTAGCATTCTGTACTCATATCTGAAATCAGTTTTAATAAAAGTGAACCTTGCTTTCAAATTGAACGTCTTGTTTAATCTTCTTCTTTTTTACTCACTCAATTTCAAAGATTCCTTTAAGAGATGCAATCAATAGTATTGAAGTTAAACACATAAGAAAATATTTGTTTCTGACAAGGGGTTCCAATAGAATATTTCTTTTGCACACATTTTCAAATGATACACTAGATCAGCAACAATATTCATAACATTCTTCATGAGCACTTGAGTTTAGTACACCCTTGTAACTAGAGGATACACGTTGTTTAGACGCCAGTATCCCTATGCACTTGGAAGGACTAACTGTCATGCTTCATAGGAACAGAGATTGCATTTACACTTCATGACACACTACAAATCATTTCTTTGATGAGTGAGATGTATTTCTCAGTGTGCATGCCATTGCTCTGCCAGATTATCAAACATTCTTAAGCAGAGTTAACTATGGCACCTCATGACACAATCCTTTGGACATGGTTTCTCAGTGACCAAAGTCTTTGCTCTGACAAGATTTACCCTTAGACATGTTCCAGATTCTCAGATGTTTAAAAAAACAATACTCATTTCATACATATCAGTCAGGGAATATCATGATTTCAGAATTTTCAGAATTTAGAAGAGTTTAAAAGACACAACATGAAAATGTTGGTTAAAGTTTATTAAGACTAACTCATATATTTTCAAGATATGTTCATAAATAAACACAAGACATACATGAAACTTCAACCGGCTGAAAGTATCAGACATTCATAGTCCTATATAATAGAAGATTCCTCTTTAAGTTGTTTTCAGATTTATGATCAGGATATGCACAGAGAAGTCTTTCTGAATTTTCAGGGAAGGCCGAATCATTTCAAGGAAAAGCCAATTCAACAGATACCAATGGAAGGAATGAGTGAAAATGGCTGATAACAGTTGAAGCAGGAAGCTGAAATGTGTTGCAATGCATGGGTCGATGCGATTTCAAGAGTATGAATAATGCTCCCCCTAAATGTATGCATGAGCTAGCACTCAAGGTGTCGACACTTCTAACCAGTAAATGCAAGTGCAGTGAGCTGACAGCATGTAATATATGCAATTACAAATGCATGTGCATGTCAAATGTGCAGGTGAACATTTTTAAGCATGAGACATCGTCCAAGCAACAGATTCATTCAATTCAGCTTTTTAGTTTTATGATGTGTAATTCATTTTCAGTAGAACTGTTGCGCAGATACCACATCATATTGAGAGATTTCAATGCCAAGTGTAGATGCAGTTGAGAAGCTATATGCATGAAATTTTGATTAACAAATCAAACATGATATGCAGCTATCTAAACAACGTTATCAAACACTTAAATGTCTACCAGCAGAGGTGGGGTTTTACCAAACTTTGGATGCCTTGGTTTATTTGACCCCCTTTTATTCCTCATCCCCAAGGCATACCTTCAAAGCACAAATCTCATTTTGTGTTTCTAGGTACCCAAGAATTCTTGGGTCCTACATTGTTAGTAACACCTCTGATTGGTGCTTTCCTCAACCTTTGGGCATGTTTATCATCATTCATCATTAAAGCACAATGATTCATGGAGTGCCCAAATCAACATAGTGAGAGTGTGTAGACTTGAATGCCTTCATGCGACCTCAATGAACAGACTTGAGGGATGCATGAGCATAACAGAAAGGAATGTGCAAACTTCTGTGTGCGAGCAGTGTGTAGACTTAGTGTATGCGTGCATGCAGAATGATCTACAGACTTTGCTGTGCCTGCAGCAGACGACACCAGTGTATAGACTTTGTACGTGAGTGATGCAGCGATGAATAGACTTTGTGTGATGCCAAGCTAAAGCATGAATGCGACAGCAATGTATAGACTTGTGCATAGAGACGCTGCATGAGACGATGCATGAGACGATGCATTGTATAGACTTAACAATGCAGTGTTCACACTCACTTAGACGCTGAGTGAGACGCTGGACAATGTACAGACTTTAAGAGACGATGCACTATTGAAGGCGATGTACATACTTGGCCAATGTACAGAGTTAACAAATGATGCATGAACAGTGCGAGACAATGTATAGACTTGATGAATGCCTTGCCAGCATGCGGATGTATAGACTTGTGTTGACACAGACTGTACAGACTTTAGACATGATGCAGTTTCAAAGCAACAGATGTATAGACTTGGAAAGCTTGAATGCGAACAGGCTGCAGTGTATAGACTTGGCAAGTGATACACTGTTCAAACGGGATGTGCATACTTCACGCGATGTATAGACTTAGTGCTCTGAATCGTAGGTAAAGGTGACAATGTATAGACTTTGGAAGATGCAGACTGGGCAAACTCTGTACAGAATTTGCGTGCCTGAAACAATGGCAATGTACAGACTTGCCACGAATGCAATGTATAGACTTCAATGTAAAGGCTTTGGCTGTATAGACTTTGAAACTTGAATGCATGCTGGCGAGTGTACAGACTTTGAGTGAGACGGATGGATGTACAGACTTGGGCTGTACAGACTTCAAAGGCTTGCATGCTATGCGATGTACAGACTTAGTGTTGCAAACACTGGCTGTACAGACTTTGAATGTGCATGCATGAGAGAGCAGTGTACAGACTTGCTGTGAAGAACAATGCCCAAATGCAGTGTATGGACTTAGCGTGAATGCAACAGCAAAGTATAGACTTTGGAATGCACAACCATGACCAATGTATAGACTTCAATGCAAAGGCAGGAGTTAAACAGACAAAGTATAGACATGCACATAGAGACTAAGAGAGACGATGTATAGACTTGACAATGCATGGACTATGCATATAGACGCTAAGAGAGACGATGTATAGACTTGACAATGCATGATCAAGCAACCGGACGATGTATAGACTCTGAATGAGTGACATGCGACAGACAATGTGCAGACTTGTTTTGAACCATGCATAATGTATAGACTTTATGTCCGTGCAATGTATAGACTTGATGAACGATGAAACAGGCAATGCTGACTGATGTATAGACTGGCTAAATGATGCACACACATGCACAATGAATAGACTTAGAAGGGATGCACGAGCAGGTGACAATGTATATACTTGCTGTCAACTAGCGTATGGACTAAGCATGCATACAACAACAATGTATAGACTTGGGTGTGTGTGTGCTGCACAGACTTAAATGCATGCACAGAATAATTTATGCATATCAGCTAAAACATCATCAAGGCATAAGGCATTGCATGCGAGACTTCAAGTCTATACATCACACAACTTTCAAGACTTCAAAGTCTGTACACTGCGCAACATGCATGCCACCATGTCTGTGCATCGCAGGCATATCAAGCCACTAAGTCTGTACATTGCATAGCATGCATGCATTCAAAGTGTGTACATTGCATAGCATGCAGGCGGTCGAAGTGTGTACATTGTATAGCATGCAGACGGTCTAAGTCTGTACATTGGCCTAGTGTCGCAACACTAAGTTTGTACATCGCATGCAGGCAGGCATTCGAAGTCTATACATTGCTGTGTGAACGCAAGTCTATACATTATCTGCTTTACCTACGTTATAGTCTGGACAATATTGACTTTACCTACGATAAAGTCTATACATTGTTCAGCGTCTTATGCATCGTCTCACCTGAAGTCTGTACAGAGTCTGGCAGCGTCTTATGCATCGTCTCGACCAAGTCTGTACAGCCCGTTGTCGCAAGACTAAGTCTGTACACTCCCTGTGCTTCTTTGTGTTTCAAGTCTGTACAGAGTTTGCCTTGCCTTGCCCTGCATACATATCCAAATCTATACAGCCAGTGTCTACATTGCCTTGCATTTCATCAAGTCTACACATCGTAGCATGCACGCATAGTAAAGTCAATACATTGCTGCATTGCAAGAGATCAAGTCTGCACACTGCATCGATTGTTCATGCATTGCACATCGTCAAGTCTGTACACTGGCAGCAGCAATGCTCGCACAACACTAAGTCCATACATTGCACAAGTCTGAACATTGGTATCTTTACCAACGTTCAAGTCTGTACATCCATATGTGCATTGTGCATTGATCAAGCCAAAGTCTGTACATCAATATGTTGCTTTGTGCCGGAGGAAGTCTACACAATCCACTGTGTCTGGAATTTGACGCCCACCAAAAGTGGCGTCACTTTTGAAACAAACGCCTAGGAAGAAGGCGTCATTTATGTTGTGCATACTTTGATGCCGTAGCAAGTATATACACTCGCTATTGTGCATATGCATAGTCTATACATTGTTGAGCTTCACACACATATCTTCTAAGTCTATACATCCATCTGTTGAAGATTGATCATGTCTATACATTGTGTGCATCTAGCTACTAAGTCTGTACATCCCTTGACTGCATGCCTGAGCATCCCTTGTCGTTGTGCATACTTAGTTAGATGCTAAGTCTATACATTGCTCATGCATCTTTACTTAAAGTCTATACATCCGTTTGCTCCTTTATCATGCACGCAATATAGCAAGTCTGAACATTGTTTTCTCATGCACAAAATCAAAGCCTGTACATGCCTCTGCATTGCATATGTGAAGTCTATACATGCTATAGCTTCGCATTCACAAAGTGTGTACACGCCACTGCATTGCATACATGAAGTCCGAACATTGCTTCAGCGTTGCCTTCAGCCAAGTCCATACATAGACTAGCAGCCTTCAGCAAAGTCTGAATATTGCATCATTATGCATGCATTGTTTTCATCAAGTCTATACACTGCATCACTTGTTCATGCATTGCCTTCACGCAGAGTCTAAACATCCCCCACAGCAGCACATCAGAGTCTACGCTTTCCCCCCACAGTCTGCACAGCATGTCCATACAACGTCTAGCATCTTGCAGGCAAAGTCTATACAACGTCCCACAGCAGCACTGCAATGTCTACACATCGTGGCAGCCTGCATGCAATGTCTCTACATTGCATTTGGCAGCTTGCACAGCAAAGTCTATACAGCGTCCTGCAGCTGTACGCGAAGTCTGAACATTGCGTCTGGTAGCCTGCACGCCAAGTCTGTACAGCCTGTGCTTTGTTGATCGACTAAACTCTTCTTTAATCCTGCAGGTGTCTGGGCACGTGATCCGAGGTTGGCACCTGGCACGTGATCCAAGAAGCTGAGATGTCACCACGTGGACTGAAGCTTGGGCGGGAATCGTGCAGAGCATCAGCCCTATTTGCTGCTGCTATTAAAGGAAGCCTTCTTCCTTGAAGAAGACAGATGAAGAAGCAGAAGGAATAGGGATCGAGTGCTGATAAAAGTGAAAGTGTCTGCACGATCCAGCAAGATGAAAAAGTGAGCAGCAGAGAGTGAGAGAAGTAGCAGAAGAAAAAGACAGAGTGTGAGAGCAGCAAAAGAAAAAGAAAGAGAGATAGAGCTCGTGAGGATTGAAAGAAAAGAGAAAGACAGTGAGAGAGAAAAGGAGTGCAGAGAAGAGAAAGAGAGAGCGTGAGTTGAGAAGAACAAGAAGAGAAGTAGCAGAAGAAGTTCTTACTGGACCGTGGATCAGATCCAGGCCAGTCAGCTCCATTGAGAGCCACATTGTGCATTTGAGTTTCCAGCTTTCTGTTTGCTGTGTTATTTTCATTTCTTGTTTTTCCTTTTGTTACTCTGATTACTTTTGTTCTTCCGATACTCAGTAGTGAGGTCGGGTTCCTCCTGTGGACTCAGGAGAAGGGAGATCTGATCTCCAGTTCGCTGGTGACTGTGTGTCATCAGTGGTTCCCTCCTGGTCTGGAGGAAGAGAGGTCTATGACCTCTGGTTTGCTGGTGATGGGGAGTCACTGGTGGGTTCCCTCCTGGTCTGGAGGAAGAGAGACCTAGTCTCTGGTTCCAAGTGGCTGGGAGTCACTTGGGGTGTCCCTCCGATCTGGAGGAAGATGGGAGGTTGTTCCCCTGGTCAAGCTGTTTGGCAGCACCTGTTGCGGACTGAGTTTGCGGTTTCTAGCTTGTGCTACTGGAAGCCTCACTCCGGTTGGGAGTGAGGGGTGGACGTAGGTCTGTGGACCGAACCACCTAAAAAATTATCTGTGCAGTGGTTTGATTGCCTTGCTTTGCTTCCGCTAGATGATTGCTTAGGCACGCTCCAAGTGTTTGTTCATGAGTTCAATTGAATTAGTTTTATTCTGGGACTGTGTCTAGCATCCTAGAGTTAATTTGGGCATTATTGGTAGAGGGATACATTCACCCCCCTCTGTATCCGGGCCTAGCACCCTATCAATTGGTATCAGAGTGGGTGTCTGCATAGAAGGTCCAACGACCTGCATATCTGATCCTGCAGTCTTAGGTGTTATTTTGCTTTTGGTGCATCAATATTCCTATTGCATTAAATCTGATCTATTTCCATGGGTGATCCACCAGTTTTCAACAGCTCAAATTTTAATGTGTGGTCTGTCAGTATGCACGATTATGTTATATCAGTTAATCCTGATCTGTGGAAGTTAATTTCACACGGTCCTCATAAATTACCAAAGAAAAAGTCCAAATGGACTGACAGTCACAGATCAATGCATGAAGAGAATCAGATAGCTATGAATCTAATGAAGGCATCTACTGATAAGGCTTTACATTCCTGCTTTCATGATTGCAGTTCTGCTAAAGACATTATGGATATGCTGAAGCGAGCTCAGAAGAGAAATGAGGACAGCTGCATGATGGCTAACATAAGCAATCAAAGTGGCAGCCAAAATGAAGAAGAGGATGATGATGAGGTAAATCCCTTTGAGAACTATACTTTAGATGATTGGGAGAATTCATATGCTGAATTATTAGAGTCACATGAGAGGTTAAGAAGTTAGTATAAAAAATTGAAAAAGGGTACTGGGTTAGAAAGTTCAAGTCCTTCTTGTAGAAAATGTCTAGAGTTGACACAATCTCATGATGCGTGTTTTTCTGATATTCAAATCCTTAAAGATCAAATTGGGTTGTTGAAAATTGAAAAACAAGAACTTGTAAATGAGATTACTTATCATGAAAAGAAATTCAGAAGACTTGAAGACGAGAAGAGTCTAATAGCTGAAAATATGATGTGATAACTTCTGTGATCATAAAGCTTCAGAAAGACATTGAAAATATGCAAAGAGAATCTGAAATTTCAGATAATCCAAAAATATCAAATGATGATCAGACTCTTCTTGATGAGTTAATTCAAAATGAAGCTCTGTCTAATGAGAATGAAAAGTTAAAACTGTTGAACACTGCTATGTCTGAAAGACTTGTAGCATTAGAAAGAGGAAAGTCTGTTCACATAGAAGAGTCTGATAAACTGGGCAATCTAGAACATGAAATTGAGAAATATAAAACTGCTAACAAGGTGCTAACTGAATGTGTGAATTGCAGTGAGCAAGAGATTGTCAGTTATGAGTTACAAATTATCTCTCTTGAATATGAAATCCAAGACTTGAGGAACTCTTTGTCTATATTTGTTGATGGACAAGAAAATCTGGACAGGTTGTTAGGAGTTAAGGTCAATACTCAAAAGGAAGGATTAGGCTACAACAATGTCAATAAAAAGGCTTTTTCAAAAACAAGCTAATGACATCTTTTATCAAAGCATCAGATGTAGCCACCACCTCAGAAAATAAACAACCAAATGTTCAGAAGAATCAGAAACAAACTGGAAAAATGGAAAAGGTCAGTCATGTGAAGAAAGGATTGAATCACATTGAAAATGTGCATGCTGTAAAACACACTGATACACCTAGACATGCACATAAAAGGGAAATCATGAAATGTCATTACTGTCACAAGATTGGCCACTTGATGCATGAATGTAACTTAATGAAATCAGATGATCTGAAAGCTAGAGAAATGCATGGTAGGGATTCGCAGGTCAAGTTCCCTGTCCCTCAGAAAAAGAGTGTCACATATTCTAATTGTGATAAAGTAGGACACTACTGCTCATTGCTGGTTTGCAAGTGGTAAGAAAAAATCATGTTCATATCATACAAAATACTTTGCAAATCAGCATGTTTTTAATAAGAACAAATCTGTTTCAAAGAACCAGCACATCATCTGTTTTAACTGTAACAAATATGGTCACAAGGCCTCTGAATGCTGGTCAGGTTCTTTTAGAAGAAATTCTCTCAATTGCTCTCACTGTAGAAAGCATGGCCATACAGTCAAGGACTGTTGGCATATTCAGGGTAGGAATGAGAATTTCAAACATGCTAAATTCTCTGCAAATAGAAATGAATTTGGTGGGAATAAATTTGCATTTAGAAGAAAGATTTCTACATGTTTTGAGTGTGGAAAAAATGGCCATACAGTCAAGGACTGTTGGCATATTCAGAAGAATTATGTTAACTCCCATGCTGTCAAATTCCGTGGAAAATAATTTGTAAAACTTTCATGCTATAACTGTGGAAAGCCAGGTCACAGGGCTGCAACCTGTTGGCTGGCAGGATACCAAAGCAAGACTAGTTTTGGTAAACAAAATTTTAATTCTGTTAACAAAATTTTTTATACATATGCACATAGAAATCATGCTAATAAGAATGTGCATAAATCAAATCTGAAACCTGCTGCATCTTTCTATTATTGTGGTAAATTTGGTCATTCAATGAATAATTGCTACTTGATGAAATCTGATGACCATGCTGCTAGAAAATTATTTAGAACACCTGCCAAAGGTGTTACTGTAAATCCAGGACCCAAGTCTTCTTGGGTACTTGTTGCATCAAAATGATGTGTTTGTTGCAGGTGTGCCTTGGAATGGAATAAAAGGGGTAATAATCCAAGGCACTCAAGAATGAAAACCCCTTCCTAAACTTTTCAGGTAAATTTCTTGCACTTCCTGTTTTTAGTTTTACTGCATAGCATGTTAAATCTGTCTCTGTATATTCACTCATCATCTGTATTGTCAAATTTGAATTTTTTGAACTCTCCTCATCTGAAATTTATGCTTTGGACACTATGAGTATTCATGTCTCTCAATGCTCATACTGAATTGTCTGTTTAGATATTAAAATGAGAATAAACTTGCAATTTCTAAAAATTTGAACTGCATATGAATGTTGTTTGAAATCTGTCTGTTGCATAGTTTACTGAAAATCTGAATTGTATATTGGACTGCATGTTGAATTATCATGATTGACCACTATGGTATATTAAATAGTAAGCTACTAAAAGGCAGGTGAAATCTGTCTGGAGGTTCTTACTATGTGTGAGATGGTCTTTTAGACCAGATTTTCCACCTAGTACCATGGGTCATATTGCTTGATAGTGCAGTCTGAATGTGCATGAGTCACAAAGATATATGTTCAGTTCTCATGGCAAAATATTGCATGTCTTTGCATGGCAATCAATGTTGAGTATTTGTATGTCTTTGCATACATGTAGTTAATTGCATTACATTTCATTACATTGGAAATGCCAAAAAAAAAGATTGATTAAATGCACATTGTCAGGAGGAGTCAATGCATTGCATGCAGGTGGTCAAGTGCATACATTTCTGTCAGAATTCATTGCATGTTAACCTTGAAGTTCCTGAAACATGCCTGACTTCCTGATATCTTGCTTGGTCTGCATATCATTTTTTTTCATGGATTCTATTGACAAACCTTGATCATATCTGAAAACACTGAGCTTCAAAAGCACCTATTCTTGAGGACCTCTTCCATCAGTCATTCATGAAGATTTCAATGGGACATCTCTCGTTCATAAATCTGAAAATACTTGAACTAGGAATCTTCTATTATACGATTTTATGAATGTCTGAAATAACTCAGCTGGTTTAAGTTTAATGTATTCATTGAAGTTTGACTTTAAATCTCTTAAAAAATATCTGAAGCATGTTTTAATAAACTTCAACCAACTGTTTCATGCTGAGTCTTGTAAAAACTTCTGGAATCTGCACTATTGAATTCATGGCTTTATGTGGTTAAGTACATGAAATTTGTATTGTTTTGAAGCAAATGAGCTCTCTGAAATGTCTGAAGGGTAAATAATTGTAAGTGCAATGACTTTGGTCATTGAGAAACCATGTCCAAAGGATTGTGTCATGAGGTGGCATAGTTAACTCTGCTTAAGAATTTTTGTTAATCTGGCAGAGCAATGGCATGCATACTGAGAAATACATCTCACTCATCAAAGAAATGAGATGAGATATGTCATGAAGTGTAAATGTTAACTCTGTTGATAAAGCATGACTGTTAGTCACACTAAGTGCTTAGGGATATTGGCGTTTGATCAACGTATATCCTCTAGTTACAAAGTGTGCACTGAACTAGAGTGCTCTGGAAATATGTAGTATGAAAATTTGCTGAACAAATTGCAATACTTGAATATTGATGCAAAAGCTAAATTGCTATAATCCTAGACAAATTCACATGACTTCATAATTGCTTGATCTCAATACTAGTGAATGTAATTTCGAAAGAAGTCAGTAAATTTGATTGTGTAAGAGAAAGGGAGGTTAATCAAGATATAAATATGAGGGCTTTGTTTACTTTTATTAAACTATGATTTTAGATATAAATACAGAATTTTATTGACAAACTTTGCATACATCATGTTTAAACCATGCTGTTCAATAAAGTTCATTGATAAGCCCTTATAATGGAAGACTTTGCAAAATTCTATTATTGATTTATGAGATTGGTATCTCCTTGAAAATCTGGCTGAATTTCTTGTGTTTGGAGCTTATTTGAAAATCTGTTATTTGAAACTCTTCTGCTCACTGTCCTTGATTCATTGACCTGAACTTATCCTTGAATGTCACTATTGTCTCCCTCTCATCCATATCATAAGACTCCATTTATTCAGGGGGAGCTTCCTTGTCATATTGAATCATGTTCATATCAATTGTGATCCTGTATTCATATTTTTAGGGGGAGGTATTGCATTTCTTGGTACATCTGCATCTCTGCATTCATATCTCTTCATGGGGAGAAATTGGCTGAGTCATAAATTTGCTTTAACTTCCATCTCAAACTATTTTTTTGATGAAGTCAAAGGGGGAGAATAGTTTGACTCATCAGAATGACTCACAGTGTAGTGTTGCCATCATCAAAAAGGGGGAGATTGTTGTGCCCCTGTGGTTTTGATGATTGGTTTTGATGTGAGTTAAACACTGTGAGTCATCTTGATGTTATTCAGTCATCTTATCATATCATAATGCAGTCTTTCATATGTTCAGTCATCTTGATGTTATTCAGTCATTTTATCAGATCATAAAGCATTGCATTTGATGTTCAGTCAAACTATCTGCTGCATAAAGCATTCATATACATATATATCTGTTGCATTTCTCTGCTTGTGGAAGTCTACACATTGCACAGCATGCAGCAACTCCAAGTCTACACACTGCATTGCATGCAAGACTTCAAGTCTATACATCACACAGCTTGCAAGACTTCAAAGTCTGTACACTGCACAGCATGCAAGCCACCAAGTCTGTACATCGCAGGCATAGCAAGCCACTAAGTCTGTACATTGCATAGCATGCAGGCATTCAAAGTGTGTACATTGCATAGCATGCAGGCGGTCGAAGAGTGTACATTGCATAGCATGCAGGCGGTCTAAGTCTGTACATTGACCTAGTGTCGCAACACTAAGTCTGTACATCGCATGCAGGCAGGCATTCGAAGTCTACACATTGCTGTGTGATCGCAAGTCTATACAATGTCTACTTTACCTACGTTAAAGTCTGGACAATATTGACTTTACCTACGATAAAGTCTATACATTATTCAGCGTCTTATGCATCATCTCACTCGAAGTCTATACAGTCTGGCAGCATCTCATGCATCGTCTTAGCAAGTCTGTATAGAGTTTGGCAGTGTCTTATGCATCGTCTCGACCAAGTATGTACAGCCCGTTGTCGCAAGACTAAGTTTGTACACTCCCTGTGCTTCTTTGTGTTTCAAGTTTGTACAGAGTTTGCCTTGCCTCGCCCTGCATACATATCCAAGTCTATACAGCCAGTGTCTGCGTTGCCTTGCATTTCATCAAGTCTACACATCGTAGCATGCACGCATAGTAAAGTCTATACATTGCTGCATTGCAAGAGATCAACTCTACACACTGCATCGATTGTTCATGCATTGCACATCATCAAGTCTGTACACTGGCAGCAACAATGCTCGCACAACACTAAGTCCATACATTGCACAAGTCTGAACATTGGTATCTTTACCTACGTTCAAGTCCGTACATCCATATGTGCATTGTGCATTGATCAAGCCGAAGTCTGTACATCGATATGTTGCTTTGTGCCGAAGGAAGTCTACACATTCCACTGTGTCTGGAATTTGACGCCCACCAAAAGTGGCGTCACTTTTGAAACAAATGCCTAGGAAGAAGGCGACATTTACGTTGTGCATACTTTGATGCCGTAGCAAGTATATACACTCGCTATTGTGCATATGCATAGTATATACATTGTTGAGCTTCACACACATATCTTCTAAGTCTATACATCCATCTGTTGAAGATTGATCATGTCTATACATTGTGTGCATCTAGCTGCTAAGTCTGTACATCCCTTGACTGCATGCCTGAGCATCCCTTGTCGTTGTGCATACTTAGTTAGATGCTAAGTCTATACATTGCTCATGCATCTTTACTTAAAGTCTATACATCCGTTTGCTCCTTTATCATGCATGCATTATAGCAAGTCTGAACATTATTTTCGCATGCATGAAATCAAAGCCTGTACATGCCTCTGCATTGCATATGTGAAGTCTATACATGCTATAGCTTCGCATTCACAAAGTGTGTACACGCCACTGCATTGCATACATGAAGTCTGAACATTGCTTCAGCGTTGCCTTCAGCCAAGTCCATACATCGACTGGCAGCCTTCAGCAAAGTCTGAACATTGCATCATTGTGCATGCATTGCTTTCATCAAGTCTGTACACTGCATCACTTGTTCATGCATTACCTTCACGCAGAGTCTACGCATCCCCCACAGCAGCACAGCAGAGTCTACGCTTTCCCCCCACAGCCTGCACAGCATGTCCATACATCGTCTCGCATCTTGCAAGCAAAGTCTATACAACGTCCCACATCAGCACTGCAATGTCTACACATCGTGGCAGCCTGCATGCAATGTCTTTACATTGCATTTGGCAGCTTGCACAGCAAAGTCTATACAACGTCCAGCAGCTGTACGCAAAGTCTGAACATTGCATCTGGTAGCCTGCACGCCAAGTCTGTACAGCCTGTGCTTTGTTGATCGACTGAAATCTTCTTTAATCTTGTAGGTGTCGGGGCACGTGATCCGAGGTTGGCACCTGGCACGTGATCCAAGAAGCTGAGATGCCACCACGTGGACTGAAGCTTGGGTGGGAATCGTGCAGAGCATCAGCCCTATTTGCTGCTGCTATAAAAGGAAGCCTTCTTACTTGAAGAAGACATATGGAGAAGCAGAATGAATAGGGATCGAGTGCTGATAAAAGAGAAAGTGTCTGCACGATCCAGCAAGAAGAAAAAGTGAGCAGCAGAGAGTGAGAGAAGTAGCAGAAGAAAAAGACAGAGTGTGAGAGCAGCAAAAGAAAAAGAAAGAGAGATAGAGCTCGTGAGGATTGAAAGAAAAGAGAAAGACAGTGAGAGAGAAAAGGAGAGCAGAGAAGAGAAAGAGAGAGCGTGAGTTGATAAGAAGAAGAAGAGAAGTAGCAGAAGAAGTTCTTATTGGACCGTGGATCAGATCCAGACCAGTCAGCTCTGTTGAGAGCCACATTGTGCATTTGAGTTTCCAGCTTTCTGTTTGCTGTGTTATTTTCATTTCTTGTTTTTCCTTTTGTTACTCTGATTACTTTTGTTCTTCCGATACTCAGTAGTGAGGTCGGGTTCCTCCTGTGGACTCAGGAGAAGGGAGATCTGATTTCCAGTTCGCTGGTGACTGTGTGTCATCAGTGGTTCCCTCCTGGTCTGGAGGAAGAGAGGTCTATGACCTCTGGTTTGCTGGTGACGGGGAGTCACTGGTGGGTTCCCTCCTGGTCTGGAGGAAGAGAGACCTAGTCTCTGGTTCCAAGTGGCTGGGAGTCACTTGGGGTGTCCCTCCGGTCTGGAGGAAAAGGGGAGGTTGTTCCCCTGGTCAAGCTGTTTGGCAGCACCTGTTGCAGACTGAGTCTGCGGTTTCTAGCTTGTGCTAGTGGAAGCCTCACTCCGGTTGGGAGTGAGGGGTGGACGTAGGTCTGTGGACCGAACCACCTAAAAAATTATCTGTGCAGTGGTTTGATTGCCTTGCTTTGCTTCCACTAGATGATTGCTTAGGCGCGCTCCAAGTGTTTGTTCATGAGTTCAATTGAATTAGTTTTATTCTGGGACTGTGTCTAGCATCCTAGAGTTAATTTGGGCATTATTGGTAGAGGGATACATTCACCCCCCTCTGTATCCGGGCCTATCACCCTATCAGTCGCGTGGTTGACCGTTAGGGTTCCAAGGTTTTCCATTATATACCATCTAGCATTGTGAGGAAATAAACCCAGGTCGGGCAAATCATTTACCTCAAACACTTTTTGGGTGTATCCCTGTGGTCGGAAGCAACTGGGAGCCTAAGCGTGGCATGACGGTATTGTCATCAGGATAAGACTTAACTGGCAGGATTATCATTCGAGGAGTCTAGAGGCCCAAATCAACCTAGCTGTGCGTTGAGGATACTTGGGAGGTAATTTAGAAGACCCCTATCTCCATACAGGTCAGGTGCCTCATGGGTGGTCACCAGGCGTTCACAAAAACAACACAAAAGCCCAAAAAACAAAAAAAATCCATATACTCAAAACCACCACAAAAATCCAAATATATAACTGCAAAAACAAAAAAATGCATAAAATCTCAAAACACCAAAAAAAAATGTATAAAAGCCCAAAAGCCAAAATTATGTCTTGCATCCGCATGTGCATTCGCATGATCATATTTCCCTTTCGGTTTGCATTCTACTTGCTTGCATGCACATATCACGTTTACTTTTCTTTGTCTCAATCTTGTTAATAAGGTTTAGCCTTCTGACCCTACATTGAGAAAGGTACTATCTACTTTTGGCAGGGGGCTAAAATCATACTACACTAACCTTTTTCCCTTTAAGTGTGGTTGAAATAGGTAAAAGGGAAGACGACGTCAAGCCAAATCAAGTCAAGTACACTGAAGAAAGCTCATTTCATTTCCAAAATATGTTCATTACATTCTATCAATACAGCATTATAGGGGCATACCCCGAGTGTAAAAAATCAGTCACCACCCAGCTCTCTCTCTCTCTCTCTGTCCCTATCTCTCTTCTTAATCCCCGTCAGTGCGAGGTCGGCTACGCCGACTATCGGCCTCGTCTCCATCTCCGCTCCCCCTATCTCGTAGCCTTGATAGCCGTGAAGCTCTCGAACCCGATGCTGCTGGCTGGATCGCTCTCTGCTCTGCAGAAGACTGCGTCATGCCCATAAGCTCCTCCATCGTAAAATGCACATCTCCTATGGTCCGCAATGAATCGGAAGGAGTAGCGGGTCTGGCTCCCTCTTCTAGGGCACTTCTGCCCTGATATCTCCGTAGCACTCGCCGTCTCAAAGCCTCTAGCTGATCGAGGGCTCGCTACTCCCGAACCACCATCACCATCTCTTGGGCACGTGCCTCGGCCTCTCTCTCCTTCCCCTCGACAAGGTGACCCTCGACCCTCTCGATGGTGCTCGTCTCTCCAAGGAGGCACGTCAACTCCTCTATACGGACATCCTGCTCCCGACGAATGGTCAGGGTGGCCGTTAACTCCTTCCTCTGAAGAAAATGGACCGTCAGGTAAGGCAGACGGAGATGTCAAAAAGGGAATTGCTTTCAACCAAGGTGTCTGGTTCTCACCGCCTCGGCTAGCTCGGCCTCTCACTCTTCAGCCCGCTCAATGGCCCCCGCCAAGCGATCCTCTAGCTCCTCTCTGGCATCTACTCAGGACGAAGGGCCAGCCTCCCCACCTGTTCTTGCCCTCATCACGACATATGCCAACTCCCCTCGATGTTAAGTCTGGGGCAAGTGGTCAGTCAGAATTCAACGATCTCCAAAGAATTCAAATCAATCAAGTTAATTTTGGCTTACCATTTCTGGGATCTCGTGCCGCAAGTTCACAATCGTCTGGTTAAGGATGACCAGTCGATCTTGGAGTATCTTCACAGCCTCGGCCTCAGGCATCTACACATCAAATCCACAAACTTATGAAGCTCCAATGGCTAAATGCCAACATCACGTCTTGAAAGCTAAAGAATAACTCACTACTCAGGTGTCGAGGCGGAGCCGTCTGGCATACCGATCCTGATAATCTGTCATGTTAGTCTCGCTGCTCCTCACAGTCCGGTCTTGCTCCATCGAGGGTCCCCTCTGCAGCGCCTCTGCCTCTACACGGTAGCGGGAGGCCCAATCCTAGTCACTGGCCGAGGTCCGTCGGCGTCCCCTATCTAACTCGTGCTCAGCTGGAACCGCCACTGGCGGTTGATGCCACCCTAGCGTCCTTTGAACTAGACGAAAGAAGAGTGGCTCCCTCAGGTTCACACAAAACAACACGATGTCTCTATGGAACCAAGCCTGCCCCTCCTTCACCCATGGCTGAGGGGTGGTGTCTTCTATCGCATAGGGCGTCCAGATCATCTGCCACATTAAAATTGGAAGTTTGCTAATTTGAGTTCATATAACAAATGTTGAAAAATCATAACTCTTTTAGCCAAAACACTCACTTGGTGGGGAGGAAACTCATCCAGATCTGTCCGAAGATCAAAAAGTCTAGTGGCTACCAGGCGCCGGTCCCGAATCATCACCCATCTGGCCGTTAGTGGGACCACCTGCATTAGGGCTCGCGGGATCGTACCATGACCTAGAGGGAATCGGGTGTACCCCCAAATCTGAAAACACGAGGAACAAATAGTCAATCAACCAAACCTAGAATCAACAAGTGTAAAGGGGTAGACTCGTACCAGTAGGAAGGGTGTGAAGCCACCCAGGTTCCCCGAACCTGGGCGTACAGGATCCATATGGGCAAAGAGGTGCGCAGCATCACTCTTCCCCATGCAAGTCGTGGTCTCCGCTCGAGATCCCGTATCAACAAAAGGTACTTAAGGTTCACCTTCTTCGAGGTAGTGGTGAACAATAGTCTCCCGAAGAAATATAGGAGGAAAAGCCTCAACTCCTACTGGTCACTCCTCCCTTGGGCTGGAGCCTCTGTCTCACCCATCTTAGATACACATCCAGGTCTGCTAGTGGCCCTCGTACCACTCTCGCTAGTCCCATCATGGCACTGATCCTTCCAAGGGGGAGGGTGGTCACTGGTTTCTTGGACCGGGCCAGCTGCGGCCCGAGCAAACTCTCAACCTCCTCCTGATAGTTATTGAGCTCTTGACCCAATGCCGGGTTCCCTGCTACTGGCAATCCTGTCAAGTAGGCCACATCTTCAAGTGTGGGGATCATATGTCCCCATGGCATCACAAAATCTCTGCATCTATCCACCCATCTCTCACGTAGCGCCACCAAGAAGGTCGCATCAACAGGGAAGGGTCGAACCCTGAAGAACGGGCCAAAACCCATTCGATCCACATTTCGCCGTTGTTCAGGAGGGAAGGCGTGGTACCAAGCCCACACTAAGTCCCATGATACCCGAGCTCTAATCCTTCGTCGGCCCTGCACACAATAGAAAGAAATCAATGGCCCATTAGATCTTCCATTCCCCAGATCAATCCCCCCAGCAAATATTTTGAAACTTCACTGCCTTGAGAGCAGGGCGGCCAAAGACTTGGTCGCCTACCTCCTTGGTCGGCTAGAACCCTAGCCGCCCAGTCCATCAGTGGGTGGCCAGAGTCCTGGCCGCCCAGGCCCATGGATAGCCAGGACCCTGGCTACCCACTGCCCAATCCTCTCCAACCCCTATCCCGGTATTCCATCACTCTGTCAAGACTCCACTCACATCAAATCAACTGAACAGACGATCAAGGTCGTGAGACTTACCTGTCTACGCGGTCCTTCCTTCTCTTGGTTGGCTTCAACCCTATCTGAACCATCTTCTTCCTCCTCTTTGCCATCACCATGGTTGGATGGCCCCTCTTCTGGGGTAGCCGCGCCTTCGTCTCCTTCATCTTCTTCGTTACCTTCAGCACCTTGAGAGGAGGATGCCGAGGAGGATGGGCTTGCAGGAGCTTCCACTTCCTCTTGCTCTTCACCCTCGCTCAAGGACGGGGGATCCTCCACGATGTCATGCCGAGGTTGTCGCCGCCCCATTACTCGATCTGGATGCTTGAGTGACCCTAGAACCTCACCCACGGTGGAGGAATCTCTCTCCCTAGCTCTAGCCCTCGCAGGCTCCCACCAACGTCAAAGACAATGGCCATTCAAATGAGGAGGCCAGCCACTTTTTAAAACCCCTTAAAAGTAGAGGGCGGCCAAGGAATTGGCCGCCCAGCCTCAAGTGGAGGCAGCCACAACTCTGGCCGCCCTCCTCCCTGTTCAGTGAAAAAAATATAGGAAAATGAGAATAACAAAAATGATCCAATTCCATTCACCTAAAGTTCATCCATTCCCTTCCATGTCATTCGCTCATTCTCATAATCTTTAACCATTCATCATTCTCAAACAACGAAAACAACGCAAAACAAAATGCTTCATTTATTTCATCCACCAAAACAACCATAAAAATGCTGAACGTCATTAATCAAGTGCACCGCCTCATGAAAAACTCATTCACAGTCGACCTAAAACTCCGCAGGTAGTCTGCGTAACGCTTCAACTCATCTTCATCTTCCTCCTTGTCAACTTTAGCCCTCACCACGGTGGCATGGCGTCTCCACATCTTCTCGATCCGATGAAGCTGCCGTCTATCCACATCGGTTCCCAGAAGGTGCCTTGTGATCAATGCTCCCTTGGAAGCAGCCCATGGGACCTGTCTGGGCAGTCCCACCTGGCGATGACAGCGGTGTGCCTGGTATAGCACTAAATCCTTGGCCCCCGCTAGCCACAACTCTTGCTCTGGCGATCCTCGCACCTTGAATTCTTCGTGTCGGTACATCATCGACACGAACACAAATTCATCCCCAGGTAGGAAGTTCAAATTGTCACGCCAATCATCTCTGATCTTCAGTAATGCTGTCTTGCACACCACCTGATCCTCAGGACCGAAGAGAGCCCTCGCTGGGTAGATCGCGCTCTTCTCAAAGATCCAGAAAGTAGTAGTCGCCCCATCATCAAAGTCAAAGCTCAAGTGGATCTCCATCCACATCTGCAGAAGATAGAGACTCCCCATGGTGCTGCCGCCCAGGCTCATCTGAGTAAGACCACAATACATGTGAGCTAACACCGCCCGAGAGAGAGAACGCCCTGTCCACAGGAGAGTAAGTGGTCCCACGTACTCTCACCTCAGCACGTCGTTAGACGTAGGAAAGAACAATGCTCCGCCCAAGCATAACATCATGCCACGCATCAGCCGATCTGCCCCCACTACTTTATCTTTCACATGGCCCAGGAGCCAACCTGCTAGGCAGTCAACCAAGATCCCTTGCTGGTCTTTCATCCGACGAACTTCACGCTTATCTCTCACAGTCTCTGCTAAGATCTCATCCCAGGGAGGGAGGTCGACCAGCATGCCCACTTCCAAATCACTCCACTGGATGATGAAATCAAGTTCTTCCACCAGCACTTAGGCCTCGAACTCAGAGAACACAAAAGTGTGGGTATCTGGATGCCACAGCTCGATCAAAGCCGCTAAGGATTCCCAATTCCATCTCATGCTGCTGAAGCGCTTCACCATGATGACCAGACGGATCAGATGCCACTTGGAGAGGGGGATTTCTGTAGCCCAATTAAGAGCAGCTGAACTAGGCCCCTCAGGGCCCAACAAGGCTCAACTCAGCCAAGTGACAGCCCCCTGGGGCCCCCTTAGGCGAGAAAGCCCAATAAAAGTTTCGCTCGAGGATACTACCTTCCTAGGCGGCCTCTAGGCTCGAAAGGCCCGAGCGTCAGTCAGGTCACAGGAAAGGTCCATGCCCGAGCCATCTCTCCGCCCAGGGGCAGAAGGCGCATGTCGACCGATCCGACCCATCTTCGTCCGAGCTAAGCCTACCGCCCGGATAGGGCTGGCCTCTCTGAGCTCAGTACGGCCGACTATTGCTTATCCATGCAGCCGTTAAGAGTCCTCTGTGGGAAGGAATTTATAAAGGTGAGGGACTCCAGCTCCCCAAAGTGATAACGCTCCCACGATAAGGCAATAAAAGCCCACGTCGAGGACGTAACCCCCACCTGAAATCCCTCGACTTACAGGACTCCAGAAGATGACGCACTATTTAATCCAGGGATACCCTCTGGCGAAAGGTAAGGGCAACCACACGCTCAAAACTCCTGAGCAGGAACCACTTCACCCTTCTGGTGGAGCGGGATCTCGCGCAGAAGCTACTTCCTCCCTATATTGCTCCCACCATAGCTCTACTGACTTAAGCATCGGAGGGTTTTCCCCAGGGACTCATCCCTGGGCCCCCTGATCCGTTTCCCTTTCTTGCACTTCACTATCCGGTGATCCACTGCCCGCTCAGAACCAGCGCGAGATCTTGCCTCTTCATCTGGCGCCGTCTGTGGGAAACGTACGAGAAGCCAGTATGGTGCTAAGAAGCTCAGGGAGGAGGTCCGTCGGCGACAGGGGAAAGGCCATGGTAGCGGCAGGGGATGGCCCCTCCTGGGCCTCACAGAACCCTCCCTCCAACGCCAATGCCCCCGCCGACGAAGCACCACCCCCTCCTGCGGCAGTAGGGCTACCGCCCAATGGTGGCGCCGAAGCCTTCCAAGCCCTCAACGCGAAACTGGATGTCCTCGCGGAACTCATGAGGACCCAGGCAGCTAGGGATGGAAGGTCCCGCGCCCCGTCAGGGAGCCCTCCCCGCGAGAATGCATCCCAGCACACCATCGGAGGCCGCTTCACTCTCCGCGGACATCAGATCATCCGCAACAGGATTGGAGGACCCTTGCAGGCTCCGCCTCCGGAGCAAGAGGCTTCCTCCACACCAAGGCAGGGAAAACTAGGGGCGCGCCGTCCGAACCCGGAGACCGATGTTCCCGGGGATCACCAAGACGCTCCTCCCAGCCCCACGGCACGACAACAACCTGAGTTATCCCTCCGACTGTGAGATTTTGAGAGGCGTTTCACAGAGCAGGAGCGCGCCCTCCGCGCCCTGCAGAAGACCTCTTTCCCGGAGGATGAGGAGAAATCCCTGTTCTCTGAATACATCTTGAAGGCAGAGGTGTCTCCCAGAACCTCCATCCTGGCCTTCAAGCTCTACGACGGCCAGGGCAACCCAGCCGATCACTACGACAGCTTCGACGCTTTGATGGCCTTGCATGGAGCGTCGGACGCCATCAAGTGCCGAGCCTTCGCGACCACCCTGGTCCAGGGCGCCCAGGCGTGGTTCCGGGCCCATGCCCCCGGATCCATCCGAGACTTCAAGCAATTTGGGCGAGTCTTCAAAGAGAGTTTCACCAGAAGTGCCCCCCCAAGGTCGGTAGCGGGGCTCCTGGCCCTCAAACCGGCGCAAGGGGAAAGACTCCGAGCTTATATTCACCGATTCAAGTCAGAAGCCCTGAGAATCCCCCGCCTGGACGTGGCCTCAGCCGTAACCGCGCTGACTGGGGGCACC
The DNA here is from genome assembly GCA_022559845.1 of Amorphophallus konjac. Classification (NCBI taxonomy): domain Eukaryota; kingdom Viridiplantae; phylum Streptophyta; class Magnoliopsida; order Alismatales; family Araceae; genus Amorphophallus; species Amorphophallus konjac. The sequence goes on along the minus strand of CM040121.1, from coordinate 424,508,993 downwards.
CGGGATGAGAATCTCCGCCGCGAACTTGTCCTCTACCCTCCCTCGACCCTTGCCGACCTAGTGACTCTGGCATTATGCCACGCCTAGTGCGAAGAGGTGCTCAGCGCTTGCCGAGACGCAACCGGCTTGGGTCGGGAGGGGGACAGGTTCAGGGAAAAGGCGAAACCACGACAGGGAACGCAAGGAACCGTCACGGAAGTACGAGCGGTACACCCCACTAGACGCGCCGGTCTACGAGATCTACGATGGCATCAAGGACTCGGGCCTCCTCCGCCAACCCGAGCCAATGAGATCAAAGAACCGTAATCGCAACAAGCACTGCTTGTTCCACAGTGATCACGGGCACCACACCGGCGACTGCCACCAGCTCCAGGATGAGATTGAGCGCCTCATCCGTCAGGGACATCTAGCTCGGTTCATAGCCGAGCGTAAAGAAGACCGAGGCACCCCAGAGGAGATCGACAATGCCCCCCACGGGGTACACATCAATGTCATCTCCGGAGGAGCAGCATCAGGCGGTGACAGTAGCCGAGGAAGGAAGCGTCATGCCGAGCGGGTGAGCCGAGCCATAGAGCCTCCCAAGGCCCCGCCGAGTGAGCCCCAGGTCATAGTCTTCTCCGACCGAGACCTGGAAGGGCTGAGCACCCCGCATGATGACGCCCTCGTGATTTCGGCTACGATAAACCATTGTAACGTAGATAGGATTCTAGTTGACAATGGGAGTGCCCCTGATGTACTGTCTTATGATTGTTTCCTTAAGATGGGGGAGGAACCATCCAAACTCCGCCCGATCCGAACCCCTCTCTGCGGGTTCAATGGCCTGGCCACCTATCCCGAGGGAGCCCTAAGCCTGTCGGTTACCCTCGGCACCCCACGCAAAACCGTTACGGTCATGGTGGACTTCATAGTGATTAAAGGTATGATAGCATACAACGCCATCTTCGGCCGGGGAATCCTCAGCCGAATAAAAGCGGTGCCGTCTACCTATCACCAGAAAATGAAGTTTCCCACCAAAAATGGGTTGGGGGAAGTCCGAGGTAACCAAGCCGTGGCCAGAAGGTGCTACAATATCTCGATAGAGGTCACAAGGCCGAACGGGAAGGACAAGGGCCCCCGGGGAGTCGAGGATAAATCCGCAACCACCGAGCCTGGTGGCGAATTGCTGGCAGTTTTCCTCAATGATGACCCGGCCCTAGGAGTAAAGATCGGAGCCGACCTACCGTCTGAGGTTCAACAGCAATATAAAAAGTTCCTTTCTGAGTACATCCGAGTTTTTGCTTGGGCTGATGATCAACTCTCTGGGATACCAGAGGAGACTGTAATGCACAAGCTCAACCTCGACCCCGCCGTGAAGCCCATACAGCAGCGCAGGAGGAAGCAAGCACCGGAGAAACATGTGATCATCAAGGTGCAGGTCACCAAGGGGTAAGAGACTGGCCTTTTTAGGCCGGTCCTGTACCCGACGTGGCAGCCAACGTCGTCCTGGTACCGAAAGCTTCAGGCAAGTGGCGGATGTGCGTGGATTTCATCGACCTGAATAAGGCCACCCCTAAGGACTGTTATCCGTTGTCGAGCATCAACCAATTGGTTGACTCAACCTCGGGTAACGAGATACTCAGCTTCCTAGACGCCTATTCAGGTTACCACCAGATCAGAATGGATCCAGAAGATGTCGAGAAGACCGCCTTCATCACCGACTACGACGTATACTGCTACACCCGGATGCCTTTCGGGTTGAAAAATGCCGGAGCCACGTAACAGAGGCTGGTCAACCACAGCTAGGTCGAAACGTCGAGGCCTACATTGATGATATGCTCGTCAAGACCCCCAAGGCTGAAGACCACTTCACCGACCTCGCTGAGACCTTCGACACCCTCCTGAGGTACAACATGAAGCTCAATCCTACCAAGTGTGCCTTCAGAGTGAGATCCAGGAAGTTCCTGGGTTTCCTAGTCACTCAGCGTGGGATCGAGGCCAACCCCGACAAAGTCCAGGCCATCCTGGACATGCGCCCGCCCACCTACATCAAGGACGTCCAACGCCTAACTAGGCGTGTCGCCGCTCTCAGCCGGTTCCTGTCCTGTGCGGCCGAATGATGTTTGCCCTTCTTCAAGCTGTTGAGGGGGCCCAAATTGGCATCTGCTACGTTCGCATGGGATGAGGAATGCTAGAGAGCGTTCGCCGAGCTCAAGGACTTCTTGGCCTCGCCCCCGGTGCTCTCCAAGCCTGTTCCGGGTGAAGTCTTGCTGCTCTATCTCTCAGCAACACCATCTACGGTTAGCTCGGTCCTAGTCAGAAATGACTCGAGAGTCAAGAGGCCGGTCTACAACACCAGCAAGGTGCTCAACGAGGCTGAAAGGAGGTACCCCGCAACCGAGAAACTCGTGCTAGCGTTGGTTACCTCCGCCAAGCACCTCCGGCCCTATTTCCAGGGTCACCCCATCACCATGCTAACCGGTGAACCATTGAAGAAGATCCTAGCCCACCCTGAAGCCTCGGGATGACTCGTCAAATGGGCCATTATGCTTGGGGCCTACGATATATCCTATTGGCCGCGCTCAGCTGTGAAAGGCCAAGCGCTCGCTGACTTCATCGCCGAAAGCACCATCCCGACTGAAGAAAGATCCCCGTATGCTCCTGGGCCGACCTGGGAATTATTCGTTGATGGATCCTCCAACTCAGTCGGTAGTGGTGCCGGAATCCTCCTGAAGTCCCCCGAAGGAGCAGAACTGCAATACGCCTTGAAGTTCAGCTTTCAGGCATCCAACAATGCTTCCGAGTACGAGGCCCTTATCTCGGGAGCGCGCATGGCCCGATGGTTAGGGGCTGAGTGAGTCAAAATCCATACTGACTCCCAGCTGGTCGCTAGCCAAGTGAACGGCGAGTACGAAGCTCGAGAGACACCAATGATCAAATACCTCCAACTGGTCAGAGACTTGGCCCAATAGTTCGAGAGATTCGAGGTAGTCCGAATAGCTCGGGAGGAAAACTCCCGAGCGGACGCCATCTCTCGGCTGGCCTTCTCTCTCGACCCCGAAGGTACCCGATCGGTCCTCCTTGAAGAGCTAGAGCGCCCGAGCATTGACTCGAAGCTCCTTACTGTTGACTCAGCCATTCCGAGCGACTGGCGCACCCCCTACCTGTCGTGGCTCCGGGACTCTCAAGAGCCTTCCGACCCTCGAGAGGCCCGCAGATTGAAGTACCAAGCCCGTCGCTTCGTCATTCTAGATGACACTCTCTACCAGAGATCTTTCTTCGGTCCCCTCCTGAAGTGTCTCGGCCCCGACGAAGCCAACCGAGCTATCCAAGATATTCATGAAGGCTTGTGCGGAGCGCACTCAGGAGGAAGGTCACTCACCGGATCCTTCTACGGTAGGGTTACTGGTGGCCCACTCTACAGCGCGACTGCACGGCCTACGTGCAACAGTGCGACCGATGCCAACGATTCGACCACTTAGTCCATTAGCCGGCTACGGAGCTCGTCACCCTGACCGAGCCATACCCCTTCGCTCGGTGGGGGATCGACATTCTTGGGCCTTTCCCTACGGCTCAGGCCCAGAAGAAGTTTATCATCGTCGCCATCGACTACTTTACCAAGTGGATCGAGGCCGAAGCCACGGCGAGGATCACCGAGACAATCGTCTGGAGTTTCCTCTGGAAGTCGATCATTTATCGTTACGGCATCCCCCGGGTGATAGTGAGCGATAACGGTCGGTAATTTGACTCTCGTTATTTCCGAGACAGATGTGCCGACCTAGGTATTCGCAACCACTTCACTTCAATCGCCCACCCTCAGGCCAACGGGTTAGTCGAGAATGCCAATAAGACTATCTTAAAAGGCATAAAGACTAGACTCGGCAAGGCCAAGGGCAACTGGCTCGAGGAACTACCTAGCGTACTTTGGTCCCACAGAACGACTCCCAGAACGGCAACCGGTGAGAGTCCTTTCCAGTTGGAATATGGCACCGAGGCCGTCATTCCATTGGAGATCGCCAATCCCTCCCTCCGAGTCATCTGCTTCTCGCCCGAGGTAAACGAGCAAAAATTACTCGAGAACCTCGACCTAGCAGATGAACTCCGAGAGATTGCCAGCATCCGAGCGATAGAATACCAGCGCCGCCTCGCTCGATACTACAATGCCAAAGTCCGAGACAAGCACTTCCAACCGGGAGACTTCGTCCTTAGGAAAGCCGAAGCCTCTCGACCACTAGAGGCGGCGGGCAAGCTATCCCCTAACTGGGAAGGCCCCTACTGAGTGGTCGAGACGCTCGGGAAAGGAGCATACCGGCTATCTACAATGGAATGGGAACCCATCCCTCAGACATGGAATGCAGCCACACTACGCAAGTTCTACTTTTGAAGTTGTGCAAACAATTGGAGTGAAATAAAATTTTCTTTTTTTCATTCAAACGATTGTTGGTACATCAGAAAGGCAAAAGCCAGTACATTACACAACAGAAAGCAAAAAATCCATCTGGCACCACTGCAAGAGGCCATTGCTCGGCTGACTCGGTTGATATCCTTGCGTCTAGCCACTGACTCTGCCTCGCGTAGAAACTGGCTCAGATAAAAGGCTGTCGACCCAGTTGGCTCGGGTGGCCCATGACAAAGGTGACAGAAGGGACTGCGGAGGGGAAGGCTACCTTCCAAGTTGACAGAGGCTGGGGAAGAGGAAACGCCTATGAAGGCCTCCTCTCTTCTAACCTTCCAACTCTTTGGAACGTACAGAGAGCAAGCACCCACCGAAGAGTGAAAGAAAGGAAGAGCAGAAGAGAGAAAAAGAGGCTACTAGAAAGAAAAAGAAACCAGCATAGCTGGACGAGGAGGCAGGGGAAGGCCCGGAAAGGAGGGAGCTTAATTTGCTTCTCCCCCCATCCCTGAAGCGAGCAGAGAGGGACGGGCGGCGGAGATTCCGGATGCCCCCATCCGTCTTCCATCTCGCCCCCCTCCGAGAAGCGTCGCCGGAACTGATAGAGGAAACGGCGTGATTTTTTTGTCAAAATCCTCTCCAGATCCGCGCGACGACCATCGGACCCGCTTCAAACCCGCGCGACAACCGTCGGACCTACTCAAAACCCGAAGCGGGAAAAACCTGCCGCCCTCCATCATCGGCAGCATCGTCTTCCGAAGGATCCTCCATGCTCCGAATGCAACGGCACAATGCAACGTGAAGAAGGGGCGAGGAAAGACTGTCGGAGAAAATCCTAAGCGATGGAGAGGAAGGGATGCCCTTCAGTCTTTTTATAAGCAAAGGGAGGCTACTCGCCTTAAGTGACTCCCTCCTTGAAAACACGCCAAAAGAATTTCCCCCTATGAATGGTCACCTCAAACCTCTCGTCTTCTGCCCCAGCGGGACACGAAGCGGCCAGGCATTTAAAGCATGAGAACGCGGAAAGGCACCCTGTCAGACGCTTACCCAACCATCATGCGAGATCTGCGCAGAAAGTATCGGTCCTTTCCAACTACTACAGATACGCTGATCAAATCACGGCAAGGATAGCGTGAAGCAAGTAAGATTTTATTTACTGCCTTACAAAAAGTGGAAGTCCTTTTTTGAAAAAAGAAAGAGACAAACAAAGAAGGAGGCAAAACAGGATGATACATCAGGCCTAGGGCCCACTTTGAAGCTCGGAAGTGGAAGGCGCAGGTGTTTCAGCGGCGCCCTCGGTGACGGCCTGCCCTGGCACTGACCCCGCCTGCCCGAAAACTGCCTCGGTCGCGAGCCCTCCCGAGGCAGCCGAAGTAGGCGACCCCTCAGGAGAAGAGCCCTCTGGATCTTCCCCGCCCGACGCAGAGGAGCTGGAAGGCGACATGTCCGAGTCATAGCGCTGGCCAGAGGGGAAGTCGATCCCATAATCTTGTTCCCCGGCATAAGCTACTGCCCAGCAGTAACCCTGCTTAAACCCCTTGCGGATGCCTCGGCGAAGAGCTGACTCATAGTAGGAAAGGGCAGCTTCTTGCAGGTCGGCTCGATAGGCCTCTGAGCCCTTGTATTGCTGGATCGCCTCCACCCCGGCCAGTCCCATCCTGTCGGCAAGCTCGGCCTTCTCCTGCTCTGCCTCGTCTGCCCGCTCCTCGGCCTCCACCGATCGTTTCTCTAGCTCGGCCGACTTCCGTTTGGCCTCAGCCGCCCCCTCCTCAGCCTTGACCGATCGCCTCTCTGCCTCAGCTCGGTCAGCCTCGGCCTCCAAACGGAGGGGCTCAACTGCCTCCGCCCGGTCCACCAACTCGGCGCGCTCGGCCTCCCAACGGCCATCCAGCTCGAGACGAAGAAGGCACTCCTCTTCAAGGAGTTTACTTTTCCTGTCGAGCGATTCCCGGGCCTTGGTTAGTTGCTCGGTCAGCACTCCGACCTTCAGCCGGCTCGACCGTGACAACTCCCTGATCGCGGAGAACTCCCGTCAGAGCCCCTCATGCCCCTCATTGAGTCGAGCTAGTTTCCTCTCACACCCTCCGAGGGTCCAAGCAAGATTCGACCGCTCTGACTCCTACCGGGCATAAGTCTCCGCCATTGTGGCCCCCATCTGGGCCATGAGAAGGCCGCCCTCCATAATGATGTTGAGGACCCCGGGTGGAGAATGATGCTTGTCTCCCCCTTTCATCCTCACGGACACCTCGCGGCAAAGTTGGTATAAAGTGCTCGAGATGCCGAGCCTTTCCAGAGCCACTGGCATGGAAACCCTTTCCGCACCTGGCGCCTCGCTAGAAGGCCAAAGTCGAGCTGCGAGATCGGCTGCCTCGTGCACTACGGTCAATTGGGGTTGCGACGCCTCCGTAGGCGAACCCCCGACCTCGACCGACGCTACGAGCTTGGCCGCTCCGTGCACCATGGTCGTTTGGGGCTGCGACGCCTCCGCCGGTGAACCCCCAACCTCAACCGTCGCGGCCCGCACGTCGCCCACCTCGACTTGTGCCCCTGCCTCAGCCGCGGTTGTTTCAACTTCGGCCCCCTCTGTGTTGTGTCTCCTGTGGTTCTGGGGTTTTGATGATGACAAATATTATGGCTCATTATGTTTACATGTACATCCTTGATGAAATAATCCTGATGTACTATGAGAAACTGTCAGAACAGGTTTAAGGATGACTCACAGGTCATGAAGTCAATTCAAGTCAAAAGTCAACCAGTGACAGGTAAGATCAGTGCACAGTCCGATCAGGTAATGCTCTGTCTACTCTCAGATATGTGCATATGCTATTTCCTGTACAGAAATGTTGGTGCATGTGATAAGCCAATGCATTTCATGTCTCTCGTGCATTTTCAAGTCTATACACTTGTTATCTGCATTCACTGCATCGGTGCATTCATTGAGCATGTGTGCATGTCTGCACATTCCTTAGTGGCTTCCTTAGTGGCTAGTCTGTACAACCTCAGGTTGATTCATTTGATCAAGTCTATACAGCCACAGCGAGTACTCTTCATGCATATATAATGTCTGCACGTTATTAAGTCTGTACAGAGTCATGCTGCATAAACATAAAGTATGTACAGAGTCTTGCTGCGTCTTGTGCATGGATCATTAAAGTCTATACATTGTTCATTCAGCATCCCCAAGTCTATACATTCCTTTCCTTTACCTACGTTCAGAACACCAAGTCTATACATCGCTTAGGCAAAGTCTGTACATCGTTGGCTAATGCATGCATCGTCTTTCAAAGTCCATACATTGTCCTGTAGCTTGCACGAAGTAAAGTCTATACATTGTCCAGCGTCTCACTCAGCGTCTAAGTGAGTGTGAACATTGCATCGCTAAGTCTATATAATGCATCGTCTCATGCATCGTCTCATGCATCGTCTTTCAAGTCTATGCATTGTAAGACCAAGTCTATACATTGCATGCAGGTAAAGTCTGTACAGCCCATGCTCAGGCTAAGTCTGTACAGAGTCCTGTTTCATCGCATGGACATTTCATCAAGTCTATACATTTGTTGCATGCCTGCACATCAGTCAAGTCTATACATTGATCTGTGCATCACTATACTCAAGGCACTAAGTCTGTACAGAGCTCGCAAAGTCTGTACATTCCTTAGCATCTTGTGCATGCATCGTTTAGCAAGTCTGTACATCGTGCGCTGTCCAAGGCATATTACAAAGTCTATACATTGCTGAAAGTCTGTACAGTGTCTCACATATGCAAAGTCTGTACATTGGTGGTGTAGACACGCCAAAATTGACGCTATGTTGATCAAATCTCATGTCACTATGTTGACGCCCCAAAGTGAACTTCAATACATTCATAATATGAAGTTTTTCTATTTTTGTGTGTTTTTTGGTTTGTTCTTGCATTTTTGTGATTCGCGACCTGAAGAGGGGCGTTATTTTAAAAGCGACCTTACCTAGGGCGTGTTCAAAAGAAAGGATGACCAAATATCAGGGCGTCAATTCCTGGTATTATCCGATTTCAAAATAAATTCCAAATACTGATTGGCGTCCTTCCTCAGGGCCTGTTTTCAAGTAACGCCTTTATCTCAGGTGTTTTCTCATAATTTTCAAATAAAGAAAGTTTTATTGCCAAATTTAAATCCGAGAGTTGACGCCTTTGTTAGGGTCGTGTTTTTGAGTAACGTCTTGATGTAGGTCGTCAATTTAGAATTTGACGCCCTTTTGAAGGTCGTGTTTTATCCTTCAGAGTCGTGTTTGTGTATGCCTTTCCTGAATAGTTCCTTGCCTCCAATGGTCTCCTTGCTCGAATTGGAACTAGAGTCCTGCCTTTGATAAACCATTGCCCGTCCTTATCTTCCTAAAATTGAGTTTATCTTCGGTTGAAACTCTATATAAAGGAGCTCTGGTCGATCTTGTGTAAGGTTAACAACAACGAATAACGTGCTGACCATTAGAGAGAGTTACAGATATACGAGAGAAAGAAGCAGAGAGCAATTTTGTTTAACTTTGTGCGTGCAGAGAAGAGTCTTTCTCTTCCCTCTGTGCGATCTCCTCCCTCTTCTTCCTCCTGTTGTTTCAGGCGAACCAAAGCTTCACCGTGATTCTCCCCTTTACTGTTGTCAGGAACAGCAGGGGCTCCTTCTTTTGTTTGTTTATTTTCATCATACCATCACCATCGATCATCATCCACTGTTTTCTTTTCTTGCATTAGTATCATATTTCTCCTTTCCCTAACTCTTTAGGGTTTTTTTTAAAAACCAAAAAAAAGAGGTGCGCATGTTGTGTTCTCTTTCATCATCATATCTTCTATTTGGGATTGATACTACATTCACTCTCGGCTGATCCAATTCCCTTTGCTTGTTTGTTTTATCTTTGTGCAAGGGTAATCAACAAGGAAAACCCCCTTCATCGGCCGGCCGATTGAAGGAGGAGGAAGGAATTCACAATCCATCCCGCATCCCACTTGTCACCAGGTATTCGCGATCATTTATCTTATTATTGAGGTAACCCCTCTGGCGATCACTCTCCTTTATAGCACCACGTGCTTTCTTTTGTCTTTGTTATCATCTCCATCCTTTTTATATATCTCATATGAGTGGTTTGTTCCACTTAAGTGGATTTATCACGATCTACAAATTGGCGATCACGGTGGGACCTCCACTGTTTTTCTTTTGATTACCATCTCCTATTGGCACCCACGTGTGCCCTTTCCTATTGGCACCCACGTGTGCCCTTTCCCCTTCGGCACCCACGTGTGCCCTTTCCCCTCGGTACCCACGGTACCCCTCCTTTTGTGCCCCACGGGCACCCTCCACCGTGCACACTGCACACTCCCGGGATCAGCCAGTTTGTGATCTGAATTAACGCCTCACCCAGAGGCGCGTTTTAATTTAACGCCTTCATCCAGGGCGTCTGATTTATGTTTAACGTCTTCTGATAAGGCGTGCTTCATCATATCCCCTGCTTTTATTACGCTGTTTGTGGATTCACGCCCTGCCCCAGGGCGTCTCTTTATTGATTAGCGCCTCACATCAAGGCGCGTTTCCAGATTTGACGCCCTCTGACGAAGGCGCCCTTTTCACATATAGCGCCTCACACCAAGGCGCATTTTCTCCATTGCCTGTGGGATCCCCAGGGATTCATGACAGTCTCACTGTCGTCTTTTTTGTTGATAGCGACCGTGGCTAGGTCGTCTCTTTCCTGTGATTTTACAGAACCCTGCTGCCTTTGCTTATTCATGCTGCATTGATTCTTATATTGATTATTTGGCTATATTGGTGTGGTCTGCATATCTTGGCTTGCATCTTGTGGCATTTGGTTGAGAGACCTCCTCTCTCTACACTAGGATTCCACACACCTCTCTTGGAATCGGGACAACCCTCCATTGAGCATTCCGTCTCTTTGGACCAGAAATCCCTTTTCCAAGACCTCCGTAAGTCCCCGCACCCGTGGATTCCCTCACGGACGCCGGGCTGGTTGTACCCTTGAAGTACCCGGAGTATAGAGAACCATCGTTGGTGAAGAGAGAGAAAGAACCTAGTTGACCAAGAAGTCACACTTGGATAAACTAGGTTTCACTTTGCAAAAGGAGTGAATTATTCTGCAAATTAATCCACTCTAATCTCAAGCATAACACTAAAATTTTACGTTCATCTCAACTTGATTGCATAAATTTGGTTGGATTGATTTGCTTAAAGTTTGCTTGGATTGAGTGCTTTTTGTGTGATAACCCCTTTCATAAAAGCTTTCCCCCTTCTTAAACATGAAACTCCGTTCAGGTAAGATCATCAACATGGCAGGCTACGGGTATTCATATGATGATGAGGATGAGAATGTTTTTGGTCAATATGAAATCCCCCTCCAAGATTCCATCTATCATGAGGGAAATTACCCTCCTCATTCCCATTATCCTGCAAGTTCATGTGGTTGACACCACTTCCAAAGAGGTTGAGCCCTCTTCTCAGGCTGTACCTTCCAACACCTCGGGGAATTCTTCCCCATCCATTAATGTCACCGATTTAATTCAAGCTTTGTCTCAGTTAGATGATTCCCAACGGCAGGCTGTCCAGGCCGCTTTGAAAGGGAAGTCTGTTCCCTCTTCCTCCTCTAATCCCCCTCCGGCCGAGAGTGGCCATCACCTCACTAATGACCAGGCGGTCTTGCACAAACCTCCTTCCCGTCCACCAACGCCCGCTGCGGCCATGCCGGCCCAACAGGCAAGCTACTCTGCAGTTAGGCACCAGTCTCTCCAACCTCCCCGAATTCTACGGATGCCTATACCACATTCTTTCATTCAAAATCCGGCCCCAGTCGAGTCTGATACTAATATTCTACTGCTTCAGAAGTTGGCTAGCATGGAAGAGCAACTTAAGAAAGTCACTGCGGCCAAGAATGCCCCGGAAATCTCTCTCCCCACACTACCAGTCTTCCATCTGCCACCATCTGAGATGCCGAATTTTCGGCGATATAATGGGACTGGTAATCCTTTCATTCATTTGAAGGATTTTATGTACGAGACCTCCTTCTGGCAAGACAATAAGGCCTCTTTGGCCTATTTATTCAGAAGATCTCTCGAGGGGCCAGCCCTTGAGTGGTTCTATTCGTTGGATCCCGCTGATGCCAGCGACTTTGATATTGTTCAGAAGAAGTTCCTGCAGAAGTATAGAGACCGGGTCGGACCTTCCCTCTCAGTCACAGATCTGGTTGCAGAAAAAATGAAGCCCGAGGAGGACTTCATCATATTTGCTGATAGGTGGCGTTCAATGGCCGAGAAGTTGAAAGACACTTTGGCGGAACAAGAACAAGTTAAGATGATAATTTCCAATGCAACTCCTCAGTTCCGGCACATACTGGCCATGAACAGATTAACAACCATGGAAGGGCTCTATGAAAGAGCTCGTTATATTCAGACACAGATGAAGGATTCGCCCATTATGGGCATGTTTGACCCGAAGCCACGGCTATTTAAGAAAAGTACAAATGTCAACAACAGCGGGCCCACGACTGAGGGCACAATTGCAAACGAGCAGGTTGGTGTAGTTGGCCACCCCCACCATCAATCTAACCCACGGCCTAACCCACCTCCACCACAAAACCCCCATTTCAACTCCACTCCACAACACCAATTTGCACCCCAACATTCCTTTGCTTCACCGCAAAACCAAGCACACCGCGTTAACCCTCCAGCTCTGCAACAGTACCACCAGGTACCACCACCTACCAGCTATGGCCAACAACAACAACAACAACAACAACGGAGACCACCACTTGGCCCCAAAAGGGACCACTATCCTCCACTACCAGAAAGTCTCCCGGATATTTTCAATGCTTTAATGGCCGCCAACTTGCTCATGTTACCAAGGGAAAGAACAGCGTGGCCCGCTAATGTTGACACATCCCGTTACTGCGCTTTCCATCGCGCACCTGGTCACAACCTTGATCGTTGCTTCCACTTCAGAGATTATATTTATGATCTAAATGACCAGGGCGGCATCAACTGGGATGAGATGAGGCAGTTTATTGCCACCATGAAAGAAAGAAGGCCTCATTGGTAGCAACAAGCTCAGCAGCCACAGCAACCAGCTCCACAACAGCAACAACAAGCTCCAGCGCCTCAGCAGGATATGGGGATTGTCCACAATCCACTGCCGGAGCACCCGCCAAACCAGCACGTAAACCCTGTCACGTCTCTCCCTGAGGTGGAGAGAGGGCAGGGATGGCATGAAGAAAACGCCTCTGTCGGGGCATTTAATCACAATCAAAATCAACCTCCACGCCTCTTGCGCACCCTTTCTTCTTCTTCTACCCCCAATTGAGCCGATCCCTTCTGCGCCCCGTTAATCCACCTACCCTCACCTATTCTCCAACCTTGCCAGTTCGCCCCCTTCTTACCCGCTTACCACCTCCACAGCCTACACCACAACAAACCCCATCCACCACCAACCCTTCACCACTGCCCTCTAGGCCACTCCTTAACCGCCCGTCGCCAACGCCCGTTGCACCCGCCACCACTACTCCTCCACCGGCAAGGATCCCTCCACCATCGGCTCCCCCACCTTTTATGCCCAGATCTCTCCTCGTTCCACCCACCAATTCCCCCCGCATTCGGGTATCCCTTTCTACTCCTACGCCTCCTACGGGGGCATCTTTATTGAACTCTTCATCAACACCCCCTGTGGGGGCTCCTTCTTCAAACACTCCTCCACCGCTTATCAACACTAACACACCCTCTTCTTCTTCTAACCCTCCTCCCACACTTGCCCCGACAGAGGCGCGTCAAGGCGTGGCGCCGCTCCGCAGTGGACGGATATTCCACCGCATTTTTCCACAGAGAGGGTTAGAGCCCGCGCAGGGGCCGCAAGAACAGGAACAAGAACAGGAGTCCATACCAGGCACAGAATACGACTTGTTAAAGCATTTGGACCGGACTCCGGCAAGAATATCAATTCTAGAACTGATCAAGAGGTCGACCACTCATCAGATGGCTCTAAAGGAATATCTGCAGAAAGTCATGGTCAATGAGGACATTCGGTCGAGCAGATAACCGCAGTCTTAACACCTACTGGCAGTCAACCAGCAATCACTTTTTATGAGCATGAGCTGGCACCGATCTCAGCAAGAAAATATGCTCTATGCATCACAGTTGATATCAATAAGGTGGCTGTACAACAGTGTTTGGTGGACACTGGGGCATCCATCAATGTCTTGCCGCCGAGCACTTTGAAGATGTGCGGCATTCCCGAGGATCTGATTCGGCCATCCACCATAACGGTCACTACATATGATAACACGAAGAAGCCTCCTCTAGGCATGATTACTTTAAAAGTAAGTTTGGGTCCAGCAACAATCACATCTGATTTTTATATTTTGGACATGGATCCAACATTTAATGGCATTCTTGGCCATCCCTACATCCAGCAGCTTGATGCAGTGCCCTCCACAAATCATCAATGTCTCAAGTTTCCACACAAGGGCCGCATTGTCAAGGTTACCAGTATGCCGATTCTGCCAGAGGAGGATATTCATGTGGCTTCATCAGTTCCTTCTATTTGGCCTGCCAATAAGCCATTGTTATCTGTATTGGACGTCCCTCGCCCACAGTCGACGCCATCCGAGACTATCATAACAGTTGCTATGACACCCCTGCCTTCCAAGGGGAAGAAGAAGAAAATGGTGATGAACACCCATGGCCGAAACATTTTAATAAAAATGGGGTATCAAAATGGCAAAGGTCTGGGTGCCAATTGTCAAGGCAGGATTAGGCCCGTTAAGCCTCAGAAATTGATTGCAAGAGGGGGTTTGGGCTACAAAGGGCCAGGCAAAAATGAAGATGAACCGTGGGCAGTTATGACATCTACATTGAAGACAGATTGCCAGCCGCTTACCTGGATGTTGTAGACACATTGTGTCACGGGTGGCTTTCAGAATAGTAAACAGACTACAATAATCACTTCCATACTAGACTGTCAGGATGTTCATGCTAGACAGTTTGCTTGTCATATTGCCCCGCTGGCCACATATAAAGCCCTAGAATCCTTAAGGCCTGATAAAAGAATGAAAATGGACGATCCGGAATGTGACTGGTACAGGTGGTTCGATATGCAAGATATCACTATTTCCTTGAGCCGCCTCTTTATGCCGACAGATCCAGAATGGCCACCACTCATTCATGAATTAATTGAAAAACCTGCTGTGATTGCAGACAAGAGGCAGTTGCTGAGTGACTACACTGATACTGGAGAGCCAGATATTCCATTTGAGGAAGGTTTCACTGTGGACAGGCTGTGGGCCGGCCTCTTTTCCCTCACTTCCATGCATCCGTCTCTTCTTGCTTCCTTACATTCCCACTGGTTTGGTCGCGTGCCGAGACCGCCACCGATTATGGTCAATTTTGCTCCAAGTTCAATCCAAGTTTCTTTCCCCATTCCTCCTTTGCTCCTCGAGCAATTCTCCAGACTCTCCATTACGCCCCCGCACGGGCCATCACTGATTCAATCTTTTTCCAAACTTTCAATCTCCACTCCTCCTGCAATTCTCCCTTCACATTGCTTTCTTCTAGAAAAAGAAAATAAAAATGAAGATAAAAACAAAAACGAAAAAGAAAAAAAAATGCCAAAATTCCAACTTTCCAATCCTCCATCTCTATTGAGGAGACCTCCTATTTTTCTCCCGAGTGTGTCCCGACCCAGGGGCCACTCCTTCAAGAGTCATTGATAAACCTCTTTTCCTCCTCTAGTGAGGGGTCTCCATCTGTACCTCCCTCTGTATCCACTTTTTCACCTCCTTCTTTTTCTTCTTCTGGTCAAGCTAGTTGTTCTTCTTCTTCTAATAAAATTCATGGGGTAGATTCTCATAAGAAATCCAAGGGTAAGCAGATTCCTCGTAGATTTTTGTTTGAGTTAGCCGTCAGATGCCGAGCCTGTTTAGCCATTTCAGAATTTGTGGAGGATCCAATCATCCTGCCAGAATTGGAATATGAGGATACTGTTGTTTCTTATGAGGGTTTGGATGTCTACGAGATTATGAATGATGAAGACCCTATTGAAGAGGGGGATGAAAGTTATGAAGAATATGAGGATGAGGCTGATGCCTTTGCTAGTGGCATGAGGAGATTTGATGAACCATCAGCCTCCGTAGAAAAGCCTACCAAAGAAATTAATTTGGGTACCGAGGAAGACCCTAGAATTGTCCTCATCAGTAAGAATTTGTCGCCCTCCGAAGAGGAGGCACTTATTTTGGTACTTCAAGAATACAAGGACACGTTCGCATGGAGTTATGAAGATATGCCTGGTTTAGACCCTGCGCTCGTTGAACATCGGCTTACACTTAAGCCAGGGTCTGTCCCGGTCAAGCAACGGTTGAGGCGTTTCCACCCTAACATGGCTTTAAAGATGAAAGAAGAGGTCGACAAGCTCCATAAGGCTAGATTTGTTAGAGTTGTCCTCTATCCGAATTGGGTGGCTAACATCGTCCCGGTCATGAAGAAAGATGGCAAAGTTCAGATTTGTATAGACTTCCGGGACCTCAACCGTGCGTGTCCTAAAGATGACTTCCCCCTCCCTCATATTGATGTGCCGATTGATAATACGGCAGGATTCGAGACTCTCTCTTTCATGGATGGCTTTTCAGGTTACAATCAGATTCGTCTGGCTGAAGAAGATCAAGAGAAAACATCTTTCACTACACCATGGGGTACATATTGTTATGTGGTCATGCCCTTGGGACTCAAGAATGCTGGAGCCACCTATCAGAGGACAATGATGGTGATTTTTCATGACATGATTCATATCTATATTGAGGTGTATGTGGATGACCTGGTTGTAAAATCAAGGACAAGGATTGAGCATCCTGGGGTTATGGCTAAAGTCTTGCAAAGATCACGAGAATATCAATTGAAGATGAATCCCAAGAAGTGCGTGTTTGGCGTTTCATCTGGGAAGTTGCTTGGATTTATTGTTAGCAAGAGGGGAATTGAAGTTGATCCCAATAAGGCGAAGGCCATTAGAGATATGCCTCCTCCCAAGAATCTGAAGGAAGTGCGAGGACTAATCGGGAGGTTGCAATTTATTCGCCGCTTCGTCTCCCAGCACTCACAACGATGCAGGCCGTTTTACGAGCTCACTAAGCCGGGAGTCAAGTTTAATTGGGATGACAAGTGTCAGGCAGCCTTTGACGGATTAAAGGATTATTTGGCCAATCCTCCTGTCCTGAGGCCGCCAATTCCAGGCAAACCACTTATTCTCTATGTCTCAGTCCTGGATGACTCTGTAGGTGCTGTCCTAGCTCAAGTGGATGAAGAAGGTAAGGAGAGGGCAGCATACTATTTGTCTAAACTTCTTAACCCCTATGAGCAGAGGTACTCAGCCATGGAGAAGACTTGTGCTGCTTTGGTTTGGGTAGTCCAGAAATTAAAACACTATTTCCTAGCTCACGAGGTTCACCTCATTGCACGCATGAATCCGATCAAATTCCTCCTTGAAAAATATGTCCTCACTGATCAATTAGCACGCTGGCAAAGCTTCCTCTCTCAATTTGACATCACTTACATTCAACAGAAAGCTATCAAAGGCTACGCCATTGCCGAACACCTTGCTCACCACCCTCTTCCCCGATTTGATCCTGTCAATTCAGAGTTTCCAGATGAAGAACTGATGTCCATTAATCGACCCCACGATTCTATGTGGACGTTACATTTTGATGGAGCTCTAAATTCCCAAGGAAGGGGGATCGGCATGGTTCTTTTAACACCAGAAGGGGTCACCATCCCGTTTGCCGCTCGGCTCACTTTCCCTATCATAAACAACATAACTGAGTATGAGGCTCTTTTGGCCGGTCTTCAAACCGCCCATCAATATGGTGTCACCCATTTGAGGATTGTTGGTGATAGTCAGCTTATTCTGCGCCAGGTGCTCGTTAAGTGCCGCACTATCAATCCCAAGCTCAAACCCTACCAGGAACTTGCTTCAGCTTATGCCAAGCTCTTCACCAAATTGATTTTCGTCCATGTTCCTCGTGGCCAGAATATCTTGGCTGACGCCCTTGCCTCTTTAGCTTCTGCTTTAGTCTTCCCTCCTGAGCGTGATTTTCATGTTCCTCTGATTCATCAGCACGACACTCCAGCTATTAAGGATCGTGCATTCCTCGATATTAGGGATCAAGTGCTCGAAAAGGTCAAGCACAAGGAAGCTCTTAAAGGTAAAGAGGTCATGTTATTAGATTGGCAAGAAGAGTTGGCTGACGAAGAAAAACCTTGGTATTATGAGATTGCCAGGTATTGCAATAATCAGTCCTATCCCGAAGAAGCCACTGCAGAAGAAAAGAAAGTAATTAGAAGAGTGGCTCAGCGTTATGTTTTGTTTGGAGGTGTACTCTACAGGAGAGGGCTCACCGGTGTTTTGTTAAGATGCCTCGATGATGATGAATCATGGAAAGTTGTGGAAGAGGCGCATTCTGGGATGTGTGGTGGTCATGTGAACAGCCAGATGCTAGCTAAGAAGATCCTTAGGCTAGGTTTCTATTGGCCCACTCTAGAAGAGGATTGCTCCATCTATGTTCGAAGGTGTGTTAAGTGCCAACTGCACGCCGACAAAATTCATTCTCCTGCTTCTTCACTCCATCCTATGTCCTCCCCATGGCCTTTCTCCATGTTGGCTTTTGATATTATTGGACCTCTTGGTGATTCAAACCTCCTGACCAAACAAAAGTCGTTCATCCTCACGGCAACGGAGTACTTCACCAAGTGGGCGGAAGCGGAAGCTTACGTAGAGATTAAAGTATCAACGGTCTGCAAATTCATAATGAAGAACATCATCACGAGGTTCGACATCCCGAGTATCATCGTCACCGATAATGGACCTCAATTTATCTCTTAAGAAATCAAGGACCTCTGCAACAGGTACAACATTGCATTGCATCATTCCTCTCCCTATTATCCGCAGGGCAATGGCCAAGCAGAGGCCACTAATAAAACTTTGATAAAAATTGTCAAAAAGATGTGTGAGGCTAATAAATTTTCGGATTGGCCAGACAAGCTAGTTGAAGCTCTCTGGGCCTATCGTACTTCCATTCGCACCCCCACTGGGCAAACCCCTTTCGCCCTTACTTATGGAATGGAGGCGGTAGTCCCTTACGAGATTCTCATTCCCTCTCTACGAGTACAATTTGACAAGGAACTATCTATTGATGAGCGTCGTGATTTACTCCTTGCTCAATTGGAACTCCTAGATGAGAAGCGTCTGGTCGCCGCTGAGCATGCACGCGTTTATCAAAATAGGCTCTCACGTTTTTATCAAAAGAAAGTGATTGAGAGAAAATTCAAAATCGGTGAGATGGTAATTAAAAGAATTTTTGTAAAACCCGGTGGACCTCGCTCAAAACTCCAACCCAATTGGGAAGGACCGTTTGTTATAAAAGACGTTTTTCCTGGCAATGCTTATAAACTGATTAATGCTGAAGGAGAAGAGTTAACTCACCCTTGGAACGGTTTGTATCTTAAGAAATACTACCCTTGATTCAAAAATCTAAATATATATATATATAGAATTATTTCAAAATCCAAAAAAAAAATGAAAATTGATTCAAAAATCCAAAACAAAGTGGAATATTTCCAAAGACCAGAAAAAATAGAAATTCCAAAAAGCAAAATAGAAATTTTTCAAAATCAAAAGAGATCAAAACAAAAGCTTTCAAAATTGGTGCCAGGGCACACGAAGGATCAAAGTCCGAAAGGTCAAAATTCAGAATTCATTTATCAGTCTTGTCAACTTAAAATTGGGTCGACACCCGCACACACTACACGCTTTATTCTTGAACTCAAGCAGTGCAAAATCCGATGGGAAGTCAAAACCTGACTAAAGGTGAAAGACAATACCCGTTCTTTTCTTCTTCAACCCATAAGAGAGGAAGGGAGACCTCGGGGTAGACACGCCAAGCCTATCCGCCGCCCTAGTAGGTGAAAGTCAGGGCCCAAAAGGGAGCAAATGCCACAAAAGCCCAAGTACAATTATGTTGTTCATTAATGCAAGTCAATTTCAAAGTGAAAGTCAAATGGTGAAAAGAAAAGCATGTCAAGAGGGCAAAGTCCCCGCAAGGAAAACCTTGGGCGTATGCGTGCAATATAAAAGAGGCAAAAGGCAACCAAATTTCCCTACGCCAAAGACCGAACCCCAACAGGCATAGGGTAGGGGAGGTAACTTTACCTTGAGCATCTCAGAATCCCTTATGGGCTTCCCTTATATTTTCTTCCATCCTTTCTATGTGGTAAGTCACGAACTGGCAGGATGGTCAAGACGGACTTAGGAAATTGCACTGTACGAAATCTCAAATACAAGTCAACTATGATCACGCCGACTCTCTTTTAATTACTCAAGAAAGGTTAATGAATTTTAGATGGTGACCGTGTAGGACCCATGGTCTTGATAGCCTTATCAACCTATTTTTGCAGAATAATTCAATTAACGCCTTTATCTAAGGCGCGTGCAAGTTAATTAACGCCTGCGGTAAAGGCGCTTTTTATAGAATAACGTCCCTAAGCAGGTCGTTACTTTCTCAAAAATCAGATTCCCTTTTCAAATTCACGCCGTCTTCTAGGGCGTCTTTTATGTGAACCACGACCTACTCTAAGGCGCATTTTTCAGAAAAAATAACAAAAAAAATATAAATGAGTGAAAAAAAAAGAAAAAAATGCATTCTCCAAGTATGTTTGCATTTCTGCATGGGCATCTTTATTTATGGTTTGCATATGCGTGCTTGCATGATGCATCTCCCCGTTATCAGTTATTTCGTTTACCTTATTTGATTAAAGGCTTGGCCCCTTGACCCGTCATTAAGGTCAAAATATTGATACCCCTTGCTTATTGGGCAAGGGGCCAAGTCGAACAGATGAATTAACCTGTTTGTTCAAAGTGTGGATTATAGTTGCAGGGACAGGGCAAAGCAAAAACGAAGAACGTGGAAAAAGAAGCAAAGTACACAAACACAAGTCCACAATCACACAAAGTGCTCAAGTAAACAAAAGCTCAAATCTCATATAAATATATATATCTCATGTCTATCATATGTACAAGTGTGAGGGTGGAGGAGTACAAGTAAGTCTCTCAGCTCTCGCCTCCACCCTCCTCTCTCCTGCTCTCAACCTCACCCTCGGCATCCCGAGGTGGTGCTGGTGGGGGGGGGGGCATGGAGCCCCGTGAAGCCGCTGGACCTCGAGCCTGGTCCCCTGTCTCACTCCTCGGTCGAAAAGAGGAGCCCGCCATGTAAGAGGAGCCGCCCAAGCTGAACCCTGCTGCTCGCGCCCGCTCCCGGCCTCACTGCAGACGCTCCTCCGACACTCGAAGCCGCTCCTGGGAAAGGACTAGCTGAGTCCTCAGGTCCACCAGCTCCTCGTGCTCACGAGCACGCTCCTCGCGCTCCCGGGCCCTCTCCCTCCTCTCCAGCTCGAGGGTGACCCGTAACTCTGCCACATCCTGAGGCAGCTCCTCTCGACGCCTCAGGGATCTATCTAGCTCTAAGATCCGCTGATCGTGGATTGCCAACTCGGTACGTACCGCCTGAAGCTGAGTGGCCTGCAAACAGGTAAACAAATCATCAATTCCACAATTAATGCAATGATTCAGTAATCTAGCAATTCAAGCAATACATGATTGAACCACTCACCTGTGTGCTCGTCGCACGGAAGCCCTCATCAACGCAAGCAAGCGCGGCTCGGAGCTCCTCAGTCTGCAAAACAACTTCATCAGTACACAATGCTGTATAATCAAAATTTGAATGGATTTGTGTTTTGAAATTTACCCGTGAAGCGAGGTCGCACTCTGCTGCCTCGGCTCGTGCGGTCGCTCCAGCTAGCTGCTCTGCCAGTGCAGTCACCTCTGCACTGGGCCCCCTCGAGCTGGAAGCCTCCCCTGGATCTCTCCTCACGGCTCCCTGCTGGGCACGCTGCATTCATTGAGATTGTTAGTGGCTAATCATCAATAATTCAACAAAAAAAAACAAATTTGCATATAGAAATAATTTAAACACTCACCAGGGTCTCTAGGTCGGCCCGTGTGGCGGCCAGCTGGTCCTCCAGGCTGTGTAGGTGGGCCTGGGCATCCATCGCCGCTATGTCCCGCGCATCCTGCATCCATTGCATATTAGTTGCATGATAAAGATACATAACCATTCGCATTTAGAAATAAGTGCATTCATACATACCCCTAAGACCCTCATCTAAGGTCGTCCGGCGTAAACCTCCCAGTAACGCCGGAGGTACTCAGAGCTGTCGGTCGCGTGGGAGGTGACTCGGATCCCGCCTCGCCGTCAGTCGGCGTACTGCTCCTCGAACCATACCCTCCAGTCGGTCGCCTTTGTACGACCGCGTGTCTTCTTCCCGATGCCGCGTGGCTCGCCGACCTCTACCCACTCCTGGTGTAGGCCCAGGGTCCTCATCACCAACCTAAGCCGTAACGGCTCGATCTCGCTCAAGCAGTGAACCCAAAGCTCACGCTCAAAGCGAGGACGGCCCGCTACGACCCACGGCTGGCCCTCGTCTGTCATCCCCTCATAGGGTCTCCACTGCACCTGCATTCATAAACATGCATATCATCATTTCATCATCATCATAATAAATTCAAATAAATGCAAAAAAAAGATGCATAACATTCATCATACCAGCGAGGGAGGAAAGTCGCGGAACTCTCTCCGTAGAACCCACAACCCGTAGCCTAGTGGGGCACCAAAAACCACTGGCAGCCAGCGCCGCGCTAGAGGGAAAGCTCCCTCACCTCCAGGCTGTGGGTCGACATGCCCCATCGGCATGTATAGATGGCTCCAGACCTGCATCCATGCACTGCATTAGTGAGGCATTCACATGCATAATAAAAGAAAAAGAAAAGAAAAGAAAAAAGAAGAAAAATGCATACCTGAAGAAAAGGTGAGAAGCCGCTGACGGTCGTCTCTCGCCCTGTCCCCGTGGACAGGTCGGCCATCAAGTGCGCCAGTAGTGCCGCTCCCCAGGCCTGCCAACTGCCTCCAAGTCCTCGAGAATGCCCAGGAATCGGCAGTTGATGACGTCTCCCTTCGTCCCCAGCAATAGCCTCCCTAGTAGCAGCAGTAGAAACCTCCTCAGGTCCCGGTCCGCTCTCTCCCTGTCGGCCGGATCCTGGCAATAGACCGCCCTAGCACCATCGATTAACCTCTGAGAGAACTGCTCCAAGGACTCCCCAGACCTATGCCTAGCATTCCCTAAGCCCATCACCGTAGTCAGGTCGGTGCGGAAGATAGTCCTACACTCGCTAGGTGTCTCGTAGACCATCTCTAGCCCTAGCAGCCTCTGGGCAAACTCAGTGTAGTCAGGGTAGGTGATCCCACTCACAGCCTCACCGTCTACCCTCAACCCGGTGATCCTAGCTACATCCTCTAGGGTAGGAACCATATGCCCCCATGGCATCAGGAATGCCCGGCTGGACCTATCCCATCTCTCCCGTAGAACCTGGATAAGTGGTAGGTCGGGTCTGACTGGCTCTATGGATAGAAAGGCCCCAAACCCCATGACATCTACCCTCGCTCTCTGGAACTCAGGGAGGCCGTAGTATGCTGCCCGAACCATGACCCAGGAGACGCGCGTCCTCATCAACCCCTGCATGCATAAAGAAAAGAATTTTCGCTTAATTATTTTGATTATCCATGCTGAATCTCATTTTTGATTGCCTTGGGTTATATTGATGTTTGATTTTAATTAGCGACCACCCTTGGGTCGTGGTTCGTTGAATTAGCGCCCCTGGGAGGGGCGTGGTTCTTAAGTGTGCTTTGAATTCACGACTTCCCCTAAAGTCACTGTTTATCTAAGAAACGCCTCTGTATTGGGCGTGGCTTGGTGGTTAATTTCAAATTACTTAAAGATTTTTCAGGAGACGCCCATCCCAGGGTCGTCTTTTGCTTAAGTCACGCCCGTGTGTGGGACGTTGTTTTCAAATGGGAGTTTTGGGGCTCATAATAATTTTTGAAATTAATGATTTGACGACCGCTGGTTTGGTCGTCTTTCATTGAATTAACGCCCTGGTGGGGGGCGTTGTCTTCAGGATTTTCAGAAATTGAAATAAAAATAACAGCATACGAATAATTCATGGAAAAATAATTCAAGCATGGAAATTAACAGCATGATATGAAAAATGATGAATTTAAATGGGCGACAGGCTGTAGGGCGTGTTTTCATGAAATTAATTATTTTGTAGAAAATAATTTGAACTAACGCCCTTGGGAGGGGCGTTTCATCTCTAAATCACGCCCCCACGGGGGGCGTCTCTTTTCTGAGTTGCAGGGTTCATACCCCGAGGGCTATGGAAATTGCATAAAAATGGAAATAAAATATAGAAAAATGGAATTAGGGTTGGGGGCCTACCTTCTTGTGCTTTGGTCCTTGTGGCTGAGGTCGTGGTTGCCTGGGTCGTCGTAGTTGGCCGGCACGGGGAGGAGCCGCCGCCGTGGGCGATGGCTCATCACCACCTCCTTCTTCTTCATCATCACCTTCTTCTTCACCGCCCTCACCTTCTTCTCCTCCTTCTTCGTTTTCTCCATCTTCTCCATCTCCTTCTTCGTCTTCTTCGTGAGCCTCTTGGCCTCCTTCGGTCTCGTTGCCAGCCATCGCCGCTGGAGCCTCGTCGTCCACCACCGCCGGAGGTTCCTCGGCCGCTGCGGGAGGGGCTTCCTCCATGGCATCTTCACCTAAGTCAATGACCTCGGGGGCGGCCACCCGTTGTCGTTTCAAACCACCGCCGGCCATCGTTTAGGTTGGAGAGGGGGAGGTAGGAGAGAGATTGAGAAAGGGAGAACGGGGGGGTTTCGGTTAGGGTTGCAGAAGGGGGTGTGAGAGAAGAAAGAGAAAATAGGACGGAGGAGGAAGAAGAAAGGAGGGAAAGGAAAGTTCAACGGTCAAACGAAGAAATGCCTTGAGGAAGGGCGTGTGTTGTGGAATTGACGCCTATAAGTTTGGGCGTGTTTTGACAATTGACGACGCTATCTGAGGCATTATTTTGTTTTGAATGGGGAATCAAAACCGTCGTCAGACGCATTCAATATGGGTTGATTGATGTGATGGAAGTAATAATTACTGTTTATGATTAACGTCTGTGCTTGAGGCGTTATTTTGATGATCCGTGGCTTAGCTAAGGGCCTTACTTTTGACATTTCAACGAATATATTTTGGGAATTTGAATCAATTTACGCCCTATTTTAAGTCGTTATTCAGTTAACGCCCATTTGTGGAGGCGTCAAATTTGTGAGCTGGAATATTGAAAGCGACATATTCTGAGGCGTCCTTTTATGAATTCACGACATTTCTTGAGGCGTTATTTGCAACAGAATCACAAGGTTTGGAAGATTTGATCCGAAACACTTTGAAATTGGCTCAATAAGAACGTATTATTGATTTATCAGAAAAGAAAGATTACACTGCTTCAATGAGTCATTTTGGGCCTCAAGTTTCTCAAAGCAATAACATAAGACTTCCATTCATCTCTGTCTTCTTCCAAGCTTTCCACAGGTTGATGAGCTTTATTGATTTTCCACAGAGCTTGGATTATGGTTGTTTCTTCTCCATCTTCATTGCCGCCAAGGTCCCTTCTCTTGATAGGAGGGAGGTGTGATGGATCCTCGAATACTTGCCGTGGAAGCCCGAGTTGAGGAAGGCATCGATATGAATTGTATAGCACGAAATCTGAAGCGCCGATGAGTCTAAGGTCCGTACCGGGAGGAAATCTTGCACGGAGCTCTTGAGTCTTGAGTATTCCTGGGGCGCAAGTGAAGAGGTTCTTTGGCATTACTTTGAGGTGCTCTCTCCATTCCGTTCTCTTCTTGATTTGAGGAATTTGGTTCATCACTCTATTGCTTATCCCAAGTGAACCGGTTATGTAAAAGAGTGGGCTTTTTGAGAAGATTCTTGAGGATTGTTGGGCTTCATCACATGGATCAAACTTGAAGTGAAGATCCACCCAACTGGAGAGTGCTAGCATGCACCCGAAGATGGGCCTTCCCATTGCTGCTGAGGTTAGCCCGCTATAGAGATAGGCTAGGAAAGCCGGTCCAACTCTCTCTCTTTCCCATAGGCTAACCACGGCGCTCAACTGTGCCTCCTCTAGAAAATCCTCCATGGATGGGAATAAGAGTGCTCCTGCTAAGCATACCACGAAGGCCTTTGCTATCCGTTCTATCTCCTCATCTTCTTTGGCCTGATCCGCTCTCTTGTACACCCATGAAGCGAGCTTTAAAAGATTAATTCCTTTAGTGACCTTGATTTGATTCACTAAGTTTGGGCTAGGTATCAATGTGGTTAATAGCTCGTGAGAAGAAATTGGTTTTGGCATGTTGGCCATCTTCTCCTCATCCCCTTGCTTCATTCTTTTCAAGCCTAAGATCATCTCCAATTCTTCTAATAGGATGGTGGCTTCAAAGGTAGAGAAGAGAAAGGTATGAGTAGAAGGATGCCATATCTCTACAAGAGCTCCTATAGCTGCCCAATCAAGATGGATTTGATCATAGTGTTTGGCATGGGTAACCAGGCTCAGGAGGTGCCATCTTGCTAGGTACACCCTCATATCTGAAGAAAATTTGGAGAGAATAAGAGGCGGCCACTTAATTTTTGTAAATCTCCTAGCTCCTGGGACATTTGGATAATCCTGTGGAAGAAAGAAAAGAAGGAGAATGCATGAGCGACAGAAGTAGTTCAGTGAAGATAAGAAAAGAGAAGAACAGAAGACTCATACTTTACCTGGTTTATGGAGATTCTACTGCTGATATGCCCATTAATCTCAGTTAATCTGGGAGTTGAGGACTTTGATCTCTTAATTGCCCTTTCCATCTCCGGTTTGCGAAAAGAACACGAACAGGAGAAGAAGCAGCAGAAGAAACAGAGCTCCGAAGGATTGCTTTGATTGATTTGAGGAAGTGCCTTCCCTTTATAGAAGTCTGGGGGGGGTCTTAAGGCTGTTCGGAGTTAGAAAGTTTATGGCTATTAGGACTGGGTTTAGCTTTCGAATCGGAAACGGAAGCTTGTGCTTAATTAACGCCTTCTGTTAGGGCGTCAATTGTTGAATTGACGACCTGACCGAGGTCGTGTTTTATTTCACGCCCTTGAGTGGGTCATTTTCTTCTTGAACTCTTGGTGCATTTAACGCCTCAGTGAAGGGCGTGTTTATCTTTTTTGACGCCCTCATGTCAGGCGCCTTTTATGTTTTTGACGCCGTTCTATCCAAGCGTGAATTTGTGAGCTTATGAATTTGCTTCCCTACATGCTTTGATGAACTTAAGTGCTATTATTTCGTTGGAATTGTTTTTAATTTAGCACTTATGATCATGTCGTGCTTTGAATTGAGGGTTATTCATATTGAAATTGTGGGAAGGCTAATGAACTTTCAAGTATAGAGGATTGCAGGTTTCGAGATACTCGGATCACTGTTGGAGTAACATCATGTTGTTCTTGTAAGCATTATTACTATATGGTATTCTACGTTATTATAATATATCAAGGACCTTGTGGTTCTGATGAACCTGGAATTTGAGTTCCCCTTCATCAAAAATAGTGATAGTTCCAGGAGAGTCTTGATCACACGGATAGGCCGTTGAGTCGTTGAAGGTCTGGGACGATGGTTCCACTTTCTGAGTTGAGGCGCGGACAAACGGGCTTCGGCTTAGTGTCAGCTCAGAGATTTGGATTCTTGACCAAGTCTAGATGGCTTAACAATATTATCCTTGATTATTTTCTATCTTTTAATTTGTCTTATCTTTTTCTTTTAGCCCAGCATGCATCATGTAGGACTTTGAGGTTCATGATGAAAATCTTCATATTATGGCGATAATGAAAGTCACTCGTTCTTGATTGAGTTGACATGAGATATTCCACTCCAAATCGAATACTTTATTCTCTCTAAAGCCGCTCAGGCTGGTTCCTTGAACATGTCCCTTTGCTGGGTCTCCATCTCAATTCCCTTTATTTTTCTACAAATCCACCTTGGTTGTAGCACGTCCACGTTGGCTGGTAACCGCTCTCCAATGGTGTCTCCTTATCGTGCCGCGCGCACATTTTTATTTGCTTAGTTTAGTCTCTTTTATCCAGCAAATCGATGCTTCCTTGGAATCACTCGGAGTTGTTTCATTCAGAATCTTGGAAAGATTTCTAATGGTTGGTGTCTGAGGCGAGTCACATCACACCTTGGTGTCTACTTATCAGTTCATTCCACTTCATTCCGCTGGTTGCACTTTCGCTTCATTTTCGTCTCACTCCCTTGCAAAGCAGACACCAAGGCGGGACAGCTATAGACACGCCAAAATTGACGCTATGTTGATCAAATCTCATGTCACTATGTTGACGCCCCAAAGTGAACTTCAATACATTCATAATATGAAGTTTTTCTATTTTTGTGTGTTTTTTGGTTTGTTCTTACATTTTTGTGATTCGCGGTCTGAAGAGGGGCGTTATTTTAAAAGCGACCTTACCTAGGGCGTGTTCAAAAGAAAGGACGACCAAATATCAGGACGTCAATTCCTGGTATTATCCGGTTTCAAAATAAATTCCAAATACTGATTGGCGTCCTTCCTCAGGGCGTGTTTTCAAGTAACGCCTTTATCTCAGGCGTTTTCTCATAATTTTCAAATAAAGAAAGTTTTATTGCCAAATTTAAATCCGGGAGTTGACGCCTTTGTTAGGGTCGTATTTTTGAGTAACGTCTTGATGTAGGTCGTCAATTTAGAATTTGACGCCCTTTTGAAGGTCGTGTTTTATCCTTCAGAGTCGTGTTTGTGTATGCCTTTCCTGAATAGTTCCTTGCCTCCAATGGTCTCCTTGCTCGAATTGGAACTAGAGTACTGCCTTTGATAAACCATTGCCCGTCCTTATCTTCCTAAAATTGAGTTTATCTTCGGTTGAAACTCTATATAAAGGAGCTCTAGTCGATCTTGTGTAAGGTTAACAACAACGAATAACGTGCTGACCATTAGAGAGAGTTACAGATATACGAGAGAAAGAAGCAGAGAGCAGTTTTTTTTTAACTTTGTGCGTGCAGAGAAGAGTCTTTCTCTTCCATCTGTGCGATCTCTTCCCTCTGCTTCCTCCTGCTGTTTCAGGCGAACCAAAGCTTCACCGTGATTCTCCCCTTTACTGTTGTCAGGAACAGCAGGGGCTCCTTCTTTTGTTTGTTTATTTTCATCATACCATCACCATCGATCATCATCCACTGTTTTCTTTTCTTGCATTAGTATCATATTTCTCCTTTCCCTAACTCTTTAAGGTTTTTTTTAAAAACCAAAAAAAAGAGGTGCGCATGTTGTGTTCTCTTTCATCATCATATCTTCTATTTGGGATTGATACTACATTCACTCTCGGTTGATCCACTTCCCTTTGCTTGTTTGTTTTGTCTTTGCGCAAGGGTAATCAACAAAGAAAACCCCCTTCATCGGCCGGCCGATTGAAGGAGGAGGAAAGAATTCACAATCCATCCCGCATCCCACTTATCACCATGTATTCGCAATCATTTATCTTATTATTGAGGTAACCCCTCTGGCGATAACTCTCCTTTATAGCACCACGTGCTTTCTTTTATCTTTGTTATCATCTCCATCCTTTTTATATATCTCATATTAGTGGTTTGTTCCACTTAAGTGGATTTATCACGATCTACAGGTGGCTAAGTCTATACATCGCCACATTGTTCATGCATCATCTCTCAAGTCTGTACAGCCATTGCCTTACAGCATGCACGCTAGCAAGTCTGTACATTGTCCACTTGCAGCATGCTCGCACACACAAGTTTACACATTGCAGCATGCTCGCACACACAAGTCTACACATTGCATTTTAGCATGCTAGCACACACAAAGTCTGCACATTGCTATAGCACGCATGCAGAGTCTAGACAGTCATGAGCAAGTCTATACATCGTGTTGCATGCACGCATCCATGTCTATACATTGCTTCATGCATTGCACGTTGAGTCTGCACATTCATTTGGCATGTCATTGCATCCATTTGTAAATGTTCATAGCTTTGCATAATGCCCTCAAGTCTATACATTGTCTCGCACACACCCACTAGCAAGTCTACACATTGGTTGCACATTACACACAGAGTTTGTACACTCGATTGGCAGCATGCCTGAGCATTCATAGTCTAAGTACATACTCTCTTATGTGCATGTGTGCATGTCTCTCAACAAGTCTGTACATTCGTCCATTGCTTCACTCGACCAACTCTGTATAGCCATGCATTGTCTTGCTTGCATGAATGAAGTCTGTACAGAGTTTACTGTCTTAAACTGATATTCCCTTCGACTGACTGACAGGTACTGTCTCGTGAAGCTTAATGAAGGCACGTGATCTGAGGATAATAGGAGTGCCCTGATCGTGACACGTTAAACCACTGTGCTGAAATGCTGCCACGTGGACTGAGGCCTTTGGGCGGGAGATGTGGCAGACACATGCCCTACCTGCTGCTGATATATATATGAAGCTTCTTCCTCAAGAGAAGTCTGATCGTGATAGAAGTAGCAGAAGCTGAAGGCCAGAGCTCGTGCAGAGTTGATGCTGGAAGAGAGCCATTGAGAGCAGAGAAGAGAAAGAGAGAGAGTGAGTTAAGAAGCAGAAAAAGAGAAAGAGAGATTGAGAGATTATCAGAAGAAGATAGAGAGCTCGTGAAGAAGAGAAAGAGGAGATTACCTGAAGATCATTCCTACTGAATGTTGGATCAGATCCACTCCAGTCAGCTCCTTTGAGAGCCACATTGTGCTTTATTATTTACAGCTTTCAGTCACTGTTACTACCTATTTTTGTTTTCTTTTCAAACTGTTCTTCAAGCTGGTCGTCAGCAGTGCAAGCTGTGATGCACAGCGGCGAGGTAGATACCTCGGACGGCTAAGCTGTATTGCCCAGCGGAGCAAGCTGTGATGCTCAGCGTTGCAGAGGTGGACTCCTCTGGACAGCAAGCTGTGATGCTCAGCGGGATGGCAAGCTGTGAGGCCCAACGTTTGTAGGCAAGCTGTGAGGCCCAGCGGTTCAAGCTATGAGTCAGCAGTAAGCCACACTCGGGTTGAGTGTGGGGTGGACGTAGGTCTAGAGGATCGAACCACCTAAAAACTCTTTGTGCTGTGGTTTGATCTCATTATGTGTTTGGCGCTAGATGCATGCATAGGGATGATATGGTTTGATTGCACACTATATGTTTGACTATGGTATTGAGTGTCCCTTGACATTGTTATTCCGTAATTGCTCATTAGCCCTCTGTTTGTATTAGGAAGATTTTTAATTGAGCGAATTTTTTAAAGGGCTGATTCATTCACCCCCCCTCTGAATCGAACGCACCGAACCCAACACTTGGTATCAGAGCGGGTCTCTGACTTTGCAGATCTAACAATCTGCAGAGGATCCTGATAGTTTTTGGTGCATTTCAGAGTGGGTTTCTTGTGTTATGTGTTTTGTTTCACCGGTTTAGTGTCTTGATTTTTTCATCTGATTTCGGTGCATCCATCATATCTCGATGGCTAATCCTCCGATATTCAGAGGTAATGAGTTTGATTCTTGGTTAGAAAATTTTCATCGGTATGTAAAATCAACTGATCCTAATCTCTGGAAGGTAATGACTCACGGTTCATACAAACTGTCAAAGGATAAATCCAAATGGACCGAGAAGGATAAAATGAAAGACTCCATCAACTCTAGAGCATTGAATATGGTAAAAGCATCAATTGACATAGCACTAATCTCATGTGTCTCATCCTGTAGGTCTGCCAAGGAAATCCTGGATAAATTCAAGACTGCTTGCGACAGAGACAATGGTCGATGCATGATGGCTCAAGGGAGTGAACAAAGTAGCAATCAAGATGAAGAACAGGACGATGATCATGTAAACATCATCGAAAATTATACCCTGGATGATTGGATTGCTGCATATAATGAACTGCTGGAGTCTTATGATCATTTAAGAAAACATCATAAGAAAATGAAAAGGTGATGGGGACATCACCTCCCATGCCCACGTTCACAGCTCGTCTCCTCGCCCCGGTTGCATCCGGCATAGTCTAATTATTTAATTTTGAGTCCTATGTAATTTTTATTTGAGTCATTTGATGTATTTTCCCTTTTATTTGAGTCATGTTCCTAGGTCTTGTGTTTATTTCCCTAAGTTTGAGTGTCATTAGATTGTCTAGTTAGCTATTGGGCCCAATTCATTGGACTTGGCCCAAGGGCTCCCCCCTACCCCCTCGGTTATTTGTCATTGAGTCAATTGTCAGGGTCTTATTGTAAAATGTGGGTTGCCTATATATAGGGCCCCATTCCCCCCCATTTGAAGTTAATGAATCAATGAATGAAAAAAAATGCCATTTTGTGAGTTCTATCTTTATTTTTATGGTGGAGTGAATCCATTAGTGAGGTGAGAAGCCTTAGGAAGAGAATCCCACCCATCCCTCTCTTAATCTCTCCCTTTCACTCCCCTTTCTCTCTCCTCCACACCCAATTTCAAAAATTTTCTCTCTCCTCCCTTCCCAACCACCACTTTCCCACCTACCCCCATTAAAGGCCACTCCCCTTCCCCACACATCCCATTACTCCACCCCCTAGTCCCAAGGGAGCATCCCCAATCACTAAGCCACCCTCCAACCACCTCATCCCTTTCCCATGCACCCTTCCCTCTCCCCCATGCAACCCTCCACCTCCCAAGACCATTTGAATTTGAATATCCCCTTCCCTCCATAGCCCAAAGTCGCCCAACTCATTTCCCCATTGAGTAGGCCACCCCCATCCCCTTCCCTCCACTCCACTCTACCAAGAGCAGCCACCCCATCACCCTTCCTCCACCTTGGCTGAGAAGCCTGCAGAGAACCAGTGGAGTGCAGCAGTGACCCCGTCTTCCCCCTGGCGTCCCTGGAGGTCCAAGAGCTATCGTCGGAAGCGTCTACCTGTCTTCTTCGCAACGGAAGTGGTTTCGTTGTCGTCCGAGCACCGTGCTGCCCGGGAGAGCCGTTCTCCCTCGACTGCGCGAAGCTCTCCTGACAGAGCACCTGAACGTGATTGGAAGCTCTGCCACGACAAATCCATCGTGAATCAAGACAAGACCCTTCTGTAAAGTTTTTCCTCCTTCTGTCTACTTTGAGAATCAAGAAGCGAAACTCCGTTCAGCATCCTGTAGCAGGAGTTATCAATTTTCTCCCTCAGCCACGCGGTTCTGCTTCCCACAGTTTACACCGACTTGTCGTCATTGTTCAGAGTTTCTTGGTCTTCTCCGGCATCTTTTGGCTTCCTCGTCAGTTGATCTGTGAAGAAGACTCGTCCACGGTTCCAACGACTCCAACGGTGCTCGATTCTGAGTTCGGGAACTGTCGGGGCAACCTCTGCAACCTGCTGTCGGAAACCAGGAGCTGTCAGTCCGAGAATCTGCCTCCCTGTTCGGGCCTCCACCCAGACCAGCATCGACGATAGAATAAATTAATAAAATTTGGACGACTTCCCCGGCCTACTAAGAAGATTTTCCAGGTGGTTTCGTCCCCAACAAAATTCGGTAGCAGCTGCAGCAGTCAATTCATTAGTCTCCTGTCAGCACCCACAGAACTGGGCAGAATCGGCAACCTCCCATCTTCGGTGTTCTCTTCTCAAATTCCCCTCCCCGCTTGGCCGGCTGAAGGCCCCTCCCTGTGTGGAGGTAGTGTTTGGATGTAACTATCATCTTCCCTTCCCCACGATCCCCCCCTTGCATGGGGTGTAGTGTTGTAATAGCTTAAACAGGTCAAGCTACCACGACGCGGCGTGTGGGGAACCCATGCTTCCCCGCTCACCCTCGTCTCCGAGCGGGACCGATTTCTTCAAACCGGTCGAGTGAGTGCTCCAAAACTTTGCTCTAATTCATGCTTGTTCTTTCAATATTAGTTCATAAACTCCGCTGGCCGTGACGAGAGCCCGATCCTTAAGCTCATTTGCTATAAGTGATCATCGTGGGAAGAGAGTGGAACCCGTGCCCTTTGGCACTTCGTCGGACCCTTGATTTGGGCAGCCATACCCTTGGGAAATCAAACCTTGGCCTTGCTGGCCCTCTACCAGCAAGGGCCTAGCCCACACAACCTCCCCTTGGCATTACAAAGTTACCCCGGGTCTTAGTGAGCATCGGGTAAGCGGTTGCTATTATCGGTCCGTTTTGAATGCTTAATTGTGCTTGCTTGTTGAGTCCTAGGTTGTGTCACATCAATTGGTATCAGAGCAAGTCATTGACTTGTCTCTACAAGTCAAGTCCTAGGGCATGCTTGCATTCTTGTCCGAACCGTGCATTGTCAAACCCATCATTGTTAACATTGAGTCTTGGGTCACATGGCCCCTCTCCAAATCATATCCCATGCATGCTTACCTAATGGAGAGCCCGTAGAAATTGATTTCATTGACCTATAATCTTAAAATTGGGTGTCCCCCGATATAATTACCTCTTTTTGTAGGACCGGACAAATTATGCACAATGGAGACCAAGTCTTTATTGAATTCCATAAATGGTTCGAGAAAACTAAGTATTTGGATGGGGCTTGGTGTCAAAAGGGAACATTGGCGGGTCCATGTATAATCCTAGGTAAGAAATGGTTAGATGAAAGGAATGCCGACATCGACCCAACACGTCGGAATTGCCTAGTGCATCCGCCACACCTTTCGGGAACCTTTAAATTCAACAACCTTGTATTCTCCCACCCGCGGGAATCCCGCCCTTGTTCACCACCCCGGGTGCACCATACTCCGGCCATCATCACCCCACCATCAAAGAACCTTCCCACTCCATTAGCTTTGGAAGAAGTAGTCCACCCACTTTACCACATGAAGACAAATACCTCTCGGGAACCTATCCCCTCCATGGAGAGCACCCATGCCCCAATTGAAGAGTAAGTCTCGCACGAGGATCTTCACCCTCCACCACCCCCTCTAGATAAGGCCGAATTCATCTTGGAAGAGTCCCTTATTAGTTGGCTAAAGAAGAGCCCAATAAGAGAGATCACGGCCCACGATTGCCTTCCCATAAAGGAAAACCTTCCCATAATGCACATCTCCTCCTATCACACCATAATCCAAACATCCTACCAAGTGAAAACCTTAAAGGACCTTCTCATGGTCTTAGCTTGACAATATGAGTTGACCAGCTTGTTGACCCCCATGGCTCACCAATCTAGGAGCCTTGACCTCCTACACCTTTGTGTCGGGTCTATCACCTCGGTTTGCACCATTGGTTGCTACACTAGCGACCTCCTTCTATTCCTCCCCACACCCGATGAGCCCGACCTTCTCCTCAATTTGGAGCTTCTTATATCGGGTGGAAAGTCAAGCCCTCCCCTCATGGCCGACCCACTCACAAAGAACTTCGGCCCAATTATCTCATTAGAGGAGGATGACCCATCACCACTTGAGGATCTTGAGGACATAGGGCCCCTCCCCCTCGATAACCCTTTTTATGATCCCTTTGATCCCTTCCAATGGGGGTCAAAGAAACCATAGGACCCAACCACCTTATCCACCACCCACCTTTCCCTATCCCAACCTACCATGTTTGACCCAATCCACCCCATCCTAGACCCGGGTTACACCTTGGGAGCCATGACCTTAGACCACATATCCCTTGGTAATAAGGTTGTGCCCCACCCCATGATGACCACCTTCTTAGATCCATTCGATCCTTTCCAATGGGAGTTCAAAGGTTGTCCCACACCTATACACATGGAAGTCACTTTTGGGAAAAGTATGCATGTGTCTAGGCTTTCCACACCCCTTGGCATGAACACTATGTTGGGTCCATTCATTCATATCACCCACATGTCAAGTAGAAAGCATGAGTGGTCCAAATTCGGATGTAGTGGTCCACCTTCACTCATCAAGAGTCGTAGGCATGATAGGAGTATTCATGGATGTCCGGATCCCCCAGCATTTGTCACCCCCATGCATGACCGGATCACCTATGGATGCCCCGGTCCTCCCCATTCCATCAAAGTCTTCTTGGCATCAAAGCATGATTGGTCTACTTTTGGTTGCCCAGGTCCACCCATCACCCCTAGAATGTCAACATTCATAAAATTACATGAAAAACTTTTGCAAGCACATTAGCAAGGAAAATGAGATCTAAAAGAGGCAGGCTGACTCCCTTCGACGTCATCAAGAATTCCACGTGGGTGACTTTGTGATGGTGAGGAAGGAGAGGCTCTCCCCGGGAGTCACCTCCAAATTGAGGCCACGTGGGGCTGGTCCCTTCCAGGTCCTGAGGCGCATTGGCGCTAATGCTAGTGAGTTAGATCTCCCCGAGGAGCATGGAGTGAGTCCCACATTCAATGTAGCCGACCTAGTGCCATATAAGGGACCCACGGTGGTACCTAATGAGGATATTGAGCCTATTCCCTCCGTTGAGAGAGCACCCACCCGTGAGGAGAGTCCACCAGCCAAGAGAGACCAGCGTGAGCGCATTGAACGAATATTGGATGAACATGTCACTACCACCAGGAGCAAGGTATACGAGCGCTATCTCGGCAGGTGGATGGATCGGTCTCATTCGGAAGACTTGAAGGTAGTACCACTTCTATACCCTCCAAGGAGGGAAGGACACTTACTCGACGGAGTTGAGTTCTCCGCACCCCGGGAGTATGATGGGGACATCACCTCCCATGCCCACGTTCACAGCTCGTCTCCTCGCCCCGGTTGCATCCGGCATAGTCTAATTATTTAATTTTGAGTCCTATGTAATTTTTATTTGAGTCATTTGATGTATTTTCCCTTTTATTTGAGTCATGTTCCTAGGTCTTGTGTTTATTTCCCTAAGTTTGAGTGTCATTAGATTGTCTAGTTAGCTATTGGGCCCAATTCATTGGGCTTGGCCCAAGGGCTCCCTCTACCCCCTCGGTTATTTGTCATTGAGTCAATTGTCAGGGTCTTATTGTAAAATGTGGGTTGCCTATATATAGGGCCCCATTCCCCCCCATTTGAAGTTAATGAATCAATGAATGAAAAAAAATGCCATTTTGTGAGTTCTATCTTTATTTTTATGGTGGAGTGAATCCATTAGTGAGGTGAGAAGCCTTAGGGAGAGAATCCCACCCATCCCTCTCTTAATCTCTCTCTTTCAATCCACTTTCTCTCTCCTCCACACCTAATTTCCAAAATTTTCTCTCTCCTCCCTTCCCAATCACCACTCTCCCACCTACCCCCATTAAAGGCCACTCCCCTTCCCCACACATCCCATTACTCCACCCCCTAGTCCCAAGGGAGCATCCCCAATCACTAAGCCACCCTCCAACCACCTCATCCCTTTCCCATGCACCCTTCCCTCTCCCCTATGCAACCCTCCACCTCCCAAGACCATTTGAATTTGAATATCCCCTTCCCTCCATAGCCCAAAGTCGCCCAACTCATTTCCCCATTGAGTAGGCCACTCCCATCCCCTTCCCTCCACTCCACTCTACCAAGAGCAGCCACCCCATCACCCTTCCTCCACCTTGGCTGAGAGCCTGCAGAGAACCAGTGGAGTGCAGCAGCGACCCCGTCTTCCCCCTGGCGTCCCTGGAGGTCCAAGAGCTATCGTCGGAAGCGTCTACCTGTCTTCTTCGCAACGGAAGTGGTTTCGTTGTCGTCCGAGCACCGTGCTGCCCGGGAGAGCCGTTCTCCCTCGACTGCGCGAAGCTCTCCTGACAGAGCACCTGAACGTGATTGGAAGCTCTGCCACGACAAATCCAGCATGAATCAAGACAAGAGCCCTTCTGTAAAGTTTTTCCTCCTTCTGTCTACTTTGAGAATCAAGAAGCGGAACTCCGTTCAGCATCCTGTAGCAGGAGTTATCAATTTTCTCCCTCAGCCATGCGGTTCTGCTTCCCACAGTCTACATCGACTTGTCGTCATTGTTCAGAGTTTCCTGGTCTTCTCCGGCATCTTTTGGTTTCCTCGTCAGTTTTTCTGTGAAGAAGACTCGTCCACGGTTCCAACGACTCCAACGGTGCTCGATTCTGAGTTCGGGAACTGTCGGGGCAACCTCTGCAACCTGCTGTCGGAAACCAGGAGCTGTCAGTCCGAGAATCTGCCTCCCTGTTCGGGCCTCCACCCAGACCAGCATCAATGAGAGAAGAAATTAATAAAATTTGGACGACTTCCCCGGCCTACTAAGAAGATTTTTCAGGTGGTTTCGTCCCAAACAAAATTCGGTAGCAGTTGCAGCAGTCAATTCATCAGTCTCCTGTCAGCACCCACAGAACTGGGTAGAATCGGCAACCTCCCATCTTCGGTGTTCCCTTCTCAAATTCCCCTCCCCGCTTGGCCGGCTGAAGGCCCCTCCCTGTGTGGAGGTAGTGTTTGGATGTAACTATCATCTTCCCTTCCCCACGATCCCCCCCTTGCATGGGGTGTAGTGTTGTAATAGCTTAAACATGTCAAGCTACCCCGGCGCGGCGTGTGGGGAACCCATGCTTCCCCGCTCGCCCTCGTCTCCGAGCGGGACCGGTTTCTTCAAACCGGTCGAGTGAGTGCTCCAAAACTTTGCTCTAATTCATGCTTGTTCTTTCAATATTAGTTCATAAACTCCGCTGGCCGTGACGAGAGCCCGATCCTTAAGCTCATTTGCTATAAGTGATCATCGTGGGAAGAGAGTGGAACCCGTGCCCTTTGGCACTTCGTCGGACCCTTGATTTGGGCAGCCATACCCTTGGGGAATCAAACCTTGGCCTTGCTGGCCCTCTACCAGCAAGGGCCTAGCCCACACAACCTCCCCTTGGCATTGCCAAGTTACCCCAGGTCTTAGTGAGCATCGGGTGAGCGGTTGCTATTATCGGTCCGTTTTGAATGCTTAATTATGCTTGCTTGTTGAGTCCTAGATTGTGTCACATCAAAAAAAATTGATAAAAATGATTCTAATTCATCATGTGAAAAGTGCTTGAAAATAAGTGAATTATATGATGAATGTCTATCTGAGCCTCACTTGAATATGAAACAAATGTGCCTGTTGAAAAAGGAAAACCAAGAAGGTATCAATAAAATCTCCAAATTAGAAAGTCAGCTGAAACTGAAAAGTAATGAACATTTGATGAACTTGGAAGAGTTGGAAAGGATTAAGTTTGATCTGAAGAAATCGAAACCTGAGAATGTTGAAATTCAGAGGCAGAATAAAAATCTTGAAGCTGAAATAGAGAAAGTCAACATGGAAGGTGTGCATGTTTCATCTCTAAAATCAAACTGCAATATGTGCTCTGTGAGGGTGCTAGGCCTGGATACAGAGGGGGGTGAATGTATCCTTCTATGTAAAATGGCCAAATAAAAATAAGGATGCTAGAGATAGACACAGAATAGAACCAATTCGATTCAACTCAAATACAAACACTTGGAGCGTGCCTATTCAAGCATCTAGCGGAAGCAAAGCAATCAATCAAACCACTGCACAATAGATTTTTAGGTGGTTCGGTCCACAGACCTACATCCACCCGTCACTCCCAACCGGAGTGAGGCTTCACTAGCAAATGCTAGAACCAAGCAGACTCAGTCTGCAAACAGTTGCTGCCACACAGCTTGACCAGGGGAACAACCTTCCCTCTTCCTCCCAACCGGAGGGTAACCCACAAGTGACAACCTGTCACTTGCAACCTGGAGATCAGATCTCCCTTCTCCTGAACCAACAGGAGGAACCCAATCCCCAACAGGGCAATCGGAAGAACCAAGATGATCAGAAAACAAAGGAAAAATAATAAAGAAAAATAACACAGCAATCAGAAAGCTGTAAAAGATGAAATGCAAAATGTGGCTCTCAATGGAGCTGACTGGCCTGGATCTGATCCACGGTCCAGTGAAGACAGATCTTCAAGCAGCTTCTTCCTTCTTCTCCACGAGCTCTCTCGCTCACTCTCTTTCTCTCTTTCTTTCTCTTCTGCTCTCCAAATCTCTCACTCTCTATCTCTCTTTCTTTCTCTTCTACTCTCCTAATCTCACACTCACTGCTCTCTCTTCACGGCTTCTCTCTTCTATCTCTTCTTCCTCTCTTTTCCTTCTTTTTCTCTTTTTCTGGATCGAAGGGCTTTCTGCTCTTTAGGCTTCTGCTTCGATCTATCTTCATCTGAAGATGAAGGATACATTATATACCACCACCAGCAGCAGCAGCAGCAGGGCGCGTGTGGCTTTTACAGTTCTCGCCCTAAGAATTCGGACCACGTGGCAGCATCCAGCAGGCTGTCAGAACACGTGTCCTCATCTGGGCACTCTCCTTATCCTCGGATCACGTGCCCAGCACCAATATGCTCAGCAACTGGAGTTAGATGGCGTCAACTCACTTTCTCCAAAGGGTTGACGCAGCCATCAGATATCTTCAACCTTTTTAACCGCTGCGTCGACTCCATCAGCCTGCTGTGTTGACGCAACGGTATCGGCAGTCTAGTGATCAAGTCTTCAACAAATGGGCGTGCTGCGTCGACGTTATCAGTATGTTGCGTTGACGCATTGAACATGTACATTTGTATACTGGCGTCTCTTAAGCCGCTGCGTCGACGCTGCTTGTTGATGGCGTTGACGCAGTGGAAGATATCATGAAAGCTTCGTCGCTTGTAAGAGTCTCTGCTTTTTCTAACTGCTGCGTCGACGCTGCTTGCTTGTGGCGTTAACGCAATAGAAGACATCGTGAAAACTTCGTCTACTGATGCGTGGACGCTTTAAGCTTCAAGCGTCGACCTTGTTCCCTTCAGCAACAATAATGAAGTGTATAGACTTAGTGTTAACGTGAAGCATTGTATAGACTTCAGAGATCAATATAGCAAGTGTGTACATAGTGAGGGAGTGTATAGACTTAGCAGTCTAGGTCTCTAACAACGAGTGTATAGACTTGCAACTCTTCATGAGATCTCAGTGTATAGACAGAACCAATGTATATAGTTGAAGATCTAACAATCAAGTGTATAGAGTTAGTTATGTGAGCATGCGTTGTATAGACTTCACACAAGAAGACAAACAGGCTGTACAGACTTGGATGTCCAAAGGCGATGAACAGTGAATCAGTGTACAGACTTCAAAGTTCATTGAAGGATGTACAAACTTCAGAACTGAACGTAGGCAAAGACTGAGAATGTATAGGCTTCATGAAGTGCATGCTACAGTGATGTATAGACTTAGACGCAACATGCTATGCAATGTACACACTTGATGTAATGCATGCCGATGTACAGACTTCAGTTGAAGTCAACCGAAGAGTGTATATACTTTATGAATGCATATGCCAAGACCAATGTACAAACTTGATCGAATGTCTAGACTTTGCATGAACAGTCGATGTGTAGGCTTGAAGAACTGAAGCCCACGTTGTATAGACATGACCTCACAGTCCAGTGTATAGACTTGAATAGCTGAAAGCTACAGTGAGAAAGTGTATACACTTGACCAGATCAAGGGCAAATCAAGTGTACAGACCTCATGCCATGAGACGTTGAGAGAGACAGTCCAATGTACAGACTTATGAAGACTGATGCATGAACAGTAATGCATAGACTTAGGAGCATGGAGGCCAATGTATAGACATCAACTATCAAGACGCTAAGGAAGACGGACAATGTACAGACTTTCTGTAACAGTCTGATGTACAGACTTCATGAAGCTAGACCAGCGGCTGTACAGACCTTGAAGGAGGACAAATGTATGGACTTGGTGACGTGAAAGCGATGTACACACTTATAGTGTTGACGCTAATGTCTTGAGAATGCTCACAGCGTTGACGCTGCATGAGACGTAGGCTGTACAGACTTAGCATGTGAAGACTGATGTGCATACTTGCTGAGTTGACGCTGCAGCCCAATGAGTTGACGCTGGAACGTATATTCTTGATGATCAACTGATGATGTATAGACTTCATCAAATGAAGAAACTGAACTGAAGCGTCGACGCATCAGCTCAAGGAGTTGACGCACTACTGTATGGACAGATACAAAAATGACCAAGGGGTCGACGCATCGGCACACTGAGTTGACGCACTGCAGTGACAACTGTGCAGACAGAGTGTAGCAAAGAATGCTTTATGCATCAGTTAACATGACTGAACATCAAAATATATTAAACTAAACTGAGCAGCAAGATGACTGAACATTTGATTAACTCACATCAACAACCAATCATCAAAACCAAATCAATCATCAAAACAGAACATCAATGCATGGTGACTCACAGTGTATGACTCACATCAAAACTAATCATCAAAACCACAGAGGCACAACAATCTCCCCCTTTTTGATGATGGCAACTCTACACAGTGAGTCAATCTGATGGTGAGTTAATCTGATGCTGATGACTCAAACTATTAGACTTAGGAGCATGGAGGCCAATGTATAGACATCAACTATCAAGACGCTAAGGAAGACGGACAATGTACAGACTTCCTGTAACAGTCTGATGTACAGACTTCATGAAGCTAGACCAGCGGCTGTACAGACCTTGAAGGAGGACAAATGTATGGACTTGGTGACGTGAAAGCGATGTACACACTTATAGCGTTGACGCTAATGTCTTGAGAATGCTCACAGCGTTGACGCTGCATGAGACGTAGGCTGTACAGACTTAGCATGTGAAGACTGATGTGCATACTTGCTGAGTTGACGCTGCAGCCCAATGAGTTGACGCTGCCACGTATATTCTGGATGATCAACTGATGATGTATAGACTTCATCAAATGAAGAAACTGAACTGAAGCGTCGACGCATCAGCTCAAGGAGTTGACGCACTACTGTATGGACAGATACAAAAATGACCAAGGGGTCGACGCATCGACACACTGAGTTGACGCACTGCAGTGACAACTGTGCAGATAGAGTGTAGCAAAGAATGCTTTATGCATCAGTTAACATGACTGAACATCAAAATATATTAAACTAAACTGAGCAGCAAGATGACTGAACATTTGATTAACTCACATCAACAACCAATCATCAAAACCAAATCAATCATCAAAACAGAACATCAATGCATGGTGACTCACAGTGTATGACTCACATCAAAACCAATCATCAAAACCACAGAGGCACAACAATCTCCCCCTTTTTGATGATGGCAACTCTACACAGTGAGTCAATCTGATGGTGAGTCAATCTGATGCTGATGACTCAAACTATTCTCCCCCTTTGACTTCATCAAAAAGAAAATAGTTTGAGAAATTATAGCATGTATAAAAATTCAGACAATTTCTCCCCCTGTAGGAGTTTCAGCAAAAGCATGAGTTAGAGATACTCAAAATGAACCTGCATGCACTTATTGAATGATATACTCCCTCTTTGGCAAACAATCTCCCCCTTTGGTATAATCAAAATAAACCATGGGAAGGGGTGAATGCAGATGCAGATACCAGAATGCAAGAACATAATTCTCCCCCTTTAAGAGTTTCTATGCAGCATGATGCATAAGACATGGAAGCTCCCCCTCAATAAGTGGAATCTTATGAGATGGATGAGAAGGAGACCACATGGGCAAACAAGGAGAAGTTCAGGTCAATGAACCAAGGACAATAATCAGAAAAGGTTCAAATAAGTAGATTTACAAATAAGCTCCAAACAGAAATAAATCAGCAAGATTTTCAAGGAGATATCAATCTCATAAATCCAAAACATAATTTTTCAAAGTCTTCCATTATAGGGACTTATGAATGAGCCTTTTGAACAGCATGGTTTAAACATGATGTATGCAGAGTTTATCAATAAAATTCTGTATTGATATCTAAAACCATGTTTTAATAAAAATGAACCAAGCCCTCATATTTATCTTGATTGTCCTCCCTTTGTCTTACACAATCAAATTTATTGCCTTCTTTCAGAATTACATGCACTAGTATTGAGATTAAGCAATTATGAAGTCATATTATTTTGTCTAGGGTTGTAGCAATTTGATTTTAGCATCAATATTCAGATATTTCAATTTGTTCAACAATTTTCCATGCTACAAATTTTACGAGCACTCTAGTTCAGTGCACACATTGTAACTAGAGGATATACCTTGATCAGAGGCCAATATCCCTAAGCCCTTAGTGTGACTAACTGTCATGCTTTATGTGAACAGAGTTAGCATTTACACATCATGACACACTACAACTCATTTTTTAATGAGTGAGTTGTATTTCTCAGTGTGCATGCCATTGCTCTGCCTAATTTTCAATAAATTTTATGCAGAGTTAACTAAGACACCTCATGACACAGTCCTTTGGACATGTGTTTCTCAGTGACCAATGTCATTGCTCTGACAGATATTACCCTTTAGACATTTCAGAAAAAATCATTTGCTTCAAATCAATAATAGTTTCATGTACTTAATCAGTTGAAGTCATGTATTCAAAAGTGCAGATTTCAGAAGTTTTCACAAGACACAACATGAAACAGATGGTTAAGGTTTATTAAACATGCTTCAAATATTTTAAAGAGATTTTAAAGCCAAACTCATTGAGTACATTAAACTTAAACCACATGAGTTATTTCAGTCATTCATAAAA
This sequence comes from Amorphophallus konjac, assembly GCA_022559845.1. NCBI lineage: Eukaryota > Viridiplantae > Streptophyta > Magnoliopsida > Alismatales > Araceae > Amorphophallus > Amorphophallus konjac. The sequence continues at coordinate 424,465,170 of CM040121.1, read as the reverse complement.
ATGTATAATAGAAGATTTCTAGTTCAAGAATTTTCAGATTTATGATCGAGATAGTCCCATTGAAATCTTCATGACAGACTGATAGAATTCTGAAGCCAAATGATACCAATTGATAGGAGAAATACCAATTGTTAAGAGAGATTGTGAAGCTCAAAGTTTTCAGAATATGATTAAGGTTTGTCAACAAAATCAGTAAGAAAGGATATGCAATGAGTTCTGACACATGTATGCATTTGACAACCTATATGCAATGCATTGACTCCCCCTCACAATATGCATTCAAACTCTCTCTTTGGCATTTTCAATATAAGGAAATGTAATGCACTATATGTATGCAGGGACATGCAAAGACTCAACATTGAATGATATGCAAGGATATGCATCTAACTCCCCCTGAAAACATGCAATGTTTGTACTGAAAACTGAACATATGATTCCAAATGATATTATGACTTGTGCACAATCAGACTGTCCTATCAGCAAAGTGACCCATGGTACTAGGCGGAGCACTTGGTCTAAAAGACCACCTCACACATAGTAAGAACCTCCAGACAGACTTCCCTGCCTTTTGGTACCTTACCATTTATATACCATTGAGGTCATGCATAATTATTCAACATGCAGTCCTATATGCAATTCAGAATTTCAGTGAGCTATTGCAACACACAAGTTTCAAGTCACACTCATATGCAGTTCAGATTTTTCAGAAAATTTGAAATGCAATTTATTTTCAGAGTCTATGCATAACACAATTATCAAGCAATTGAAATTAGCCTATGTATGCATCAGATACAGACAACCCTTCTTAATCTGATATTTGCACAGAACTCTCAGTAAATGCATGGTCAGAAAATAATGCACATGGCAAATGATGAATGAAAATGTAAAAACAGATTTAACTTGCTATGCATTAAAACTAAACACAAGAAGAGCAGGAAGTTTACCTGAAACGTTCAGTATGGGGTTTTCTTCTTGAGTGTCTTGGATCATTACCCCTTTTTATTTCAATCCCAAGGCACACCTGCATAGCAATGTTATTTTGCACAAACAGGTACCCAAGAAGTCTTGGGTCCTGACAAAATAGTATTACTCCTAGCAGGTTTTCTCAGCGCATTTCTAGGAGCAGTTTTCAGATCTGATTTATGCACATTCTTGTTAGCATGAATTTTATGTGCATAAGCATGAGATTTCTTGTTAACAGAATAAACATTCTGTTTGCCAAAACCAGTTTGGTTTTGATATCCTGCCAGCCAACAGGTTGTAGCCCTGTGACCTAGCTTCCCACAGTTATAACATGAAAGTTTTGCAAATTATCTTACATCCCATTCAGCATGTTTGAGATTCACATTTCTACCCTGAATATGCCAACAGTCCTTGACTGTATGGCCATGCTTTCTACAGTGAGAGCAATAAGAGGCATTCTTTTTAAAATTGAGTTCATTATTACCATAGCCTCCTTGGGCATGCCAACAATCAATGGCCCTGTGGCCATCCTTTCCACATTCAAAGCTTGAAATAGAATTTCTTTCAAAAAAGCCTGACCAGCATTCAGAGGCCCTGTGACCCCTTTTGTTGCAATTAAAACAGATGATATGCTGGTTCATTGAAACAGATTTGTTTTTATTAAAAACATGTTGGTTTGCATGGAATTTAGCATGATATGAATAAAAGGTTTTCTTACCACTAGCAAACCAGCAATGAGCAATTGAGTGTCCTAATTTGCCACAATTAGAACATGTGACACTTCTTTTCTGAGCAGACACAGATTTTCTAGCATGCTTTTTGTCATCCTTTTTCATCACAAAACAATTACTCATAAGATGTCCATACTTACCACAATAATGACATGAGCCATTTGATTTCTTAAAAACATGGCATTTATCTGATGAGTTTTTAGCATGCAGATTGTTCCTTTGAATTTTTGATGTTTTATGATTTTTATTTTGTTTTTCTATTTTCTTAGCCTTGTACCGAGGTGGAGATGAAGTAGAAGGCTTCTCCTGTTCAGAAGATTTAGCAGAGACAGTTTTCAGGTTGGCTCCATCAGCCTTCCTCATGACTGGACTGTAACCCAGTCCTTCTTTCTTAAAATTAATCTTTGTTCCCAGTATTTTCTGAACAATGGGCTGTTTGTCTTTTGATGTTGTGGCTACGTTTGAAGCATTTACAAAGGATGTCATTACTTTGTTCTGAAGTTCCTTCTTGTTTATCTTATTGTAGCCCAGCCCTTCCTTCCTAGGGTTGATTTTTATACCTAGTAGCTTGTCTAGGTTTTTCTGCCCATCAACAAATTTAGAAGAGGAAACTTTCAAATCCTGAATTTCATTTTCAAGAGATGCAATGTGTATTTCATAACTAGCGATCTCTTGTTCACTACAATTGACAGCTTCATTCAAAACCTTGTTAGCTGTTTTGTATTCTTCAATTTCCTTTCTCAGCTCATCTACCTCTTCAGTCTCGTTTGTACAGATGACTTTCCCTTTCTCCAAAGTGAGAAGTCTTTCAGACATGGAACTGTTTAACAATTTTAATTTTTTAACTTCTTCTTTAAGCTTATCATTCTGAATTAACTCATTTATTAGAGTCTGGTCCTCTGAGTTAACCATGCTTTCTCTCCTAGCTCCAAACTCCTTCAATTCCTTTTGTTGTTTTTCAAAAATTTTCTGTAATTCTATGTTTACAGATTTTATGGCATTAAAATTTTCAATCAGCAAATCATTCTATCGCTTAAGTTTCTCTAATTGTTCTTCATTTTCTTTAGAAAACTTTCTGAGAGAGTCATTCTCATTTTTCAGCTTGTTTAATTCAGATTTAACACATTCAAGTTCTTTCAGCAAATCCTTACTCTGAACAGACTCATGATTAGCTAGGCTAAGCTTCTTTTCAAGTTTAGAGATTTCCTTTACATGATCTTGATCTTCAATTTTCAGCAATGAAATTTGTTTCTTCAACATTTGAATATTAGACATAAAAGCATCATGAACATTTTTCAGTTCAGCACAGTTCTTACATGGAGAATTGAAACTGTCTGACCTACTATTCTTATTCAATTTTTTGTATTGTTCCCTTAACTGTTCATGAGAGTCTAATAATTCAGCATATGAATTCTCCCAATCATCCAAGATATAGTTCTCAAAAGGGTTTACCTCCTCATCATTATCATCTTCACTTTGATTGCTGCCTTCATCGCTTCTGTTGGCCATCATGCAGCTTGTTTGATTTCCTTTCCCGGCTCTCTTCATCATTTCCAACATATCCCTTGCAGATCTGCAATCAAGGAAACATGAGTGAAAGGCTTTGTCAGTGGCTGCACTCATCAGATTTATAGCTGTCTGATTCTCCTCATACATTGATTTGTGACTGTCAGTCCATTTGGACTTTTTCTTTGGTAGTTCATGAGGACCATGTGAAATTACTTTCCACAGGTATGGATTCACTGATTTAACATAAATACGTAAAGCACTGTGCCACTGGTTGAAATCAGAACCACTAAAGACGGGTGGACAAGCCATTCAAACAGATAGGCGATAGATTCAATGCAACAAGAATATTGATCCACTAAAACAAATTAGCACCTAAGACTGCAAGATCGATCTGCAGGTCGTTGGACCTTGTATGCAGACACCCGCTCTGATACCAACTGTGAGGGTGCTAGGCCTGGATACAGAGGGGGGTGAATGTATCCTTCTATGTAAAATGGCCAAATAAAAACAAGGATGCTAGAGATAGACACAGAATAGAACCAATTCGATTCAACTCAAATACAAACACTTGGAGCGTGCCTATTCAAGCATCTAGCGGAAGCAAAGTAATCAATCAAACCACTGCACAATAGATTTTTAGGTGGTTCGGTCCACAGACCTACATCCACCCCTCACTCCCAACCGGAGTGAGGCTTCACTAGCAAATGCTAGAACCAAGCAGACTCAGTCTGCAAACAGTTGCTGCCACACAGCTTGACCAGGGGAACAACCTTCCCTCTTCCTCCCAACCGGAGGGCAACCCACAAGTGACAACCTGTCACTTGCAACCTGGAGATCAGATCTCCCTTCTCCTGAACCAACAGGAGGAACCCGATCCCCAACAGGGCAATCGGAAGAACCAAGATGATCAGAAAACAAAGGAAAAATAATAAAGAAAAATAACACAGCTATCAGAAAGCTGTAAAAGATGAAATGCACAATGTGGCTCTCAATGGAGCTGACTGGCCTGGATCTGATCCACGGTCCAGTGAAGACAGATCTTCAAGCAGCTTCTTCCTTCTTCTCCACGAGCTCTCTCGCTCACTCTCTTTCTCTCTTTCTTTCTCTTCTGCTCTCCAAATCTCTCACTCTCTATCTCTCTCTCTTTCTCTTCTACTCTCCTAATCTCTCACTCACTACTCTCTCTTCACGGCTTCTCTCTTCTATCTCTTCTTCCTCTCTTTTCCTTCTTTTTCTCTTTTTCTGGATCGAAGGGCTTTCTGCTCTTTAGGCTTCTGCTTTGATCTATCTTCATCTGAAGACGAAGGATACATTATATACCAGCAGCAGCAGCAGCAGGGCGCGTGTGGCTTCCACAGTTCTCGCCCTAAGAATTCGGACCACGTGGCAGCATCCAGCAGGCTGTCAGAACACGTGTCCTCATCTGGGCACTCTCCTTATCCTCGGATCACGTGCCCAGCACCAGTACGCTCAGCAACTGGAGTTAGATGGTGTCAACTCACTTGCTCCAAAGGGTTGACGCAGCCATCAGATATCTTCAACCTTTTTAACCGCTGCGTAGACTCCATCAGCCTGCTGCGTTGACGCAACGGTATCGGCAGTCCAGTGATCAAGTCTTCAACAAATGGGCGTGCTGCGTCGACGTTATCAGCATGTTGCGTTGACGCATTAAACATGTACATTTGTATACTGGCGTCTCTTAAGTCGCTACGTCGACGCTGCTTGTTGATGGCGTTGACGCAGTGGAAGATATCATGAAAGCTTCGTCGCTTGTAAGAGTCTCTGCTTTTTCTAACTGCTGCGTCGACGCTGCTTGCTTGTTGCGTTAACGCAATAGAAGACATCGTGAAAGCTTCGTCTACTGATGCGTGGACGCTTTAAGCTTCAGGCGTCGACCCTGTTCCCTTCAGCAACAATAATGAAGTGTATAGACTTAGTGTTAACGTGAAGCATTGTATAGACTTCAGAGATCAATATAGCAAGTGTGTACATAGTGAGGGAGTGTATAGACTTAGCAGTCTAGGTCTCTAACAACGAGTGTATAGACTTGCAACTCTTCATGAGATCTCAGTGTATAGACTTAACCAATGTATATAGTTGAAGATCTAACAATCGAGTGTATAGAGTTAGTTATGTGAGCATGCGTTGTATAGACTTCACACAAGAAGACAAACAGGCTGTACAGACTTGGATGCCCAAAGGCGATGAACAGTGAATCAGTGTATAGACTTCAAAGTTCATTGAAGGATGTGCAAACTTCAGAACTGAACGTAGGTAAAGACTGAGAATGTATAGGCTTCATGAAGTGCATGCTATAGTGATGTATAGACTTAGACGCAACATGCTATGCAATGTACACACTTGATGTAATGCATGCCGATGTACAGACTTCAGTTGAAGTCAACCGAAGAGTGTATATACTTTATGAATGCATATGCCAAGACCAATGTACAAACTTGATCTAATGTCTAGACTTTGCATGAACAGTCGATGTGTAGGCTTGAAGAACTGAAGCCCACGTTGTATAGACATGACCTCACAGTCCAGTGTATAGACTTGAATAGCTGAAAGCTACAGTGAGAAAGTGTATACAGTTGACCAGATCAAGGGCAAATCGAGTGTACAGACCTCATGCCATGAGACGCTGAGAGAGACAGTCCAATGTACAGACTTATGAAGACTGATGCATGAACAGTAATGCATAGACTTAGGAGCATGGAGGCCAATGTATAGACATCAACTATCAAGACGCTAAGGAAGACGGACAATGTACAGACTTCCTGTAACAGTCTGATGTACAGACTTCATGAAGCTAGACCAGCGGCTGTACAGACCTTGAAGGAGGATAAATGTATGGACTTGGTGACGTGAAAGCGATGTACACACTTATAGCGTTGACGCTAATGTCTTGAGAATGCTCACAGCGTTGACGCTGCATGAGACGTAGGCTGTACAGACTTAGCATGTGAAGACTGATGTGCATACTTGCTGAGTTGACGCTGCAGCCCAATGAGTTGACACTGCAACGTATATTCTTGATGATCAACTAATGATGTATAGACTTCATCAAATGAAGAAACTGAACTGAAGCGTCGACGCATCAGCTCAAGGAGTTGATGCACTACTGTATGGACAGATACAAAAATGACCAAGGGGTCGACGCATCGGCACACTAAGTTGACGCACTGCAGTGACAACTGTGCAGACAGAGTGTAGCAAAGAATGCTTTATGCATCAGTTAACATGACTGAACATCAAAATATATTAAACTAAACTGAGCAGCAAGATGACTGAACATTTGATTAACTCACATCAACAACCAATCATCAAAACCAAATCAATCATCAAAACAGAACATCAATGCATGGTGACTCACAGTGTATGACTCACATCAAAACCAATCATCAAAACCACAGAGGCACAACATGCTCGGCTCTAAGAGAACGTAATGAAGATCTCTATAATGAAAATGAATGGATGAAGAAACAAATTGCCGTGTTTAAAGAGGATCACAGAAATATACTTGCTGAGAAAATTAAAGTGGAAGAAAGGGAAGAGGAACTAATTGAAAAATTGGAGCTGATGTCTGGAAGAGAGAGATGTGTTGGTAATGAAATCCAGGCTAAAAATTTTGAGGAAGAAAACACTGAACTAAAAGCTGAAGTTGAAAAATTGAAATGGTTAAACACTGGCTTGTCTGAAAGACTTCTCACCACAGAAAAGGGAAAAGCTGTCTGTGATGAAGAATCAAAAATATTGAGCAATCTGGAACAAGAAGTTGAGAAGTATAAAACTACAAATAAAGTCTTAAGTGAATGTGTCAATTGCAGTGAACATGAGATAGCCAGTTATGAGCTTCATATAGCATCTTTGGAAGATAAAATTCATGATCTGGAAAACTCAGCATCCAATTCTTCTAAGAATGAAAGAAAAATGAAAGCTATCATGAAAGGTAAGGATGATAATTCAAGAGAGGGGATAAGTTGCAGTTCTGATGTTAAGGAAATCACTAAAAACTAGCTATACACCACTTTTGTGCAAAGCTCTGATGTAGCTGGTACCTCAAATCAATTCCCAAAACAAAACAAAAATCTGAAAACACCTTCATCATCTGTCTTTCAATTTAAGGCACAGAAAGCTGAAAAATGAACAAGAATTGTGAACAAAGTTAAACAATCGAACAAGAATGGAAAGAAAGATGGGGTTAAAAATGTCCCTATTTGTGTCATGAAATCTGTTAGCTCTGCTGAATTTAATGGGTCAATGCAAAATGCTCATGCTTCATGTACTCATTCTCATGCATCTAGTCAGTCTGTTAGTAATCATGTCGCTAGGAAATCACAAGTGTCATGTCATTATTGTGGAAAGATAGGGCATGTAATGGATGATTGCAGACTGTTGCTTGAAGATGAGCATGCTAGTGAAGAAATGCATTCTAGGAATCCAATTGATAGAAACCATGCCACTAAGAAATCTGATGCATCCTGTTATTACTGTGGTAGGCGTGGTCATCAAATGAATGCATGTTTTATAATGAAAGAAGACAACAATGTGAATTCTAGATTTTTCACACATGCTCATGGCCCATATAGATACAGATCTATTTCAAGCCAGCATACTATTTGTTTCAGCTGCAACAAGCCAGGGCACAAGGTAAATGAGTGATGGACTGAAAACTATTGGGGTAACAATAACTCAAAAGGCAAGCACCTTAGGTGTTTTGAATGTGGTAAGCATGGGCATGCATTCAATGACTGCTGGTATGCTCAGGGAAATCACTTTAATTCCAAATTTGTCAAATTCCCTGCAAATAGAAATTTTTTGGGTAGAAAAAAGCTATTTTTAAAGAAAAGACACTTGTATGTTCTGAATGTGGAAAACCTGGCCACCGAGCTTCTAAATGCTGGTGGGCAGGTAATGGTAAATCAAAATCTCATGCAAGTAACAGAAATCTTCATGCTAACTCACATAGATTCCATGATTATAACAATGTTCACTAAAAGAATTCAAGGGCTGTTACATCATGTAGATACTGTGGAAAATTTGGTCATTCCATGGATAGTTGTTACCTAATGGATCATGATGATAACATGGCTAAAAAATTGTTCAGAACACCTGTCGCAGGACCTAAGACTGCTTGGGTTCCTGCAAGATCAAATTGATTAACATGTTACAGGTGTGCCTTGGAATGAAAAAGAGGGGTAAATAAACCAAGGTACTCAACAGGAAGACCCCAAGATTCTACTTTTCAGGTTTGTTCTGAATACTCATCTTAAATTCTATCATATGAAATTGTGAACTTGAAATGATTGCATATCATGTTGATTTGTTAAATTGAAAATTTCTGAAATGGAACTGCCCAATCATGTTCATGGTAACTCACTTATGTCTGAAGTGCATGGATCATAATTGAATGTCAAACTTGAAATCATGTGATGTGCTTTTATCATACATCATGCACCTAGTTAGGGGGAGTTAAATCATTCTTGATTAATCATACTGTTGCTCATACTTTGTTGCATATATGATGCATCTAGACAGGGGGAGGTTTTTTGTCTCATCTCTTCATTTCTTGAACTCTCTCTGTCTAGGTATCTGATCCATTCGCTACACTTGAGTGGTTCACCTAAAATTCCTTGCAGTCATTACTGAAATGGCTGATCAGTTCACATTCCAGACTCAGCTACTGGATTCAATCTGAGGAACAACCTTGATGCTCTTCTCTATCTATTTGTTGCACTACCAGCTGACACTCATCTTTCACATACTTCTTAGCTGGTGTGACTGACTTAATTCTATTGGTGACTAGTTGGTCAGTTATTTTTTTGACTTGATCTGAGGAACACAAGTTGCATGTCATACAATCTAGTCTGAATAATGTAAAAATTCTTATCATATAGGTTTAAGAATAACCACTGAATTAGACTGATATAAGAACTATATATTCTCAGATTTGCATTTAAATATCTTGAAAATATCTGAATGATAAGATTTAATGAATTTTAACCACATGTGTCATGAGAACCTTAGACTCTCTCATCTGATATCTGAAAATTTGAAATCAAGGCTACTTTGGTAGAGATACATAGAGTGAGTACTGTGGTTAAACATTAACTTGAGAAATGTTGACTAAATGAAAATTTGTGAATTCAGAGCAATGACTTGGTCACTGAGAAACTGGGTTCTTCATCAATGAAATAAAGTAACTTATGTCATGAAGTGCCATAGTTATCTCTGGTGAAAATTTATTGAAAAATCTGACAGAGCAATGGCATATTTGTGTCAAGTAACTGGGGAGTCTGGCCTCTAATCAAGGTGTCTCCTCACGTAAAAAGATATTTCTATTGCTAACTCTGGTCTCAATGTTGAGAGGCAATGACAGTTATCACACTGAGTAACTGGGTCACTTCACCTGAGACGTGTTGTGCCTCATGTAAAAAGGTGTTGATCAACATAAATTGCTCAGGTAATGTATAATATGCTTCAAATGAAAATATTTTGCAAACTCTGTCAACTCATGCTCCTATAAAAAGTGTTTAATCTCAATACTAATCTGTGTAACTCTCAAAGCAATCATTGAGATCTTGTGTGTAAGATGAAGATGATTAGTCATGAGTATTATCTAGTTATTTGGTTCACCTTTATTAAAACTTGATTTCAGATATGAGTATTGAATTAAATTGATAAATATGGTATACATCATAATTAAATCAGGTTGGTAAAGTTGCTAATTCATAACCCTCTATGATAAGAGAGTCTTTTCATGTTAAGACTTATTGTAGTTGTGCATGCCCTACAATCCCTCATGATCTGTTTCATCTCTGACAACTTGTTCAACAGAAACTGTATTGACAAATCCTCTCTTATCAGTTTTCTGACCATACAAATGTGAGATGCTACTCCCATTATTATCTTGTTCACTTGCAGTCTTCTGAACTTCAGAATCCTTATGGTGGTGGACTTCAGATTGATTCATTGGCTAACCAGAGTACATTTCTGCTCTTCAAGGGAAATTCTGGGTCATCTGTAGTTAAGGGGAGAGTTGTCAAACATTCATGTTGATAGGGGGAGTTTCAGATGACAGTAACTCAGCATTGCATAATAGCTCCTATATCATCTCCTTCAACAGTCAATGATCACTCCATTCTTTTTGATGTTGTCAAAGGGGGAGAAACTTTTGTGAGTCATCATTTGCATACATGGTACATTACATGTGGTGCATTACATGCTTAAATCTGAAAGAGATATTCTATTGTGAATGTTCATGAACTGTCATATGGTATTTTCAGAATCATCATGATGAATCTATTGCAATGACTCATAATATTGCCATCATCAAAAAGGGGGAGATTATTGTGTCTCCTGTGGTTCTGGGGTTTTGATGATGACAAATATTATGGCTCATTATGTTTACATGTACATCCTTGATGAAATAATCCTGATGTACTATGAGAAACTGTCAGAACAGGTTTAAGGATGACTCACAGGTCATGAAGTCAATTCAAGTCAAAAGTCAACCAGTGACAGGTAAGATCAGTGTACAGTCCGATCAGGTAATGCTCTGTCTACTCTCAGATCTGTGCATATGCTATTTCCTGTACAGAAATGTTGGTGCATGTGATAAGCCAATGCATTTCATGTCTCTCGTGCATTTTCAAGTCTATACACTTGTTATCTGCATTCACTGCATCAGTGCATTCATTGAGCATGTGTGCATGTCTGCACATTCCTTAGTGGCTTCCTTAGTGGCTAGTCTGTACAACCTCAGGTTGATTCATTCGATCAAGTCTATACATCCACAGCCAGTACTCTTCATGCATATATAATGTCTGCACGTTATTAAGTCTGTACAGAGTCATGCTGCATAAACATAAAGTATGTACAGAGTCTTGATGCGTCTTGTGCATGGATCATTAAAGTCTATACATTGTTCATTCAGCATCTCCAAGTCTATACATTCCTTTCCTTTACCTACGTTCAGAACACCAAGTCTATACATCGCTTAGGCAAAGTATGTACATTGGCAAAGTCTGTACATCATTGGCTAATGCATGCATCGTCTTTCAAAGTCCATACATTGTCCTGTAGCTTGCACGAAGTAAAGTCTGTACATTGTCCAGCGTCTCACTCAGCGTCTAAGTGAGTGTGAACATTGCATCGCTAAGTCTATACAATGCATCGTCTCATGCATCGTTTCATGCATCGTCTTTCAAGTCTATGCATTTTAAGACCAAGTCTATACATTGCATGCAGGTAAAGTCTGTACAGCCCATGCTCAGGCTAAGTTTGTACAGAGTCCTGTTTCATCGCATGGACATTTCATCAAGTCTATACATTTGTTGCATGCCTGCACATCAGTCAAGTCTATACATTGATCTGTGCATCACTATACTCAAGGCACTAAGTCTGTACAGAGCTCACAAAGTCTGTACATTCCTTAGCGTCTTGTGCATGCATCGTTTAGCAAGTCTATACATCGTGCGTCTGTCCAAGGCATATTACAAAGTCTATACATTGCTGAAAGTCTGTACAGTGTCTCACATATGCAAAGTCTGTACATTGGTGGCTAAGTCTATACATCGCCACATTGTTCATGCATCATCTCTCAAGTCTGTACAGCCATTGCCTTGCAGCATGCACGCTAGAAAGTCTGTACATTTTCCACTTGCAGCATGCTCGCACACACAAGTCTACACATTGCAGCATGCTCGCATACACAAGTCTACACATTGCATTTTAGCATGCTAGCACACACAAAGTCTGCACATTGCTATAGCATGCATGCAGAATATAGACAATCATGAGCAAGTCTATACATCGTGTTGCATGCACGCATCCATGTCTATACATTGCTTCATGCATTGCACGTTGAGTCTGCACATTCATTTGGCATGTCATTACATCCATTTGTAAATGTTCATAGCTTCGCATAATGCCCTCAAGTCTATACATTGTCTCGCACACACCCACTAGCAAGTCTACACATTGGTTGCACATTGCACACAGAGTTTGTACACTCGATTGGCAGCATGCCTAAGCATTCATAGTCTAAGTACATACTCTCTTATGTGCATGTGTGCATGTCTCTCAACAAGTCTGTACATTCATCCATTGCTTCACTCGACCAACTCTGTACAGCCATGCATTGTCTTGCTTGCATGAATGAAGTCTGTATAGAGTTTACTGTCTTAAACTGATATTCCCTTCGACTGACTGACATGTACTGTCTCGTGAAGCTTAATGAAGGCACGTGATCCGAGGATAATAGGAGTGCCCTGATCGTGACACGTGGAACCACTGTGCTGAAATGCTTCCACGTGGACTGAGGCCTTTGGGCGGGAGATGTGGCAGACACATGCCCTACCTGCTGCTGCTATATATATGAAGCTTCTTCCTCAAGAGAAGTCTGATCGTGATAGAAGTAGCAGAAGCTGAAGGCCAGAGCTCGTGCAGAGTTGATGCTGGAAGAGAGCCATTGAGAGCAGAGAAGAGAAAGAGAGAGAGTGAGTTAAGAAGAAGAAAAAGAGAAAGAGAGATTGAGAGATTAGCAGAAGAAGATAGAGAGCTCGTGAAGAAGAGGAAGAGGAGATTACCTGAAGATCATTCCTACTGGATGTTGGATCAGATCCACTCCAGTCAGCTCCTTTGAGAGCCACATTGTGCTTTATTATTTACACCTTTCAGTCGCTGTTACTACCTATTTTTGTTTTCTTTTCAAACTGTTCTTCAAGCTGTTCGTCAGCAGTGCAAGCTGTGATGCACAGCGGCGAGGTTGATACCTCGGACGGCTAAGCTGTATTGCCCAGCGGAGCAAGCTGTGATGCTCAGCGTTGCAGAGGTGGACTCCTCTGGACAGCAAGCTGTGATGCTCAGCGGGATGGCAAGCTGTGAGGCCCAGCGGTTGTAGGCAAGCTGTGAGGCCCAGCGGTTCAAGCTGTGAGTCAGCAGTAAGCCACACTCGGGTTGAGTGTGGGGTGGACGTAGGTCTGGAGGACCGAACCACCTAAAAACTCTTTGTGCTGTGGTTTGATCTCATTGTGTGTTTGGCGCTAGATGCATGCATAGGGACGATATGGTTTGATTGCACACTATATGTTTGACTGTGGTATTGAGTGTCCCTTGACATTGTTATTCCACAATTGCTCATTAGTCCTCTGTTTGTATTAGGAAGATTTTTAATTGAGCGAATTTTTTAAAGGGCTGATTCATTCACCCCCCCTCTGAATCGAACGCACCGAACCCAACACTCTGTTCCCAGCGAAGGGAGAGCCGACCTGTCACCCCCCGGGGTGCCCCTGGTCTCCTCGGCCCCCTCTCGCTCAGCAGATGGGAGAGCTGGCTCGGTAGGGTCGGCCCTATCTTGCCCCAGAGAGGGAAGCGTCGCTGAGCCAGGATTGCCCCCAGCGGCGGGGACGGCCACGGCCTTCCTGGCCCGTTTCCTGGCCTTCACGGCCTCCCGCAACCTCCCCTCCACGAGATCCTTGCGCTTCGCCCCGCACGGCCAAGAAGTCCCCTCGGAGGCCGCCCCTTTGCCCTTGTCTCGGGCTTGGGAGCGACCCACAGGGGCGCCCGATTCATCAGCCGCCGAGTCATCGCCAAGGTCAATGATCTCAGCGGCCTCCTCCAGAGGCTCCCGCCTAGTGTCTGCACAAAGAAGAAGGCGTGATCAGAAAAAAGAAAGATGACCCCCACATCCGAAGGAGGATCTAAGTTGTGGCACCTGATGGCTCAGCCGCGTAAGAAGACACCGCTCGATATTCTCCGGCGTCACCAGCTCTTCGGTAGATTGGTGATGTTTCAGCAAACGAGCAGCATACTCCTCCACATGTGGGGGGAACTCCTCCTGCCGGGGAGGGATATTCGGGTGGAAACTGGGCATTACTTGGCACCTCCAAGTCTCCTCCACCGAGTTAATCCCCGCCCAGAAAAATTGGGTCTTCCACCCTTTGTGCGAAGAATCCGTCGCCACCAGCGAAATACAGCTCCTATTCCTCCTCGCCTGGATGAAGTAAAAACCCTTCCCCGCAGACGGGTGCGCCTTCAACTCGAAGAAATAGTGGAAGAGGTCCAAGGAAGGAGGAACCCCGCACTGACGACAGAGGATTCGGAAAGCGGAGAGGAGAAGGTACGAGTTGGCTACCAACTGAATGGGTGGCAACTGGAAAAAGTTGAGAAGCGTGATGACGAAGGGCTAGAAGGGGAGGTGAAACCCGCTCTTCCACTCCAGAAGAAAGATGCAGATGTGGCCCGTGCGAGAATTCAGGCTCGTCTCATACGGGGCAGCAGCAGCAAAGCTATACTTGTGAGGCAGGTGAAACTGATGCTCCAGCCTCTTCACCTCAGCTTCCCCCAACTCGCTGCAGTTCTGGACCGGCGCTCTCACCACCGGTTCGTCGCCCCATCCCTCGGCACCCGAACACGGGCCCGTCATAGATTCCGAGGAAGAACTTGAAGAAGAATTCTCTCGAGACCTCGATGATTCCAGGGGAGGAGGAAGCTACCGGACCGCCTCCGCAGTTATCTTCGCCAACTCCTCAAACGCCGCCGCAAGTTTTTGCTCCTCCGCTATGTTCTCACGGCACATCAAAGAGCCCCAAAAGTAAAGAAGCGAAGGAAAGCCAAAACCCTAACGACGGAAAGAGTCTGGGATGACAACGAGCGCCCAACGCCTATAAACCCACGCGGGAGGCGGCGCGTCGTTCCGACCTTCGAGAAAAGGGGGCCCCTTCATTTCAAATCCGTCAGGATTGCAATTATGATGGGCCAAGGTGACCACGACACATGGCTTCCTGACACCGCCAGATTTCCACCCACCTGAGCCACGCTGGTCCAAAACCCCAAATGACTACTCCACCGAGCTTATTAAGGCTCGAGAGTAGGAGGGGGACAAGTAGAGAGGGGGATTTCTGTAGCCCAATTAAGAGTAGCCGAACTAGGCCCCTCAGGGCCCAACAAGGCTCAGCTCAGCCAAGTGACATCCCCTTGGGGCCCACTTAGGCAAGAAAGCCCAATAAAAGTTTCGCTCGAGGATACTACCTTCCTAGGCGGCCTCTAGGCTCGGAAGGCCCGAGCGTCGGTCAGGTCACAGGAAAGGTCCATGCCCGAGCCATCTCTCCGCCTAGAGGAAGAAGGCGCATGTCGACCGATCCGACCCATCTTCGTCCGAGCTAAGCCTACCGCCCGGATAGGGCTGGCCTCTCTGAGCTCGGTACGGCCGACGATTGCTTATCCATGCAGCTGTTAAGAGTCCTCTGTGGGCAGGAATTTATAAAGCTGAGGGACTCCAGCTCCCCAAGGTGATAACGCTCCCACGATAAGGCATTAAAAGCCCACGTCGAGGACGTAACCCCCACCTGAAATCCCTCAACTTACAGGACTCCAGAAGACGGCATACTATTTAACCCAGGGATACCCTCCGGTGAAAGGTAAGGGCAACCACACGCTCAAAACTCCTGAGCAGGAACCACTTTACCCTTCTGGTGGAGAGGGATCTCGCATAGAAGCTACTTCCTCCCTATATTACTTCCACCATAGCTCTACTAACTTAAGCATCGGAGGGTTTTCCCCAGGGACTCATCCCTGGGCCCCCTGATCCGATTCCCTTTCTTGCAGTTCACTATCCGGTGATCCACTGCCCGCTCAGGACCAGCGCGAGATCTTGCCTCTTCACCACTGGTGCATGAATACCCTCATGGCGGACGCGATCGTCGCCATTAAATCATGAAGCCAGCCATAGCGGCAGGCATGTCTTGCCCCAGGAAAACCAGGCACGGGTTGCACCATTTAGAGGGAAGAAGAGAGACAAAAATAGAAAATTAATAAATAGACCAAATCTGGCAAAATCAAAAAAAAATAAATATATATCACACAAACCATACCTCGCCCCGCTTCACAAGGTTGCTTAGATGGCCGGGCATGTCAGAAAGAACACCCAGTTCGTAGTCTCCTGATGGACTGGGAGAGGATGCCATGCCTAATCCCCTCCCCAGTGTTGTGCCCCTGTGGTTTTGATAATAGCAAACACTATGAGTCACCATGTGTTTGCATGAAAGATGGTTAGGCTTGCATCTGTGTATGCATTATTTTATGCATTAACCTCAATGCATTACGCTATAGAGGTATGTGAAAGTGTTCATATAGCAAGGCAAGGTCGGTGCATTGCTTAGTTTGCACATTCAACCTTAGTGCAAAATCCAGTTCTTGTGTCTCTGGCTGCGTCTTTATCACGTCATAGCACACCTAGTATCTCATCCGTCTAAGTCTTAGCGTCTCTGTTTGCGTCTTATGTTCATCTATGACTATGGCTGGATCTCTTGCGTAGATACGTCTCATATTGCGTCTCTCTTGCACAATGCATTGCCTCTCATGCATCCTATCTTCATGCATTCAGTCTCTGCGTCTCATGTGCCTCACGTGTATCTGCGTCTTATTTGGCATTTTATGTCTCATGCTTAAATTCAGTCAGTGCATGGTCTTGTTGTTGCATGCATACTTAGACTCGGTGCAATGTTGGTCGGTGAACACAGCATACTCAGGTCGGTGCATATAGAAGACTGGTGCAAGTTTTACTTGGTCTGCATACTAGCGTTGGTGCTAGTTCATCTAAGGAAGGTGCATTCCTTGCCTCAGTGCAAGTCTTGCATTACTCACACTAGAGTCAGTGCATTGCGTCTCACGTTTCATGTCTTAGCACATATGAAGTGCAAGCACACATTATGGTCCGAGCACAATTGTGTCTCATGTTGCGTCTCATGCTTCATTATAGAAGTCTAAGTCGATGCACTTCCATGTCCGTCTCATATTAAGTCCGTGCATGTATTCATCAAGTTGATGCAACCCTTGTTACTGTACATGACCAAGTCGATGCAATCTTAGTTGAACCACGTGACTAAGTCTGTGCAGAGTCTGTGCATGCATACACCAAGTCGATGCATCCGTAGTTGTTGCACGCGACTAAGTCGGTGCAAGTGTCATCCATGCAGTAGTCAAGTCGATGCACTAGTAGTTATTGCACGAGACCAAGTCCGTGTATGCTTAGGTCTAGGCATAATAAGTCGGTGCAACTTCTGCACCAGGCACACAATGTCTGTGCAAATGTTCCTCACACCATATTGAGTCAGTGCAGAGTATGTACCAACTCGGTGCACATTCCTGTAATACACTAGTCAGAGTAGGTGCAGGTTTGCATTGTGCATTGCTTAAGTTGATGCATAACACTATAGCGCACATGTTCAAGTCAGTGCACTTCGCTGTTAAGGTCGGTGCACTTCATGTTTTAGTTTTTGCATAGCTTGGGTCGATGCATGTTCCCGCTAAGCAATGTCGATGCACATCACTATAGCATGCACATCTGAAGTCGGTGCATTCTTTACCTGCACACACACAAGGTCGATGCAATCCTTGTTTATGCACTACGTAAGTCTGTGCACGTCCTGCATTTTGCATGGCCAACTCCGTGCAACTCACTGTAGCACTGCCAGAAGGTCTGTGCGCAACATTTGTAGAGTCCGTGTAGGTTAGTTCATATGCTACTAAGGTCCATGCAACATTTCTTCTTTTATGTGATTCATGATCTGAGCATAGTTTGCTATACGGTCTGTGCATGTTTACACCTTGGGCCATAAGGTCTGTGCTAATATTCCCATATGCCTGCCAGGTTTGTTACTTGGTCGAGCACTTGTTCAGCGAACCCAAAACCTGTGAGCATACTCCACATGGAAGTCAAAGTACCAGGTTGAAGAGCTCGTGATCCGAGGTAAGGAACGAAATGGATGAACCTCCCACGTGGACAGCTACACTACCGAGATTCTGACATGTAGCTAAGGGATTCCAAAACTCTCTTGCCGGGAGTGTTCCCTCCACACGCTCAATGTGTGAGCTTGTGGGTCCCAGATCTGAAGATATATAAAACCCCTCTTCTACAATCAAAGTAGAAGATGAACAACGAAGAAAAAGAGAGTTTGTGAGAACGAGGGAAGAAAAGAGAGAGCAGCAAAGAAGGAAAAAGAAGAAGAAGAAGAAGAGGAAGAAAGAAAGAGAGAGATAGAGAGCTCGAGGAGAGAATACAGTCTCTGAAGTCTCGTTCACTGGCACTTGGATCAGATCTAGGCCAGTTTGCTCCTGCGTGAGCTATATACCATTGGGTTTCATATCCAGCTTTCAGTTGCTAATTTCCATCATTTTCGTTTTGTATTTTCATCCTTGTTCAAGTTGTTTGTCAGCAGAGGTTAAGCTGTAATCCTCAGTGGGCAGAGGTGGATTCCTCTGGACATGTTAAGCTATTATCCTCAGTGGTTGTAGAGGAGGATTCCTCTGGACAGCAAGCTGTGAAGCTCAGTGGTTGTAGGGATTCATCCCCGAAGCTGTGGATCAGCTGTAAGCTGTGTGTCAGCAGTGAAGCCACACTCTGGTTAGAGTGTGGGGTGGACGTAGGTCTGGGGACCAAACCTGTCACGCCCCGAGCCTTTATTACAGCAGAAGACTTGCTCAAGGAACGTGAACAACCGGCATGGTAAGCCTCTTGCAAGCAAGAATGATCAGAGCGCAAGGCAATCACACATAAGAATACAATCATACAATATTTACTCAACTTCAACTTTCATTAATAATCAAATCCACTATTCGAATACAACAACTAATTCAACTTCCATCATGCTAGACTCAAGAAATAAGAAATTACATAGAGTCGATCTAAACAATGTAAACTTCCTAAGTCTTCGCTCATTCTTTATTCACTCTCGGATCCGCTACTTAAACATTCCGAACCCGACTCACTTCCATTTCCTGAAAAAGAATGAAAATAGGTAATGAGCACACTTGCCCAGTAGGTATCTTCGCATCAACATGAAGGTATCATTGAAGTAATTAACATTTTTGCTCTAGAGGAATAAGGTAAAATCATGCGAATGCGATCAATCATGTGATCAAACCAAAGTATGTAAGATAGAATGAGAGCAAGTATGAACTAGCAAGAATGTTATATAAACATGATATGTCCTTTCATGAACAAGAATGTAACGAGAATGTACTAGCAAGCCACATAATCATCATTCCAGTATCTTTTGCTTATGAGCACGTACTTTGTGAATTTTTATGGAATAACAAGAAAGTCAAGTATCAATCATGCTGTATTGTGTTGTCGATTTTCACTTATTTATAAAGAAAGTACTCCCAGCGCAATGCGACGCCAGTAGCATCATACCCCATGGTTTATAATAGTATGTTTCTGACAATCAGCCGAGGGGACTAGCATAGAGCCCTTGAACACAATCAGTGCTCGATCACATCTTCAAGTACAAATCAAGCTTTTTTCATGCATGTAACAATAAAGTATGGCCAAGAATATACAATTCCAATAAGCTCTTGATAACAATAATTCAATGAATGAATAATAAGAATCATGAGAAATCAAGAATGACTTATACTATGTTATGCTTATCGAAAATAAATCGGCAGCATAACGGTACATTCTTTATCTTTCATTCATTATATTAGGTTTCTTGATCAATATGATAAGTTCTAGATCATCAAGAGTCCATCTAGAAACCTTGGAATATCAACCCTTGGTCAAACCTCGGGTTAAAATGCTCAAGCATTATGACGGTCGTGTATTGGGCCGTTACATGACGTGACGCTCCAATATTGGGCCGTTACATTAGTCTGAATCCAGAACCAAGAAATCGGACTTAGTTGAATGTGACGATCGTATATTGGGCCGTTACATGTGCCTGACGGTCCAATATAGATCCGTTACACCACTGATAACCAGAAACATCGATAGTGTAATCTAATTAATTGGTTTTAATGGTATAACCAACTCGGCGTCCTAGTAGGAATCCCAGGCTCGCAGAGAATTACAGAGGCCTTGAAACAAGATTTCCTAATCTATTGGAAGGAATATCTAATAGAGAGGTCCTTATGTCCAAGAATAATGTTTCTATAGTGCAAAGTGAACTAATGGACATATACCTGAAAATATGCCATGTACTTAGAGAAATGACTCTATTGATAGAGAGGATGTGTAACAATAGGAAATCATGATAAAACTCCGTCAATACATCTTTGGAAAATCATGATTTAGATACAAAACTATAGAAATTTGGCACATGAAATTAACATAACTTAAAATAACTTAAGATACCTTAATTATGCAATTTCTATCATGAATCAGTAGATACTCTTAAAGACATGAAATCAGGTCAAAACTTGGATAACTAGGCTTATTTTATAAGTTAAATTAACTAGTTTCCTATTCTGTCTATAGTTTCCCTGGCAATCTAGAATAGGTGCGTCACAGTGATTGTGACGGTCTATCGAGAGGCCGTTACAGTAATGTAACGCTCCTGTTATGGTGCGTCAGAGACAACAGAGTAATTAAGATGCAGTAGAGGGTGTGACGGCTTATCGTAAGGCCGTTAGATCACTATGACGGTCTTCCCTTGATGCGTCAGAGTCCCTGCTAACAGTATAAGGAAATTAAATGACTGTGATTTGAAACCATGTCATGTTTTGAAAAGATTTAACTACCCCAATCATGACAAAATGAAGTAAAGGTCATGTAGATGCATAGGTTGCAGTGAATTGACAAGATAATATCTTTGATCTTTGATTAGGGCTAAGAATATGTATGTATGAATGAACCCACTAAAACATAGAATTCATAGTCTATAATGCATGAAATCAAACACAATTAGAGGCCTTTTATCCCTAACAAGATGTTTTTGTCAATCATGAGATAACCTACCCTTTTATTTGAGCTTTAAACTTCTAATTTGAGTCTGAAAGACGTGCCCTATTCTCCCTTTCCAGTGAGTATCCAGGAACTTCACGCTGCTCTAGCTCCTTAGCCTCTTGACCTAAGGATGTGAAATTTTGAGGGTAAGACTATGAAACTAAGGTGATCGAAAAGTTCTAAAGGATTGAATTCTAATTACCTCGTTTAGACATCCTAATCTCTTGATCTTCAGAGGACTTTCGTTCAGATTCCTGGGTAATTATGGTCGAACCAGCAACTTTGGAAGCTTCAATCTCCTTGGTTGCTCGATCTCCTAGCATGAAATTTGGAGAACTATTAGTCTAAAGTATACTAAACAAAATCTTCTAAAGAACTTACCCGAAATTCTATCTCCTTACCTTGATTCTTCACGAGCCAAAAGTAAGGGTTTCTCAGTTCAGAACTAGGTCCTATTTATAGGGTTTTGAAGATTAGATCGATTCTAGAGTCCTTAATTTGCCAGAACCTAATCCCAAAGAGTCCTTAGTAATGTTATAAACTCTCCCAAGTCGATCTCTTGTAGATAAGATCCCAAAGTTCTAATCTTTTTGCTCGTTCTTTCTTTCACGGAACTGACAGAATGTAACGCATCAAGACTGGTGCGTTACATGGCTATGGCGGTCGGACGATAGACCGCTACATCCAACGTGCACATAGCTCAACATCAATCAAACTCTTTTGTTAATTATCCATATTATTATCCATAAAAATGGTATTTTATCCTTAAAATACGTGAATAGGCTAAATAACCTTCTAGAATATGGGCCAAACTTAATGGGCTTGGTCCTTAAACCTTTTGGATTTTATTTAAATAGACTAGGTTAATTATTTAACATAATTGGGCCTTATAATGACTTATTAATCCAATAATCCTTTTATTACTCTATTTAGCCCTTATAAATTCCAGAAAGTTATATAAATAACTCAGAAATTATTACATAAATTCTGGGGCACTACACCCTCCCCCACTTAGAAGAATTTGGTCCCCAAATTCAATACATGGGTATGGAGAGTGTACTTACAGTGGAATAATTCTAGAAATCTTTTCCGCATGGCTTCTTCGGTTTCCCATGTTACTTCATATGGCCATGCTTTCTTCCATTGAATCTTGACCATAGGAATAACTTTATTTCTTAGTTGACGCACTTCCCGTTCCAGAATCTTTATTGGCGTTTGCTCGTACGTCATATCCTTCTGAATCTCCAGATTGTCATAAGTGATAATATGGTCATGATCATATACATATTTCTTTAGCATAGAGACATGAAATACGTCATGAACTCCAGCTAATTATGGAGGTAAAGCCAGTTTGTAAGCCACTTCACCGACCCTTTCGAGAATTTCAAACGGACCAATGAACCTTGGCGTTAGTTTGCCCTTAATGCCAAATCTCTGCATACCATGACCTCGAGAAACCTTGAGATACACATGTGTTGTGTCCCTTGTGCTCTAATGATGGTGTGATGGTTTGATGATAGTAACATAATGAGTCACCACATTATTTTGATGAGAGCAACATAATGAGTCACCACATAAGAATGCATGAGTGATCTAGTGCTTGTTCTGCATATGCTCTCGGTGCACGTTTTCATCCCGCATAGGTCAGTGCATAATCTTGCTACTGCATGCATACATATACTTAGTGCAAACCGTGTCTTGTTGCATGATGTGTATTGCCTTGTGATATATAAGGTCAGTACAGAAATTTGCTTAGACTGCATGTCTTCCTGGTGCATACTCTCATCTTGAACAAGCTAAGTCCATGCATATGTTTACTGCATGAACCTTAAGTTAGAGAAGGGTTAATTGTCTAGGCCTGTGCATATCATAATTGTGGTTCATGCTGGCCATTAGTCGGTGCATGTTCTTCCTTTCGCTCATGCCAAGTCGGTGCAAGTCTGCATTTCACTTAGTGTCTTGTTTGTGTCTAAGGCATACACACTCGGTGCATACTTTGTCTAAGTCAAACCATACTTGGTGCATACTTTGTTTAAGCCAAGCCATACTCGGTGCAGGTTTTTGGCTGCGCTGCGAACATACATAGACGGTGCATGTTTTACATAAGCATACATACTCAGTGCATGTTTTCTTGCATGATCAAAGTTAGTGCATGTTTTTTGTCACATGCAAAGAGAAAAGCCGGTGCACATTTGGCTTGTGCGAAATCAAACTCGGTGCAACTTGCATATCATGCAATCTCATAGTCGGTGCAAGTTTACCTTGTACTAACCAGGTCTGTGCAACTTTAGTTGCTGCGATCATATAAGTATGTGCAAGATAGGTTCTGGCATTTTACGTCCGTGAAGTGTCTGCACTTTGCACACACCAAGTCAGTGCATTCATTACTTATGCACACGCTGTGCATCTCTTAGCTCTGCACTCATATCATGTTCGTGCATGATTCATCAAAGTCAGTGCATTGCTCTGTTTGGACATTCATTCTCGGTGTAGATTCCTGCTTATCAAATACAATGTCTGTGCTATCGTGTGTTTGACTGCATTAAGGTTAATGCTAGTTGCGTTGCATGCATACTAAAGTCGATGCCTATTTGTCCCTGCTAGCCAGCCCAAGTTTATACTTGTTTCTGTTCAAGTATATGCATGCTTAGCATAATGCATCCCAGGTCCACACATGGTGCTATGGTAAGGTCTGTGCATCTTTTATACTTAACTAAAAGTCACCTATGCAACAGGTCATAAGCTCGTGTACTTTAAGAAGGGCACGTGATCCAATGATGATCCTCATTCATAGATGCTGCCACATGGATCCTTATTCATCCAGATTCTGACAAGTAGAAAGGGTCTCCTGAAGCTTCCGGGCGGGTGTGTTATCTCCACACGCCTAGGGCATGAGCACGCATCTTCAGTCTGAGGAAGTATATAAGCCACCCTTCTGCAAGTCAATCAGAGACGACACTCCCGGGGAAAGATCAAGAAGAATTATCGGAGAGTAGAAGAAGATAGAGTTAAAAAGAGAAAGAAAGAGAGAGTTCAAGAGAGAAAGAGAGAGAGAGAGTAGCAGAGAAGAAAAGAAAAGAAGAAGAAGAAAGAAAAAGAGAAAGAAAGAGAGAGATTGAAGAGAAGAAGAAGTTCACTGAAGATTTACTCCACTGGACCGTGGATCAAATCCAGACCAGTCAGCTCCTTGAGAGCCACATTTGCACTTCATTGTTTACAGCTTTCAGTCGATGTTGTTTCTTGTCGTCTGTTTTCATTTTACTTTTCTTTCAAGCTGTTTGTCAGCAGAGAAAGCTGTGATGCTCAGCGGTCAGAGGAGGATTCCTCTGGACGGGTTAAGCTGTAAGCCCCAGCGGTTGCAGCGGTGTGATATCCTCTGGTCGGCTAAGCTGTAACGCCCAGCAGGTCAAGCTGTGAGTCAGCGGTTGGCGAAGCTGTAATGCCCAGCTTTTCAAGTTGTTCGTCAGTGGATGTAGGCAAGCTGTGAGGCCCAACCGTGAAGCTGTGTATCAGCGGAAGCCACACTCTAATTGGAGTGTGGGGTGGATGTAGGTCTGCGGGTTGCAGACTGAACCACCTTAAAATTGCCTTGTGCACTGTGGTTTGATTATCTCATCTGCTCTCGCTAGACGTATGTTTAGGCCGATTAATTTGTTCTTCCAATCTAGCGAGTATTCCATTTGCATACTGCACGTTTGATATAGGTCTCGTGTGAGTTTCGTGAAGTCTGTTCTTATTATCAGTCTATTCTGTAGAGTTCTAAAATTTTGTTTGTCTGTCATCTTCTCGTCCTTCGTAGAGAGCATCCAGTTCGTGCTAATTACCTACCCATATTACTTCCGCGTCTTTGCCTTTCCACAAGTTTTAACTGGGCATAATTAGTAGTTTTAATTGATTGAAATTTTTATAAGAGGGATTCATTCACCCCCCTCTGAATCCGGGCCTAGCTCACCTATCAGTTGGTATCAGAGCGGGTCTCTGTGCATTCAAATCCAACGATCTACAGAGGATCCGGCTACTTCCGTGGTGCATTTCATAGTGGGTCTGGTTTTGTTGTTTCCGGTGCTTCTGTCTCACTGAGTTGGTGTCTTGCTGTACCTCTGTTGATTCCGGTGCTTTTCTTATCTCCTTCAATTGATGAAGTCATTTCTCGATGGCTCATCCACCGATCTTCAGAGGTGATGATTTTGACCTATGGCTGGAAAAGTTGCATCGGTATGTAAGGACAACCGATCCTGATCTTTGGAAGGTAATGACTCACGGTCCACACAAATTATCGAGACATAAATCCAAATGGACCGAGAAGGATAAATTAAAAAACTCCATCATTTCTAGAGCATTGAACTTGATAAAAGCATCAATTGACAGAGCACTAATCTCATGTGTCTCATCTTGCAGGTCTGCCAGAGAAATGTTGAACAAACTGAAGGATGGCAACTGCAAAAATGATAACCGATGCATGATGGCTCAAGGAAGTGAACATAGCAGCAATCAAGATGAAGAACATGACGATAATCAGGTAAATATATTCGAGAACTATACCCTGGATGATTGGATTGCTGCATACCACGAGTTGCTTGAGTCTCATGACCATTTAAGAAAATAGCATAAGAAGATGAAAAAAAAAATTGATAAAAATGATTTGAGTTCATCATGTGAAAATTGCTTAAAAATAAATCAATCATATGATGCTTGTCTATCTGAAGCTCACTCCAACATGAAACAAATATGTCAGTTGAAAAATGAAAACAAAAAATTTGCTAATGTTGTTTCAAAATTGGAAAACCAGCTGAAGATAAAAAATGATGAACATCTGATGAAACTGGAAGAGTTGGAAAAGATTAATTCCGAACTGAAAAAATTGAGAGTTGAGAACAGTGAATTACATGAGAACAATAAAAATCTTGCTGATAGAATAAAAGATTTTAACAAGGAAATTCACATATCTCAATTGAAAAATCTGCTTGCAGCACTTGTTCTCTGCTAAAAGAATGCAATGAAGATCTTTATGGTGAGAATGAATGGTTGAATAAACTGATTGCTTCATCTAAAGAGGATCACATAAATCTGCTTGCTGAGAAAATTTAAGTGGAGGAAAGAGAAGAAGAATTAATTGAAAGACTAGAGTCTGTATCCAGTGGTGAAGAATTTAAGAAGCTGACCAAAGAAAACATTGAACTAAAAGCTGAAGTTGAAAAATTAAAATGGTTAAACACTGGTATGTCCGAAAAACTTCTCATCATAGAAAAGGGAAAAATTATCTGTGATGAAGAATCAAAAATTTTGAGCAATCTGGAACAAGAAATTGAGAAGTATAAAACTGCAAACAATGTTCTAAGTGAATGCGTTAATTGCAGTGAACATGAGATAACCAGTTATGAACTTCACATTGCTTCTTTGGAAAATAAAATTCATGATCTGGAAAACTCAGCATTCGAGTCTGCTAAAAATAAAGGAAAAATGAAAGTTGTCATGAAAGGTGAGGATGATAATTCAAGAAAGGGGATACATTGTAGTTATGATGTCAAGGAAACTATTAGAAACCAGCTATACACCACTTTCGTGCAAAATTCTGATGTAGCTGGTACCACAAATCAATCCCCAAAATAAAATAAAAATCAGAAATCACCTTCATTATCTATATTTCAGTTCAAGGCCCAGAAAAATGAAAAACAAACAAAAGTTGTTAAGAATAATCAGAAATTGAAAAAGAAGGGTCAAACGAAGAAGGTAAAGACTGTTCCTGTTCATGCCCTAAAATCTGCTAGCTCAGTTGAATTTGAAGGGTCAATGCACACTGCTCATGCCTCATGTACTCATTCGCATGCATCTAGTCAGTCTATTAGTAACCATGCCACCAGGAAATCACAGGTGTCATGTCATTACTGTGGTAGGCATGGTCATTATATAGATGACTGTAGTGTAATGAAAAATGGTGATATGATGCATGATAAATCTTTTACAAATCATCATCATGACCCCAAAAGAAACACGTGTGCTTCAAACCAACACATCATCTGTTATAACTGTAACAAATGTGGTCATAAAGCTGTTGAGTGCTGGCTTGGGTATTCATGGGGAAACAATGACTCAAGAGGCAAGCACCTAAGGTGCTTCGAGTGTGGGAAGTATGGCCATACAGTCAAGGACTGTTGGCATGTCCAAGGAGGCCATGTTAATGACAAATTTTTCAAATTCTCTACCAAAAGACCTGTGAATTTTCCATATTTTAACTGTGGCAAGTCAGGTCACAAGTCTGCGGAATGTTGGTTGTCAGACAATAAGAAATAGAATGTCTATGTGAACAGCAGGAAACTTCATGCTCACACTCATAGGTCTCAAGCTGCTGTTGATATGCATCATAGGACCAGAAAATCTGCTGTCTTATGCAGATTTTGTGGTAGAATTGGACATTCCATGACTAATTGTTATTTGATGGATTTTGATGACAATGTTGCTAAAAGATTGTTTAGAACACCTGTTAGGGCTAATACAGGACCCAAGGTGGCTTGGGTTCCTGCAAGATCGAAATGATTGTTTTGCTGCAGGTGTGCTTTGAAATGAATGAAAGGGGGTTAATAAGCCAAGGCACTCAAAATGAAAGCCCCAGGATCCTATGCTTCAGGTCAGTTCTGAACACTCTGTTTAAATTTCATCTTCTGAATTTGTGAGTTTGAAAGGTTTGAATTTCATGTTGATTTGATTCATGCTTAATTGAAATCCTCTGAAAACTTGAAATGAACCTGATGCTTTTGGTAGTATTTCCCTCCGATTGAACTACATGATTTTCTCTTAAACATAAATTTTAAGACCATGTGCTATACTTTCACTGTATATCATGCACTTAGTCAGGGGGAGTTTGACTGGTTAAGTTTGATGTTATTGATGCTCATGATTAGCTTCACTGCATCTAGACAAGGGGAGATTTTTCAGATTCATTTGTTCCACACTTCCTGAATCCCTCTTGTTTAGTTATTTGAATCACTCTACTGCTCTCTAGTGG
Source organism: Amorphophallus konjac (assembly GCA_022559845.1). Lineage (NCBI taxonomy): Eukaryota > Viridiplantae > Streptophyta > Magnoliopsida > Alismatales > Araceae > Amorphophallus > Amorphophallus konjac. The sequence continues at coordinate 424,437,233 of CM040121.1, read as the reverse complement.
ATAACCTGAATTTTCTATTATTCTCCTCTAGACAACTGATCTGTCTGCATTCTAGACTCAGCTACTGAATTTAATCCAGCATAACTTTCATACTCTTCCCTTGCTATTTGTTGCACTGCCAGCTTACCATCATCCCTCACATTCTCTTTAGCTGGTGTGACTGATCCATTTTTGCTCTAGTGATAATAAGTTGTTCAGCTACTTTGATTGAACTGGTCTAAGAAATTCAAGTTGTGTACCATGTTATTAGTTTGAAAAAGGTAAAAGAAATTCCTATCATACAGGTTTAAGAATGACCATTGATTCAGACTGATATAAGTTTAATGTATTCTCAGATTTGCTCTTGAATGATTTGAAAATATCTGAATGTTAAGTTTTAATAAATTTTAACCACCTGTGTCATGAAAACTCTAGATTCACTAATATGAAACCTGAAAATTTGTCATCAAGGCTTCTGTGGTAGAGATACATAAAGATAGCATTGTTTTTAAACATTAACTTGAAAAATGTTGACTAAAAGGAAAAATTGTATTCGGAGTAATGACTTGGTAATTGAGAAACTGGGTTCTCTATCAATGAAATAGAGTAAACCTATGTCATGAAATTCCATAGTTATATCTGGTAAAAATGTATTGAAAATCTGACAGAGCAATGGCATGTTTGTGTTGAGTAACTGGGGAGTCCGGCCTCTGATCAAGGTGTCTCTTCATGTAAAAAGACACTCCTATTGTTAACTCTGTTCTCAAAGTTGAGAGGCCATGGCAGTCATCACACTGAGTAACTGGGTCACTTCACCTAAGACGTGTTGTGCCTCATGTAAAAAGGTGTTGATCAACTTAAATTGCTCAAAGAATATTATGCTTATTGAAAGAAAATTTCTTGCAAAAGCTGTCAACTCACATTTCTCTAAGTGTGTTTAATTTTGATACTATACTATGTAACTCTCAAAGTGGTCATTGAGTTCATTTGTGTAAGATGAAAGGTGGTTGATCTTGTGTTCGGCATGATTCGCTAGTTCAGGTTTATTAAAACAAAGATTCAGATATGAGTATTGAGTTTTCTTGTCAAATTTGGTATACATAAGATTTAAATTAGCTGGGTTATGTAGATTAATTCATAACCCTCTATGATAGGAGAGTCTTTCCTTGTGAGGACTTATTACTGTGATAACTGCCTCACAATTTCTTTTGACCAGGTTCACCTATGACAACTTAATCATTATGCTTACTCACCTGTTGGAAATCCTGTGCCTTGTTTGCTATTACTTACCCCTGCCCTTGATTACATCTACTTCATTTACATCATCAGTTTCACTCTCCACACTGTTGGAATCTTCCATCTTGTTTCTATGACCCTGACGAATGACTCATGTAACCGGTTCTAGTTCTGTGGGCCTTCCACCTGCATTATTCTGTCTACACTAATGTAAGGTGCCACAACCAATCTTGCTTGAGAATTCTTGTGGTGGTGGTTACCTGAGTTAATTCATGTAGATACATCTTGTGCGAGCATCTTTGTTTTCCCTCATGTTCTCAGGGGGAGCTCTGGTTATTATATGTTTTAAGGGGAGAGTAGCTCTGCATGCATGTTGATAAAGGGGGAAAATTATATTCTTGCCAAAAAGGGGGAACTTTATTACAATAGGCATTCCTTCATTCTCTCTATGCTGAATTTATGGGGGAGACTAGTCTATGCATTCATGCTCTTGTTGCTTATCTTTTCTCTCACAAACCATCTCCTTTTTGATTATGTCAAAGGGGGAGAATAGTTTGACGAGTCAGTATGACTCATCAGTGTGACTCATCAGTGTGACTCATTTTGTCATTGTGTTGTCATCATCAAAAATGGGGAGATTGTTGTGTCCCTTGTGCTCTAACGATGGTGTGATGTTTTGATGATAGCAACATAATGAGTCACCACATTATTTTGATGAGAGCAACATAATGAGTCACCACATAGGAATGCATGAGTGATCTAGTGCTTGTTCTGCATATGCTCTCGGTGCACGTTTTCATCCTGCATAGGTTAGTGCATAATCTTGCTACTGCAAGCATACATATACTTACTGCAAACCATGTCTTGTTGCATGATGTGTATTGCCTTGTGATATATAAGGTCAGTACAGAGTTTTGCTTAGACTGCATGTCTTCCTGGTGCATACTCTCATCTTGAACAAGCTAAGTCTGTGCATATGTTTACTGCATGAACCTTAAGTCACAGCAGGGTTAATTGTCTAGGCATGTGCATATCATAATTGTGGTTCATGCTGGCCATAAATCGGTGCATGTTCTTCCTTTCGCTCATGCCAAGTCGGTGCAAGTCTGCATTTCACTTAGTGTCTTGTTTGTGTCTAAGGTATACACACTCGGTGCATACTTTGTCTAAGTCAAACCTGTTGTGCCTCTTAGGCACAAGCATGTGCATTGTGTTTTGATGATAGCATGCTGATTTGTTTTGATGATTGCAACACAGTCAGTGCATTATGATATTGTGGTTTGAATATGGCTGCTGATATGATTGCATAGGACTGTGTCTGATATACAGCATTGAATTCATGAGTTTGCATGAGTATTGCATGATGCGTTGACGCATGGGATCATTGCGTCAACTCACTGGTCTGTCCTAGAGCTGGCCTATAAAATGTGTCAACTGGTGCGTCGACGCAGTGGACTCAATGCGTTGACGCATTGGAATTGTTTTGAAAGAGCTCTTGCCTTGCTTCATACAAGCATCACAAAGTCTGTATAGTGGGCAAGGGTGTACATCCTCCAGTGAACACATTAAGTCTATACACCGCCTGTGTTCATCTGAGTCTTATGATGTCTTTATATTCATTAAGTCTATACATTGCGTTGTGTATACTTTACATTGCTTTCACCTTCACAGCAAAGTCTATACAATGCAATGCATATACTTAGAACTAATGACTTCGTTTCATCTGTCTGACAGGGACTGAAGAGGCTAATGAACCCCTTAACGCAAGAGGGCTGAAGACATCTAATTTCAGCTGCTGGAACACACCAATGCGTCAACGCCTTGATCAAGTGGCGTGGACACAGTAGTTCAAACAATCAAGAAAGAAGCTTACTGGATTACTCTGGTGCGTCAACGTATTCATCAAGTGGCGTCGACGTAGCATGTTGATGGATTGACAAGGTGACCAGAGGGTGTGAGAGGGCTGAAGCCATCTAAGTTCAGATGCTGGAACACTAATGCGTCAACGCAGCATGATGAGAGTGTTGACGCAGCATGCCCATCTGTTGAATACTTGATCACTGGATCATCAATGCGTCAACGCCACGGGTTGGAAGCGTCGACACAACAGTTAAAAAGGCTAGGCTGTTTGTTCACTGGAACGTATCCATGCGTCAACGCTATTGCTAGACAGCGTCGACGCAGCCATTGAGCCTGATAGGCATCTAGCTCTGAGACAGTTTAGAAGGTTAACGCTGGAGTTCTTAGCGTCCACGCAGCATGCAAACAAGCCAAACTATTAGTTGCAGAAACACACCACTGCGTCAACGCTTTAGCCTAGCAGCGTCAACGCAGCATGTCTATCCGCCAAATACATTGATCACTGGACTGCCGATGCCGATGCGTCAACGCAGCAAGCTGATGGAGTCAACGCAGCAGACTTGAGTTTCATAGGTTGAAGATCTCTGAAGGCTGCGTCAACTCCTTGGAGCAAGTGGGTTGACGCCATCTAACTCCAGTTGCTGAGCGTACTGGTGCTGGGCACGTGATCCGAGGATAAGAACAGTGTCTAGATGAGGACACGTGTACTGACAGCCTGCTGGATGCTGCCACGTGGTCCGAATTCTTAGGGCTGGAACTGTGGAAGCCACACGCGCCCTGGCTGCTGCTGCTGCTGCTGCTGCTGGTATATAATGGAGCCTTCGTCTTCAGATGGAGGCTGATCGTGATCGAAGCCAGAGAGCAGAAGCTGAGAGAAGAAAGGGAAAAAGAAGAGAGAGCTTCCACGATCCAGTAGAAGAAAAGAAAAAGAGAAAGAGAGAAAAGGAGAATAGAGATCGAGAGAAGAAGAGAAGTGCAGCAGAGAAGAAAGAGAAAGAGAGAGAGTGAAGAAAGAGAGTGAGATCGAGGGAGATCTGTTCCTACTGGACCGTGGATCAGATCCAGGCCAGTCAGCTCCGTTGAGAGTCACATTATGCATTTCATTTTCAACTTTCTGTTTGCTGAAGTTATTTTCATTTTGTGTTTTTGTTTTTCCTTTTTCATTTGGTTATCCTTGTTCTTCCGATCCTCTGGATTGAGGTCGGGTTCCTCCTGGTGGGTCAGGAGAAGGGAGGCTAGCCCTCCGGTTCTGGTCTTGCTGGTAGCAGGTCCAGGTGTACCCTCCGGGTTGGAGGAAGAGAGACTTGGGTCTCTGGTTGCTGGTGACTGGGTGTCACTGGTGTTCCCTCCGGTTGGGAGGAAGAGGGGAGGATGTTCCCCTGGTCAAGCTGTTTGGCAGCGTGTGTTGGCAGACTGAGTCTGCAGGTTACTAGCTTGTGCTAGTGGAAGCCTCACTCCTGTTGGGAGTGAGGGGTGGATGTAGGTCTTGGTGACCGAACCACCTAAAAACCCATTGTGTAGTGGTTTGAATTCTTGTGTGATTGGCGCTAGATGAATGCTTAGGGGCATTTTGGTTTGATGTTCTATAAGTGTTCATCTATTTGCTGCACACACTATATGTTTGACTATGGTTTGATCTCTTTTATCTGATTTCGCTAGATGAATGTTAGGAGCGCCTCAATTGGGTTTTCTGTCTGAATGCTTTAAGGCACAAGCTCCTTTGATTTGATTCAGTCTAATGTTTAGACTTGTTTAGGTTCGCTCTATATATCTGCAATAGTTTTTAATTCCGCATCTCTGATTGCTTTAGATTTTAATTTGGCGAAATTTTTATAGGCTATATTCATTCACCCCCCCTCTTAATACTTGCACCAAACCCAACACTTGGTATCAGAGCGGTCTCTGACTTCCAGATCCAACGATCTGCAGATGATCCTGCTGATTTGATTTCATGCTTTACAGTTCCAGTGTGGTGCATTCTTCTGATATTGCTTTCTAGCTCATTGATCTGAGTCTATACGATTGCTTTGTAATGGCATCACCTGCAGTTTTTGATGGTTCTAACTTCAAGAAATGGTCACGCAGTCTATGTGGTTTTATAAACTCTATAGATCCAAAACTGTGGGTTCTCGTTGAATATGGTCCACATGTTTTGCCTCGAGAGAAGAATAAATGGTCCCAGAAGGATAAACAACTGAACAGTGAGAATATAAGAGTTCGGGACATTCTGAAGAATGCTGTAGATGCTAATGTCATTTCCTCTATTCTTACATGTAGGACTGCGAAGGAAATCTGGGATTCAGTGATCACATTTCATGAGAACCAGAAATGTCTAACGGCAAGAGGAAGCACTTCAAGCAATGAAGAAGAAGACTAGGTAAATTCTGAATCTGATTTTGACAAAATGACTTTTGATGATTTATAGGAAATGTATGTTGAATTGTATGAAAAATATAGAAAAGTAAAATCTAAAAATAAAAGACTAAAGAAAAAGATTGATCAAAATTGTTCTGATTTATCATATGAAAATTGCTCAAAATTGAAACAATCTCATGATGCTTATCTGATTGATATTCAGAACTATAAGAAGCAATTGGAAGAAGCTGGAAATACAGGCTCAGAAATGAATCAACTGAAGCTTGAAAATGAAAAGGCTAAAAGGCTCCAACAAGAAAATCAAGCTGAACTTGACAAGCATAAAGAACACATTTCTGTGCTGAAAAACAAAAATAATGAACTTACTGATAAAATTTCTGAACTAGAGAATGAGCTGAATTCACTAGGAAAAGATCAAATCCTAATTGATGAACTGGTTCAGAATGAACAAATAAGAAAGGAAAATGAAGAGCTGAAGCTACTGAACTCTGCTATGTCTGAGAAGCTTTTAATGCTTGATAAGGAAATTCAATTTGAGAATGAATTGAAACTGAAACAGGAACTAGAAATTGTTAAAATTTTGAATGATGTCATGCAGAGACAAATTATCTCATGTGAGGAAGACTTGACTAGTTCAGAACTCAAAATTTATTCTCTGTAATTTGAAATAAGTAAACTTGTTCGTTCCATGTCTAAATCTACCAAGGGAAAAGAGAAAATGAATGTTCCTTTGTGTGATAACGTCACCAAATCAAGTGGAGAGCAAGGATGCAAATCCCAAATTGAAAAATCTGTTAAGAAAAAGTTGTACACTACTTTTGTTCACAGCTCTGACATTGCAAGCTGCTCTGGGCCTCCTAAAACATCTACATCATCTATTTTCCAATTCAAGGCCCAGAAGAATGAAGAACAAATAAAAGTTGTGAACAAGGGTAAACAAATGAGCAAAAATGGTAAGAAAAACAAGGATAAACATGTCCCTACTTGTGTCTTTAAATCTGCTACCTATACTGCATCTGATGACTCAATGCATACTACTCATAGCTCAATTAATTATCCGTATGCATCTGATAAGAGTGTTTCATGCCATTATTGTGGCAAGGTAGGCCATGTAATGGATGATTGCAGATTATTGATTGAAGATGGGCATGCAAGTGAAACATTGCATTCGAGAAATTCATTTGATAAAAATCATGCTACCAGGAAGTCTGATACATCTTGTCATTACTATGGTAGGCATGGTCATTTCATGGATGCCTGTTTCATCATGAAACAAGATGATAAAATGCATGCTAGGTCTTCTGTTCATCATCACCCCAAAAGAAACATGTATGCTTCAAACCAACACATCATTTGTTATAATTGTAACAAACGTGGTCATAAAGCTGTTGAGTGTTGGTTTAGGACTTCATGGGGATACAATGGTTCAAGAGGTAAGCACCTAAGGTGTTTTGAATGTGGCAAGTATGGACATACAGTCAAGGACTGCTGGTATGCTCAGAGAAAATATTTAATTCCAAATTTGATAAATTCCCTGCAAATAGAAATTTTCTTGGTAGAAATAAACCTATTTTTAAAGAAAAGATTCTTGTATTTTTTGAATGTGGAAAACCTGGCCACCGAGCTTCTGAATGCTTGTGGGCAGGCAATGCTAAATCAAAACCTCATGCAAGTAACAAAAATTTTCATGCAAACTCACATAGATTCCATGATGATAATAATGTCCACAAAAAGAATTCAAGGTTTGCTACATCATGTAGAGATTGTGGAAAATTTGGTCATTTCATGGATAACTGTTACCTGGTGGATCATGATGATAATGCTGCTAAGAAATTATTTAGAACACCTGTTAGGGATAAAACAGGACCCAAGGCTGCTTGGGTTCCTGCAAGATCAAAGTGATTATTTTGCTGCAGGTGTGCCTTGGAATGAATAAAGAGGGGTTAATAAACCAAGGCACTCAAGTATGAGTAACCCCAAGATCCTACCTATCAGGTCAGTTCTGAATTTTGTTTTAAATTCATCATCTGAAAATTGTTGATTTGCATGTTTGGTTTCTGATGTTCTCTTCATGTACTGAGCTTTACTTTGCATATATCTGATGCTCTTCTCTCACTGATTATTGCACTGAATAAATGGGCTGTTAGATGATCTGCACAATCATTTTTTTTTCATTCGATGCTTTATATGAACTTTATGTCAATGGACTGCATGCTTGTGGTTAGATGCATAAACTCAAATTGATTGCATAATTGCCTCATGTTTCATTATTGCATAGTCTGCATGTAGAACAGCCTAGTGCATAGCATAATCTTTGCATCATGTTGTCAGGGGGAGCTGAGAGTTTTTCTATTCAATTCATTGAATCCTTGCTACTTCTCACTGTCCCCATCTAGTTCTTTCATATCTTTTGACATCAGATGTTCCAGGAACTCAATGCCTAGTGCTATCATTTCCTTAACCTTCACTGAACAACAGTTCTGGTTCTGGTTTAGTACATTGAGTTGTGATTATTTCAATTGTTCTTTTATAAGAATCACTCTCACAAATTGAAAAGAACTAAAGGTTTAACCTTTATAAATTGAAGAGTCAAATGTCTGCCTTCAGAATCTGAGATAAAAGAAAAACTTTTATAGCTCCTAATCTTTGTCTCATGGTAAGATTAGAAAAAGTTTTTGTAATGCCTAATGTGTTGATCTGGAAATTTCTAGAAAAGGTGAATAAGAGTGTGTACTGTTTTTCAAACAATCACAACAAAAGAATTAAGGGCAGCAGTAAATAAGATCATTAATATTATGAACTGAACATAGTGACAGAGCAATGACTGAATTGCACTGAGAAATTGTGATCTCCTCCAATGAAGCAAGAGAACTCATAGTCATGAAGTGCTTCAGAATATCTCTGTTCAAAGGGTCAAATCAATAGGGGGAGTTCTCACCAAGTAACTGGGGGTACTGGCCTCTAATCAAGGTGTACCCTTAATGTCAAAAGTGAAGACTATTCTTTGTGGGTTTTGATCTGAAATAGGTCTAGTAGTTTATGCCTAGTAACTGGGGGTACCTGCCTCTGATCAAGGTGTACACCTAATGTCAACAGCATAAATGCCACTGATCTATTTACTTAGTTCAGGTTCTGAAAAATTCAAAAGTGAAAATCAAACTGCTGTAACCTTTCGAAAAATCAAAAGTCAATGAGTGAAAATTATTTTTATCAATACATGTTCAAGTTGCCTCTCTTGAATTTCCTTGTTTAATCACAAAGGGGTATTATTTCTGACTTATCTATTAATACCATGTGCCCTAGACTCATTGCTATAAATGGAATCTATAAACTCTTGTTCAGGGGTCAAATGTTTTACTCTAGATTTATCACTGTTAAACCTGAATTTTTGTCAAAATTGTATGTTGCTGATTCTTATACTTTAACAGTTGTTTATAATCATGCTTCCCTTCTGAACCTATGATTCAGCTATTGTCAAGTGACCCTCCTACCTTCTCTTCCTTGTTTATCGGTTCATATTCCTTCTCAAAGGGGGAGCTATTATTTAGGGGGAGAAATAATTCAGGGGAGTCTTACATTCAGGGGGAGAATGTTCTAGAGGAATTTGCATGCATAATGCACTTTGCACTCGTGTTTTTACTATTTTTCTCTTTTTGATCATGTCAAAGGGGGAGAAAATCTTGTGTGTGACTCATGACTCACTGTCACATTGTGTTGCCATCATCAAAAAGGGGGAGAATGTTGTGCCACTTAGGCACAAGCATGTGCATTGTGTTTTGATGATAGCATGCTGATTTGTTTTGATGATTGCAACACAGTCAGTGCATTATGATATTGTGGTTTGAATATGGCTGCTGATATGATTGCATAGGACTGTGTCTGATATACAGCATTGAATTCATGAGTTTGCATGAGTATTGCATGATGCGTTGACGCATGGGATCATTGCGTCAACTCACTGGTCTGTCCTAGAGCTGGTCTATAAAATGTGTCAACTGGTGCGTCGACGCAGTGGACTCAATGCGTTGACGCATTGGAATTGTTTTAAAAGAGCTCTTGCCTTGCTTCATACAAGCATCACAAAGTCTGTACAATGGGAAAGGGTGTACATCCTCCAGTGAACACATTAAGTCTATACACCGCCTGTGTTCATCTGAGTCTTATGATGTCTTTATATTCATTAAGTCTATACATTGCGTTGTGTATACTTTACATTGCTTTCACCTTCACAGCAAAGTCTATACAATGCAATGCATATACTTAGAACTAATGACTTCGTTTCATCTGTCTGACAGGGACTGAAGAGGCTAATGAACCCCTTAACGCAAGAGGGCTGAAGACATCTAATTTCAGCTGCTGGAACACACCAATGCGTCAACGCCTTGATCAAGTGGCGTGGACGTAGTAGTTCAAACAATCAAGAAAGAAGCTTACTGGATTACTCTGGTGCGTCAACGCATTCATCAAGTGGCGTCGACGCAGCAGGTTGATGGATCGACAAGGTGACCAGAGGGTGTGAGAGGGCTGAAGCCATCTACGTTCAGATGCTGGAACACTAATGCGTCAACGTAGCATGATGAGAGCGTCGACGCAGCACGCCCATCTGTTGAAGACTTGATCACTGGATCATCAATGCGTCAACGCCACGGGTTGGAAGCGTCGACGCAGCAGTTAAAAAGGCTAGGCTGTTTGTTCACTGGAACGTATCCATCCGTCAACGCTATTGCTAGACAGCGTCGACGCAGCCATTGAGCCTGATAGGCATCTAGCTCTGAGACAGTTTAGAAGGTTAACGCTGGAGTTCTTAGCGTCCACGCAGCATGCAAACAAGCCGAACTATTAGTCGCAGAAACACACCACTACATCAACGCTTTAGCCTAGCAGCGTCAACGCAGCATGTCTATCTGCCAAATACATTGATCACTGGACTGCCGATGTCGATGCGTCAACGCAGCAAGCTGATGTAGTCAACGCAGCAGACTTGAGTTTCATAGGTTGAAGATCTCTGAAGGCTGCGTCAACTCCTTGGAGCAAGTGGGTTGACGCCATCTAACTCCAATTGCTGAGCGTATTGGTGCTGGGCACGTGATCCGAGGATAAGAACAGTGTCCAGATGAGGACACGTGTACTGACAGCCTGCTGGATGCTGTCACGTGGTCCGAATTCTTAGGGCGGGAACTGTGGAAGCCACATGTGCCCTGGCTGTTGCTGCTGCTGCTGCTGGTGGTATATAATGGAGCCTTCGTCTTCAGATGGAGGCTGATCGTGATCGAAGCCAGAGAGCAGAAGCTGAGAGAAGAAAGGGAAAAAGAAGAGAGAGCTTCCATGATCCAGCAGAAGAAAAGAAAAAGAGAAAGAGAGAAAAGGAGAACAGAGATCGAGAGAAGAAGAGAAGTGCAGCAGAGAAGAAAGAGAAAGAGAGAGAGTGAAGAAAGAGAGTGAGATCGAGGGAGATCTGTTCCTACTGGACCGTGGATCAGATCCAGGCCAGTCAGCTCCGTTGAGAGGCACATTGTGCATTTCATTTTTTAGCTTTCTGTTTGCTGAAGTTATTTTCATTTCGTGTTTTTGTTTTTCCTTTTTCATTTGGTTATCCTTGTTCTTCCGATCCTCTGGACTGAGGTCGGGTTCCTCCGGGTGGGTCAGGAGAAGGGAGGCTAGCCCTCCGGTTCTGGTCTTGCTGGTAGCAAGTCCAGGTGTACCCTCCGGGTTGGAGGAAGAGACACTTGGGTCTCTGGTTGCTGGTGACTGGGTGTCACTGGTGTTCCCTCCGGTTGGGAGGAAGAGGTGAGGATGTTCCCCTGGTCAAGCTGTTTGGCAGCCTGTGTTGGCAGACTGAGTCTGCAGGTTACTAGCTTGTGCTAGTGGAAGCCTCACTCCTGTTGGGAGTGAGGGGTGGATGTAGGTCTTGGTGACCGAACCACCTAAAAACCCATTGTGTAGTGGTTTGAATTCTTGTGTGATTGGCGCTAGATGAATGCTTAGGGGCGTTTTGGTTTGATGTTCTATAAGTGTTCATCTATTTGCTGCACACACTATATGTTTGACTGTGGTTTGATCTCTTTTATCTGATTTCGCTAGATGAATGTTAGGAGCGCCTCAATTGGGTTTTCTATCTGAATGCTTTAAGGCAAAAGCTCCTTTGATTTGATTCAGTCTAATGTTTAGACTTGCTTAGGTTCGCTCTATATATCTGCAATAGTGTTTAATTCCGCATCTCTGATTGCTTTAGATTTTAATTGGGCGAAATTTTTATAGGCTATATTCATTCACCCCCCCTCGGAATACTTGCACCGAACCCAACAAAACCATACTCGGTGCATACTTTGTTTAAGCCAAGCCATACTCGGTGCAGGTTTTGGGCTGCGCTACGCACATACATAGTCGGTGCAGGTTTTACATAAGCATACATACTCAGTGCATGTTTTCTTGCGTGATCAAAGTCAATGCATGTTTTCTGTCACATGCAAAGAGAAAAGCCGGTGCACATTTGGCTTGTGCAAAATCAAACTCGATGCAACTTGCATATCATGCAATCTCATAGTTGGTTCAAGTTTACCTTGTACTAACCAGGTCTGTGCAACTTTAGTTGCTGCGAGCATATAAGTCTGTGCAAGATAGGTTCTGGCATTTTATGTCCGTGAAGTGTCAGCACTTTGCACACACCAAGTCAGTGCATTCATTGCTTATGCACACACGTAGTCTATGCATCTCTTAGCTCTGCACTCATATCAAGTCCGTGCATGATTCATCAAAGTCAGTGCATTGCTCTGTTTGGACATTCATTCTCAGTGTAGATTCTTGCTTATCAAATACAATCTCTATGCTATCGTGTGTTTGACTGCATTAAGGTCAATGCTAGTTGCATTGCATGCATACTAGAGTCGATGCCTGTTTGTCCCTGCTAGCCAGCCCAAGTTTATACTTGTTTCTGTTCAAGTATATGCATGCTTAGCATAATGCATCCCAGGTCCATACATGGTGCTATGGTAAGGTCTGTGCATCTTTTATACTTAACTAAAAGTCACCTAGGCAACAGGTCAACATCTCGTGTTCCTTAAGAAGGGCACATGATCCAATGATGATCCTCATTCATAGATGCTGCCACGTGGATCCTTATTCTTCCAGATTCTGACAAGTGGAAAGGGTCTCCTGAAGCTTCCAGGCGGGAGTGTTATCTCCACACGCCTAGGGCATGAGCATGCATCTTCAGTCTGAGGAAGTATATAAGCCACCCTTCTGCAAGTCAATCAGAGACGACACTCCCGGGGAAAGATCAAGAAGAATTATCAGAGAGTAGAAGAAGAGAGAGTTAAAAAGAGAAAGAAAGAGAGAGTTCAAGAGAGAAAAAGAGAGAGAGAGTAGCAGGGAAGAAAAGAAAAGAAGAAGAAGAAAGAAAAAGAGAAAGAAAGAGAGAGATTGAAGAGAAGAAGAAGTTCACTGAAGATTTGCTCTACTGGACCGTGGATCAAATCCAGGCCAGTCAGCTCGTTGAGAGCCACATCTACACTTCATTGTTTACAGCTTTCAGTCACTGTTGCTTCTTGTCGTCTGTTTTCATTTTACTTTTCTTTCAAGCTGTTTGTCAGCAGAGCAAGCTGTGAAATTCAGCGGGCAGAGCAGGATTCCTCTGGACGGGTTAAGCTGTAAGCCCCAGCGGTTGCAGAGGTGTGGTATCCTCTGGTCGGCTAAGCTGTAACGCCCAGCAGGTTAAGCTGTGAGTCAGCGGTTGGCGAAGTTGTAATGCCCAGCTATTCAAGCTGTTCATCAGCGGATGTAGGCAAGCTGTGAGGCCCAGCCGTTAAGCTGTGTATCAGCGGAAGCCACACTCTAGTTGGAGTGTGGGGTGGACGTAGGTCTACGGGTTGCAGACTGAACCACCTTAAAATTACCTTGTGCACTGTGGTTTAATTGTCTCATCTGCTCTCGCTAGACGTATGTTTAGGCCGATTAATTTATTCTTCCAATCTAGTGAGTGTTCGATTTGCATACCGCACGTTTGATATAGGTCTCGTGTGAGTTTCGTGAAGTCTGTTCTTATTATCAGTCTATTCTGCAGAGTTCTAAAATTTTGTTTGTCTGTCATCTTCTCATCCTTCGTAGAGAGCATCCAGTTCGTGCTAATTACCTGCCCATATTGCTTCTGCGTCTTTGCCTTTCCACAAGTTTTAACTGGGCATAATTAGTAGTTTTAATTGATTGAAATTTTTATAAGAGGGATTCATTCACCCCCCTCTGAATTCGGGCCTAGCTCACCTATCAGTTGGTATCAGAGCGGGTCTCTGTGCATTCAGATCCAACGATCTACAGAGGATCCGGCTACTTCCGTGGTGCATTTCATAGTGGGTCTGGTTTTGTTGTTTCCGGTGCTTCTGTCTCACTGAGTTGGTGTCTTGCTGTACCTCTGTTGATTCCGGTACTTTTCTTATCTCCTTCAATTGATGAAGTCATTTCTCGATGGCTCATCCACCGATCTTCAGAGGTGATGATTTTGACCTATGGCTGGAAAAGTTGCATCGGTATGTAAGGACAACCGATCCTGATCTTTGAAAGGTAATGACTCACGGTCCACACAAATTATCGAGAGATAAATCCAAATGGACCGAGAAGGATAAATTAAAAAACTCCATCAATTCTAGAGCATTGAACTTGACAAAAGCATCAATTGACAGAGCACTAATCTCATGTGTCTCATCTTGCAGGTCTGCCAGAGAAATGTTGAACAAACTGAAGGATGGCAACTGCAAAAATGATAACCGATGCATGATGGCTCAAGGAAGTGAACATAGCAGCAATCAAGATGAAGAACATGACGATAATCAGGTAAATATATTCGAAAACTATACCCTGGATGATTGGATTGCTGCATACCACGAGTTGCTTGAGTCTCATGACCATTTAAGAAAACAGCATAAGAAGATGAAAAAGAAAATTGATAAAAATGATTTGAGTTCATCATGTGAAAATTGCTTAAAAATAAATCAATCATATGATGCTTGTCTGTCTGAAGCTCACTCCAACATGAAACAAATATGTCAGTTGAAAAATGAAAACAAAAAATTTGCTAATGTTGTTTCAAAATTGGAAAACCAGCTGAAGATAAAAAATGATGCACATCTGATGAAACTGGAAGAGTTGGAAAAGATTAATTCCGAACTAAAAAAATTGAGAGTTGAGAACAGTGAATTACATGAGAACAATAAAAATCTTGCTGATAGAATAAAAGATTTTAACAAGGAAATTCACATATCTCAATTGAAAAATCTGCTTGCAGCACTTGTTCTCTGCTAAAAGAATGCATAAAGTTTATGTTCTCTAAGTGTTTGCAAAGCTATTTTCAAATGTTCTTCATGATCCTCCTTTGTCTTGGAGTATATCAAGATATCATCAAAGAAGACGACGATAAACTGGTCCAGATATGGCTGGAAGACACTGTTCATAAGTTGCATGAATGCTGCCGGGGCATTAGTTAATCCGAATGGCATTACCATGAATTCATAGTGGCCATAACGACTTCGAAAAGCCATTTTATAAATATCTTCTTCTTTAATTCTAAGCTGATGATAACCTGATCTGATGTTAATCTTAGAGAAATATTCTGCTCTTGAAAGCTGATCGAAGAGCTCATCAATACGCGGCAACAGATACTTGTTTTTAATTGTGAATTGATTCAGTCGCCGGTAATCGATGCATAGCCTGAGAGAACCATCCTTTTTCTTGACAAATAGAACCGGCGCACCCCATGGAGATATGCTAGGTCTGATGAAGTCTTTGTCTAGTAATTCCTGCAACTGCCTTTTTAATTCCTTGAGTTCTGTGGGGGGACATCCTGTAAGGGGTTATAGAAATAGGTGTTGCTCCTAGAATGAGTTCAATAGTGAAGTTCACTTCCCTCTCGGGTGGTAAACTGGGTAATTCGGACGGGAACACATCGGGAAACTCACTTACAATAGGAATGTCTGCTAAGATAATCTCCTTGGATTCGGTAATAATGACAGAAGCAAGAAAAGCTTCACATCCTTGCGAGATAAGTTTGCAAGCGTGAAGAAAAGATATAATAGTAGGATACTTCTTGTACTTGATGCTAAGAAAAGAGAATCTTGGAAGACCGGGCTTTCGAATGGATATAATCCTATTTCAGCAATTGATATAAGCATCATGATCTACAAGCCAATCTACCCCTAAAATGGCATCATAACCTTTCATGTCAAGGCATACTAAGTTTTCGGGGAGATTGTGAACTTCTACTATCACTTCGCTATCAGGATAATAGTCGGTAAGCTTTGTTCTAGAACCTAAGGGTGTGGTAATAGTGAGATCTAAAGGTAGGGGAACTGATGCAATTGATAATGTTTCTGCAAAAGTAGTGGAGACAAAAGAATGAGAGGCACCAGTGTCAAATAGCACAAATACAGGACAAGAACAAATTTGAAGAGTACCTTCCATAAGCCCACCATCCCTAGGCGCTTCCTCTTCTTCTAAGACGGCATTGAGGCGATTCTGCCTCCTACGTCCTCCACCAGCCGATTGGTCTTTCATAAGGGGGCAATCTGGCATGCGATGCTCCCTGCTTCCACAACGTAAACAAGCGCCGAGGTGCTTCCAACACTCCTCAGCCGAATGGCCAAATTTTTCACAAAATGTGCAAGCCGTGACGACCTGCTCCTGCGCCAGCTTGCGCCATGGTTTGTAATGCCTGAGTGAGGCCAGCAACAATTTGTTGCATACCATTCCAATATATGCGATGAGCCATGGAAATAATAGGGTACCTGAGGGAAAAATAACAACTTGTTATTTCTCGTGGAATTGGAAGAAAAATCAATCTTAAAACTAATTAACTATCTTATCCCGGGCTCTATCCAATTCTCACATGGGTGTGGAAATTTCTTCCTTAGTTCATAGGTAGGGGTCCTTAAACCTTAGACTTATCCTATGACATAACTCTTCTCCCTAAGTCTTGAGACTTAGGTTCTGATACCAACTTAACTATCATTCCCCGAGCCTTTATTACAGCGGAAGACTCGCTCGAGGAATGCGAACAGTTAGCATGGTAAGCCTCTTGCAAGCAAGAATGATCAGAGCGCAAGGCAATCACACATAAGAATGCAATCGCACAATATTTACTCAACTTCAACTTTCATTAATAATCAAATCCACTATTCGAATATAACCACTAATTCAACTTCCATCATGCTAGACTCAAGAAATAAGAAATTACATAGACTCGATCTAAACAATGTAAACTTCCTAAGTCTTCGCTCATTCTTTATTCACTCTCGGATCCGCTACTTAAACATTCCGAATCCGAACCCGACTCACTTTCATTTTCTGAAAAAGAATGGAAATAGGTAATGAGCATACTTGCCCAGTAGGTATCTTCACATCAACATGAAGGCATCATTAAAGTAATTAACGTTTTTACTCTAGAGGAATAAGGTAAAATCATGCGAATGCGATCAATCATGCGATCAAACCAAAGTATGTAAGATAGAATGAGAGCAAGTATGAACTAGCAAGAATGTTATAAGAACATGATATGGCCTTTCATGAACAAGAATGTAACAAGAATGTACTAGCAAGCCATATAATCATCATTCCAGTATCTTTTGCTTATGAGCAAGTACTTCGTGAATTTCTATGGAATATCAAGAAAGTCAAGTATCAATCATGTTGTATTGTGTTGGGGATTTTCACTTATTTATAAAGAAAGTACTCCCAGCACAATGCGATGCCTGTAGCATCATACCCCATGGTTTATAATAGTATGTTTCCGACAATCAGCCGAGAGGACTAGCATAGAGCCCTTGAACACAATCAGTGCTCGATCACATCTTCAAGTATAAATCAAGCTTTTTCCACGCATGTAACAATAAAGTATGGCCAAGAATGTACAATTCCAACAAACTCTTGATAACAATAATTCAATGAATGAATAATAAGAATCATGAGAAATCAAGAATGACTTATACTATGTTATGCTTATGGAAAATAAATCGGCAGCATAACGGTACGTTCTTTATCTTCCATTCATTATATTAGGTTTCTTGATCAATATGATAAGTTCTAGATCATCAAGAGTCCATCTAGAAACCTTAGAATATCAACCCTTGGTCAAACCTCGGGTTAAAATACTCAAGCATTGTGACGGTCGTGTACTGGGCCGTTACATGATGTGACGTTCCAGTATTGGGCCGTT
Source organism: Amorphophallus konjac (assembly GCA_022559845.1). Classification (NCBI taxonomy): domain Eukaryota; kingdom Viridiplantae; phylum Streptophyta; class Magnoliopsida; order Alismatales; family Araceae; genus Amorphophallus; species Amorphophallus konjac. The sequence continues at coordinate 424,419,586 of CM040121.1, read as the reverse complement.
ACATTAGTCTGAATCTAGAACCAAGAAATCGGACTTAGTTGAATGTGACGGTCGTATATTGGGCCGTTACATGTGCCTGACGGTCCAATATAGATCCATTACACTACTGATAACCAGAAACATCGATAGTGTAATCTAATCAATTTGTTTTAATGGTACAACCAACTCGGTGTCCTAGTGGAAATCCCAGGCTCGCAGAGAATTACGGAGGCCTTGAAATAATATTTCCTAGTCCATTGGAAGGAATATCCAATAGAGAGGTCCTCATGTCTAAGAATAATGTTCCTATAGTGCAAAGTAAAATAATGGACATATACCTGAATATATGCCATGTACTTAGAGAAATGACTCTATTGATAGAGAGGATGTGTAACAATAGGAAATCATGATAAAACTCCGTCAATACATCTTTGGAAAATCATGATTTAGATACAAAACTATAGAATTTTGGCACATGAAATTAACATAACTTAAAATAACTTAAGATACCTTAATTATGCAATTTCTATCATGAATCCGTAGATAATCTTAAAGACATGAAATCAGGTCAAAACTTGGATAACTAGGCTTATTTTATAAGTTAAATTAAGTAGTTTCCTATTCTGTCTACAGTTTCCCTGATAGTCTAGAATAGGTGCGTCACAGTGATTGTAACGGTCTATTAAAAGGCCGTTATAGTAATGTAACGCTCCTGTTATGGTGCGTCAGAGACAACAGAGTAATTAAGATGCAGTAGAGGGTGTGACGGCTTATCGTAAGGCCGTTAGATTACTGTGATGGTCTTACCTTGATGCGTTAGAGTCCCTGCTAACAGTATAAAGAAATTAAAAGACTGTGATTTGAAGCCATGTCATATTTTGAAAAGATTTAACTACCCCAATCATGACAAAACGAAGTAAAGGTCATCTAGATGCATAGGTTGCAGTGAATTGACAAGATAATATCTTTGATCTTTGATTAGGGCTAAGAATATGTATGTATGCATGAACCCACTAAAATATGGAATTCATAGTCTATAATGCATGAAATCAAACACAATCAGAGGGCTTTTATCCCTAACAAGATGTTTTTGCCAATCATGAGATAACCTACCCTTTTATCTGAGCTTTAAACTTCTAATTTAAGTCTGAAAGACGTGCCCTAGTTCTCCCTTTCCAGTGAGTTTCCAGCAACTTCACGCTGCTCTAGCTCCTCAGCCTCTTGACCTAAGGATGTGAAATTTTGAGGGTAAGACTATGAAACTAAGGTGATCGAAAAGTTCTAAAGGATTGAATTCTAATTATCTTGTTTAGACGTCCTAATCTCTTAATCTTCAGAGGACTTTCGTTCAGATTCCTGGGTAATTATGGTCGAACCAGTAACTTTGGAAGCTTCAATCTCCTTGGTTTCTCGATCTCCTAGCATGAAATTTGGAGAACTATTAGTCTAAAGTATACTAAACAAATTATTCTAAAGAACTTACCCGAAATTCTATCTCTTTACCTTGATTCTTCACGAGCCAAAAGTAAGGGTCGCTCAGTTCAGAATTAGGTCCTATTTATAGGGTTTTGAAGATTAGATCGATTCTAGAGTCCTTAATTTGCCAGAACATAATCCCTAAGAGTCCTTAGTAATGTTATAAACTCTCCCAAGTCGATCTCTTATAGATAAGATCCTAAAGTTCTAATCTTTTTGCTCGTTCTTTCTTTCACGGAATTGACAGAATGTAACGCATCAAGACTGGTGCGTTACATGGCTGTGGCGGTCGCACGATAGACCTCTACATCCAACGTGCACAGAGTTCAACATCAATCAAATTCTTTTGTTAATTATCTATATTATTATCCATAAAATGGTATTTTATCCTTAAAATACGTGAATATGCTAAATAACCTTCTAGAATATGGGCCAAACGTAATGGGCTTGGTCCTTAAACCTTTTGAATTTTATTTAAATAGGCTAGGTTAATTATTTAACATAATTGGGCCTTATAATGACTTATTAATCCAATAATCCTTTTATTAGTCTATTTAGCCCTTATAAGTTTCAGAAAGTTCTATAAATAACTTAGAAATTATTACATAAATTCTGGGGCACTGCAGAACCACCTAAAAATCCCTGGTGTTGTGCGATTGCTTTTGTGTCTGAGGTTTGATTGCTCTATCATCAACCGTTAGATGTATGCTAGGCTTACTTCTATCTACGGTTGTGTCTGGTAGGAATTTGTTTACACATGGTTGCTTGGGTTTATTCAGATGCATAGAGTTACTTGGGAGTCTGCTTGTTGTAGTTTATATGTTCTAGCTAATGCCTCATTGGTTATCAGATTCAGCAGAGCTTAAATAGTTTTAATTCCGCAAGAAGTTTGAAGTCTTCTATTTAAGTCTTTAAATTCGGCAGAATTTTTAAAGGGGATTCATTCACCCCCCCTCTGAATCCTTGTGGTGCACCTAGTCCATACAGACCAACAATTGGTATCAGAGCGGGTTGCTATGTCATCGGATCCAACGATCCGCAGTAGATCCTACAGCTTCCGTGGTGCATTTCAGAGTAGGTCTCTGACGCCTTTTGTTCAGTGCTTTGCCTTGCTGTTTTGGTGTCTCGCGTTACTGCTGTTTGATTTCAATGCATTTCTCATACATTATCCTTAGATCTATACTTGGTCAGTCATTCTTCGATGGCTCATCTGCCAATCTTCTGAGGTAATGATTTCGATCTATGGCTGGAGAACTTGCATCGGTATGTAAGATCAACAGATCTTGATCTTTGGAAGGTAGTGGTTCACGGTCCACACAAATTATCGAAAGATAAATCTAAATGGACTAATAAGGATAGATTGAAAGAAACTGAAAACGCTAGAGCGTTAGATCTGATGAAGACATCAATTGATAATGCTCTAATTTCATGTGTTTCTTCCTATAGGTCTGCCAAGGAGATTTCGGAGAAATTGAAGCTTACCAGGAATCACAACACATGTCTGATGGTTGATGATGATGGACAGCAATAAGAAAATGAAGAAGAAGATGAAGAAGAGGTACCTACTGAATTTGACAATTATACTATGGATGATTGGATTGGAGCATATAATGACTTGCTTGACTCTAACGAACAGTTAAGAAAACAGTATAAAAAGATGAAAAAGAAAAGTGATCTGAATAGTTCAGAGTCCTCATGTGAAAATTGCTTAAAACTGAAATAGTCCTATGATGATTGCTTGTTTGATGTCCAAACACTTAAGAGACAAATTGGACTATGTAAAAATGAAAATCAAGAATTTGTGAATGAGATTTCTGAACTAAAGAAAAAACTTAGCTCGACGGATGATAATCAGGCTCTTAACACTAATCTTGTTCAGAATGAAAAATTGTTGAAAGATCTTGATTATGTTAACGTTGAACTGAAGGTTCTAAAATCTGAGAATGAATGCCTTAGGAAATAGTGTCTAAAAGCCAATGTTGAAACAACATGCTCTATTAAATCTGCTTGCAATGACTGTCCTTTTCTGAAGGAAATAAATAGAAATCTTTACTCAGATTTAGATTGGCAAAAAGACTTAATTGCCTCTCTCAGAGAAGAAAACAAGAATTTGCTGGAAAGTAAAATTGAATTTGAAAAATTGGAGGAGGACTTGAATGAAAAACTGAAAGAATAAAATGACAAATTGATTAAAGAGATGGTAGAATTGAAGCAGTTGAACACTGCTATGTCAGAGAGACTTCTTGTTCTAGAAAAAGGAAAATGTGTTGTTAATGAAAATCAAGTTAAAAATGAGCTCAAACTTAAACAAGAAGTTGAAAATTATAGAACTGCAAACAAAGTGTTGAATGAGTGCGTCAATTGCAGTGAACAAGAGCTAGCTAGTTATGAGCTTGGTGTTTCAGCTCTTCAACAAGAAAATAATGACCTTAAAAAATCCTTATCTAAATTTGTTGAAGGGAAAAATAATTTAGACTTGCTCTTAGGAACAAAGGTCAACTCTCAGAAAGAAGGGTTGGGCTATAACTCTGCTAAGAAAAAGAGCTTTGAAAACAAAACACAAACATCCTTTGTTTCCAGTATTGCTTCTCTTAGCTCACCGAACCTATCTGTATTTCAGTTTACTGCTAAGAGTGTTGGAGTTGGATGGAAGTCTCTTTCACCACAGAATGTGGATCTAGAGGGGGGTGAATAGATCAACAGGCTAATTTAAAAAAATATGCCTAGATTGAAATGCGGAATTAAGAGAACACTGGACAACCACAGTCAAAGTACCGAAACCAGATATGCTAAACAGACAAGCAAACACACTAAAGGCATAAAGACTTTTAGGTGGTTCGGTCAATCCGACCTACGTCCACCCCACATTCAACTCGAATGTGGATTACTGCTGATACACAGCTTCAATCTGCTGGGCACTACAGCTTGCCAACAACGGCTGGGGCTTACAGCTTATCCCGACCAGAGGAACACCCTCTGCAACAGCTGGGCGCAACAGCTGGGCAATACAGCTTAGCCATCTGAGACCAAGTCTCGCCTGTTGAGGATTACAGCTTCACCTGTCCAGTGGAGACCTCCACTGCAATGCTGCCTCACAGCTTGAAGAAACAAGAGTTCGGAAATTAAAAATGCAGAAGCAATTTGAAAAAGAAAACCCAAATGGGAATGTAGCTCGGAATGAGCAAGCCTCAGCTCTGGTTTCTAAACCAAGAGACTGAGTTACAATATGAGCAGCTCTCAATCTAAACTCTCTCAATGTCACTCTCTCAACACATCTCTTCTCTCTTCTCTTCTCTCCTTTTCTTCTTCTCTGTTTTTCTTTCTTCTCACTGTGGATCGATGGCTCTCTGCTGTATATTCTTTTCTTTTCTTCAGTCGATCATCTTCCATCTGAAGATGAAGGCTTCATTATATACTATCAGCAGGTGGATGAGGGCGCGTGTCTTCCACATTTCCCGCCCAGAGAATTTGCCAGAACCGAGGCAATTCCATCCACGTGGCAGCACCTGATCACCTCGTCCTCCTGGGATCACGAGCCATGTCAGCAATCTCAGTAGCAGATCCCTGTCAGACAGATTATAGGATTATCAGATTAAGTGAAGAACTCTGTACAGATTAATAAGATTGAACTGCATTGTATAGACTGCATTGTATGGACTTGTGAATTCGAATGCAGTGTACAGACTCTACTCAATGTATAGACTTCATTTATGTGAAGCATCCGCTGTACATACTTCATATGTGAAGCATCTGCTGTATAGACTTCACCAGACTTCACTCAATGTACAGACTCCACGAACGATGCATGCAATGCATTGAAGGATGTACAGACTTCCTGAAGTGTGAAGGAGTTGAGAGTATAGACATCATCATGTGAAGACTTGAACAAGGCATGTATAGACTTCACATCGTGAAGCAGTTTATATACTTAGCTGAGGAAACTCTGTACAGGCTTGACCAAGGCAAGACAATCGAGTGTCTAGACATCCACAATGTACAGACTTGCCAAGCGAAGGGGTTGTACAGACTTAATGGATGATGCAAGGCAAACGAATGTATAGACATTCAATGTATGGACTTTCCAAACGAAACTCTGTTCAGACTTGATCAGATCAAGACAACTGAATGTGTGGACTTCCAGTGTGTAGACTTGACGATGTACAGGCTTGATCGATGCAACGTCTGTACAGACTTGCTCAACTAGTCCGATGTACAGACATGGAAAACTAATGCCAATGTACAAACTTTGGCAAAGCATCGATGTACAGACTTTCAACGTTCCAGCTAGAGGATGTATAGACTTTACCCAGTGCAAGCTACAGTGAATGAATGTATAGACTTAACAATCTCCCTGGTTGTACAGACTTAGTCACAGGTTGAACAGTCGAATGTATAGACATGCTTCCACCGACCAGTGTATAGACTTTGCAAACGTGAGACGCTGAATGAGACGGTGGCTGAGATAATGCACAGACTTCAGGTGAAACAATGCAGCTACAGTGTAATGTACAGACATGCCTAAGACGCAGCATGAGACGCTGGCTGAGAGGAACGCTGTACAGACTTTGAATGCAATGTATGGACTTTGCATAGATGATGCATGAGACACAGACTAATGTACAGACTTCATATACAATGCATGAACGAGAAGCTAAAATCTGTATAGACTTTAACAATGAATACATGCTGCGATGTACAGACTTTGTCCACGAACTGTGCACATGCATGAACGATGTATAGACTCTGAAATGCAAGCAATGCGGTAGTGTCTAGACTTTGGGCTTTACCCTGCAGTGTATAGACTTGCTGGTCTGCTAGGAATGCAATGTGTGGACTTGCAGCTGTGCGAGCCATGCAGTGTATAGACTTCAAGCATGCAGACGTTGAACTGCAGAATGTGCAGACTTTACCAACAATCAACAATGCAGTGTATAGGCTTGGCCAATGCAGCGTTGTATAGACTTCAAGTCAGAATGCACAATGTGTGGACTTGGAAAACAAAGGTGGCGTCGACCCATCAGAAGGGAGCGTCGACCCATCAGAGCTGTCCAGACTACATAATGAAATGTATGGACTCTATGTTCATACTGCAATGCAATGTTCATGCTGCAATGCAATGTAGACCTGTGGGTGTGTGCACAACCAGTGTAGACTCTGACTGCATTAGGTACACAGACAACCTGATAAAAACAATTTCATCAAAATAAGAACAGTTGGCAATCAATCAAAACAAGCTGTTGTCAATGAAATAAAACTTATTGTCAACATCATCAACACAGAGGGGTCACAATAATCTCCCCCTTTTTGATGATGGCAACACCCTATTATAGAATAGCAACATCCTGTCAAATAGATGTATGTTTGATGAAGGACATTATTCGTTATTCAGATTGTCATGCAGATGCTATGAATGACATGCATAAAATCTCCCCCTTTGCCATAGACATGATGCAAACACTTCCCTGGAATGAACTTATCAAGTAGACAATATATTCTCCCCCTTTGCCATCAACAAAGAGGAGGGAAAGAAGATGCAATGGAAGGAACAAGAAGACTCAGCTGACTGGCATTCTTAGCAAGTAGTTCAGAAATTAAGCGGCTAAAGCACAGAACCTTCAGTCATATGAATTGAGAGACTGCTTAGAAAGTGAGGTTCTGGTTTAAAGGTTATAAAAATAAGAGTTCATGCACTACATTCATTGGATAGGGTAGCTGTGCATGATAAAATAATAAACCAGAATCACATTTGCATGAGAGAGTCAGTTTCGAAAATATCTTACTGTCATATACTCAACAAAACTAATTGAGAGATACCAAGTCATGTATTGAAACTAAACAAATTGACATTCATAAAATTACTTTTGAAGGAACATCATTTATCAATATGAGTTCATTTTGGGCAGTCAGGTACCATTTGTCTTTTTGCTTAAGGGTATACGTTTATCAGACGCCAATACCCCTAGATACTCAACATGATGGACCATTCTGCTATGATCAAACTCAATATAAGTTTTTTACATCTTTTTACTTGAGGGTACACGTTTATCAGACGCCAGTTACCCCCAGATACTCAATGAGACCACCCTACTGTTTTGATCATTTTATATAGAGATAGCTGATACACCTCATGACATGAGTTTTTTTTTCTACTTCTTTGATGGATCACTCAGTTTCTCAGTGATTTACCAGTCATTGCTCTGCCAATGCTATATTTTAATTTATTTTCAATGTTTTTCAATATCTTTCTTAGCTGTCTTTTATTTGTTTCAGAATGACTTGTTAAGGACAATACACATACTTAGTTTCTCTAACATGATTTCAGATGAGTTTTCAGATTTTAGATATGATTAACTTTGTCTGACATGAAATAAGATGAGGGTTGAGTGCTTTATCAATTTTTAACATCCTTATTTACTGATTGTAGTCTTTCAACTCTAAAGATTATAAAATTTAAACCATTAAGTCAGTCTTTAAGCAATTACAGTTCTTATGAGGGAAGAGGTCTATTTTCTATTGCTTAATGTTAGAACTGATTAAAAGATTGCCATACTGTCAGACTCAATCATTCAGAGTCAAGGATTGAATAGACAGCGTCGACGCTGGGAGTTCAAGGCGTCTACGCATCAGTTGAAGAGGCAACAGTATAAGACACTGAGATAGTGTCAGTACGTCGACTCCAAGCTATTGCAGCGTCAACTCATCAGAATAATGAAACAGAGACATTCACAGATCTAGTTCACTACGTCAATGCCACAGTATAGCAGCGTCGACGTAGCAGTTCACCTTGAAATTCTGACAAGACTCCCCCTGTCTATATGCATGCAATTTTTGCAAAAGATGACTGATCAAATGATTTTAGAAGTTCATGTTTATTCAGACTGTACTATCATGCAATGTGACCACCAGGGTTATGCAGAGAAATGTAGTGCAAAACAGTTCTATATGCATGTTATTTTAGACACATTACTGACTAAATGATATGCAGTGATGATCATGAGAAAACAATATGAGTGTCATGCATGATCATGAGTCTGTTGCACAAACCAACCTTCACAGTTTTTTATACAAGCTATTAGATGCAAGTCCAAATCAGAAATTTTATTCATCATGCTGAAACTTACACAAGCCAAGTTCTCTTCTAAGAAATTTAAACTTTTCATTTCCAAGTGGCTTAATAAAGATATCAGCAATTTGTTTGTCTGTTTCAATGAAATTCAGTTCGATTTCCTTCTTATTCACAACATCTCTAAGAAAATGATGTTTTATCTCTATATGCTTAGTCCTTGAATGGTGAACAGATTTTTAGCAAGACATATGGCACTAGTATTATCACATAAAATTAGAATACATTCTAGTTTTATCTGATAATCATCTAGTTGGTGCTTGATCCATAGTACTTGGGCAGCACAATTACCTGCAGTAACATATTCAGCCTCAGCTGTAGACAAGGCTACAGTGTGTTACTTTTTAGATGCCCAAGATACTAGACAGCCACCAAGGAATTGGCAATAGCCACTAGTGCTCTTTCTATCTACTCGACACCCAGCATAGTCTGCATCAGTGTAGGCTAGAAGATCTAACTCACACTTAGCAGGATACCAAAAACCTAGCTGTTGGGTGCCTAGTAAATATCTAAAAATTCTCTTCACAGCCTTAAGATGAGATTCTTTAGGACTAGCTTGAAACCTAGAGCATAAACACACTGCAAATTGAATATCAGGCCTAGATGCTGTAAGGTAAAGAAGGGATCCGATCATACCTCTATATAGCCTTTGGTCCACTGGTTTACCTTTAGGATCTTCATCCAAACTGGTTGAGGTACCCATTGGAGCAGCTATTTCCTTGAGGTTGTCCATTTTGTACTTCTTCAATAAATTCTTTACGTACTTGGACTGAGAGATGAAAGTGCCATCCTCTGATTGTGTAACCTGCAGTCCAAGAAATAGTTTGAGCTCGCCCATTGAGCTCATTTCAAACTCATTAGTCATTATCTGAGAGAATTCCTCACACAATTTGGGGTTAGTTGACCCAAACACAATGTCATCCACATAAATCTGAGTAATAAGAATATCTGAATGACTCACTTTGGTAAACAATGTTTGATCAACTATACCTCTTGTGAAATTCTTGTCGGTGAGGAACTTACTCAACCTGTCATACCAAGCTCTAGGAGCTTGCTTTAAACCATAAAGAGCTTTATTGAGTTTGTAAACATGATTAGGGAAATCTAAACATTCAAACCCAGGAGGCTGTCTCACATAGACATCCTCACTAATTTCCCCATTTAGGAAAGCAGATTTCACATCCATCTGCTGAAGATTTATACCTAGGGAGCATGCATAAGCCAATAATATTCTGATTGCTTCTAACCTAGCTACAGGGGCAAAAGACTCTTCAAAGTCTATTCCAAATTCCTGATTGTACCCCTGAGCTACAAGTCTGGCTTTATTTTTAATGACATTCCCTGATTCATCAATTTTATTTCTAAACACCCATTTAGTCCCTATGACTGTTTCATGATCAGGAGGTGGAACCAATTGCCACACCTTATTCCTATCAAATTGATTAAGCTCCTCATGCATGGCATTAATTCAATGCATATCTTGGAGAGCACAGTCAATGGACTTGGGTTCTATGTTTGAAACAAAAGCATAAGCATTCAATTCATGTTCAATTCTCAAGTGGCCTCTAGTCCTAGGGGGGTCATGCAGATTTCTAATTACATTATCTACAAGATGATCCTTAAGATATCTTATGTTTACAATTGGATTATCATGAGTTTGATTTACCTCCCCCTGAACTGTAGGCTCTTCTTCATCAAGCTCTTTATGTCCTTCTTCATCCTAAGATTTATCTGCAGGATCTCCTTCCTTCAGAATATCACCACCTTCTTCATTCCTACATTCACCAATATTAGTATTTATCAAGGATTCATCAAAAACTATGTGTGGAGATTCTTCAACAGTTTTAGAATTCAGATTGTACACTCTATATGCTCGGGTGTTTTCAGAATAACCAAGAAAAATTCCTGGTTCACCTTTAGGTTCAAATTTATCAAGGTCTTTTTTATCATTTATATGAATGAAACATTTACATCAAAAAACCTTGAAGTGGGCAATAGAAGGTTTCTTACCCTTTAAGATCTCATATGGTGTTTGCTGGGTAGAATGTCTTACCATGGCTCTGTTAATTACATAACAAGCAGTGTTCACTGCTTCAGCCCAGAATTTCCTAGGTAGACCACCTTCTACAAGGAGTGTACGACCCATCTCCACTAGGGTTCTGTTCCTTCTCTCCACAACTCCATTCTGCTCAGGTGTCCTTGGTGAGGAGTACCTATGGTTGATTCCATTTGACCTGCAGAATTCATCAAATTGTGAGTTTTCAAACTCACCTCCATGATCAGTTAAAATATTTTCAATTTTTTGATTTATTTTAACATAGAACTCCTGAAATTCTGAAAATGCATCACTCTTATGAGATAAGAAATAGACCCAAGTATACCTAGAAAAGTCATCTACCATGACAAACCCATACTTCCTCCCTGATAAGCTAACAGATCTGGTTGGCCCAAAAAGGTCCATGTGTATCAGCTCATAGGGTTTAGAAGACAGATTTTCAGTTCTAGACTTAAATGACTTTCTAGTTATCATTGATTTAGTGCATGCATCACAAGTTTTATTTCCCTTTTTGAAGGAAACTTCAGGAAGTCCTCTAACCATGCCATGCTTATTCAGTTTATGCAAAATAGTGTAACTAGCATGACCTAACCTACGATGCCATAAAAATGCTAAGTCTTCTCTACTGGCAGTAAGGCAAAGGTTAGTATGTTGAATGTCATCTAAATCTATCATGTATGTATTATTTATTCTTTTTCCAGAAAATTTGACAATTTCAGAATCAGGTTGAAAAACCTTGCAACATTAAGAATCAAATAAAACCTTAGATCCTTTATCACACAACTGGCTGATACTAAGTAAATTATAAGCTAACCCTTCAACCAGCATAACATCATCAATGCAGCAGGTAGAACACTTACCTACCTTACCTGATCCAATAATCCTACCCTTTATGTTGCTTCCAAAGGTGACAAGGCCTCCTAGCTTCTCGGTCAGCATGCAGAAATTGGCATTATCTCCTGTCATATGCCTGGAGCAGCCACTATCCAAGTACCAAAAGTTGCTCTTGGCTGCCAGGCATACCTGCATACACAATTAGGTAGAGAGGTTTGGAACCCAAGACTGATTGGGCTCCATAACAGAAGAGGTAGAAGCAAAGCAAGAAAGCAGGCTTTTCGGAATCCACATTCGTTTAAATGTATTTTGTTCAGTGGATCCTACAGGTTTTCTTCTGTTGTTGTTCCTCTTCTTTTTGTTATTTTTCTTCTTATTTGCACTAGCATGATTATTGGCATTGTTGTTTCTTTGCCAGTGCCTTGGCCAGGTTGCATTCATGGAATTGTGGCCCTAATAGTTCCTGGGTTGGCTGTGGAAATGTTGGTTCCTAGGTGTCCAATAACCATACCCATTAACCCAATTTCTAGTGTAAGGTCTTTGATATTGAGCAGCCTGATATGCAAGACCTGTATGCCTCCCCGGAGTTCTAGTCCAACCTGACCTATTAAAATAGGTTGACTGTGCATTGTAATGGGTCTGAACTCTGGGTTGCTAGAAATGATTGAGTTGACTCTTAGCAGCATTCTGTCTCCCCTGCACCTTGGACCCTGCTGACTTATTCATAGGTTTGTTTTGGGTCTTCTTCAGAGGTGGAGGTGATGGTGGAGACTTGGTTACCTTGTCCTGGTGTTTATAAGACTGGGTAGCTTGACCCCTAACCTGAGATTGACCCTTTCGATTTTGCTTGGATGTGCTAGCTCTACTAGGCTCACTGACTTTTTGTTTGCCCTTCTTCTCAGCACTGGTCTTTTTCAGATTAGCATTTTTGTTCATTGAATTGTTTGGATTCATGCTAATTAGAGGTCCTTTTTCTTTTTGTGCAACAAATGAAATAGTTTTCATTCCAAAGGTTTTCGTTGCACTTGAATTAAATCCTTGGCCCTCTTTTCTGAAATTTACCTTTGACCCTAACAAAGCATTTAAGTTGTCTATTCCTTGGGTCATTTTCTCAATGGTTCTTAGTTTATCCTCATTGTCTTTCTGAATTTCATCAATAGACTTTTTCAGTTCATTATTTACATTGAGGACAGCTTCATATTTTTCACAAACAATTTTTACTTCACTCTCACATTTCTGAATTTTCAGCTTCCATTCATCAATTTCATTTTCAAGCCTCACATTCTCTTCCCTAGAAGCTTTTAACTCATTTTTGATTTCATCTACTTCAGAACATGTGAGTTTCAGATTTTTATTCTCAGATTCTAAACATGCAATTTTATTAGTTAGAGTTTTATCATTTTGCATGGAATTGATCTTTCTTCTCTGATGCCTGTTTTCTTTTCTAATATCATCAGCTCTATCAGCTATATCATGGTAGGCATCTACCCAATCAGCGATAGTAAAATTTTCAAATCTAGTGATTACCTCATCTGAGTCCTCTTCTCTATCTTCTGAGCTTGTTGCCATAAGGCAAATGGGCTTCTCAGATTCGGCTTCACTGTCTGAAGTGTTGCTCATGGAGCCTTGATCTTCATCACTCCAGGTACTCACCATTGCTTTCCCTTTCGTGTTCCTTCTCTTTGACTTGTCCTTATATTTTTGATTATCTGGATAGTCAGCTTTCAGATGGCCTGGTTTCCTGCATTGATAACAAGTGTTAGTTTCAGTTTTCTTTGCAGGGTTGTGTTTATACCTTTTGTCCCTTCGGCCGCCACTGTATTTCTTTTGGCCGAATCGTCCTGCTCCTTTTCTGAGAAATCGCCTAAACTCTCTGGTCATCATGGCCATCTCAGAATGAGTCATATCTTCTTCTTCATTCGGGCTCTCCTCTGATGATGAAGAACTACTGGAGCTGGATTTGCTGGAACCAGCCTTCAGCGCTATCGGATTCTTCTTCCTTTCAGCTTCTTCTATCCTTGGCATATTAATTTCATATGCCATCAGCGAGCCAATTAGCTCATCAGCTCTTGTATTGCGCAAGTCCCTTGACTCCTCCATCACAGTAGCTTTCGTATGCCAGGCATGAGCCAAGGACCGAAGTATCTTCCTTACTAAATCATATTCTGTCAGAGGTTTCCCGAGACCTCTTAGACCATTGGTGATGATCGTCAGTCGAGCATACATTTCTTTGATGGTCTCGTTTGGCTTCATCTTGAAGGCTTCATACTCAGACACTAGGAAATTAGCCTTCGTCTCCCTTACTTGAGAAGTCCCTTCATGGATAACTTCCAGTGCATCCCACATCTCCTTGGCTGAAGTGTATGCTGACACGCGGGAGAATTCAGTAGGGTGCAGAGAGCACTGGATGGCGTTTATGGCACTCCAATTCAGTGTGGACCTTCTGATCTCCTCCTTGGTCCAGACATCTTCATTCGGGGACAGCTCATAAGGTCCCTTGCTAACAACTTTCCAGATCTCGTAATCTTTAGCCCTTAGAAACACTTGCATACGATTCTTCCAGTATGCGTAGTTAGATCCATCAAAGAATGAGGGCTTGGTGGTTGAGTGACCTTCAGCTATCATCCCTCGAGCATCCATCTCTGCCTATCCTCTTCGGGCGATGAGTCCCTGTAGAAGAGTATGGCTTTGATACCAATTGTTGGAGTTGGATGGAAGTCTCTTTCACCACAGAATGTTGATCTAGAGGGGGGTGAATAGATCAACATGCTAATTTAAAAAAATATGTCTAGATTCAAATGCGAAATTAAGAGAACACTGGACAACAACAGTCAAAGCACCGAAACAAGATCTGCTAAACAGACAAGCAAACACACTAAAGGCACAAAGACTTTTAGGTGGTTCGGTCAATCCGACCTACGTCCACCCCACATTCAACTCGAATGTGGATTACTGCTGATACACAGCTTCAATCTGCTGGGCACTACAGCTTGCCAACAACGGTTGGGGCTTACAGCTTATCCCGACCAGAGGAACACCCTCTGCAATAGCTGGGCAATATAGCTTAGCCATCCGAGACCAAGTCTCGCCTGCTGAGGATTACAGCTTCACTTGTCCAGTGGAGACCTCCACTGCAATGCTGCCTCACAGCTTGAAGAAACAAGAGTTCGGAAATTAAAAATGCAGAAGCAAATTGAAAAAGAAAACCCAAATGGGAATGTAGCTCGGAATGAGCAAGCCTCAGCTCTGGTTTCTGAACCAAGAGACTGAGTTACAATATGAGCAGCTCTCAATCTAAACTCTCTCAATTTCACTCTCTCAACACATCTCTTCTCTCTTCTCTTCTCTCATTTTCTTCTTCTCTGTTTTTCTTTCTTCTCACTGTGGATCGATGGCTCTCTGCTGCATATACTTTTCTTTTCTTCAGTCGATCATCTTCCATCTGAAGATGAAGGCTTCATTATATACTATCAGCAGGTGGATGAGGGCGCGTGTCTTCCACATTTCCTGCCTAGAGAATTTGCCAGAACCGAGGCAATTCCATCCACGTGGCAGCACCTGATCACCTCATCCTCCTGGGATCACGAGCCATGTCAGCAATCTCAGTAGCAGATCCCTGTCAGACAGATTATAGGATTATCAGATTAAGTGAAGAACTCTGTACAGACTTATAAGATTGAACTGCATTGTATAGACTGCATTGTATGGACTTGTGAATTCGAATGCAGTGTACAGACTCTGCTCAATGTATAGACTTCATTTATGTGAAGCATCCGCTGTACATACTTCATATGTGAAGCAGCTGCTGTACAGACTTCACCAGACTTCACTCAATGTACAGACTCCACGAACGATGCATGCAATGCATTGAAGGATGTACAGACTTCCTGAAGTGTGAAGGAGTTGAGAGTATAGACATCATCATGTGAAGACTTGAACAAGGCATGTATAGACTTCACATCGTGAAGCAGTTTATATACTTAGCTGAGGAAACTCTGTACAGGCTTGACCAAGGCAAGACAATCGAGTGTCTAGACATCCACAATGTACAGACTTGCCAAGCGAAGGGGTTATACAGACTTAATGGATGATGCAAGGCAAACGAATGTATAGACATTCAATGTATGGACTTTCCAAACGAAACTCTGTTCAGACTTGATCAGATCAAGACAACTGAATGTGTGGACTTCCAGTGTGTAGACTTGACGATGTACAGGCTTGATCGATGCAACGTCTGTACAGACTTGCTCAACCAGTCCGATGTACAGACATGGAAAACTAATGCCAATGTACAGACTTTGGCAAAGCATCGATGTACAGACTTTCAACGTTCCAGCTAGAGGATGTATAGACTTTACCCAGTGCAAGCTACAGTGAATGAATGTATAGACTTAATAGTCTCCCTGGCTGTACAGACTTAGTCACAGGCTGAACAGCCGAATGTATAGACATGCTTCCACCGACCAGTGTATAGACTTTGCAAACGTGAGACGCTGAATGAGACGGTGGCAGAGACAATGCACAGACTTCAGGTGAAACAATGCAGCTACAGTGCAATGTACAGACATGCCTAAGACGCAGCATGAGATGCTGGCTGAGACGAACGCTGTACAGACTTTGAATGCAATGTATGGACTTTGCATAGACGATGCATGAGACACAGACTAATGTACAGACTTCATAAACAATGCATGAACGAGAAGCTGAAGTCTGTATAGACTTTAATAATGAATACATGCTGCGATGTACAGACTTTGTCCACGAACTGTGCACATGCATGAACGATGTATAGACTCTGAAATGCAAGCAATGCGGCAATGTCTAGACTTTGGGCTTTACCCTGCAGTGTATAGACTTGCTGGTCTGCTAGGAATGCAATGTGTGGACTTGCAGCTATGCGAGCCATGCAGTGTATAGACTTCAAGCATGCAGACGTTGGACTGCAGAATGTGCAAACTTTGCCAACAATCAACAATGCAGTGTATAGGCTTGGCCAATGCAGCGTTGTATAGACTTCAAGTCAGAATGCACAATGTGTGGACTTGGAAAACAAAGGGGACGTCGACCCATCAGAAGGGAGCGTCGACCCATCAGAGCTGTCCAGACTACATAATGAAATTTATGGACTCTATGTTCATACTGCAATGTAATGTTCATGCTGCAATGCAATGTAGACCTGTGGGTGTGTGCACAACCAGTGTAGACTCTGACTACATTAGGTACATGGACAACCCGATAAAAACAATTTCATCAAAATAAGAACAGTTGCGAATCAATCAAAATAAGCTGTTGCCAACGAAATAAAACTTATTGTCAACATCATCAACACAGAGGGGTCACAACAAAGAGAACTTTGAAACCAACTGAAAAACAAAAAGAGAAAAACAAAGTTATTTCTGTCCCCATTTTGCATGTTCCACACACACACTCGCATGCATCTAAAAGGAAAATGATTTGTCTTTATCGTCACAAGAATGGCCACCTGATGCATGAGTGTAGATTGATGGAAAAAGATGACATGAATGCTAGTAAAATGCATGCTAGAAATCATGAGCTTCAGAATAAGAAAGATCATTCTTATCATTGGAGCAAGATGGGCCACACTGCTGCTCAATGCTGGCATGCACATGGGAGAAATAGTCAACATGAATTTGTTAAAGCCCTATGTATCAAAATCTCTTTGATAGAAATAAATATGTTTTTAAAAGATAAACTACTGCATGTTTCGAATGTGGAAAGCATGGCCACATAGTCAAGGACTGTTGGCATGCTCAGGGAAACACATTTAATTTCAAATCTGCTAAATTCCCTGTAAAAAGACATGCTTTTGATAAAAGCTTTACAAGAATGAATTCTTCATGTTTTAATTGTGAAACGCCAGGTCATAAATCTACAAATTGTTGTCTAATTGATAATAAAAGACAAAATGTTCAAGCACACAACAGAAAGTTTCATGATCATGCACATAGAGTTCATGCTTATGTTGATGTGCATAATAAGATCAAAAATTCTATTGGTACATGTAGATACTGTGGAAAATTTGGGCATTCTATGGCTGACTGTTCTCTGATGGAATTTGATGACTATCTTGCTAAGAAATTGTTTAGAACACCTGTTAGGGGTAATATAGGACCCAAGGCTGCTTGGGTTCCTGCTGGAACAAAATAGTCTGCCACTTTACAGGTGTGCCTTGGAATGGAATAAAGGGGGTTAATAAACTAAGGCACTCAAGAATGAAAACCCCATTATTGCACTCTTCAGGTCAGTTCTAAAAATTCAGATTAAATTCTATCTTCTGAAGTTTTTTGTTTTAGAATCAACATTAAGTATACATGGTTGCATTCTCATGTGTTATCTGCTTTGTTAAAGTTGAGTTTCTTCTTGCATATGTTAATTCATTTATGCATCTTCTAATTGAATTTCTCTGAAAATCTGAAATGCACATGAAGATGTTTGTAGTCTATCTCAGATTGCATTGCATATGTGTTTCATGGGCATAATTCATGATTTTTCTTGCATAATGATTTATGTGTCTGTGGCTATTACATTTTAGCTCTATAATGCACATAGTCAGAAGGAGTCTGCCAGTCCCCTGCATGATCTTCATGCCACACATAGTCAGGAGGAGTCTGCAGTGCATTTAGCCAAGGAAAATTACTGATTATTCACACATATAGTTAATCGCATTGCATATCACTTATTTCTGAAAATTCCAAAAAGAAGTGACTCACTGCATGCAGACAGGGGGAGCAATTTAGATTCTTTTAGTCATTCTCTAACTGAAGCCCTTCTGTCTAGCCGTTTAATTCATTTTGCTATATCTGTGTGTTAGTAATTCATATCTTCAATGATTTCTATTGACTGCATCTGATTTATCATCAACTAAACTATCACTTGTCCTGAATCTGAAATCCTTGTCTATTACTCTTTTATTTGCTGAAGGAGAGCTTCATTTGAATGCAGTTAATCTTGTGAATCTCATCATTGTCACTACTATAAAGGTAGTCTGACTGAATTTCACTTTCTATGAATGCTTGTCAACATCTCTGCTACTGAATATTGTCATCAAAGGTTAATTGAACTGAGACTTGAAGAAATTTCAGCTTGTGAACCCCTCCATAAATCTGAAATCATCTCTAATGAAGAATCTTCTATTATACAGATTTAAGAATGCTTGTTGATTTGAATTGGTCTAAGTCTTTTGTATTCCTAAGTTTGAATTTGAAGGACTTGAAAATATATGAATCAATTTTTTTTTATAAACCTTAACTGACTGTCTCATGTAAGTTCATGTAAGATCTTCCGACATCTGAAAATTAAAACCTTGACTTACTTTGGTTGAAATGCATGAAATCTGTATTGTTTTTAAACAAGTCATTCTTCAAAACCTTATGGGTAACTGTGTCTAAATGATAATTATGTTATGCAAATGGCAGAGCAATTGCCAAATGCGCTGAGAAACTAGGATCCTTGCCAAAGTCAATGGACCCTAAGTCATGATGCTTTTTGGCTAACTCTGTTTAGAAAATTAACAAAGGTTAGTTTCACTAAGTAACTAGGGGTACCTACGTTATGTAAACGTGTACCCTTACGTAAAAAGGTGTTATCTATATCTGAAACATAATGGTACATTCTGCTGAGTAAGCTAGGGGTACTGGCGTCTAATCAGCGTCTACCTTTACGACGAAAGACATGAATTATTCCTAACTATTCTGAAAATGAAAAGAAATCAAAATTCTATTAAATCCAAAAGGTGAATTTTTCTGAAATGTCAAATTGTTTAACCTCAATACTCATGACTGTTTTTCCTAATGAAGTCATTGGAATTAATTGTGTAAGATGAAAGGAGGTTGAACTAGAAAGTTATATGAGTAATTGGTTCATTTTTATTAAAAAATTACTTCAGATATGAGTATTGTATCTTATTGACAAACTGTGTATACATCATTCTTAAACCATGCTTGTCAATTAAAGCCATTTCATAAGCTTTTATAATAGAAGAATCTGAAACGTAATCATGGATATATGGAATGGGTACCTCACTGAAAATCTCTTCTTCTCATATATTTTGTTTTGGAACTTCTGTGATCATAAATCCTTGATCACACCTACTCTGATCCTGCTCACTCTATTTGATGTTGCTTGTTAGGACCGGTGCGATGGATACAGAGGGGGGTGAATGTATCCCTCTACAAAATTTTGCTCACTTCACAACTTTAAACAATCTGAAAAGCTAATCTAATCTTCTGTTGAACCAGTAAGCAAATATGTGGAGCGCACCTATGCATTCATCTAGCAAAGACAGAAATAAACATTCAAACCACAGTGCACAAAGGGTTTTTAGGTGGTTCGGTCCTCCAGACCTACGTCCACCCCACACTCAAACCAGACTGTGGATTCCGCTGTCAAACAGCTTGAAAATCGTTGGGCATCACAGCCTGCCTACATCAGCTGGGCCTCACAGCTTGCCATCCGCTGAGCATCACAGCTTGCTATCCCGCTGAGCATCACAGCTTGCTGTCCGAGGTATCCACCTCACCTGCTGAGCAACACAGCTTGCTGTCCGAGGTATCCACCTCGCCCGCTGAGCAACACAGCTTGCTGTCCAGAGGAATCCTCCTCTGCAAAACCGCTGACTAACAGCTTGATGAAAGGTTCAAAAGAAAAATAAAAGATAGAAAATCACAACACCGAAAAGCTGTAAACAATGAAGCACGAAATGGCTCTCAAGGAGCTGACTGGCCTGGATTTGATCCACGGTCCAGTAGAGACTAAACTTCAGATAACTGACTGCTTCTTCTTCTCAACTCTCGATCTATCTTCCTCTTTCTTTTTCTTCTTCTTCTCTGCTGCTTTCACACTCTGCTCTTCTTCTCTTTTTCTTCTTGTTCTCTTCACACTGGATCGTGCAGGCTCTCTATTCTTTGCTTCTGCCCCTTCTGCTTCGATCAGTCTTCTCATGAGGAAGAAGCTTCATATATATAGCAGTTCCAACAGGAGCAACACTGGGCGTGTGATTCCCACGCCTTCCCGTCCAGAAGGTTCCTCCACGAGGCAGCATCCTGTCAGCCCTTCCAGCCTCGGATCACGTGCCCTTATTAACCTCCACGAAATAGCAGCCCTGTAATAAAATAGACTTGTTATCAGTGTGGATTTATCTGACAGGAAAGAAAGAATGCATCGAGTAAGTTTGATAAATGAGCATACCCTGTACAGACTTGATGCACCAAATGCAGTGTGCATATATGAGAAAGTATGTACAACGAGAATGAATGCACGGACATTTCATTCACGAGTGTACAGACTTTGAATGCATGTGATGCAGACACAAAGAGTGTATAGACTTGAATGCTTGTGATGCATACAACAAGTGTACAGACTTGGAATTCATGAGATGCAGACACCGAGTGTACAGACTCTTGATGAATGCATGTAATGCACTAAACGATGTACAGACTTTGAACTGTTGCAGACTAGGCAAACTCTGTACAGACTTTATTTGTGCCAAGACGATGTACAGACTTTGCGTGCCTAAAGCAGGACAATGTACACACTTGTAACCTAGCACTTAAGAACCAATGCATCATGTATAGAGTTGCTTAACTAACGCATGGACCAAGTCTGTATAGACTTGCTTAACTGACGCACGGACATCACAGCAAAGACTGTGCAGACATTGTATATGCATGAAACAACGAATGTACGGACTTTATAATATAGCATGAGACCTAAATATGCACTGACTAGATGCTCACCATATGCATAGACCTTAAGGTATGCACAGAGACGCTAAGTGAGACGTTAAGTGAGACGGATATGCACGAGACATGAAATGCATTGGCTTATCACATGCCCCAACATTTCTGTACAGGAAATAGCATATGCACAGATCTGAGAGTGCATATGCGATGTACAGACTTGCTGAACTACAACATAAACATATCAGCAGAGAATGTATAGACTCTGCGTGCGTGCATGCTGCAAAGTAATGTATGGACTTGTGAGCATGCAGCACCCAATGTACAGACTTGATCGATGTACAGACTTCACGCGATGTATAGACTTAGTTAAAGAAGAGATGCATGAACTATGCACATGCATGAAGAGCAGACGATGTACAGACTTGCATGAGACGCTGGGTATGTTGAGACACAACATGAGACGCTAAGTGAGACACAACATGAGACCCAGAACTGCAAAGAATGTATAGACTTGCTGAACAGTCGTATGGATATAACACCAATGAATGTGCAGACTTGCTATGGATGTATAGACTTTGTGCATGAAGCAAGGCAAACTGATGTGTAGACTTGCTCAACTCTGTGGCGTGCAACTAAATGATGTACATACTTGACTTATGCATGCAAGACAAGGCTGCACCGACTCCATGTCGTGTGGAGTGTAAATGATGTACAGACTTTATGTTGGACCAACAAGACAATGTATAGACTTTGTGTTGAACCAACCAAACAATGTACAGACTTGCCTACACAGACTTTGTATGCGTGAAGAACACTAGCTCTGGCTGTATAGACTTGATCGAATGAATCAACCAGAGGTTGTACAGACTAGCCACTAAGGAAAGTGCAGACATGCGCACATGCACAATGAACATGGATTGCACTACACCGACGCAGTGTATGCAAGAGAACCAACAATGCAGTCTATACAATAGATCATGCATCGACTATGTAATGTGCAACAATGTTTAATGAACCGATGCAGAGACTGACATAGAGAGATGATTGTGCACACACCAATTAATCAATCTTTCATTCTCATAGAGCTGCTGACATCAAAACCATTGATACTCATAGTGTTTGCTGACATCAAAACCACAGGGGCACAACAATCTCCCCCTTTTTGATGATGGCAACACTATGAGACACATAGAGACACAGAGAACCATAAGTTATTCTCCCCCTTTGACTTCATCAAAAAGAGAAAAATTAACCAACTGTGTATGAAAAGATTGATATAACATCTCCCCCTTTGATTGCATGAAAGCACATTAGAGTTATTCTCCCCCAAAAATGAAATCTACAGGATGAGCATGTGAGGAATAAACTATAAGAACTCCCCCTATCAATATGAATGATTGACTACTCTCCCCTTAAATGCAGATGACCCATAACTCCCCCTGAAGCGCAGGAATGAACTTTGGTTTACCAATAAAGCAATCTGAAATCTACCATTACAAATAATCTAAACTCTGGTTGTGGCACCTCACATATGCATGAACAGAATGAAATAGGTGGAAAGTCCGCAGAACCAGAACTGGTTGGAAAACAAGATGGAAGATTCCAATAGTGTGGAGAGGAGTACATCTCAGGAATCAATCAGTTAACTGATAAGAGAGGATTGTCAATACAGTTCCTGTTGATCAAGTTGTCAGAGGTGAGTCAGATCATGAGGGATTCTAAGGCATGCACAACTACAATGAGTCTTAATATGAATAGACTCTCCTATCATAGAGGGTTATGAATTGGCAACTTGACCAACCTGATTTAATTATGATGTATACCAAATTTGTCAATTAAAAGTAATACTTATATCTGAATTCAAGTTTTAATAAAGGTGAACCAAATAATCAGATAACACTCATGATAGCTCATCTCCATCTTACTCACGAGATCTCAATGACTCCTTTGAGAGTTACACAGATTAGTATTGATATTAAACACTTTATACAAGAGCATGAGTTGACAGAGTTTGCAAGATATTTTTATTTGAAGCACATTTTACTTTTCTTGAGCAATTTAAGTTGATCAACACCTTTTTACATGAGGCACAATACGTCTCAGGTGAAGTGACCCAGTTACTCAGTGTGATAACTGTCATTGCCTCTCAACATTGAAACCAGAGTTGGCAATAGAAGTGTCTTTTTACATGAGGAGACACCTTGATTAGAGGCCAGACTCCCCAGTTACTCAACATAGGCATGCCATTGCTCTGTCAGGTTTTTTCAATAAATTTTCACTAGAGATAACTATGGCACCTCATGACATAAGTTACTTTATTTCATTGATAAAGAACCCAGTTTCTCAATGACCAAGTCATTGCTCTGAATTCACAATTTTTCATTTAGTCAACATTTTTTAAGTTAATGTTTAACCACAGTACTCACTCTATGTATCTCCACCAAAGTAGCATTGATTTCAAATTTTCAGACATCAGATGAGAGAGTCTAAGGTTTACATGACACGTGTGCTTAAAGTTTATTAAACCTTATCATTCAGATATTTTCAAAGCATTTAAATGCAAATATGAGAATACATAAATCTTATATCAGTCTGATTTAGTGGTTATTCTTAAACCTATATGATAGGAATTTCTACATGATTCAGACTGAATTGCATGGCCTGCAGCTTGAGTTCCTCAGATCAGATCAAAAAAAAATTAGCTGACCAACTAATCAACAATAGAACCAAATCAGTCACACCAGCTAAGAGATATATGAAGGATGAGTATAAGCTGGTGGAAGAGTCAATCACCAATAGAGAAGAGCATTATAAGAGAGTTTATCAACAGATAGTAGTTGAGTCTGAAATACAGACTGATCAGCTATTTTGGTGAAGACAGCAGAGAATTCAATTGGAACAAACTGAGAGCATTAGAAGATCCAATAAACTAGACAGAAGGATTTCAGGTGAAAGTGAATGAGATGATCAAAAACTTCCTATGTCTAGATTCATCATGAAAATAGCATGGCATGAGCAGCAAAATGGTTAATCAAGACTAGTTGAGCTCCCCCTGACTAAGTGCATGAAATGTAATGAAGGCACAATACATGATTTCAAACTTGACATTCAACTATGATTCATGCAAGTCAGACAGAAGAGAACTACTATAAGCATGATTGCGCAATTCCATTTCAGAAAATTTGAATTTAGCACTAACTGATCAACATGATATTAAGTCATTTCAAATTAACAATTTCAAATGATAAAATTTAAGGTGAGTGCTCAGAACTGACCTGAGAAATGCAATCATGGGGTTCCAATTTTGAGTGCCTTGGCTTATTTACCCCTCTTATTCATTCCAAGACACACCTGCAACACATTAATCATTTTGATCCTATAGGGACCCAAATAGCCTTCGGTCCTGCGTTAGTCCTGACAGGTGTTCTGAACAGTTTCTTATCAACATTGTCATCATAGCCCATCAACTTATGGTTGGACAAGGAATAACCAAATTGACCATAGTGATGATAGGTAGCAAATTTCAAGTTCTTTTTATGCACATTATTTTGAGCATGCATATTGAAGTTTCTATTTTGAACATGAACATTTTGTTCTCTAAAATCTGTCAACCAGCATTGAGATGCTTTGTGGCCAGATTTTCCACAGTTAAAGCAATCACTTGACTTTCTCATGAAAACATTTTTCTCCTTTCCAAACATATTCCGATGAATAGGGAATTTGACAAATTTATACATGTGTTCACTCTCCTGTGCATACCAGCATTGAGTAGCAATGTGGCCTGGTTTGCCACAGTAGAAACAATTTATTTTCTTTCTTTGAAAAACATGATTTTTAACAGGAATTTTCTGTGCAGTAGTAGCAGCTAGGTCATCTAATTCAAACAGCTTACACTCATGCATCATATGACCTATCTTATTGCAATAAAAGCACTGCACATTCTTTTTCTTTTCAAACTGAATTTTATGAGAAGATTTTTTACAGTAATTCTTCTTTTTCTTTTGATCAGCCCCGTGCTTATGAATGTTCTGAGATTTCTTAGGTGAAATAGATTTTGAGGTACCAGCACATTCTGAACTTTTCACAAAAATAATTTGTTCTTTTCCTTTGATACTTCTCTCATTATCTGAATTAAAACCTAATCCTTCTTTCTGAATGTTCACTTTATTTTTCAATAGTTTATCAAGATTCTCTTTTCCCTTAACAAATTTAGACAGAGATTTATTCAAATCAGCAATTTCACATTTAAGTGAAGCGATCTGTGTTTCAGAGTTTGTTAGATCTTCTTCACAGGTGAGAATTTGTTTCTGCATGGCATCATTCAGATTTTTCAAGATTTGAATCTCATATAGAAGTTTTTGTTCTTTTTCATCATTAAGTTTAATTTCAGTACATTTTTCCCGGTCAACAGTCATGCATCTCTCAGTGGCAACAATGTTCAAAACCATCAACTTCTTGTTTTGATCTTTCAATATTTTATTTTCATCAATCAAACTATTTTGATCCATAGTTTTCAAATCCTCATTCAATTTCTGTTTAGACATTTCTAGCTCAGAATTTCTATTCTTCAATTCTTCTAATTTTTCTTTCAGAGAGTCAATTTGTTGTTCCTGCATTTTCAGTTCGGATTTAAGACTGTTATTCCAATTTTTCGCAGAAACATACTCATTGCATGAATTTTCATTTCTTTTCAGACTATCCTTCAGATTTGCATTTTCACATTTCAATTCTCTTATTTCGTACAACATCTCCTTTTTCATTTTTCTCTTTTTAGTCTTAAGAGATTTGTATTTTTCTAACAAGTTTTCATACATTTCAATCAATTCATCAAGAGCTGATTGTTCTGAGTTAGAAGTTACCTGAGATGGAGACTCATCTGATTGATCACTGATGTGATCTATTGCCATAAAGCACAGAGTTCCTTTTCCACCATAGTCGTCAGTCAGTTTGTCTATCACTTCCTTTGCGCTTCTGCACTCAGAGATACATGTAAGCACATTAGATCTTATCGCCCCTTTCACAAGGTCAAGGGCCTTTTGATTTTTTGAGAATTTTAGTCTATCTGAGGACATCCATTTGGATTTGTCCTCAGGAACTTCATATGGACTGTGAGCTATGAGTATCCATAAATCAGAATTCATATGGATCACATAGTCTCTAAAATGACCATACCAGCTATAGAAATCTAAACCAGTGAATACAAGAATTTCAGCCATAAGTGCAAGATGAAACATATCAGATCAAGAGCAATGCCAGTAGAGAGCTCAAAATAATGCAAGCGAACAGATCAACTTAGATCGCACCGAAGCCAATTACGGATCGGATCTGCAGGTCGTTGGACCCTCTGTGCAGACACCCGCTCTGATACCAACTGTTAGGACCGGTGCGATGGATACAGAGGGGGGTGAATGTATCCCTCTACAAAATTTTGCTCACTTCACAACTTTAAACAATCTGAAAAGCTAATCTAATCTTCTGTTGAACCAGTAAGCAAATATGTGGAGCGCACCTATGCATTCATCTAGCGAAGACAGAAATAAACATTCAAACCACAGTGCACAAAGGGTTTTTAGGTGGTTCGGTCCTCCAGACCTACGTCCACCCCACATTCAAACTAGAGTGTGGATTCCGCTGTCAAACAGCTTGAAAACCACTGGGCATCACAGCTTGCCTACATCAGCTGGGCCTCACAGCTTGCCATCCGCTGAGTATCATAGCTTGCTATCCCGCTGAGCATCACAGCTTGCTGTCCGAGGTATCCACCTCGCCCGCTGAGCAACACAGCTTGCTGTCCAGAGGAATCCTCCTCTGCAAAACCGCTGACTAACAGCTTGATGAAAGGTTCAAAAGAAAAACAAAAGATAGAAAATCACAGCACCGAAAAGCTGTAAACAATGAAGCACGAAATGGCTCTCAAGGAGCTGACTGGCCTGGATTTGATCCACGGTCCAGTAGAGACTAAATTTCAGATAACTGACTGCTTCTTCTTCTCAACTCTCGATCTATCTTCCTCTTTCTTTTTCTTCTTCTTCTCTGCTGCTTTCACACTCTGCTCTTCTTCTCTTTTTCTTCTTGTTCTCTTTACACTGGATCGTGCAGGCTCTCTATTCTTTGCTTCTGCCCCTTCTGCTTCGATCAGTCTTCTCCTGAGGAAGAAGCTTCATATATATAGCAGTTCCAGCAGGAGCAACACTGGGCGTGTGATTCCCACGCCTTCCCGTCCAGAAGGTTCCTCCACGTGGCAGCATCCTGTCAGCCCTTCCAGTCTCGGATCACGTGCCCTTATTAACCTCCATGAAATAGCAGCCCTATAATAAAATAGACTTGTTATCAGTGTGGATTTATCTGACAGGAAAGAAAGAATGCATCGAGTAAGTTTGATAAATGAGCATACCCTGTATAGACTTGATGCACCAAATGTAGTGTGCATATATGAGAAAGTATGTACAATGAGAATGAATGCACGGACATTTCATTCACGAGTGTACAGACTTTGAATGCATGTGATGCAGACACAAAGAGTGTATAGACTTGAATGCTTGTGATGCAGACAACAAGTGTACAGACTTGGAATTCATGAGATACAGACACCGAGTGTATAGACTCTTGATGAATGCATGTAATGCACTAAACGATGTACAGACTTTGAACTGATGCAGACTAGGCAAACTCTGTACAGACTTTATTTGTGCCAAGATGATGTACAGACTTTGCGTGCCTGAAGCAGGACAATGTACAAACTTGCAACCTAGCACTTAAGAACCAATGCATCATGTATAGAGTTGCTTAACTAATGCATGGAGCAAGTCTGTATAGACTTGCTTAACTGACGCACGAACATCACAACAAAGACTGTGCAGACATTGTATATGCATGAAACAACGAATGTACAAACTTTGTAATATAGCATGAGACCTAAACATGCACTGACTAGATGCTCACCATATGCATCGACCTTAAGGTATGCATAGAGACGCTAAGTGAGACGTTAAGTGAGACGGATATGCACGAGACAGGAAATGCATTGGCTTATCACATGCACCAACATTTCTGCACAGAAAATAGCATATGCACAGATCTGAGAGTGCATATGCGATGTACAGACTTGCTGAACTACAACATAAACATATCAGCAGAGAATGTATAGACTCTGCGTGCGTGCATGCTGCAATGCAATGTATGGACTTGTGAGCATGCAGCACCCAATGTACAGACTTCACGCGATGTATAGACTTAGTTAAAGAAGAGATGCATGAACTATGCACATGCATGAAGAGCAGACGATGTACAGACTTGCATGAGACGCTGGGTATGTTGAGACACAACATGAGACGCTAAGTGAGACACAACATGAGACCCAGAACTGCAAAGAATGTATAGACTTGCTGAACAGTCGTATGGACATAACACCAATGAATGTGCAGACTTGCTATGGATGTATAGACTTTGTGCATGAAGCAAGGCAAACTGATGTGTAGACTTGCTTAACTCTGTGGCGTGCAACTAAACGATGTACATACTTGACTTATGCATGCAAGACAAGGCTGCACCGACTCCATGTCGTGTGGAGTGTAAATGATGTACAGACTTTATGTTGGACCAACAAGACAATGTATAGACTTTGTGTTGAACCAACCAGACAATGTATAGACTTGCCTGCACATACTTTGTATGCATGAAGAACACTGGCTCTGGCTGTATAGACTTGATCGAATGAATCAACCTGAGGTTGTACGGACTAGCCACTAAGGAAAGTGTAGACATGCACACATGCACAATGAACATGGATTGCACTGCACCGACGCAGTGTATGCAAGAGAACCAACAATGCAGTCTATACAATAGATCATGCATCGACTATGTAACGTGCAACAATGTTTAATGAACCGATGCAGAGACTGACATAGAGAGATGATTGTGCACACACCAATTAATCAATCTTTCATTCTCATAGAGCTGCTGACATCAAAACCATTGATACTCATAGTGTTTGCTGACATCAAAACCACAGGGGCACAACATTTCTTAAGTCACTACTTGAACTGTCCTTGAAAGATCCTGTATTCTGCATGTTGCCATGACATCCTTCCTGAATTTATTCTTGACATACCCCTCACCTTACTCTCTTAAAAGTCTTGCTTCATTTTGAACGGGGAGTATTGGATTGTTTTAAAGGAGAGGATAAGTGTTGTCTGGAGACTGCTTTTCAAAGAGGGAGATTTTCTTGTGATCTTATCTACAACATAGACTTGATTGGTGCTTGATTGTTTAACTGCCCCTGTGTTTGCTGATTTCATTCCTGTATCCAGGGGGAGAATAGCCTTTCTATGCCCTATTTATTTAGTCAAAGGGGGAGATTCAATATCAATCATTTCATGCATGCTTATTTTTCTCTCTCAAACTATTTTCTTTTTGCTGAAGTCAAAGGGGGAGAATAATTTGACATGAGTCCGTGTGACTCATAGTGTTGCCATCATCAAAAAGGGGAAGATTATTATGCCCCTATGATTTTGATGATAGCAAACACTATGAGTCACCATGTGTTTGATGAAAGATGGTTAGGCCTGCATCTATGTATGCATTGTTTTATGCATTAACCTCAACGCATTACGCTATAGAGGTCTGTGCAAGTGTTCATATAGCAAGGCAAGGTCGGTGCATTACTTAGTTTGCACATTTAACCTCTGTGCAAAATCCTATTCTTGTGTCTCTGGCTACGTCTCTATCACGTCTTAGCACACCCAGTATCTCATGCGTCTAAGTCTTAGCATCTCTGTTTCTATGTTATGCTCATCTGTGACTATGGCTGCATGTCTTGCATAGATACGTCTCATATTGCGTCTCTCTTCCACAATGCATTGCATCTCATGCATCCTATCTTCATGCATTCCGTCTCTGCGTCTCATGTGCCTCACGTGTATCTGTGTCTTATTTATCATTTTATGTCTCATGCTTAAATTCAGTCAGTGCATGGTCTTGTTGCTGCATGCATACTTAGACTCGGTGCAATGTTGGTCGGTGAACACATCATACTTAGGTCGGTGCATATAGAAGATTGGTACAAGCTTTACTTGGTTTGCATACTAGCGTTGGTGCTAGTTCATCTGAGGAAGGTGCATTCCTTGCCTCAGTGCAAGTCTTGCATTACTCACACTAGAGTCAGTCCATTGCGTCTCACATTTCATGTCTTAGCACATATGAAGTGCAAGCACACATTATGGTCCGAGCACAATTGTGTCTCATGTTGCGTCTCATGCTTCATCATAGAACTCTAAGTTGATGCACTTCCATGTCCGTGTCATATTAAGTCCGTGCATGTATTCATCAACTCGATGCAACCCTTGTTGCTTTACACGACCAAGTCGATGCAATCTTAGTTGAACCACGCGACTAAGTCTGTGTAGAGTCTGTGCATGCATACACCGAGTCGATGCATCCATAGTTGTGGCACGCGACTAAGTCGGTGCAAGTGTCATCCATGCAGTAGTCAAGTCGATGCACTAGTAGTTATTGCACGAGACCAAGTCCGTGTATGCTTAGGTCTAGGCATAATAAGTCGGTGCAACTTCTGCACCGGGCACACAATGTCTATGCAAATGTTGCTCACGGCATATTGAGTCAGTGCAGAGTATGTACCAACTCGGTGCACATTCCTATAATACACTAGTCAGAGTCGGTGTAGGTTTGCATTGTGCAGAGCTTAAGTCGATGCATAACACTATAGCGAACATGTTCAAGTCAGTGCACTTCACTGTTAAGGTCGGTGCACTTCATGTTTTAGTTTTTGCATAGCTTGGGTCGATGCATGTTCCTGCTAAGCAATGTCGATGCACATCACTATAGCGTGCACATCTAAAGTCGGTGCATTCTTTGCCTGCACACACACAAGGTCGATGCAATCCTTGTTTATGCACTATGTAAGTCTGTGCATGTCCTGCATTTTGCACGGCCAACTCCGTACACCTCATTGTAGCACTGCCATAAGGTCTGTGCGCAACATTTGTAGAGTCCGTGTAGGTTAGTTCATATGCTACTAAGGTCCATGCAACATTTCTTCTTTTATGTGATTCATGATCTGAGCATAGTTTGTTATACGGTCTATGCATGTTTACATCTTGGGCCATAAGGTCTGTGCTAATATTCCCATATGCCTGCATGGTTTGTTACTTGGTCGAGCACTTGTTCGGCGAACCCAAAACCTGTGAGCATACTCCACGTGGAAGTCAAAGTACCAGGTTGAAGGGCTCGTGATCCGAGGTAAGGAACGAAATGGATGAACCTGCCACGTGGACAGCTACACTGCCAAGATTCTGACACGTAGCTAAGGGATTCCAGAATTCTCTTGCCAGGGGTGTTCCCTCCACACGCTCAATGTGTGAGCTCGTGGGTCCCAGGTATGAAGATATATAAAACCCCTCTTCTGCAATCAAAGTAGAAGATGCACAACGAAGAAAAAGAGATAGAAGAAGAAAAAGAGAGTTTGTGAGAACGAGGGAAGAAAAGAGAGAGCAGCAGAGAAGGAAAATGAAGAAGAAGAAGAGGAAGAAAGAAAGAGAGAGATAGAGAGCTCGAGGAGAGAATACAGTCTCTGAAGTCTCGTTCACTGGTACTTGGATCAGATCCAGGCCAGTTTGCTCCTGCGTGAGCTATATACCATCGGGTTTCATATCCAGCTTTCAGTTGCTGATTTCCATCGTTTTCATTTTCTATTTTCATCCTTGTTCAAACTGTTTGTCAGCATAGGTTAAGCTGTAATCCTCAGCGGGCAGAGGTGGATTCCTCGGGACAGGTTAAGCTGTAATCCTTAGCAGTTACAGAGGAGGATTCCTCTGGACAGCAAGCTATGAAGCTCAGTGGTTGTAGGGATTCGTCCCCGAAGCTGTGGATGAGCGGCAAGCTGTGCGTCAGCAGTGAAGCCACACTCTGGTTAGAGTGTGGGGTGGATGTAGGTCTGTGGACCGAACCACCTAAAAATCCCTAGTGTTGTACGATTGCTTTTGTGTATGTGGTTTGATTGCTCTATCATCAACCGTTAGATGTATGCTAGGCTCACTTCTATCAATGGTTGTGTCTGATAGGAATTTGTTTACACATGGTTGCTTGGGTTTATTCAGCTGCATAGAGTTACTTGGGAGTCTGCTTGTTGCTAAAGTCCCGCGATCAATGACACCCAAGAGGGGGGTGAATTGGGTGTTTACCAAATTTAAGAAAACTTTTGGCCTTTTATAAAATATGTGATACAAGGCTAGTTAGGAGATTCAAAGCTATTTGAACACAAATTGGATTTAACAAACTTTATATGATAAGATATAGATTATGGAAGATAAACGAAGATAAATCCAGAACAACAAATTAAACTAATGTTTATGTAGAGTGGAGATAGAGGTAATGGAGCAAATCACACAATACAAGCACAATGCACATCGATTTTTAAGGTGGTTCGGATGCAACGACGGTAATCCTACGTCCACCCCTCACCAAACCCGGTGAGGCTTCACTAGGGGATAAATCCCCAAACGGAGACGACGCTCCAATCACACACGCAGGATGACACCTACACACACACACACGGTGACGCGCCCCAATACACACACACACACACACGGAGACAATGTCTCCAACACGATCTGATAACCGGATCACAACACACGCTGTGACAAAAGTAGCACTCCACACACAAATACTATGATCTGAATAAAACCACACAACACACGTAGATCTAAGAAGACCTACGCACCCAAGAATCAAAATGACACACACACACGACCACGGATCCAACACGATCCACACACACACAGATTCTTCAGTTTATGATTGACATAAATACAATACTCAAAACATAAATACGATGAGGCTTAGTTTAGAAAACTCCTGTTTTGGGTTCCCCTTGAATGCATGTTACGGATCTTGAACATATCTTCAATCTTCACTTGAACACCTCCTCTTGATCTTCACTTGAATTCCCCTGGATGGCTTGCTTGCTTGCTTGCTTGTTCACTTCTTCTTCCTTAGACAGCTTCACCTTGATCTTCCTTGAATGCTTGATTCCTACTTCTTTTGCTTGGAGGATGTTAGCTTCAGATCTACCTTGAATGGCTTGAATTTGGATGAAGAACTTGCTGCACGAGGTACTGTTCACGGAGCTACAGTACCTCTTCTTCCTCCTTGGATAGCCTCCCCTTGAGCTCTCTTTGATTCATTTCATCAACTGCATCAACTTAGGTTTCTAACCCTCTTGTATTGGTTTTATAGACTTTGAATGGTCTATAGACAAGCCCAAGACCAGATCCACAAATAATGGGTGATTAGGTGACTTTTGGATTAAACAAATCCATGTTGAATGGCCCTTTTCGAAGTGGAAACAAAAGTCAACAATTGAGGGCTCGCGGCTGGCGGTCGACCTACAGCTTCTGGCGGTCGACCTCTACTGAGAAATACTGTAGATTGGTGAGCCCTGGGATTTTCAGTCGACCGCTACTGGCTGGCGGTCGACCTGCAGCTGAAAGAATTACAGACTGGCATTCCTTGGCTGGCGGTCGACCGCCAGCTGGGCAGACCCCGGTCCATCCAAGGTCGGTCCGTTAACCGCTTCAGCTCCATCGCTTATGTCCATTATCATCATGTTCATGTCTGTAACTTCATCCTTTTTGGTCTAGAAAGTACCAACTGAATCTTTGTCTGAACATGCATGAGCCTGTACATACTTGCTACATGAACGTACAGACATGGTAGCTTGATGCACGAACACACA
The DNA here is from genome assembly GCA_022559845.1 of Amorphophallus konjac. NCBI lineage: Eukaryota > Viridiplantae > Streptophyta > Magnoliopsida > Alismatales > Araceae > Amorphophallus > Amorphophallus konjac. The sequence goes on along the minus strand of CM040121.1, from coordinate 424,385,666 downwards.
GAAAGCAATGTATAGATTTTACGTTTGAAGCAGCCAGCCAATGTACAGACTTGTGTTTGTCCAATCAGCCAACATACAGACTTCGTGTTGCAGCAATCAACCAACGTACATACATTGTGCAGCCAATGTACAGACTTTATGTTTTGCTAGCAGCCAACGTACAGACTTTGTCCAACGTACAGACTTCGTCCAATGTACAGACTTTGAGTTTGTGCTAGCAGCCAACGTACATACTTTGTCCAACGTACATACTTCATCCAATGTACAGACTTTAAGTTTGTGCTAGCAGCCAACGTACAGACTTTGTCCAACGTACAGACTTCATGTTGTGCTAGCAGCCAACGTACAGACTTTGAAGAATGTATAGACTTGCTGATGTATAGGCTTGCTGATGTATAGACTTGCTGTGTATAGACTTGCTGATGTATAGAGTTGCTGCTGAAGGATGTACAGACTTGCTGTGCACTAAGCTGATGGATGTATAGATTTGATGTGCCTGCAACAGGACGATGTACAGACTTTGAGTTGCAGGATGTATAGACTTTGCATGGCAAGCTATGCAACCAATGTATAGACTTGTTAATGAAGATGCATGGAGAATGTATAGACTTTGCATGGCAAGCTATACATCCAATGTATAGACTTGTTAATGAAGATGCATGGAGAATGTATAGACTTTATGAATGAACCAATGCAAGATATGAACAGTGCTATGCACTGATGCATTGCTCATGCACACAACCTGTTCGATGAAATGACTAACTGCTTAAACAGATACACAATGACATCATAAAGCAACCATTGATACTCATAGTGTTTGCTGACATCAAAACCACAGGGGCACATCAATCTCCCCCTTTTTGATGATGGCAACACTATGAGTCACACGGACTCATGTCAAACTATTCTCCCCCTTTGACTTCATCAAAAAGAAAATAGTTTGAGATGAGAGATACAAATATGCATGCAATGATTGAATGAAAGGCTCCCTCTGTGACTAAGTAATGCAATGATTGAATGCGTAATGCAGTATACATGCAGATGCAACAAGAAATGCAAGATTTCCCCCTAAATATATGAGAAGGGAATGGGTATAATAAGGATGCAAGAGAGTCATGCTCACCAGAATACACATGTGTAGCACATGGGAGATCGTGCAATCATATAAGATATTCATGCAATTACTGATGCAGTCAATCAATTTTCTAAATACATATTAAATTAAATTTCCAGATGTGTAGGTGAGGAATATGAAAAATGATAGTTACAATATGGATATTCAGATTTTCAGATAAACACAATGAAACATTTCACAGACTGCACTTCAATTTTTGAGAACAGCGTATTGGAGGCTTCGCTCTACCACAATGAGTTTTCACCACAATTTTTTTTTACCGCACCAAGATCACATGATAGTCAGAAGTTTTCAAGAGTGATCAGGTTCAAATGATTCCTTTTTACACGAGTAGACGCATGGAGCTCATGTCAGAATCTCCAGTTACTCAGAATATAGAACCATTTCACCTCATTTTGAACAGAGATACTAGTCAACACTTTTCAGATATGAACCACATCACGTCTCAGGTGACATGTGCCCAGTTTACTCAGTGAGACCGAGCATTGCTCTATCTTTCATTTTCATTTCAGATTTTTCAACAAGGATAGGTAGGCAGCTTTTTCCTCAACTGTCTCTTCAACATATATGCAGCAAGTTTAACATCTCGAGAGTGTTGAAAAGAAATTCATATATCATTATCTTTAACACTCATTTTCACATTTTGTGCATGAAGTGTGCGAATTTGATTCAGCATGTACACTAAAAATATCATGAATACATAACAGTGCAGCTCCCCCTAAATAGATGCACCTATGAAATACAAACTCCCCTAGAGTGTACGACATGAAACACTCCAATAATGACTCAAATGCAGCATTATTTATCAAGAAGACATAAGGTCATAGAAGTTTCAAGGATGTGGGTGAATAACATATAATATCAAACAAGCATGCAGAGGGAATGTATGCAACATGCAATGCGAGTATGCAACTGATACCAATCAAATAGATACCACTTAAATAAACTGAATGCAGCTAAGGCATGAGTTCTATTGTAATACAACATTTGATCATATGAAAGTGAAATGCAATATGCAAGGCAGGATGCAGAACTTGATTTTCAGAATTTTTGGACAGATTTCACATGAGGGCATTCACATTCACATGATAAGCAATTAAACATTTTTCAAGACATGGCCTTCATGAACAAGGGTGCAAATATAATCAAGAACAAATAATGCAACCCGATTGATTTCAAGGATTTATTCAAAAATAGATGTTCAAGATCATTTCATAATTTTGAAATTAGAAATCATTCACAGGCGAATCACCTTAGACACATTTTTCAAGATCTTCAATGTGATTGAACTAATTCAACAAATTCATCATATCAAACCAGAGTAACATCGTGTCAAGTTTTCAAAATGATATACCTGAGTTCAGTAGGCATCACCATATGCCTTCAAGAGCAAGCAAGCTTAGCAGTAGCCTTAAGCGAGGCTAGCAATTCATTGTTGAGCAGTTCAGATGAAGCAATAGATATGAGGAACATTTCATGTTTTACATTATCTGAACATTCATGCAGCCATTGAAGTCCCGAAACTCACATAGCAATGTGATAATCAATTCAAATATGGTAATTAGTATGAGATGCATGTCCACAAGGATGAGTTCAATTTACAATTCAGAATCGTTCATTCAAAAGATAAGCTCCCCCTTTCTATGTGCACAAATTACACAAATGATATTTTTGTATTTTGAAAATTATGCAACCTATGACCTAAATGAACATGTGACTCATGGTACCAGGAGGAGGCACATTCTCACGCATGGTGAAAGATTTCAGACAAGAATGACTTACCTTTCCTCAAGTCACCATTTGATATATCATGTAGTCATGCAATGATAATCAAGCATATGATTTTCCAGATTCATGAAGTGTAGGCATGCAATGGTGGTTCATGAAAAGTGCAATTACATTCTAATGACAAAAAAAAAAAAAATTTATGGAGACAAGGTTGAAACAAATGTGAGTGTTTCAAATAGAGCTCAGAAGATAATTCTCAATACTTGTGCCTTGTGCATCCATCATCTTTCAAGTCTTCCACCTTGGGTACTTGCTTTAGCACGTACAAGGACTTCCACCAGCTTGTACTTTAGTCGATCCTGGAGGTTGTTCAAGTTCTGGTATCTCATCTCCTGGTGGCAATTGAGAAAGTTCTCATCATTTTTCATCCTTGCGAGGTATTCCTTTTATTAACTCAAGCTTGGCCACGCCTAGCCCATCATCTTTTAGATTTTGGGAGTGTAATCTGCATCAAAGAACAAAAGGACTTGATTTGTCAATTTCGATTCAAATTTATAAACAATGACATGACAAAATCTTTTAACAACCAACATCCTCTAGATAGCTCAAGATGCAATGCATGACTCATGTGTAAACCTAAGCATTAAGCTCATATGGTGAATGTGGTTGCTCCCCCTTAGTGTGTGCATGAATGCAAGATGTTTATTAACAATCTAATGTCATATGCAGCCTTTTAAGTAGACGACTCATAGTACCAGGCGGAGAACTTAGATTCAAAGATCACCTCACGCGTAGTGATACCTTTCAGACAGGCGTAACCTGCCCTTCCACATGTCACCATTTGATATACTATGTAGTCAAGGGTGATGAAGGTAGGAGGATTGCTATGCATCATGACATGAATTCAGAATGTTGAATTTATGCACGACAGTGAGTGAAAGTGTATGCCAACTTAAAATATGTAGTGAAATCATGATCTGAAGAGTCTTCAAGCTCTCCTACAATAAGATGCTATATGACAGGTGATATGCGCACAAATATGCAAACAACTATGAATGAAATGCATGTGCAGACATATGCAAGATTACATGACTATATGACCGAGAGTAAGTCAGAACATGACAGAGTCACTACAGAAAGTAGGAGGGATATCACCTGATCTTCAAATTCAATTTTTGATTTTTATTCCAACTTGGCTTATGCCACTTGGTCCATGTGCCATACCTTCTTGATTGAAAATAGATTTCATACTTTACACTCCATTGCACACCTGCAAAACAGATTTCTCATTTGGCATTCTTAGGTACCCAAACCATCTTGGGTCCTTGTTGGTTAGTAGCATCTTTGGCACGTGGCTTCCACTTCTTAACAACATTCTAATCATCAATTTTCTTCACAAGAAAACAATCATACTTAGCATTTCCAGATTTGCCAAAGTGATGTGAGGAAACATGTGACATTATAGTTTTCTTTCTCATTGGCTCTACTGGTTTGTGTATGTGAGCATGACGTGTTGAGTGAAAGCTTATTTTCTTCATGAGTAACCATCAATGTGAAGTTGTATGACCCCATTTACCACAATGATTACAATGCATGGAAGATTTTGTGGTGAAAGCTTTCTTTGCATTTTTCAAAACAGCTTGGTTTCCACATGCTTTCAAGTCATCATTCTTCATAATGAAACAATCATGCATGACATGTCCAGATTTACCACAGTAAAAGCATGAGAGTTTCTTTCTAGGTGGTTGTATGTGTGTGGCGGCATGATTTTCCTTTTTCAAATTTTCATTTGATGTGCTGGCTATGTTTGAACTGTGCATAAAAGGTGTATAAACTTTGTTTCCAAACTTCTTTTTGTTCGCAGGATTATAGCTCAGCCCATCCCTTTGGAAATTCACCTTCATGCCCAACAATTTATTCAAGTTTTCTTGACCATTTGTAAATCTAGACAATGAAGCATTCAAGTCAAGAATTTCAGATTGAAGAGATGCAATGTGCAATTCATAGGAAACCATCTTATTTTCATAGGAGTTGACTTGTTCATGTAAAGTAGTATTAATGGTTTTATGACTTTCAATTTCTTGTAACAAAGCATGCACTTTTTCAGATTCATCATTATTCACAAATTTTCCTTTTTCAAGAGCAAGTAATCTTTCAGAAATGGTTCTATTCAATTCCTTCAGTTTCTCATTTTCTATTTCAAGATTTTTATCATGAGCAAACTCATTTTGACCATTGCTCATAAGACTAACTCTCTCTCTCAACTCTTTATTTTCATTTCTCAAGGAAGAAATTTGATCTTTGTGAATTTCAATGTCGAACACATGACCATCAATCAATTCTTTCAAGTGTGAGCATTCTTTACATGGAGAATCACATTTATTTTGTCCAACATTCTTTTTTAATTTTTTATTTTCAGACTTAACCCTCTCATATTTATCAGCAAGCTCATCATATGCAATCAATAACTCCTCATAGCTAAATTCATCTTCATTATCAGAATCAGAATTTACCTTTGAGCTTGATTCAACTTGCTGATCACTCCCTTGATCACTCGTGCCTGCCACAAGACATTGATCTTCATGCTCTTCCCGGACTTTGGTTAAGCCAACCAAGATATCCTTCGCGGATCTGCAATGGGAGACAAAAGGGAAATGATTAGAATCAACTGCAACAATAAGCAATTTTAGAACCAAACATTTTTGATCATGTTTGAGCTTGGAATCTGCGGTCCAGACAGATTTATCTTTAGGCAAATCATAAGGACCATGTGAGATAAGCTTCCATAGCTTAGGATCATATGAGTTGACTAGACTGCACAACCTTCCTAACCACAAATCAAAATTACAACCATCAAACACCGGTGGAGAATTCAAGGTGTACATGATGGTAGTCATTGATCTGGATCACTCTAGATCGCTAGATCTATGAAATTAGAGCCTTGGCTCTGATACCAATTGAAGTCCCGCGATCAATGACACCCAAGAGGGGGGTGAATTGGGTGTTTACCAAATTTAAGAAAACTTTTGGTCTTTTATAAAATATGTGATACAAGGCTAGTTAGGAGATTCAAAACTATTTGAATACAAATTGGATTTAACAAACTTTATATGATAAGATATAGATTATGGAAGATAAACGAAGATACATCCAGAATAATAAATTAAACTAACATTTATGTAGAGTGGAGATAGAGGAAATGGAGCAAACCACACAATACAAGCACAATGCACAGTAGTTTTTAAGGTGGTTTGGATGCAACGACGGCAATCCTACGTCCACCCCTCACCAAACCCAGTGAGGCTTCACTCGGGGATAAATCCCCAAATGGAGACGACACTCCAATCACACACGCAGGACGACACCTGCACACACACACACGGGGACGCGCCCCAATACACACACACACGGAGATAATGTCTCCAACACGATCCGACAACCGGATCACAACACACGCTGTGACAAAAGCAGCACTCCACACACAAATACTATGATCTGAATAAAACCACACAACACACGTAGATCTAAGAAGACCTACGCACATAAGAATCAAAACGACACACACACACGACCACGGATCCAACATGATCCACACACACATAGATTCTTCAGTTTATGATTGACATAAATACAATACCCAAAACATAAATACGATGAGGCTTAGTTTATAAAACTCATGTTTTGGGTTCCCCTTGAATGCATGTTACGGATCTTGAACATATCTTCAATCTTCACTTGAACACCTCCTCTTGATCTGCACTTGAATTCCCCTGGATGGCTTGCTTGCTTGCTTGCTTGCTTGCTTGTTCACTTCTTCTTCCTTAGACAGCTTCACCTTGATCTTCCTTGAATGCTTGCTTCCTACTTCTTTTGCTTGGAGGATGTTAGCTTCAGATCTACCTTGAATGGCTTGAAGTTGGATGAAGAACTTGCTGCACGAGGTACTGTTCACGGAGCTACAGTACCTCTTCTTCCTCCTTGGAAAGCCTCCCCTTGAGCTCTCTTTGATTCACTTCATCAACTGCATCAACTTAGGTTTCTAACCCTCTTGTATTGGTTTTATAGACTTTGAATGCTCTATAGATAAGCCCAAGACCAGATCCACAAATCATGGGTGATTAGGTGACTTTTGGATTAAACAAATCCATGTTGAATGGCCCTTTTCGAAGTGGAAACAAAAGTCAACAATTGATGGCTCGGGGCTGGCGGTCGACCTACAGCTTCTGGCGGTCGACCTCTACTGAGAAATACTGTAGATTGGTGAGCCTGGGATTTTCGGTCGACCGCTACTGGCTGGTGGTCGACCTGCAGCTGAAAGAACTGCAGATTGGCATTCCCTGGCTGGGGCGGTCGACCGCCCCTGTGCTGGCAGTCGACCGCCAGCTGGGCAGACCCCGGTCCATCCCGGGTCGGTCCGTTAGCCGCTTCAGCTCCATCGCTTGTGTCCATTAGCATCATGTTCATGTCTGTAACTTCATCCTTGTTGGTCTAGAAAGTACCAACTGAATCTTTGTTTGAACAAGCATGAGCCTGTACATACTTGCTACATGAACATACAGACTTGGTAGCTTGATGCACGAACACACAGAAAGCAATGTATAGACTTTGCATTTGAAGCAGCCAGCCAATGTACAGACTTGTGTTTGTCCAATCAGCCAACGTACAGACTCCGTGTTGCAGCAATCAACCAACGTACAGACATTGTGCAGCCAATGTACAGACTTTATGTTTTGCTAGTAGCCAACGTACAGACTTTGTCCAACGTACAGACTTCGTCCAATGTACAGACTTTGAGTTTGTGCTAGCAGCCAACGTACAGACTTTGTCCAACGTACATACTTCGTCCAATGTACAGACTTTAAGTTTGTGCTAGCAGCCAACGTACAGACTTTGTCTAACATACAGACTTCATGTTGTGCTAGCAGCCAATGTACATACTTTGAAGAATGTATAGACTTGCTGATGTATAGGCTTACTGATGTATAGACTTGATGTCTATAGACTTGCTGATGTATAGACTTGCTGCTGAAGGATGTACAGACTTGCTGTGCACTGAGCTGATGGATGTATAGACTTGATGTGCCTACAACAGAACGATGTACAGACTTTGAGTTGCAGGATGTATAGACTTTGCATGGCAAGCCATGCAACCAATGTATAGACTTGTTAATGAAGATGCATGGAGAATGTATAGACTTTGCATGGCAAGCTATGCATCCAATGTATAGACTTGTTAATGAAAATGCATGGAGAATGTATAGACTTTATGAATGAACCAATGCAAGATATGAACAGTGCTATGCACTGATGCATTGCTCATGCACACAACCTGTTCGATGAAATGACTAACTGCTTAAATAGATACACAATGACATCATAAAGCAACCATTGATACTCATAGTGTTTGCTGACATCAAAACCACAGGGGCACAACAGTTGCAGTTCTTATGTTCTAGCTAATGCCTCATTGGTTATCAGATTCAACAGAGCTTAAACAGTTTTAATTCCGCAAGAAGTTTGAAGTCTTCTGTTTAAGTCTTTAAATTGGGCAGAATTTTTAAAGGGGATTCATTCACCCCCCCTCTGAATCCTTGTGTGCACCAGTGCACCTAGTCCATACAGACCAACACCCAAAACTACTCTTCCAGCTTCAAGCCTCTGTTTGACAATGTAGAAGGAACACCCCGGCTGGGGCTTTTGAAGGCTAAGAGTCCTATATGTCTCGGACTCCCGTTATGTTTTGAGATAAGAGCAGGAGGGCGGCCAGATCGATGGCCGTCCATCACAAATCTGGGCGACCACATGTTTGGCTGCCCATACCAGGGGGAAGCCATCGATCTGGCCGCCCTCATCCCCCCACTTGTGAATGATGCATCCCTTGTTATGGATGGTTTGAAAAGTTCATTAAATGCAGTGCATGTTGTTTCATTATTATAATCATTTATGAACGTTACTAATGTGTGTTAATGCAGCTGCAGGTCTCCACAGCTTTGAGATCAGAGGGCGATGCGGCCCCATAACCTTTGCATTATAGGTAGATGCCGGAGGCTAATAGCTTCGGGCGTATAAACTTCGAGTTCCTCTTTAATAAAAACCATGAAGGGTTTATACTCCTTAAGCTATTCGATGGCCACCTATTGCCTAAACGCGGGATGACGGACTTCCCAGACTCTCGACTATGCTTAAGTACAGTGTGGAATGATGGATCCCCACTAGGATTCGGACCACGCCTATCACCAAGCGTAGGATGACAGACTTCTTGAAGTCTTGACCGATCGATTCGGAGGCAGGCAAATAAACCCTCCGGCTTTGCATTAGATAGGTCCTTTTACCTTTAAACCCAGCATACATCATATAGGCCCTTTTAGTCCTATTGTCCATTCAAAAATCCAATATATATTATATATATATATATATGCATAATAAAACAAAAATGCATGCATCTCATTCTGGGAGCCATGATGCAAAAGCAAGGAAGCCGCGTTGCTTTGACCAACCTGTGGACCTTTGGCCCCCCGCATTGATTTTCTGAGTTCCTCGATTTTGCCGAATTTGAGTGAATGAGTCGACGTGATTCCACTCCGATTCAACCAGCAGAAAATGTGTTTTATCTAGACCGCTTTGAGTATTTTGTGGTTCGATGAGTCATTAATTCCCATATCCTATTTTTTCCTTATCTTTATTTTAGGTCTTGTATCTCCTTGAACCTGGATTGCATTCGTCCCCTCAAGTCCCGCAGCGCTATGCTAGGGGGTCCCATGTGACCGCAGATATAGGCCCCCTTAGATTAATTGTCCTTCTTCCCCTTTACCGATGGCTTATTTGATCACTCAATGCTCATGCATTCCTGCGTGAAGCTTGTTTTCCGCTCAAGAATCACCTTGAGCGCGTTTCCCTCATTAGGCTTGTTTCTTTTCCGAAACACCCATTTATCTGTCCGCCGGGCTCCCTTGCAAAACGGGCGTTCCGGAGGGGCATTTGTAGATGCTTAATTTTGGACATCCCACGGATCCCAGTGGACCTTCATGTGAGTGACGCACAATCGTTGCACCTGGTTTATCAATGTTCCCTGATTTAAAGCCCAGCCCGAAGCACCTTTTGTTATTGGGCCTCGCCCATTGGGGGCCCAAGCTCCATGGTCTGGGCGGCCAGAGCGATGGCCGCCCTCACCCCTGGGTAGCCAGAGCAATGGCCGCCCCCTTTATCTGGGTGGCCACTTCATTGGCCGCCCAGCCCTTGTAAAAGGCCAACTATTTGGCCGTCCTCCTGGTCTTACCCGGTCAGAGAACGTGACTTGGTTTCTGAGCATGATCTTCCCCCGTCCAGCACGATCTTCCCCTGATTTTTTTGAACTCCCCTCTCAAAGATAGAACTTCGAATTTCCCGAGGGGGGGAGGGAGAGAGGGAAGGGTGGTGGTGACAGAATGGAGGAGGGGCTTTTCGGAGGTCAGTGGGTAGAGAAGGAAGATACATAGGAGACCTTCCTCCTCCCTTCATTCTTGGCACCTGGTTGGTATTCTAGGACTCTCATCCTTCGCTCATTGCATCATGGCTCCTTGGTAAGTACATTCATCATACTATATATTTCTTAGTCCCTTCCCTTCAGAGGTTTTCTCCCAAACAAACGGGAAGGTGGATGGTCGAATGTCTCGGCCATTCCCCCTTCCCACCACCCCAGGTAATCACGCCACCATTCTTTCCGTGGTAATTAGTTCTATTTGGAGTAGATACTACAACTTCTCTTGCTAATGGTTGTTCCTTTCTATTTACTTTCTTGATCTTCATTATTTACAGGACTTTGGCATTGTGGGACTACACAGGGCTCCTTGCCCTTGGCCGGCCGAGGATGAGGAAGAGGGACCCCACCTTCTCCCTATTTGAAACATCTCCCCACGATCTTCATCCCTGCGAGGTTCAAGTAAACACCTCTGGCAATCACGTATAAAATTAATGCTCTAAAACTATTCTTTTGCAGGTACTAAGGTCCAGCTCGTAAGGTTGAGGAGACACCAACGCACAACACTATTGAAACGACCATCCTCTAGAACCTACAACAAGCTTTGAAATTTCCCAGCGTTAAGCATCCACGGCCGTTGGTTCTTCCTTCGGGGCCAAAACCCTCTCATTTCTTCTCCCGACTTTCTCCAGTTTAGAACTGCGGAGGTAGACGGGTGCTTCCTCACAGGCAGGTTGGATCCGCTTAGGGGCCCATACTTGTTTGAACTTCTTTGGCCGCGGGGCCTATTCCTTCCGGCCTCGGCAGCCCTCTTCTTCCCTCTCAGCTCTCCTTCCGGACAAAGCATGGAAGGAGTTGCATGTAGGGATGGTTGGGACCACTTGGTCCAGAACAAATTGGGCGTCACGGCCGTCCAAAAAGACTCGGACACCCTTGATGAGAATGGACTTCCCCGACGCGGAGAGATGCCCGGTAACAGTAGTGGCAGTATTCCTTCGGAATCTCCTCTGCTGGCGTCCTCCGGGCCTCTTGTTGTGGATGGGGCGAGCCCCGTGAGTGATGTGGTGCACCATGCAGTCGGCAACTTGAATTGGGCCTCTCACCGGGCCTTTATAGCGTTGGGCCTCCTGGACCTTGGCCTTCTTGTTAGTCTTCTCCTCGCTCGGCTCCGGGGATTCCACTTGTAGTAGATCAGCAAAAGCAAGCCCCAAAATGTTGGGGAAGCTGACCACCGGCGGGAATGTGCCGAAAATAGTGGGCACCGCCAGGTACCCGTGTGTAGCATGACCAGCGACAATTGCGGGGCCAAAAGTAAGGGCGGCAAATCCTGTCGTCATTATCGTTTCCTGCAATAAATGGTCAAACGATCAGTATTCTTGGGAGGAGCCCCGGAAGACATCTAATCTTAGCAAAGAGATGAAGGGAGACATGGTCCCACCGGGCGTGCCAATTTGGTGACACATTTTTATATTGTATGCGTAGGCGTGCCAGTCACATAGGTGACAAATTTATTATGCGCTCGATCTGACTTAGTCAGTCGATTATGAAATTCGGGTCGGGACCAGAAGTCTGCCACAATATAAAGGTTATGGCGTTAATTACATCCTCCGAGAGGGAGGAAAACTCTTGATTAATTGTCAAGATAAGACGCCACCTGGGGCTACATAAACGTGCAGGCATAATTGCACATTCAAATAGAAATGCAAGCTCAACTAATTGATTTATTACTATTATTATCTATTATTTATTATATATATTTTTATTGTCATTTTATACTTTTTATTACTTTTTGTTTTATTTATTATTATTATTATTATTTTAATATTATTATTATTTATTATTTATTATTTTTTTAATGTTTTAGCGGGGCTAATTTCATTAATCATTTATTAGAAAGTTTTATTAGGTTTTGACAAAGGCCAAAGATTGACCGAAAAAGGGGGTCAAAGAGGGCTGACCCAAGGACCGAGGTCGATGCATGTTGGGGCTTAGAGCTGAGGCAGCGAGGGCAAAGTTGGTGCACATCTAGGTTTAAGGTTGAGGCAGCGAAGGCGAGGTCGGTGCACATCTGGGTTTATGGCTGATGCAGCAAGGGTATGGTCGGTGCGAGTTTAGGCAAGGTCTGTGCAGCGGGGGCTCGGGGTCTGTGCATGCTGGGCCAGGTCTGTGCATGTTAAGGCTTGAGGTCTGTGCATGTTAAGGCTTGAGGTCTGTGCATATGAGATGAGGTATGTGCACATGCGGGTTTAAGGTCTGTGCACATTGGGCTTAAGGTCGGTGCATATTTGGGTTCAAGGTCTGTGCACGTTTGGGGCTGAGGTCTGTGCACATGGGAGAGGTCGGTGCAGGTTTTGGGTTGAGGCCCAGGCAACAACGAGCTGAGGTCGGTGCAGGTTGGGTGAGGTCGGTGCAAGTTTGGCTGAAGTCTGTGCATGTTTATGGTTAAGGTCGGTGCACATAGGTAAGGTCGGTGCAGGTTTTGGGCTGAAGTCGGTGCACGTTTGGGGTTAAGGTCGGTGCACATGGGTAAGGTCGGTGCATGCTTGGGTTAAGGTCGGTGCAAGTTGGGGGTTGAGGTCTGTGCATGCTGGGCAAGGTCTGTGCAGGTGCGAAGAAGGAGATGTGCGTCGGTGCAGCAGCAGAGACGGGTCAGTGCAGGGTGAAGAGGAGAGTCAATGCAGGTGGAAGGGAAGGGTGATTCGATGGCATCGTCACCGAATCAAAGTAACGCAGTGGGTTAATCGATGGTGATGCCACCGAATCACAAAGATGCACACCTTTTAAGCTTCACAAGAATCCTTGCAAGAAATTTTTTTATCATTTCGCACTATGAAGGGCATTTGAATGAAAAATTTTGAGAATTAAGAATCTCAAAGGCATGATTGCCCAATTATTAGAAGAAAATTTGTTATTATTATTTTATATATATATATATATATATATATATTGGTTTGCCTGCGCGAGGTTCATACTCAAACACAGCTATGTAGCTCCTGAGATCGTCAATTGAAGACAAGGGACTCTGAGATATGCAGATAAGAAATGTCAGAACACACAAACACACTTCAACATACACGAAGGAATGAAATCAGTGGGGAAATTCTAAAGAAAATTAGGTAGCATTTCCCCCATACAGGGAATGCTCCCTTAATCAAGCGGATCAACACACGAGATAATCGGTGTCAAACCATGAAAAATTCTGAGAAGTCAACTAGGACTACCTCAGAGCCCAAGGATCATCCCAGAACGAAATCCCAAGGGTTGGCCTACTAGGGATTCAGGATAATCTAAGGGAGTTAGGGACAGTGAGAGACTTTTGTAGCCAACTAAGTGGCGTTTTTTATCTCACTTTGTACAAGGGGTTTGTAGGGGAACATGTTATAAGGCGACAGACCACCTGGAACCCGGAGTGAGTGAAGTATGACATGAGACGAGCTATAATTAGGGGCTGTTCCCCTCCCCAGTGATGGGCTGGCATCGGTAATTGAGGACAACCGACGTAATCAGATGAAATCTATGCGTTTGAAGAAACGGCCATAAAGGCTTCAGCCCGCTACATGGCAAAGCTCAAATCAGGCGATCCTGGTCAATAAGCATGACTCGTGCCTGTCTTAGAAAAGGGGAGATTCGAAAGGAAACAAAAACCTTTTAAGGAAAATCATCGAACACAAGAAGGGATATATAGTGTCCTTTAAGGAAACCAGCGAACTGTCATTGCAGCAGTTCTTGGGACACGCCGATGCCCTTACAACTCATGGAGTGAGTGAAGGAGCATCTGGCAGCCTGCTGTTCGTAGTTCATTCCTTCGCTCGATGGTGGGCGAACACACGCTCATGGACACCCATGTATATGAAATCAAACTACACTAATCAATAGTAGCATCGATAATAACCATAGCCTCTGGGGAGGGGATTTAATGTCACCCGGTTAGGGTGTGGCCGTGGGCCATTTCACAAAAAAGAAAGAGAAAACATTACATGCCTTTCCCCTTTTCTCAAACGATCCCAGGATCGACTTGTACTTTAGCCCATGAGGGCCTCCTCACGCTCGGGAGGGAACTAGGAAGCTCGGAGGAAAAACCAACGAAGAAGAAAAAAGGTAACTAGAGGGAGAACAAATTACAGACAGAATGCAAAATAGTAACCAAGGGAGCTTGAGCCCCCTTTTTTTTATTCGCTCTCCTATGGAATTACAGAGGGAGGTAGACGGGGAGTACAATGCGCAGAGGATTGGGAGAACAACCCAACAGAGAAAGAAAGGAAATCGATTAAGGAAGAATACAGAACAAGATAGAGCCCCTTCGACGGGAACCCACCTTCCTCCACTCTTCCCCTTCTTCGGCTCTCCTTCCCTCTTCTTGTTTATCTCCAGGTGGCTGTCCTATCTCTGCACAGCTGGGGGTCTCTCTTTCTCCGAGCTCTATCCCTTTTTTTCCTTTTTTTTTGATCGAGGGCCAAGGGCCCTATTTTATAGACGGGCGGAAGCAAACGAATCGGTGGCATCATCACCGAATCACCGCCCGCCATTAATGCTATGGATGCCACCAAATCAACTGGCCTGCCATCGCTATGGGGCGCCACCGATTCAGCTACGAAGAGGGCGCCACTGACTCAAAGTGCTAAGGAGCATTCTGGCGCCACCGACTCAAAGGATAAGCGCCACCGACTCAGTGGAGGGCATTTTCGGTAATTTTGAAATTTTGCCCCAAAATTGACCTGGTGAGGGCTTGTCATCCAGGCTAGCCTTCGAGTTGATGCAGTGGCCCCGGAATATGCTTTGAAGCCTTGATTTGGGGTTTCCGGTGATTTCTGACACGTGTCGAACCTGTACCGGTTTTCTCGGGTTTTGTCCTGATTTGGCATTCGACATGCTGATTTGTGCCGCCAACTCCACCCTGCAGACACTTGGAGAATCCTCCTTAGAAGAGACACCCCTCGAAGCACTTTTGCCCAAACTAGACATTTCTATGGCCACTTTACGGACCATCGCAGCATTCCGCATGTGCTAAGCGGACTTCCCGGGTTTTCCACTGATATCACCTTCGGCACTAGGTATCGTGCTTTTGGGCTTGCTTTACGCTTGTACAGAGCGTCTTCATTGAGTGGGCATCCATTTGGAGATTGTCACCCTTATGGGACCACTTTTCGATCACTTATGGACCACTTCAGCACTCCGGGCGTCTTGATCGGCTCACCCGAGTTTTCTGCTATTTTGGCCTTTGGCTCCCTGTTCTGAGAGACCAGGGGCATTTCTTCATCTCGGGAGGCTTCTTTATCAGGTAGAGATACACCTGGTACATTCTCGTCCTGATCGGACAGGGTGTGGAGATATCTATCCGACATGATTCCTTCGACGTCGGTTCATTGGCTCTGACCGTTATACGGCCTTAGTGAGTTGTGGTAGACGTTTTACCCCGAGATAGTGAAATGTGGAGTCCCCGGTACTTCTTGTGAGGTGACCTGAGGCTTCAGCGGTCCGAGTGGATCCGTCGTTGACTTTCGGTCGGCTCCATCGGGGACATAATTATCGCCCAATAATATTTTAGATGTCAACAGCGGCCGACGGAGGCGAGGTGGGTGAGGCAGAGACGGCGTGAGGGCAGGGATCAGGCGAGGATGATAGAGGATCGAGGCATGGAGGCGCGATGAAGCTCGGTCGCTAGTTCGGGGCGCCGGTGGGTTTTCTAACGGCGTTTTCGCGGTGAATCAGCGATCTCAGTGCGGGAAATCTTCGATGGAGGTAGGGGGATGGTTCCCTAAGCCTTGTACTTCCTTTCCCGCGGGTTTGGTAGCCTGAGGTGAGCCGAGAGGGTTTATTTCACGCTGGGGGTTTAAAATCACATTTTTAGGGCGTGTGATGGTTTCATCAAATCGATCGACGTTTTGCCATTTATTTCCTTCCATTTTTGTGTCTTGGGAACCGGGGAATGGTCCCCATTATTTTCCCCCTCGATTGGGATCGAGTGGGTGTGGAAATCAGACCCCTAGGTGGGGCTCCGAGGGTTTTCTGTCGTAATCGGTCGACCGACCTGGGGAGTTCGGTCGACCGATCAGGCGTTTGCCAGGGACTGGGCATTCTACCCAGTTCGGTCGGCCGAACTGCCTAGTTTGATTGTCCGAATTGGTTGGCCAACCGACCCTTATGGGCTGGTCAACCGAAATGCAGAGTTGTAGCCCATTTCGACCTCCGGTCGACCCGATCGCGACCCTTTGGTAATCCTTTGGCCCCGTGGATCTCCCAGACACCCCGTGGGGAACATGACCATCTTTTTGGGTGTTGAGAGGTACCGTGTTACCTCGATTAGCATACCCGTAGGTTTTAAGGGTCCGGGTGACCCTCTTGTGTTTCGGGCTTCCGTCTTACGCTTGATCGAGTCGCCATGTACCGACATGAGTGCTAAGGGCTATTCCCACATGATGTTAGGTCTATCGAAAAGTGGTTTCCGTGTGGGCCATGTATATGGCCTCTGAGCTGTGAGTTTAGTCATCCAGCCTGGGGCTGGAGGTTTCTCGAGTTTCCCTCGGAGAGGGAATGAACTTGGCGGCTTGTGAGCCACCCTGATAATTATATTATCGTGGTTTCTGACCTAGGGATAGGCCAAATTGACAGCATGGAGCTGTCCTGTGCGACGGCCTTGACCTTAGTCCTGTGACTCAAGGGCCGTTGGATTTAGTAAGTTTAGGGGACTTCCCAGAGTTCGGTGGCATCGTGCCACTCGTGTTCCAAGAGAGATATGATGGGCTAGCGCGTAGCCTATCTGTACTTCGGTGGTTTCCATTAAGATTCATCTGCTTAGTGGCCCCCACTAGTCGTAGCTGACTGGCCACGCGTGTGCTGACCCACCTGGGAGTAGGTGGAGAGCTACACCCGAGAGAGAGATGGTTTTTAGGCTGGTTGCCGTAGGGCCTCCCCTATAGCGGCTCGAGTCCGGGCCGAGAGGAAAACTAGCTAGAGGGCCTGACGTAGTGCAGTCAGTCAGTGTGTGCACACATGGTCGGGGACTTTAGACGCGTGCTGACGAGCAGTACCCCGACTGGACTCTTGTCCCTTGGTTACTAGTACGGTGTCTCAATTTTGCCTCGGGTGAGAGAGACAGCTGAGGCGCAGACTAAGACGTCAGTGGATGCATCCGGCCTTGCTTCTAATGGGCAATACTCCTATCACACGAGACGAGTTCCTTCATGTTTCCTTGGGTTGTTTCTGAGTGTCTTTCTGACACCGAGGTCTAGGGTTTCCGATTGGGTTACCGTGGGTTTTTCCTTTGACGGAACTGGATTCACGATGGTGAGGTTGTGACCGTGTTTCCCAGACTGCGTGGTCTTGGCTCGGGCCTTAGTCCCCGAGAATGGACCTCCACAATAGAGGTGTCATGGTGTTTCTTCCGATAGCATAGCCAGGGTTTTTCCACTGGTCCGGTGTTCCCCCAACCGTGAGATCGGGGTGTTGGTTTCCCTTCTAGTCAGAATAGTTATAAAGCCGTGGTTTCACCGGCTACCGAGTTTAGGAATTCATGTACGACCGTGCCTTCTGTCGTCCTTGTCGTTGCTACCCCTGCTACTGTTGTTATTCTATTAGCGCTGCTTTTCTTTACCACTGTGTTTTCGGTTGGGGTTCCGCGGGACCCCTACTGAGCCAGTGATAGGAGGCTCACCCTCTACTTTTCAAGTGTAGCGGTTCCTCCTCGAGGTTCGGAGGTGCAGCGCGGAGGTTCATAGTTGCCAGCTTGCTGGGCGAAGTGTTCACTCGACATTTGAGTATGTTCTTTTCCCTATGGACTATACTTTATTTCTACTGGACTCTGTAGTTAGATTATTTAATTATTATCATAATTGTTGTTCTTGCTTTATTTCTTATTTCGATGTACTTCCACACACCCCTTTTAGCCCTTCCGAGCCCTCCGGCTCGTAGGCGACGGGTCAGGATTCGAATGGTATCGGGTTATTCCCAGTATCTGGATCTTGGGTCCTTACAAAGTCAGAGTCCATGTCAGGTGATGAGAGTGACAAGGTAGTTATGTCATCTAGTCATCTTCAGAGAATCTTCAGGAACAAGAAGCGCTCCTCATGCAGGAGAGATGGTTCCAAAAAGCTTAGGTGCTATGACTATGACAAGACTAGGCATGTTAGAGGGAAGTGACGAGTAAAGGCCTCTGGAGACTACAAAGGTAGAAGCATTGACAAGAATCCCGCCAAAGGCTCTGACAACATACGCAGAAAGCTAAAAGTCAAGGCTATGAGAGCAACATGGAGTAATGAAGACAAGTTAGAGAAGTTTGACAACTCCGCCTCAGAAGGAGAAGATTAGCATGTAGGTCTCATGGTAAATCATGAGGATGTTGAAGTAACTTCTGACATCCCTTCTGATGCATTTTCTGATTTTAGTATTTATGACAAATAAGAGTTATCCTATGATGAATTATTAACGGGTTTCCTTAAGCTGCATGATAAGTACAGATCCAAGAGCAAAGCCTTGAAAACTATGCAGGGAGATCATGAGAGACTAGTTTCTAAGAAGAAGCTCTTGGAAACACAAGTCTCAGAGTTAACCTCTGATAATGATATCTTTCAAAGGATCTTGGGAGGCTCACTAACTCTCAAAAAGTGTTGGATCTTCTCTTATGCATCTTAAGGAAATCCACTGACAAGTGTGGATTAGGATATCATCCTACAATCGTCAATAAAGTTAAGAGCATGCATAAACATGTAAAATTTGTTAGATCGTCATTTAAACATAATGCATGCATCCACTGTGGTAAGTCTAGTCATGCATCACATTCTTGAAAGCATAGTAGGCCATCCTATGCATCTTTTAGACCCATGCAGAAGCAGATGGAGTAGCCTAGAACCTACACTTAGATTGGGCCGAAGACATGTATGTATACAAAGATGAATGATAGAGCCTTAAGGTTAGATCTTAAACTGAACCCTAGAAGAAGATTCATTGCATTATATCTGCATGCAGACTTCATCAAGAAACCCAAATGGATTAAAGCCATTTCGGTTCCTAAATCTCTTCTTTAACTCCCTTGCAGGAATGTCCGAGCATCAGGAACTCAAAGTGGTATCTGGACAGTGGGTGCTCAAGACACATGACATGGAACAAGTCCTTGTTTAATAAGATAACAAAAATCAAGGGTAGATACACAATGTAACGACCCAAGATCTGGATACCGGGAAGAACTCAATACCATCCGAATCTTGGCCCGCCGCCCACTAGCCGGAGGGCTTGGAAGGGCTAAAAGGAGTGTGGAGGTATAAAGAAATAGGAAATAAAGTAGGATAATTCAACAATTAATAGAAATAAATAAATAACTACAACAGAGTCTAGTCCAACAGAAAGTACAGTCTAAAGTAGTAAAACGTACCACATGCCAAGTGAACACTCGGCCCGGCGAGCTGGCAGCTAAGGACCTCCGAACAACACCCTCGTAACTCGAGGAAGAACCACCGCACCTGAAAAGTAGGGGTGAGCCTCTTGTCACTGGCTCAGTAGGGATCCCGCAGAACCCCAACCGAGAACAACGGCGGTAGCGGAAAGGAGAAACAGCTATAACTACAGCAGGAACAACGAACCGGTGGCCTGTCAAAACTCGACACTACAGCTACTCCTACTGTACCGGTCAAGCAGAAAGAGAAATACTGATCTCACAATCGGGAACAAGACCACTCTAACACCAGGCCTACCGAGGAAACTCTCATGGCAACCCTGCCGTAGAAGTCTGCCCACACAGGCACAACCAACCGGGACCGCACAGTCCCACACTGGCACAATGAAACATCGGTGAAGCCATTGGCACCCTGGCCACTACCTTGGAAACACCGAACGGTCCAGAAAACCACGTCTCGCAGACGGGAAATGAAACCCAAAAATAGGAGAGTCACATCTCACGTGACAAGAGTACCTGTCCACCAGAAGCAAGGCCGGATGCGTCCACTGACGTCTTAGACCGCGCCTCAGGTGTCCCCCTTGACCCCTGGTGAAACGGGGACATCGTACAAGTAACCACAAAGCAAGTGACTAACTAGGGTCGTGTCGCTATCGTCAGCGCGGGTCCAACTGCCCCCAACCACGTGTGCACACACAGACCATGCATCCTAGGTCTGGCCCTTTGACTGGTTTTCCCCTCAGCCGGACTCTAGCTGCAAGACGTGGGGCCCGACGGTAACCAGCCTAAAAACCGTCTCTCGGGTCAGCCTCGCCACCAATCCCTGGTGGGACCACTCGCGTGTCAGAAGGCTACGACTAGTGGGGAGTCACTGATGTGACCACTCTCCGAAGAGAAACTCTGAGAACTACAGACTCACCCTATGCGAAAGTCGAGAAGAACCAAGTGGCGCCGAGCCACTGGACTCTCGACAGTTCTCTAGACTCACTAAATCCAACAGTCCTTGAGTCATAAGACTCGGGGTCAAGACCATCGTACGCAAGGCACAATGCCATTAATTTAGTCTAAACCCTAGATCTAAAATCACGATAGCATGAATATCGAGGCAACTCACGAGCCGCTAAGACCATTCCCTCAGGAAGGGAACTGAGAAGCCTTCTAGCCCTAGGCTGGGTAACTGGACTCACAGTCCAAGGCCACACACATGGCCCACGCGGAAAGCACAGAAGCACAATTTCCAAGGTAGCTCACCAACTGCCAAGTCGATTCCCCATCCTAGGGAAAAGTAGGGAACCTCCAGCCCCAGGCTGGCAACTGGACTCGCAGTCCAAGGCCAAACACTTGGCCCGGTCGGGAACCATCTCCAGCAAAAACCCACGACATGCGGGGTGTTGTGTCCCCTGTGGTTCTGGAGTTTTGATGATGACAAATATTATGCTTCATTATGTTTACATCCTTGATGATATAATCTTGTTGTATTATGAGAAACTGTCAGAACATGTTTAAGGATGACTCACAGGTCATGAAGTCAACCCAAGTCAAAGTCAAATCATGACAGGTAAGGTTAATGCTCAGATCAGGTAATACTCTGTCTACTCTCAGATCTGTATGCCTTATGCCTTGATGATGTTTTAGCTGATATGCATAAATTATTTTGTGCATGCATTTAAGTCTGTGCAGCACACACACACCCAAGTCTACACATCATTTGTTCATCCATGTTCATTTTGCATGTGTGCATCCCTCAGCAAAGTCTGTACACTCCACGGTTGGTTTATGCATCGGTGCATTGCTTCTCTGCTGATATGTTTATGCTGTAGTTCATTGTGCATGTGTGCATGTCTGCACATTCTTTATTGGCTAGTCTGTACAACCTCCGGTTGATTCATTGATCAAGTCTATACAGCCACAGCCAGTGCATCTCTTGACTGCAAGTCTGTACATTGCATGTGTCGCAGATATAGCAAGTCTGTACATCGCATTTGACGCAGGCATAGGAAGTCTATACATTGGTATCTTTACCTACGTTGCATCTGAAAGTCCATACATTGTCCTGTAGCTTGCATGAAGTAAAGTCTGTACATTGTCCAGCGTCTCACTCAGCATCTAAGTGAGTGTGAACATTGCATCGCTAAGTCTATACAATGCATCGTCTCATGCAGCGTCTCTATGTGCAAGTCTATACATTGTCTGGGTGCATAACACAAGTCTATACATCACAACTTGGCTCGTGGCTTAGTCAGTGCATCCATGCATACATAAGTCTGTACAGCGCCGTGTTCACATGCATTACTTCAAGTGTGTACAGCTAGTGCATTCCTTGATATCAAGTCTATACATTGCATCGTCTTGAGACTAAGTCTGTTCACCACCGTCTTACATAGCGTCTCTATTCATACCTTCAAGCCTATACATTGTAAGACCAAGTCTGTGCATGCATTGTCTCAAGCATTTTCTTTCAAGTCTATACATCACTGCACATGCCTTCCACGAAGTCTGTACATCCGTGTTCATTGTGCACAGTTCGTGCATCAAGTCTGCACATTATCGCCTGCTCGTGCAAGTCTATACATTGCTGTCTCATGCATTCTAAGTCCATACACTATGCAGTTGGGCATCGTTCATTACAGCAGAGTCTGCACATTGTTTATACATTGCACGCATAGTCTACACATTACCTGCTGTTGTGTTCATGCATCATCTGAGCAAGTCTGTACATTGTTGCACGCAGAGTCTACACATTCGTTTGGCATGACTGAGCATTCATCGTCAATGTACATACTTCACCATATGCATACTGCAGCATGTGTTATCAAGTCTATACACTCATAAGCTTAGTTAATGCATTCTGTGCTTCACGCATACACTAAGTCTGTACAACCTCCATTGGTTCACTCAACCAAGTCTGTACAGCCATGCACTGTCTTGCTTGCATGAATGAAGTCTGTACAAAGTTTTATAGTCTTAAACTGATAATCCTCTTCGACTGACTGACAGGTACTTATGCTCGAGGGAATTAAGATTGGCACGTGATCCGAGGCTGGAAGGGCTGACAAGATGATGACACGTGGATTGAAGCCTGTTGAGATGCTTCCACGTGTAGAACCTTCTGGGCGGGAGATGTGGAAGACTCACGCCCAACACCTGTTGCTGATATATAATAGAAGACTTCTCCATCTGGAGAAGGATGATTATGATCGGAGCAGAAAAGCACGATCCAGTGAGAAGAAAAAGAAAGAGAGGCAGAGAACAGAAGAAAAAGAGGAGAAAGAGAGAAGAAGAAGAAGAAAGAGAGAGAGATCCTTTGAGAGCAGAGATTGAGAGAAGAAGAGAAGTGCAACAGAGAAAAAGAGAGATAGAGAGTTAGAGGAGAAGAAGGGAAGCTGCTTGAAGATCTGTTCCTGCTGGACCGTGGATCAAATCCATGCCAGTCAGCTCCGTTGAGAGCCACACTTTGTGCTTCATTATTTACAGCTTGTAGTCATTGTGTTTCTTTATCATTTCTTATTTTTCCTTTTATTTGATCACTATGTTTTCTGATTCTCTGGTTTGAGGTCGGGTTCCTCCTGTGGTCTCAGGAGAAGGGAGATCTGTTCTCCGGTTGCAAGTGGCTGGTGTCACTTGTGGGTTCCCTCCTGGTCTGGAGGAAGAGAGACTTCATCTCTGGTTGCTAGTGACGGGTAGTCACTAGTGGTTGCCCTCCGGTCTGGAGGAAGAGGGGAGATTGTTCCCCTGGTCAAGCTGTTTGGCAGTACTTGTTTGCAGACTGAGTCTGCGGTTCTAGCTGTTGCTAGTGGAAGCCTCACTCCGGTTTGGAGTGAGGGGTGGACGTAGGTCTGTTGTAAGACCCGGAATTATTTAATTGAGCCCAATATATTTATTAAGCTTTTATTAATTAAGAATTTAATTTTTATTGAATTAATAATTAAATTTTGGATTTATTAATATTTAATTAGTTAGAAATAGAATAAGTGAAAATCTGACTACCTTATAAAAATCCATAAAAATAGTAAACAGGTTAAGGTCGATGTAGATAACAACTTTGTCTTCTGTAATTAAGCCATTATAAATCCGTGGTTAGATCTAATTGGAGATTTAGCCCAAAAGTGCACACTTTTTGACCCTTACCTAACCTTGGATTAAAACACGAAATTGAGGCTTAATACTCGACCAAATTAGCTCAAACTAGAGGCAAATGAACGGTCTTGATCTGAGGATCAAAAGCCCTCTACCAATTTCTTGAAACCCTAACCCTAGAAGGCGCAGCCGGCCGAGTTTGATTGAGTCAACCTTTTCGGCGCCGTTTCTAACACGTCACTTGCCCCGTCGAATTCTCCCAGCTCAGAACTCTCCAGAAGGTGTATGAGCTATAGATAGAAAGCTCTTCGACCCTAGTTTCGTTTGGTAGCAGCTGTGTCCACAGAGGAGTCAGATCTGGGGAGATATCTGGCGATTACTGAAGGTGTGTTGGCAGGTCGTCGTCATCCTTCTTCCTTCTTTGTTTCTTCAATTGAGGTAGGAATTCTCAACCAAAATTTGATCATGAATACATCATTTTATTCCTCTCGACGAGATCTATCCAGTGGGACTGAAAGCCCCAATTTTTATTAGTTGTCTAGAGAGCTATCGAGATTTTTGTGAAGGGTTAGCAAGTTCGTTCTTCATATCTAGCATCTTATTTCAACCGTCATTTGAGGTAGGTTTAACAGGCTAAACTCTAATTAACTTACATGATGTAATCAGCATGTTGTTAGCTTTCATTTAACGTAGAAAGCCCTAAAATTCATGAAGCATTATTAGAGAATTTCTGTTCGTAGTAACAGCATGTTTAGACCTAGTTTTGATGTGTTCTTCCGAGTTGATTTTTGATTTCGAAGTATTAATCCTGATCCATAT
Organism: Amorphophallus konjac; assembly: GCA_022559845.1. NCBI lineage: Eukaryota > Viridiplantae > Streptophyta > Magnoliopsida > Alismatales > Araceae > Amorphophallus > Amorphophallus konjac. Next base: position 424,361,066 of record CM040121.1, on the reverse strand, counting down.
GAACCATATCATATATGGTTGGATTCAGCATTGTAGTGGCTTTCTTTTGACATACGAAGCCCCAATTTTCGTTCTGTATGTTGAGAGGATTTTACGTTTTAGTCACAGCATGTCAGAATTAGGGTTCCCGTGTTCTTGCGTTAATAAACCTTGATTTCGGCAAGATAAATTGAAATTGGCCTTACTGATAGATAGTATTCTCTGTTAGCTTTCCAACGGTACCAAAAGCCCCATATTTGGAGTTCATTTCCATTAGTTATTAGCGTTTTAGTGCAACCCTATCAACCCCTTAGCTTCCCGGCGTTCACCGGACGCGGAAGGGATGATCGGAGACGGCCAGAGATGGACAGTCGCATGATAGACCGCACAACTCAAGCCCAGACATGACTCTAGCATAGACAGGAGTTAAGCGGTTCCTAAATGACCACACAACTAGTTGGACGGTTCAAAACTGACCACATATCCACTCCCAGCAGGTTAAACGGTCCAAATAGGACCACATAAGTTGAACGGCCCTGCAGGTGGCCGCACAAGTGGATGGGCGGCCCTGCCCTGGGCCACACAACCCAGGGATGTGCGGCCCTGTACTAGACCACCCAAGTACATGGGCGGCCATGCCCCTGGCCGCTCAACTCCCAGACCCCCTTTTGAGCCTGTTTCAGCCCCTGTTAAGCCCGATAGTTATACGGCCCTTTACCAACCGTTTATCTAGACAAAAAACCACTTAATACTAGTCCTAATGCATTCATCTTAGTGTTCTAATTGGTAATTGGTAAAATAGAAACCCACATTATAAATTATTAATTATGCAATTAAATTTCTGTTAATTGCTTGTATAGTTCATACGCGACTTACGCGATCTTGTTCATACCCGTTATCATCCTGATTAATCTTTTTGGCATCTTGACTTAATGTATAACTTAATTCTTGTTAATTTGACATGAAATTAGGATTAATATGGTCATTATCTTGCTGTGTATCTACTGTACTACAGTAGAACAGCGTGTTTAACTTTCCGACTTGTAACAAGTCGTTAGCCGATTAGCGTGCTAGTCTTGGTTTTACCCCCGGAAACTCTATCCGGCGGCATTACCATCTTCACGGGATTTATTTATATCCCTGTTATGAACCTAATGAACTATCAAAACATTGGGTTATGTGTTTAATTCTCTGATTTAAGTCTTGGATCAAATCGGACGACGAGAGGCATGCGCGGTTAGTAGGTGACCGCATATCCTCTTCGGCGGCCCGATTGTGACCGCATATCTTTATACGGCCCAGTATGGACCATATATCTTGTTCATGGGCCTTAATGTCTTCTAGACATGAGCGGCCCATATTGCACCATTCATACCTTAGAGCGGCCAACTGTCAGCCGTTCTTTCTTGACCTCGCGGGCTGAGTTTTAGTCCAATTCCTGTATGTACGGCCCTGCGTTAACCGTATATACCCTTGAGCGGCTCTCTTATGACCGCACATCTCTTGGAGATGAGTTTGACCGTGTTTTTGTGCTCTTGAATCCAAGGATAAGGTTAGTCCTTTAAATCTTGAACTTATGGCAGTAATTCCTCTGATTAGATTGGCCATTAAAATTGACTGAATGTCTAGACGCGTGGGATCTTGGATCCAATAAATCGATGCCAACGCACCGTAGGAGCCCGGTCTGGTCCTGGGGAGAGCGCGCAAAAAATTATTGAGCCCATGGGATGTTAATGACATGGTGAGGCATTGCACCGAACACTTGCTTGCTTGTTACGTCTATGACAAAAATCTCTTGTTACTTGATCGTGATTGAATTGATGTTAATTACTGCTTGTTGGCCAATTCTTTATTACTATCTCCTGTTGTAAATTCTTGTACTTGTTATCTTGTTAATTCTTGGCATCTTATATTTCTTGACCTTGCAAGATCTTTTTATTACGTCGTTTCATTATATCGTTATCGTCATTTATTTCTTTTTAGCATGGCATGTGAAAATGTAATTAACTTGTTAATCATGTAAACTTGCCTGTTACTTCCTACTGAGCGTCAGCTCATAGTTGTTGTTTTCCCCCCTTTCCAGGCTATTCAGGTGACGAGCTTACCATCGGGGATGGGCAGGAGTGATGTCTTGAGTGCACCAGTTCTAGAGTGGTGTTGGCAGTGTTATCCTATTAGTTGTGCTTTAGAGAGTTTTTAGCTTCAGTTATGTTGTTAATGTTTAGTGTTTAATGTCTCAGTTGTATTAAGTTGGTTTGAGGAATATTGTATCAGTTATGGTTTGTTTAATGATCAATAAGTTATTTCAATTTCATAACACTTGTGTTATATTTAGATTAGCTCTCTCTCTCTTTCATGCTAGCTAGTTTCTAACTGTACGTCCCGAGTTTCCGCATCGGGGCGTGACAGTTTAGTTGGTATCAGAGCCCTAGGTTCCACATTCCTAGGTTTCTCTAAGTGCTAGGTTTATTATGTTCTAGGGTTCTAGTGTTCTCGTAGAACCCCTGACCTTGTAAAAGTCTAGAAACTACCTGGTGAGATTGAGTAGAAACTTGGGTTAAGTTCATTCTTAATCATGTAATTACCTATCTTATTAGACCTAAGTAATCTATTTCTCGTATAGATGGCAGCTGATCGTGCTGAATGGAGGAATTTGCAGCGCACGGTTCAAGGCCTTACGTAGGCTTTACAGCAGGTAGCTCAAGCAGGAGCGGCACATCATGGCACCGGTGATCTATACCGGAACTTCCGAGGGATGAATCCGCCAAGATTTGCGGGTTCGACCGACCCCGACCAAGCCGAGCACTGGCTAGATGAGATGGGGAGGATCTTCGAAGTTATGCAATGCACCAACTAGGAACGTGTCCTTTTGTCTACATTTCAACTAGAACGTGATGCACGTACTTGGTGGGATTCTATCAAGGCGACTCTCGGTGATCAGCAGGTTACGTGGGAAGAGTTCGAGAAATTCTTTAACATCAAGTATTTTTCTGACCGAGTGCAAGAGAAGAAAGCGGCAGAGTTCGCGGCCCTAAAACAGCGAGATCTGTCCGTGGCGGAGTATGAGGCTCAATTTGCACGGCTTTCTCGTTATGCTACACACCTTATTTCCACCGAGAAGATGAAGGCGAAGCGTTTTCTCAATGGGCTGAAGCTGCATTATATCAACCAATTGGCACCGATGGAAATTTCCACTTATTCCGAGATGGTGAGAAAAGCTCAAGTTCTGGAGGATACTTTAGAAATGACGGAGAGAATCCGTAGAATAGGTGCAAAGAAGGAACAACCTACGGGTTTCGGGAATGTCAAACCCGGGTATACCAAGAAGAGGCCCGTTAGTGGACCTGGTTCGTGGAGCGGGTCCGGATCGTGGAAGGGCAAGATGCCGAAGCGTGAAGACAAGAAGCCTGGCCCTATTGTCCCATTTGCGGGCGTGTGCAAGTTTTGTAATAATCCTGGTCACAAGATGGAGAATTGCTGGCGCAAGCTAGGCGCATGTTTGCGATGTGGAAGCAAGGAGCACCGTATCTCTGCTTGTCCTCTGATGTCTGAGCAAGCTACCCCGGTGAAACCTCAAGTCTTCAAGAAACCACAAGGCAAGCTCCAAGCTCTGCATGCAAGTGAAGCGGAAACAACCGAGGATGGTGGACTCGTCGAAGGTACTCTCATTATACTCGACAAGTCAGCATTTGTTCTTTTTGATACTGGTGCCACACATTCATTTGTTTCTCGGAGATTTGCTAAGTCTTTAGCTGTGAAACCTATTTTGATGGATTCTCCGTTAGAGATCTCAACCCCTATTGGTACTAGATCAGCAATCCAGCATTTCTATCCTTCTAGTAAGGTTATGATTGGTGAGCAGAACTTTCCAGCTGATTTGATTTACATGGACATGAAGGATTATGACATAATCCTAGGAGCAGATTGGTTGGCTAGATATGAGGCCAATGTTCATTGTAGTTCTGGCTCGGTGTCTTTTACTAGGCACCCAAGGCTTTCTTTTGTGGGAGTTAAGCACCATAACTCTGTATCACTCATTTCGGCTCTTCGAGCTGATAAGCTGATGAGGCGAGGATGCGAGGCTTTTCTAGCCTTTGTCTGTGCAACCCCTGAGCAGCAGATTAAGATCAAGGACATTCCTGTTGTCCAAGATTTTCCTGATGTCTTTCCAGAGGAACTACCAAGACTTCCGCCTGAGCGGGAAGTTATCTTTTCTATTGATCTCATTCCGGGCACGTCTCCTATTTCCAAGGCTCCTTATCGTATGTCTCCTGCCGAACTGAGGGAGTTGAAGCAATAGTTGATGGAATTACTCGAGAAGGGCTTCATTCATCCTAGTACTTCTCCGTGGGGAGCCCCTGTATTATTCGTCCGGAAGAAAGATGGTTCGATGAGATTATGCATCGATTATCGGCAATTGAACCAGTTGACTGTCAAGAATAAATATTCATTGCCGAGGATTGACGAGTTATTTGACCAGATAGCGGGAGCTCAGTATTTCTCTAAGATCGATCTTCGATCTGGATATCACCAGTTGCAGATTAAGGAAGAGGATATCTATAAATCAGCTTTCCGCAGTAGGTATGGTCATTTCGAATTTGTTGTTATGCCTTTTGGTCTAACGAATGCTCCAGCGGCTTTCATGCAGTTCATGAACAATGTATTTCGGCCCTATCTTGATCAATGGGTCGTGGTATTTATTGATGACATCCTGATTTATTCCAAGAATGAAGTGGAGCATGCTGAACATCTGAGGTTGGCTTTGCAATTATTGAGAGATCATCAGCTGTATGCCAAGTTTAGTAAGTGTGAATTCTGGCTGCAAGAGGTGTCCTTTCTCGGACATATCATTACGAAGGAAGGGATTTCTGTTGATTCTTCGAAGGTTGAGGCAGTGAATAATTGGGAGCAGCCTACCAGTGTGACGGAAGTTAGAAGTTTCTTAGGCCTGGCAGGCTATTACCGAAGATTTATTCAGGATTTCTCTAAGATTGCGGTACCTATGACAAGATTAACCCACAAGGAGAACAAGTTTGATTGGTCAGATGACTGCCAACGAAGCTTTCAGACTTTGAAGGAATGTTTGACTACTGCACCTGTTTTGGCTTTACCTTCCGGTGAAGGAAGTTTTGTTGTTTATACCGATGCTTCAGGCATTGGCTTAGGCTGTGTACTCATGCAGCATGGGAAGGTGATTGCCTATTCTTCTAGGCAGTTGAGGAAGCATGAAGAGAATTACCCTGTTCATGATCTGGAATTAGCAGCAGTGGTGTTCGCATTGAAGATTTGGAGGCATTACTTGTATGGAGAAACCTTCACAGTGTTCTCAGATCATAAGAGTCTGAAATACTTATTTTCTCAGAAGGAACTCAACATGAGGCAGAGAAGATGGTTGGAGTACTTGAAAGACTTAGACTTCTCGATTGAGTATCATCCTGGCAAAGGCAATGTTATGGCAGATGCTTTAAGCTGGAAGCCTGTGGCTAGATTGTCCAGTCTCATATTACAAGAATGGAAGTTACTGGAACAATTGTCTAGTCTGGATCTTTATATTGACAATGATCGGGTTATGATTGCTCAGATTCAACTTAAGCCCGAACTGTTGATGGAAATCAAGTCCTTGCAAGATAATGATCCCGAGTTGGTAGAGATCAAGGGAAACTTGAGCAGCAGACTTGACTTCATGTTGGCTGAAGATGGAAGATTATTATTCAAAGGTAGAACTTGTATACCTGATGAAGCTGGAATAAAGAACACGATTCTTGAGGAAGCTCATAGATCCAGATACACCATTCACCCTGGAGGCACTAAAATGTATAGAGATTTGAAAAGATCATTTTGGTGGCCGAACATGAAAAGAGAAGTTACTGACTTCGTGAGTAGATGCTTGGTTTGTCAGTAAGTTAAGGCTGAACATTTCAGACCGGCAGGGAAACTGAAACCACTCGACATACCCCAATGGAAGTGGGAAAGCATTGGCATGGATTTCATTATGGTTCTACCTAGGACTCGTGGTGGATTTGATGCGATATGGGTGATCGTCGACTGATTGACAAAGTCAGCTCATTTCTTACCAATTAAGTCCAAGTGGACGGTTGATGTATTGGCTGCTTTGTATTTGAAGGAAGTGGTGAGACTCCATGGTATACCAGTCAGTATTGTGTCTGATCGAGACCCCAGATTTACTTCACATTTCTGGAAGGGACTGCAAGAGTCTTTGGGTACTCGTCTGAATTTCAGTACTGCTTTTCATCCACAGACAGATGGACAGACTGAAAGAACCAACCAGATAGTGGAAGATATACTGCGAGCATGCATGATTGCTTTTGGAGGCAGTTGGAGTGATCACCTGGCATTGATTAAGTTTGCCTACAACAACAGTTACCAATCCAGTATACAGATGGTTGTTCCCCGATGCATGTTGAACCTTCATCGACAAGGGGCAACAATGAGAGTGTGGACTCACTAGGAAGTGTGACCTTGAGGAGTGGAGAGCATTTTTTTGTGGGGTTCATTGGGTCAAGTTCCCCAGGGATTGGCAGGAAGATTAAAAGCTCACTAGTGCATTGGCCTATAGTGCAAATAGATGTAATGGAGCCAATGGATGAGTAGGCAATGGCAAGGTACTTGGGCTTAATGGGTTCCATGGCCAACATGCTAGTCAACCCCATTTGATAACTCAAACTCCTAAGTAGGTCTTCAAGGGTTTCCACAAAGCAAAAGGATTGATATGTTGTGTGAAGAGAATGACATGGCACTAGTTGAACTTGCTCTATGGGGAGGTTGCATGGGGTTGAAGGGTACAAGATGGGACCATTTTTTAGCCAGGTAGCTAGGGGCTCTTCTATGGTTAGCTCACCAGTGGGTGGGATGAGTTGCTCATGTTGGGGTTCGGGTTGGTTTTGTGTAATGGAGATTTGAGGATCATTTTCCATTTTAACTGACCGCTTTTGACTGGTTTGCTCAAACTTGGAGAGGGTTTGGTTATAAGAATTTGGGAAGTGGAACCTTTTCTTGTCTCCCGGGGATTGCAAGTGACACCCTTTTCCTTCGGGATCTATGATTGCTTGTTGTTCTTCCATCCATTCTTTTCCCAAAATAATATGTGACCCAAGGGGGCGAATTTTGCACCATGCCCCACTACCCCACGTAATGAATTTGGAGGGAATGCGGCTTACATAAGGTACGTAGAACTCTACGAAAACCCATTCCCCATGGATGACAATTTTCCCTTCTTGCGACAAGGACTTCACAAGAGTTTGGGAGACATAATTTCCCGATTGGTACTCATCAAGGAACACAGTGGTGATTTTGTTGTGGGGTAGGACTACTTTGAAGCTAAAAAACATGGTGAACAAGAGATTCCTAGGACCCCGATTTGGATAGAACAAATCGAACGACTTGCTCTGATACCATTTGATGTGACACCAGATGCAGCAATAGATTTGATCCCTAGGACTTGATTCGCAATCACAACCACAAGATTGGGAGCAACTTGAGAGTCGCCGTCACACCGTGCGCACACGTTTCCCGGGGTGACTCGATGATGCCGAGTCGAGATTGTGGAGAAAGCCCCTGGCTGGCTAGAGGACCAGCACCGCTAAGGTTGTCCCTCCCGAGGATATGAAGCCCACAAACAAGGGCGGCCAGGTGCCTTGGGGGCACTAGGTCACTCGCTCACTATCATCCACGGTGACCACACAAGGGTTGGTGGCTCCGGGATCGGGCACTCTCTCACCGACCAGTAGATAAGTTTCGCAGATATGAAATGAACAGGAGTAAATGAGCAAGGGTAGAGGCTCACCTGTCGGTTTGAGGAAACCAACCCCGGTCGGAGACGAGGGCGAGCGGGGAAGTGTGGGTCCCCGCACACTGCGCCGATGAAGCTTCAACCTGTTCAACTTAATACAACCACTACACCTCGCGCAGGAGGGTGACCTCGGGGAAGGGATGATAAAATACAATCAAACACTACCTCCACGCAGGGAGGGGCGGTAAGCCGGCCAGGCGGGGACGGGAGAATCGTCGGAGAACGGAAGAGGGAAGCCGAGGCTGTTTCCACGTGCAGGCTGTGATGGCTGACTGCCAGACGGTCCCGGGGCTGTAGATCGCGTTCCAGAATGTTTCCGGAAGCGAGACTAGCGTGGGGATCTTCGTATCTGGTACGCGGATGACCCAGAATTTTCATGATTTCTTCTGCTGCAGCTGCTGGTCCGGGTCGAGCTTCGAACAGGGTAGCAGATTCTGGCCGCAGGAACTACCTGATATAAAGAGCGACTTTCAGAAGCTACCCTGGTCGCTCCCGAGCTCTGAATCATGAGCCGCTGGAGTTTCTGGAACCATGGTCGAGCCCTCTTCGCAGAAAAATTGACGGGGAAGCCGTCTGATGTTGGTGAGGATGAGGAGGCTCAGAAGAGTGGGGGCAGGTCGCTGCAGACTGTGGGAGACAGACCCGACCTGCTGAGGGAGAAAAATGAGAACTCTGGCCTCCAGACCCCGAACGCAATTCTACTTCTTGATCCTGATAGAGGACTTGAGGAAGGAGAACTTTGTAGAAGAGCTCGTAGTCTGAATCCTTCGCCGTTTGTCGTGGTGCAGCTTCTAACCGGGTTCAGGTACTCTGCAAAGGGAGTCCAGCGCAGTCAGGGGAGAATGGCTCTCCCGGACTGCCCCGAACTCGGAATGGGATGAGACCGCCTCGCCTGTGAAGCCGACTGGTCGACCTTTCCAGAAATGTATGGTACGTCTTCAGAGGTCGCCGTATGACTCCGTGACAGCTTCTGCAAGACAGCCCTTTCTCTGCCACCTGCAGACTGATCAAAGGGGAAGAGAGGGGTGGAAGAACTTGGTTGGGGTAGGTGGGGGTTAGCAATGGAGGTGGAGAGGTGTGGATGGTGGGTGGGGTGGGATGCTTCTAGGGTGATGAGAGGGGTTGAGCAGGGGGGGAGAAGAGAGATCCAAGAGGGAGGGGGGTGAGATGGCCGCAGCTGGTAGGTGGAGGGGAGGGGAGAGGGGTGCGGCCAAGGATGGGGGTGGGGGCGCAAATGGTCTAGGGGAGTGGGGATGTTGCCTTTGGATTTGGAGTGGTGGGTTAATGGAGGGTTAATGGTAGTCTAGGGAATGGGAAGGGGCTGCCTTGGGGATGTGGAGAGATGCTTGGGAAGTGGGGATTCCTCTTGGGAAGATGGAAGGTTGTATGGGGAAGGGGAAGGGTTGCTTGGGGAGTGGTGGGAGTAAATGGGGTATTAAGTGGCCTAGGGGAGGTGAAGGGGTGGAGGGTGAGGTGGCAGCTGAGATGGCAGGGGGAGGGGAAGGTGAAGGGGCTAGTTCGCCCAAGGGAGGGGGAGAGAGAGAGAGTGGGGTTCGCCCCCTAGAGAGAGAGGAAGAGAGAGAGCTAGTGAGAGAGAGAGAAGAGCACTTAAGTGGCAATTTTCAACAATACTTCATTAACCTTCAAAAGAGGGATTGGGGTCCTATTTATAGGAAACCCACTTTTACATATAAGACCCTGACTTTTAACATACTAACAGATAACCAAGGAAGGGGGGGGGTGCTCCCATGGGCCTAGCCCAAAGAAATAGGCCCAATAGCAAGCTCCATAGCCTAATGAGACTCGAACTTAGGGAAATGACTGGATAACCTAGGTACAAGACTCAAATAAAAGGCAAATTACATGATTATGACTCAAGAAAAAATGAGAAATCAACAACATGACCAAATGGTAAGCACTCAGGTCCAATCCAGAAGAAGGGCTGCTTCCTAGTTGCCTCCGGGAGGGAGAGAGGTGCCAAGCCAGAGGGAATCGTGAGTGATGCCCTCATCAATACCTCTGACCAACGGAAGAACTCCACGCTCTACCTAACCTTGAACCTCGCACATGTTGGGAACAGCACCTTCCAGCACCGAGAAAACCATCGCTTCCATAAGGTCAGCACCTCTGACACACTCAGCAAGTGTCACGTCGGACCACGATCACAGCATCTCTCGATGCACCACCACTACAATTCCTTGAACTACAATACACCACGCCAAGAGCCGCACACGAGCCATAATCGACAACCACCGACGCTCATCCTTGAGTCTCGAAATCACCGCGGAACCTTCTCATCTCAAACCAAATCCAAAGCGAACACAACCCATTCGCACGCAAGAGCGCAGAAGGATGAACTTACTGGGACAACTCCACCCAATCCTGCCTCGAAATTTGCAAAAATAATCGGGACCGACACGTCATTTCTGACGCCACAGAGCACGACAAGAACATCAGGCTTGACGAAACAACAGCTCACCGAGAAGATCCTCCGCTTACCCGAGCACACTTCTCGATCAGAGCACCCACTCTGCCACCTTAAACTATAATCTTAACACATCAGGGGCTGGATAAACCTCAAGCTGGAGTTACCAGACTCAACAACAGCACCCTTAGAGCACGCTCACGGCCACTTAACCACAAACAATCCTCACCAGCCACTTGACCTCGCTGCAAAAACCTCGAACGCAGCACGTTAAATCCGTGCCTACCAGCAACCTCTGCCCAATGCAGCACAACCGGGGTCACAACCGATGAGGGAGAAAACTCTGGACCTCGATACTCAAACCCCACGTCAGCATGGAAGCCGCGAACATCAACCACCTTAATAGTGCCACGCGTCGCACTCAAGCTCTCAAGCGAGAAACCAAGCGGGAAAACATGCACGAAACCCTATGCCAGTCATCGACTGTACCGGACCTTATAGACTCTGATCACTACAATATCTCAAATTCCCATGTACGTCCACAACCACTACTCTGATACCAGCTGTAACGACCCAATATCTGGATACCGGGAAGAATCCGATACCATCCGAATCCTGGCCCGCCGCCCACTAGCCGGAGGGCTAAAAGGAGTGTGGAGGTACAAAGAAATAGGAAATAAAGTAGGATAATTTAAAAATTAACAGAAATAAATAAACAACTACAATAGAGTCCAATCCAACAAAAAGTATAGTCTAAAGTAGTAAAACGTACCACATGCCAAGCGAACACTCGGCTCGGCGAGCTGGCAGCTAAGGACCTCCAAACAACACCCTCGTAACTCGAGGAAGAACCGCCGCACCTGAAAAGTAGGGGTGAACCTCTTGTCACTGGCTCAGTAGGGATCCCGCGGAACCCCAACCGAGAACAACCGCGGTAGCGGAAAGGAGAAACAGCTATAACTACAGTAGGAACATCGAATCGGTGGCCTATCAAAACTTGGCACTACAGCTATTCCTACTATACCGGTCAAGTAGAAAGAGAAATCTCGATCTCACAATCGGGAACGGGACCACTCTAACACCAGGCCTACCGAGGAAACACTCACGGCAACCATGCCGTAGAAGTCTGCCCACACAGGCACAACCAACCGGGACCGCACAGTCCCACACTGGCACGATGAAACCACGGTGAAGCCACTGGCACCCTAGACACTACCTTGGAAACACCGGACTGTCCAGGAAACCACGTCTCGCAGATGGGAAATGGAACCCAAAAATAGGAGAGTCACGTCTCACGTGACAAGAGTACCTGCCCACCATAAGTAAGGCCAGATGCGTCCATTGACGTCTTAGACCACGCCTCAGGTGTCCCCCTTGACCCCTGGTGGAACGGGGACATCGTACAAGTAACCACAAAGCAAGTGACTAACTGGGGTCGCGTCACGCTCGTCAGCGCGGGTCCAACTGCCACCAGCCACGTGTGCACACACAGATCATGCGTCCTAGGTCTGGCCCTCTGACTGGTTTTCCCCTCAGCCAGACTCTGGCTGCAAGATGTGGTGCCCGACGGTAACCAGCCTAAAAATCGTCTCTCAGGTCAGCCTCGCCACCACTCCCTGATGGGACCACTCGCGTGTCGGAAGGCTACGACTAGTGGGGAGTCACTGATGTGACCACTCTCCGAAGAGAAACTCTGAGAACCACACACGCACCCTACGCGAAAGTCGAGAAGAACCAAGTGGCGCCGAGCCACTGGACTCTGGACAGTTCTCTAGACTCACTAAATCCAATTGTCCTTGAGTCACAAGACTCGGGGTTAAGACCGTCGTACACAACGGCACAATGCCGTTAATCTAGCGAAAACCCTAGGTCTAAAACCACGATAGCATGAATATCGAGGCAACTCACGAGCCGCTGAGACCATTACCGTGGGAAGGGAACTAAGAAGCCTTCCAGCCCCAGGCTGGGCAACTGGACTCACAGTCCAAGGTCACACACATGGCCCATGCGGAAAGCACAGAAGCACGATTCCCAAGATAGCTCACCAACCGCCAAGTCTATTCCCCATCCCGAGGAAAAGCAGGGAACCTCCAGCCCCAGGCTGGCAACTGGACTCGTAGTCCAAGGCCAAACACTTGGCTCGGTCAGGAACCATCTCCCGCAAAAACCCACGACATGTGGGGGAACCCCACCGCACTCACACCGATACACGGTGACTCGATCGAGCGTAACACGAAAGCTCAGAACACATGGGGTCACTTGGACCCACCACACCTACGGGCACACTGATCAAGATAACACGGTGCCTCCAGACACCCCCAGAAACACGGACACGGAACTCACGGGGTGTCCGGGACACTCACGAGGCCGAAGGTCGACCACTAGGTCACAACCGGGTCGACCGGAGACTAACACGACAGTAAATGGCATGACGAGTATGAAGAATCGCCTAGCGGTCTAGCCATGGACTGCTAAGGAAAGGCTAGCGGTCTACTGCTAGACCGCTAAGCACCCTGAAACACACGAACCCCTAGCGGTCACCTCTCGGATTGCTAGGCAGGTGGCGGTCTTTTGCCTAACCGCTAGGCGATGCCTAGCAGTCCGTAGCGAGACTGCTACCCGAACGACCTCGAATTACTCTAAAATAGAAAACGGTCTACCTCTGGACCGCTAAACCTGCTGGTGGTTTATCGCATGACCTCTAGCCATGATCCGACATAGGGGGACCCCTAGCGGTCTCCACATGACCGCTTGGCGCCCCTAGCAGTCTCTGGAACGACCGCTAAATCGTCCCGAGCCCAAAAACGGTAGAAATCACGGGTAAGTCAATTCCACGCCCTGTTCGCACCCACGCGAAAGAGAAAACAAGGGGAAACTAGTTCCCGACCTCTCCAATACCGAGAGGACCCATTCAAACCATAAAAACGCGGTCAAAACTCTAGATCGGGCTCACACCTCAAAATCATGCTTTTTCCCCAAAATGCTCAAATAAACCCGCTCGTCTCCCCACGGCCTACCAAACTCGCGGGAAAGGAAGTGCACGAGCTGGGGATCCATCTCCCTACCTCCACCGAAGATTTGACGCGCCGTGGACGCCGATCCATGAAGAAAATGCCACGAAACCCCCGTCGAGGCAGGAACCTGCAACTGCGCTTCAACGCGCCACCCGTTCCTCGTTCCTCGCCTCCCGCCATCGCCGCCTCGCCCTCCTCCGCCACCATCGACCGCCTGGGGAGATGGGGAGAGAAGGAGATGAGAGAGAGTGAGAAAGGGAGAATGGGGAGAGAGAGAGGTTAAGGGGTTATTATATAGAAAAATCCAAAAATTCTGGAAAATGCCAAAAAATAGGAAATCTTCGGGTCGAAGGAATGATGAAAATCAGATTTCTGGTGTACGGGTCGACCCCTGGGGTCGACCCCTGAAAAACTGGGATCTGGAAGCTGAATGGGTCGACCCCTGGGGTCGACCACAGCAATTTCTGAATATGGGTCGACCCCTGGGGTCGACCCCCACCATTTCCTTCAGATGGGTCGACCCCTGGGGTCGACCCCTACATTCCTGTGCAATGGGTCGACCCCTGGGGTCGACCCCCATGCAGGGAGCTGGATGGGTCGACCCTTGGGGTCGACCCCCATGCAGGAACAGGAGGGGATGACCCCTGGGGTCGACCCTCGGGCCTGCAGGGTTGCCCAGAAAATGGGTCGACCCCTGGGGTCGACCCCTGCAAGAACAGTAACGAATGTTGCTTTCAGAAACCACATAAACTCATCCAAATGGGGTCCAATTGAGTTGAAATCAAAACCACAAGATCTAGGAATATTAATAGACATTCTAGGGTCATAAAACTACAATCTTGAAACACGGATTGTTACAGAAATTGATTGAATCTCAACTTATATATGATAAATTCATGAAAACCCTAGTTCCTGACCTACTTCTACTAAATCATGCAATTCTCTTAACATACACAACGGAATTTAGGGCTTTTGGTGTCAAAAGAAAGCTGACTCGATTATGAATCCAAACATATATAATATGCTACATGAAGATCAGGATACATGACTCAAAATTAGCCCGTAATCAAGCTCTGACTTAAAGGAACACTATATGAATCATGTTCTAGGTATGCTCTTACAAAATTTTGAAATTCACGAGGCATGCTCAATGGAATTTGGGGCATTCTACTTTAAATGAAAGATAATAACATGCTGATTATATCATGTAAGTTAATTAGAGTTTGGTTGTTAGATCCTACCTCAAATCGGAGAGAGAAAACTCAAACCCTAGAATGAAGAACACTTGGACAACACCTTAGAAAACCCGTGATAACTCACTCCACACCTGATGAAAATTGGGGCTTTCAGTCCCAATGGATAGATCTCGACGAGATGAACAACTTGCTATACTCATTATCAAAATTTGGTTGAGAATTCATACCTCAATCGATGGATCAAGGAAGGATGAAGGGAAGCCAACGGCCTGCTGACCCACCTCCACAAATCGAGCTAGATCTCCCCAGATCTGAAACTTCAGCGAACCCCACAGCAGCCAAATGAAAGAAGACTCGTAGGTCTTCATTTTGATAGCTCATAGAGCTTCTGGAGCCTTCGGAGTTGGGAGTATTCGCTGCTGCAAGCTACGTGTTTAGAAACGGCACCGAAATCCTTGACTTGACCAAAACTATGTCGGCAGCACGTTTTGGGGCTAGGTTTACCTCAAATTGATTGAGGGTAAATATTCCTTACATTGTGGCCTTCCATTTGCCACTGATTTCAGTTCATTTGGTTGAGTATTCAGGTCGAATTTCGTGTTTTAATCTAAGGGTTATGTATGGGTCAAAAGTGTGCACTTTTGGGTTTAAACTCTAAATAGATCTTACCACGGATTTACAATGGCCTAATGCCAGAAGGAAAAGTTGTTATATACCTCTACCTTAATCTGTTTACTATTTTTATGGATTTTTATAAGGTAGTCGAATTTTCACTTATACTATTTCTAACGATTTAAATATTAATAAATCCAAAATTCAATTATTAATTCAATAAAATTCTATTCTCAATTAATAAAAGCTTAATAAGAAATATTGGGCTCAATTAAATAATTTGGGGTCTTACACCCTCCCCTACTTAAAGGAATTTGGTCCTCCAAATTCACTGCACTAAAACTGAGAGTAAAAAAGATCGCTCACCTAGAATAGATCGGGATACCGCTTTCGCATAGTCTTTTCAGACTCCCATGTAGCTTCTTCGGTCCCACGCCGACTCCACTGAATCTTGACCATCGGTATCGAATGATTCCGGAGTTGTTGTTGCTTCCGGTCCAGAATCTTGACAGGTCTTTCCTCATAGGTCAAATCTTCCTTCAGTTCAAAATCCACATGTTGAATGATATGAGTGGGATCGTACACATATTTCGCAACATAGACACATGGAAAACGTTGTGTACGCCAGACAAATGCGGTGGTAAAGCCAGTCTATATGCCACCTCTCCCACTCTATCTAGAATCTCGAATGGACCAATGTACCTCGGACTCAGCTTGCCATGAATGCCAAATCTTCGGATCCCTCTCGTCGGAGAGACCTTTAAGAACACATGCTCGCCAACCTAAAATTCCAATGCTCTCCTTCTGTTGTCGGCATAACTCTTCTGTCTTGACTGGGCTACTTGTAACCGGTCTCGGATAACACGGATGTTCTGTGATGATTCCGAAACAAGATCTGGTCCAAGCCACTGTTTCTCACCTACCTCGTCCCAACACAACGGGGAACGACAACTTCTACCATATAGTGCTTCAAAAGGAGCCATCTGAATACTAGACTGATAGCTGTTATTGTAGGCGAATTCAATTAATGCCAAATGCTCACTCCAATTACCACCGAAATCAATCATGCAAGCTCGCAGCATATCTTCCACTATCTGATTGGTTCTTTCAGTCTGTCCATCTGTCTGTGGATGAAAAGCAGTACTGAAATTCAGACGAGTACCCAAAGACTCTTGCAGTCCCTTCCAGAAATGTGAAGTAAATCTGGGGTCTCGATCAGATACTATATTCACTAGGATACCATGCAATCTCACCACTTCCTTTATATACAAAGCAGTCAATACATCAATCGTCCACTTGGACTTAATTGGTAAGAAATGAGATGACTTTGTCAATCGATCGACAATCACCCATATCGCATCAAATCCACCACGAGTCCTAGGTAGACCCATAATGAAATCCATGCCAATGCTTTCCCACTTCCATTGGGGTATGTCGAGTGGTTTCAATTTCCCTGCTGGTCTGAAATGTTCGGCCTTAACTTGCTGACATACCAAACATCTACTCACAAAATATGCAACTTCTCTTTTCATATTCGGCCACCAAAAGGACCTTTTCAAATCTCGGTACATCTTAGTGCCTCCAGGATGAATGGTATATCTGGATCTATGAGCTTCCTCAAGAATTTTGTTCTTTATTGTAGCCTCATCCGGAACACAAGTTCTGCCTTTAAATAATAATCTACCATCATCGGCCAACATAAAGTCAGGTCTGCTGCTCAAGCTTCCCTTGATCTCTACCAACTCGGGATCATTATCTTGCAAGGACTTGATCTCTATCAATAATTCAGGTTTAAGTTGAATCTGAGCAATCAAGACCCGATCATTGTCGATATTAAGATCTAGACTAGATAATTGTTCCAGCAATCTCCATTCTTGTAACATGAGACTTGACAATCTAGCTACCGGCTTCCGGCTTAATGCATCTGCCACAACATTACCTTTGCCAAGATGATACTCAATCGAGAAGTCGAAGTCTTTCAAGTACTCCAACCATCTCCGCTGCCTCATGTTGAGTTCCTTCTGAGAAAATAAATACTTCAAACTCTTATGATCTGAAAACACTGTGAAGGTTTCTCCATATAAGTAATGCCTTCATATCTTCAAAGCAAACACGACTGCAGCAAGTTCCAAATCATGAACAGGATAATTATCTTCGTGCTTCCTCAACTGCCTAGAGGAATAGGCAATCACCTTCCCATGCTGCATGAGTACACAGCCTAAGCCAATACCTGAAGCATCAGTATAAACAACAAATCCTCCTTCACCAGAAGGTAAAGCCAAAACAGGTGCAGTAGTCAAACACTCCTTCAGAGTCTGAAAGCTTCGTTGACAATCATCTGACCAATCAAACTTATTTTCCTTGCGGGTTAATCTTGTCATAGGTACCGCAATCTTGGAGAAATCTTGAATAAATCTTCGGTAATAACCTGCCAGGCCTAGAAAACTTCTAACTTCTGTCACACTGGTAGGTTGTTCCCAATTCTTCACTGCCTCAATCTTCGAAGGATCAACTGAAATACCTTCCTTGGTGATAATATGTCCTAGAAAGGACACTTCTTGTAGCCAGAACTCACACTTACTAATCTTGGCATAAAGTTGATGATCTCTCAACAGTTGCAATGCCAACCTCAGGTGTTCAGCATGCTCCAATTCACTCTTGGAATAGATCAAGATGTCATCAATAAATACCACGACCCACTGATCAAGATAGGGCCGAAATACATCGTTCATCAACTGCATGGAAGCTGCTGGTGCATTCGTTAGACCAAAAGGCATAACGACAAACTCAAAATGACCATACCTGCTGCGGAAAGCCGTTTTATAAATATCCTCTTCCTTAATCCGCAACTGGTGATATCCAGATCAAAGATCGATCTTAGAAAAATATTGAGCTCCTGCTATCTGGTCAAATAACTAGTCAATCATCGGCAAGAGATATTTATTCTTGACAGTCTACTGGTTCAATTGCCGATAATCAATGCACAGCCTCATCGAACCATCTTTCTTCCTGACAAATAGTACAGGGGCTCCCTAAGGAGAAGTACTAGGACGTATAAAACCCTTCTCGAGCAATTCCATCAGCTGCTGCTTCAATTCCCGCAGTTCCGCAGGAGACATACGATAAGGAGCCTTGGAAATAGGAGATGTGCCAGGAATAAGATCAATAGAAAAGATAACTTCCCGCTCAGGCGGAAGTCCTGGTAGTTCCTCCGGAAAGATATCAGGAAAATCTTGGACAACAGGAATGTCCTTGATCTCAATCTGCTGCTCAGGGGTTGCACAAACAAAGGCTAGAAAAGCCCCACATCCACGTCTCATCAGCTTATCAGCTCGGAGAGCCGAAATAAGTGACACCGAGTTGTGATGCTTAACACCCACAAAAGAAAGTCTCGGGTGCCTAGTAAAAGACACGGAGCTAGAACTGCAGTGAACGCTAACCTCATATCGAGCCAACCAATCTGCTCCTAAGATTACATCATAATCCTTCATGTCCATGCAGACCAAATCTGTTGGTAAGTTCTGCTCACCAATCATCACCTTACTAAAAGGATAGAAATACTGGATTGTTGATCTAGTGCCAATAGGGGTTGAAATCTCTAACAGAGTATTCATCAAAACAGGTTCCACAGCTAATGACTTAGCAAATCTCCGTGAAATAAAAGAATGTGTTGCACCAGTATCAAAGAGAGCAAATGCGGGCTTACCGATTATAGTAAGGGTACCTTCGACGAGTCCGCCATCATCAGAAATCCCAGTTTCATCTGCATGTAAAGCTTGAAGCTTGCCTTGTGGTTTCTTGAAGAATAGAGGTTTTGCCGGTGTAGCTTGCTCCGATATGAGAGGACAATTGGGGATACGGTGCTCCTTGCTTCCACATCGCAAACAGGCGCCTAGCTTGCGCCAGCACTCCTCTATCTTGTGACCCGGACGATCACAACAGTTGCACACGCCCTTGAATGGAACAATAGGGCCAGGTTTCTTATCTTCATGCCTCGGCATCTTGCCCTTCCACGATCCGGACCCGCTCCACGAACCAGGTCCACTAATAGGCCTCTTCTTGGTATACCCGGGTTTGACACTCCCGGAACCCGTAGGTAATTCTTTCTTGGTGCCTTTCCCACGGATTCTCTCCGTCATTTCAAGAGTATCCTCCATAACTTGCGCTTTCCTTACCACCTCGGAATACGTGGAAATCTCCATCGGTGCCAATTGGTTGATATAATGAAGCTTCAATCCATTGAGAAAGCGCTTCGCCTTCATCTTCTCGGTGGAAATGAGATGTGTAGCATATCGAGAAAGCCATGCAAATTGAGCCTCATACTCTGCCACGGACAAACCTCGCTGTTTCAAGGCCGCGAACTCTGCCGCTTTCTTCTCTTGCACTCTATCAGAAAAATACTTGCTGTTGAAGAATTCTTCAAACTCTTCCCACATAACTTGCCGATCACCGAGAGTTGCCTTAATAGAATCCCACCAAGTACGTGCATCATGTTCCAGTTGAAATGTGGACAAAAGGACATGCTCCTGGTTGGTGCATTGCATAACTTCAAAGATTCTCCCCATCTCATCTAGCCAGTGCTCGGCTTGGTCAGGGTCGGTCGAACCCGCAAACCTTGGTGGATTCATCCCTCGGAAGTTCCGGTATAGATCACCGGTGCCATGCTGTGCCGCTCCTGCCTGAGCTACTTGCTGAAGGGCCTGAGTAAGGCCTTGAGTCGTACGCTGCAGGTTCCTCCATTCAGCACGATCAGCTGCCATCTACACGAGAAATAGGTTACTTAGGTCCAATAAGATAGATAAAGCACGATTAAGGAACGAACTTAACCTAAGTTCTACCCAATCTCACAGGTCAGGTCTTAAACTTTCACAAGGTTAGGGATCTAGTGCACCTAGACACGACCAAAACTCGGTACCTGGCGGAGGTAATCGGTCCGAAGACCACTCGCGCAAGTGTGCGACCTTTCCGATAGGCGTAGCCTAACGTTCGGACAACACCTTTTGATATACCGGTTATTGGGATGCAATGCAAGAAAACCTAAAACTTAGGGAACCTAGGAATGTGAAACCTAGGGCTCTGATACCAACTAAACTGTCACGCCCCGAACAAGGCGGAAATATCGGGACGTACAGTTAGAGACACGCTGGCAAGAGAGAGAACTAATCTAAAATAATACACAAGTGCTACAAGATGGAAATACTAAATGATCATTAACAAACCACAACTGATACAATAACCTCAAGTTCAACTTAATACAACTGGAATAATCAATCACTAAAGCTCAATAACATGACTGAGACTAAATGCTCTCCAAAACACAACTAAAAGTAAGATAACACACTACTAACACACTAGAACTGATACACTCAAGACATCACTCCTGCCCTTCCCCATCGGTAAGTGCGTCACCTGAACAGCCTGGAAAAGGGGGAAACACAACTATGAGCTGACGCTCAGTAGGAAATAACAGACAGGTATAAGTGATTAACAGTTTAATTACATTTTAAAATGTCATGCTACAAATGATAAAAACAATAAAAAGATAACGATGATATCACGAAACAAAATTCAAAGATCTTGCAAGGTCAAGAAATATAATGAATAGAATGGTAAAACAAGAATTTACTACAGGAGATAACGATAAAAAGTTGGCCATATCAAGACAATTCAAGTCATGTCAAGCACGTATGTAATTTCATTTCCACGTCCAAGTAATCAGCAAGTAAAGTAACAACAAGTAGAGTATAGAACAGTGAAGAGTGGAAAGTGAAAAGTAGTAGAAAGTAATGTAGAGAGTAGTGGACAGTCCTAGATTTAACACGTGTCAAGTACTGGTGCCAAATGCCACACCTAGTCATTCACCTCCCCGGGGGTACACGTAGTGTTCGGGCGCTCTTCCCAGGACTAGACCGAGCCCTTAATTGTTTGCGAGGCATTGATTTCTTTGGATCAAAGATCCCACGAATCTAGACTTCCACAGTTTATGGCTAGAATTCCAAGGTTTAAACTAAGTAGCAATAACAACTTCAAGTAGGAAAGAGATTCATTTCCAAAATTTCAAAGTAAGTATAATCATCAAGGAGATCGAAACCAAGTCACAACAAGAGTTAATCGTGCTGCGCTACTGTAAAACAGCAGCAATCAAACAAGCTAATCAACATATTAATCCTAGTTACCAAGTTAAGATATCATGATTAACCATTATCATTTGTATTAGCCAAAGTGCCAACAAGCTAGAACAAGTTGTCGAGGTAAAGAACAAGCTCTCACAGCGGTGAAATAGAATGCATTATCAAGGGTTTTAGTTACACCATTAATCATTAATTATGTGAGTTTCTATTTAACCAATGTAAGTGTTGTAATGGAGATGGTAAACATCGTGTTTTGTACTATGTTTGCAAGAAAGGACAATGCAAATTTGAAATCAAGGGGGGTACATGAATAGGTCAATTGTTCTTCAAAAATATAATTTCAGTGGGTCTAAGTTAAATGGGTTGATTCCCCACTGATTCGGATCCACCTTCGGGTCGAAAAATGATGAAAATCGGGTTTCTGGTGTACGGGTCGACCCCTGGGGTCGACCCCTGAAAAACTGGGGTCTGGAAGCTGAATGGGTAGACCCCTGGGGTCGACCCCAGCAATTTCTAAAGATGGGTCGGCCCCTGGGGTCGACCCCCACCATTTCCTTCAGATGGGTCGACCCCTGGGGTCGACCCCTACATTCCTGTGCAATGGGTCGACCTCTGGGGTCGACCCCCATGCAGGGAGCTGGATGGGTCGACCCTTGGGGTCGACCCCCATGCAGGAACAGGAGGGGACGACCCCTGGGGTCGACCCTCGGGCCTGCAGGGTTGCCCAGAAAACGGGTCGACCCCTGCAAGAATAGCAATGAATGTTGCTTCCGGAAACCACATAAACTCATCCAAATGTGGTCCAATTGAGTTGAAATCAAAACCACAAGATCTAGGAATATTAATAGACATTCTAGGGTCATAAAACTACAATCTTGAAACACGGATTGTTACAGAAATTGATTGAATCTCAACTTATATATGATAAATTCATGAAAACCCTAGTTCCTGACCTACTTCTACTAAATCATGCAGTTCTCTTAACATACACAACGGAATTTAGGGATTTTGGTGTCAAAAGAAAGCTGACTAGATTATGAATCCAACCATATATAATATGCTGCATGAAGATCAGGATACATGACTCAAAATTAGCCCGTAATCAAGCTCTGACTTAAAGGAACACTATATGAATCATGTTCTAGGTATGCTCTTACAAAATTTCAAAATTCACGAGGCATGCTCAATGGAATTTGGGGCTTTCTACGTTAAATGAAAGATAATAACATGCTGATTATATCATGTAAGTTAATTAGAGTTTGGTTGTTAGATCCTACCTCAAATCGGAGAGAGAAAACTCAAACCCTAGAATGAAGAACACTTGGACAGCACCTTAGAAAACCCGTGATAACTCACTCCACACCTGATGAAAATTGGGGCTTTCAGTCCCAATGGATAGATCTCGACGAGATGAACAACTTGCTATACTCATGATCAAAATTTGGTTGAGAATTCCTACCTCAATCGATGGATCAAGGAAGGATGAAGGGAAGCCAACGGCCTGCTGACCCACCTCCACAAATCGAGCTAGATCTCCCCAGATCTGAAACTTCAGTGAACCCCACAGTAGCCAAATGAAAGAAGACTCGTAGGGCTTCATTTTGATAGCTCATAGAGCTTCTGGAGCCTTCGGAGTTGGGAGTATTCGCTGCTGCAAGCTACGTGTTTAGAAACGGCGCCGAAATCCTTGACTTGACCAAAACTATGTCGGCAGCACGTTTTGGGGCTAGGTTTACCTCAAATTGATTGAGGGTAAATGTTCCTTACATTGTGGCCTTCCATTTGCCACTGATTTCAGTTCATTTGGTTGAGTATTCAGGTCGAATTTCGTGTTTTAATCTAAGGGTTAGGTATGGGTCAAAAGTGTGCACTTTTGGGTTTAAACTCTAAATAGATCTTACCACGGATTTACAATGGCCTAATGCCAGAAGGAAAAGTTGTTATCTACCTCTACCTTAATCTGTTTACTATTTTTATGGATTTTTATAAGGTAGTCGAATTTTCACTTACACTATTTCTAACGAATTAAATATTAATAAATCTGAAATTCAATTATTAATTCAATAAAATTCTATTCTCAATTAATAAAAGCTTAATAAGAAATATTGGGCTCAATTAAATAATTTGGGGTCTTACACCCTCCCCTACTTAAAGGAATTTGGTCCTCCAAATTCACTGCACTAAAACTGAGAGTAAAAAAGATCGCTCACCTAGAATAGATCGGGATACCGCTTTCGCATAGTCTCTTCAGACTCCCATGTAGCTTCTTCGGTCCCACGCCGACTCCACTGAATCTTGACCATCGGTATCGAATGATTCCGGAGTTGCTGTTGCTTCCGGTCCAGAATCTTGACAGGTCTTTCCTCATAGGTCAAATCTTCCTTCAGTTCAAAATCCACCTGTTGAATGATATGAGTGGGATCGTACACATATTTCCGCAATATAGACACATGGAAAACGTTGTGTACGCCAGACAAATGCGGTGGTAAAGTCAGTCTATATGCCACCTCTCCCACTCTATTTAGAATCTCGAATGGACCAATGTACCTCGGACTCAGCTTGCCATGAATGCCAAATCTTCGGATCCCTCTCGTCGGAGAGACCTTTAAGAACACATGCTCGCCAACCTGAAATTCCAATGCTCTCCTTCTGTTGTCGGCATAACTCTTCTGTCTTGACTGGGCTACTTGTAACCGGTCTCGGATAACACGGATGTTCTGTGATGATTCCGAAATAAGATATGGTCCAAGCCACTGTTTCTCACCTACCTCGTCCCAACACAACGGGGAACGACAACTTCTACCATATAGTGCTTCAAAAGGAGCCATCTGAATACTAGACTGATAGCTGTTATTGTAGGCGAATTCAATTAATGCCAAATGCTTACTCCAATTACCACCGAAATCAATCATGCAAGCTCACAGCATATCTTCCACTATCTGATTGGTTCTTTCAGTCTGTCCATCTGTCTGTGGATGAAAAGTAGTACTAAAATTCAGACGAGTACCCAAAGACTCTTGCAGTCCCTTCCAGAAATGTGAAGTAAATCTGGGGTCTCGATCAGATACTATACTCACTGGGATACCATGCAATCTCACCACTTCCTTTATATACAAAGCAGCCAATACATCAATCGTCCACTTGGACTTAATTGGTAAGAAATGAGCCGACTTTGTCAATCGATCGACAATCACCCATATCGCATCAAATCCACCATGAGTCCTAGGTAGACCCATAATGAAATCCATGACAATGCTTTCCCACTTCCATTGGGGTATGTCGAGTGGTTTCAATTTCCCTGCTGGTCTGAAATGTTCGGCCTTAACTTACTGACATACCAAACATCTACTCACAAAATATGCAACTTCTCTTTTCATATTCGGCCACCAAAAGGACCTTTTCAAATCTCGGTACATCTTAGTGCCTCCAGGATGAATGGTATATCTGGATCTATGAGCTTCCTCAAGAATTTTGTTCTTTATTGTAGCCTCATCCGGAACACAAGTTCTACCTTTAAATAATAATCTACCATCATCGGCCAACATAAAGTTAGGTCTGCTGCTCAAGCTTCCCTTGATCTCTACCAACTCGGGATCATTATCTTGCAAGGGCTTGATCTCTATCAATAATTCAGGTTTAAGTTGAATCTGAGCAATCAAGACCCGATCATTGTCGATATTAAGATCCAGACTAGATAATTGTTCCAACAATCTCCATTCTTGTAACATGAGACTTGATAATCTAGCTACCGGCTTCCGGCTTAATGCATCTGCCACAACATTACCTTTGCCAGGATGATACTCAATCGAGAAGTCGAAGTCTTTCAAGTACTCCAACCATCTCCGCTGCCTCATGTTGAGTTCCTTCTGAGAAAATAAATACTTCAAACTCTTATGATCTGAAAACACTGTGAAGGTTTCTCCATATAAGTAATGCCTTCATATCTTCAAAGCAAACACGACTGCAGCAAGTTCCAAATCATGAACAGGATAATTATCTTCGTGCTTCCTCAACTGCCTAGAGGAATAGGCAATCACCTTCCCATGCTGCATGAGTACACAGCCTAAGCCAATACCTGAAGCATCAGTATAAACAACAAATCCTCCTTCACCAGAAGGTAAAGCCAAAACAGGTGCAATAGTCAAACACTCCTTCAGAGTCTGAAAGCTTCGTTAACAATCATCTGACCAATCAAACTTATTTTCCTTGCGGGTTAATCTTGTCATAGGTACCGCAATCTTGGAGAAATCTTGAATAAATCTTCGGTAATAACCTGCCAGGCCTAGAAAACTTCTAACTTCTGTCACACTGGTAGGTTGTTCCCAATTCTTCACTGCCTCAATCTTCGAAGGATCAACTGAAATACCTTCCTTGGTGATAATATGTCCGAGAAAGGACACTTCTTGTAGCCAGAACTCACACTTACTAATCTTGGCATAAAGTTGATGATCTCTCAATAGTTGCAATGCCAACCTCAGGTGTTCAGCATGCTCCAATTCACTCTTGGAATAGATCAAGATGTCATCAATAAATACCACGACCCACTGATCAAGATAGGGCCGAAATACATCGTTCATCAACTGCATGAAAGCTGCTGGTGCATTCGTTAGACCAAAAGACATAACGACAAACTCAAAATGACCATACCTGCTGCGGAAAGCCGTTTTATAAATATCCTCTTCCTTAATCCACAGCTGGTGATATCCAGATCGAAGATCGATCTTAGAAAAATATTGAGCTCCTGCTATCTGGTCAAATAACTCGTCAATCCTCGGCAAGGGATATTTATTCTTGACAGTCTGCTGGTTCAATTGCCGATAATCAATGCACAGCCTCATCGAACCATCTTTCTTCCTGAAAAATAGTACAGGGGCTCCCCAAGGAGAAGTACTAGGACGTATAAAACCCTTCTCGAGCAATTCCATCAGCTGCTGCTTCAATTCCCGCAGTTTCGCAGGAGACATACGATAAGGAGCCTTGGAAATAGGAGATGTGCCAGGAATAAGATCAATAGAAAAGATAACTTCCCGCTCAGGCGGAAGTCCTGGTAGTTCCTCCGGAAAGACATCAGGAAAATCTCGGACAACAGGAATGTCCTTGATCTCAATCTGCTGCTCACGGGTTGCACAAACAAAGGCTAGAAAAGCCTCACATCCGCGTCTCATCAGCTTATCAGCTCGGAGAGCCGAAATAAGTGACACCGAGTTGTGATGCTTAACACCCACAAAAGAAAGTCTCGGGTGCCTAGTAAAAGACACGGAGCTAGAACTGCAGTGAACGCTAACCTCATATCGAGCCAACCAATCTGCTCCTAGGATTACATCATAATCCTTCATGTCCATGCAGACCAAATCTGCTGGTAAGTTCTGCTCACCAATCATCACCTTACTAGAAGGATAGAAATACTGGATTGTTGATCTAGTGCCAATAGGGGTTGAAATCTCTAACGGAGTATTAATCAAAACAGGTTCCACAGCTAATGACTTAGCAAATCTCCGTGAAATAAAAGAATGTGTTGCACCAGTATCAAAGAGAGCAAATGCGGGCTTATCGATTATAGTAAGGGTACCGTCGACGAGTCCGCCATCATCAGAAATCCCAGTTTCATCTGCATGTAAAGCTTGAAGCTTGCCTTGTGGTTTCTTGAAGACTAGAGGTTTTACCGGTGTAGCTTGCTCCGATATGAGAGGACAATTGGGGATACGGTGCTCCTTGCTTCCACATCGCAAACAGGCGCCTAGCTTGCGCCAGCACTCCTCTATCTTGTGACCCGGACGATCACAATAGTTGCACACGCCCTTGAATGGAACAATAGGGCCAGGCTTCTTGTCTTCATGCCTCGGCATCTTGCCCTTCCACGATCCGGACCCGCTCCACGAACCAGGTCCACTAACAGGCCTCTTCTTGGTATACCCGCGTTTGACACTCCCGGAACCCGTAGGTAATTCTTTCTTGGTGCCTTTCCCACGGATTCTCTCCGTCATTTCAAGAGTATCCTCCATAACTTGCGCTTTCCTTACCACCTCGGAATACGTGGAAATCTCCATCGGTGCCAATTGGTTGATATAATGAAGCTTCAATCCATTGAGAAAGTGCTTCACCTTCATCTTCTCGGTGGAAATGAGATGTGTAGCATATCGAGAAAGCCGTGCAAATTGAGCCTCATACTCTGCCACGGACAAACCTCGCTGTTTCAAGGCCGCGAACTCTGCCGCTTTCTTCTCTTGCACTCTATCAGAAAAATACTTGCTGTTGAAGAATTCTTCGAACTCTTCCCACATAACTTGCCGATCACCGAGAGTTGCCTTGATAGAATCCCACCAAGTACGTGCATCATATTCCAGTTGAAATGTGGACAAAAGGACACGCTCCTGGTTGGTGCATTGCATAACTTCAAAGATTCTCCCCATCTCATCTAGCCAGTGCTCGGCTTGGTCAGGGTCGGTCGAACCCGTAAACCTTGGCGGATTCATCCCTCGGAAGTTCCGGTATAGATCACCGGTGCCATGCTATGCCGCTCCTGCCTGAGCTACTTGCTGAAGGGCCTGAGTAAGGCCTTGAACCGTACGCTGCAGGTTCCTCCATTCAGCACGATCAGCTGCCATCTACACGAGAAATAGGTTACTTAGGTCCAATAAGATAGATAAAGCACGATTAAAGAACGAACTTAACCCAAGTTCTACCCAATCTCACAGGTCAGGTCTTAAACTTTCACAAGGTTAGGGATCTAGTGCACCTAGACACGACCAAAACTCGGTACCTGGCGGAGGTAATCGGTCTGAAGACCACTCGCGCAAGTGTACGACCTTTCCGATAGGCGTAGCCTAACGTTCGGACAACACCTTTTGATATACCGGTTATTGGGATGCAATGCAAGAAAACCTAAAACTTAGGGAACCTAGGAATGTGAAACCTAGGGCTCTGATACCAACTAAACTGTCACGCCCCGAACAAGGCGGAAATATCGGGACGTACAGTTAGAGACACGCTGGCAAGAGAGAGAACTAATCTAAAATAATACACAAGTGCTACAAGATGGAAATACTAAATGATCATTAACAAACCACAACTGATACAATAACCTCAAGCTCAACTTAATACAACTGGAATAATCAATCACTAAAGCTCAATAACATGACTGAGACTAAATGCTCTCCAAAATACAACTAAAAGTAAGATAACACAGTACTAACACACTAGAACTGATACACTCAAGACATCACTCCTGCCCTTCCCCATCGGTAAGTGCGTCACCTGAACAGCCTGGAAAAGGGGGAAACACAACTATGAGCTGACGCTCAGTAGGAAATAACAGACATGTATAAGTGATTAACAGTTTAATTACATTTTAAAATGTCATGCTACAAATGATAAAAATAATAAAAAGATAACGATGATATCACGAAACAAAATTCAAAGATCTTGCAAGGTCAAGAAATATAATGAATAGAATGATAAGACAAGAATTTACTACAGGAGATAATGATAAAAAGTTGGCCATATCAAGACAATTCAAGTCATGTCAAGCACGTATGTAATTTCATTTCCACGTCCAAGTAATCAGCAAGTAAAGTAACAACAAGTAGAGTATAGAACAGTGAAGAGTGGAAAGTGAAAAGTAGTAGAAAGTAATGTAGAGAGTAGTGGACAGTCCTAGATTTAACACATGTCAAGTAGTGGTGCCAAATGCCACACCTAGGCATTCACCTCCCCGGGGGTACACGTAGTGTTCGGGCGCTCTTCCTAGGACTAGACCGAGCCCTTAATTGTTTGCCAGGCATTGATTTCTTTGGATCAAAGATCCCATGAATCTAGACTTCCACAGTTTATGGCCAGAATTCCAAGGTTTAAACTAAGTAGCAATAACAACTTCAAGTAGGAAAGAGATTCATTTCCAGAATTTCAAGGTAAGTATAATCATCAAGGAGATCGAAACCAAGTCACAACAAGAGTTAATCGTGCTGCGCTACTGTAAAACAGCAGCAATCAAACAAGCTAATCAACATATTAATCCTAATTACCAAGTTAAGATATCATGATTAACCATTATCATTTGTATTAGCCAAAGTGCCAACAAGCTAGAACAAGTTGTCGAGGTAAAGAACAAGCTCTCACAGCGGTGAAATAGAATGCATTATTAGAGGTTTTAGTTACACCAATAATCATTAATTATGTGAGTTTCTATTTAACCAATGTAAGTGTTGTAATGGAGATGGTAAACATCGTGTTTTGTACTATGTTTGCAAGAAAGGACCAATGCAAATTTGAAATCAAGGGGGGGTACATGAATAGGTCAATTGTTCTTCAAAAATATAATTTCAGTGGGTCTAAGTTAAATGGGTTGATTCCCCACTGATTCGGATCCATCTTCGGGTCGAAAAATGATGAAAATCGGGTTTCTGGTGTACGGGTCGACCCCTGGGGTCGACCCCTGAAAAACTGGGGTCTGGAAGCTGAATGGGTCGACCCCTGGGGTCGACCCCTGAAAAATTGGGGTCTGGAAGCTGAATGGGTCGACCCCTGGGGTCGACCCCAACAATTTCTGAAGATGGGTCGACCCCTGGGGTCGACCCCCATGCAGGGAGCTGGATGGGTCGACCCTTGGGGTCGACCCCCATGCAGGAACAGGAGGGGACGACCCCTGGGGTCGACCCTCAGGCCTGCAGGGTTGCCCAGAAAACAGGTCGACCCCTGGGGTCGACCCCTGCAAGAACAGCAACGAATGTTGCTTCCGGAAACCACATAAACTCATCCAAATGGGGTCCAATTGAGTTGAAATCAAAACCACAAGATCTAGGAAAATTAATAGACATTCTAGGGTCATAAAACTACAATCTTGAAACACTGATTGTTACAGAAATTGATTGAATCTCAACTTATATATGATAAATTCATGAAAACCCTAGTTCCTGACCTACTTCTACTAAATCATGCAATTCTCTTAACATACACAACGGAATTTAGGGCTTTTGGTGTCAAAAGAAAGCTGACTCGATTATGAATCCAACCATATATAATATGCTGCATGAAGATCAGAATACATGACTCAAAATTAGCCCGTAATCAAGCTCTGACTTAAAGGAACACTATATGAATCATGTTCTAGGTATGCTCTTACAAAATTTTGAAATTCACGAGGCATGCTTAATGGAATTTGGGGCTTTCTATGTTAAATGAAAGATAATAACATGCTAATTGTATCATGTAAGTTAATTAGAGTTTGGTTGTTAGATCCTACCTCGAATCGAAGAGAGAAAACTCAAACCCTAGAATGAAGAACACTTGGACAGCATCTTAGAAAACCCGTGATAACTCACTCCACACCTGATGAAAATTGGGACTTTTAGTCCCAATGGATAGATCTCGACGAGATGAACAACTTGCTATACTCATGATCAAAATTTGGTTGAGAATTCCTACCTCAATCGATGGATCAAGGAAGGATGAAGGGAAGCCAACGGCCTGCTGACCCACCTCCACAAATCGAGCTAGATCTCCCAAGATCTGAAACTTCAGCGAACCCCAAAGTAGCCAAATGAAAGAAGACTCGTAGGGCTTCATTTTGATAGCTCATAGAGCTTCTGGAGCCTTCGGAGTTGGGAGTATTCGCTGCTGCAAGCTACGTGTTTAGAAACGGCGCCGAAATCCTTGACTTGACCAAAACTATGTCGGCAGCACGTTTTGGGGCTAGGTTTACCTCAAATTGATTGAGGGTAAATGTTCCTTACATTGTGGCCTTCCATTTGCCACTGATTTTAGTTCATTTGGTTGAGTATTCAGGTCGAATTTCGTGTTTTAATCTAAGGGTTAGGTATGGGTCAAAAGTGTGCACTTTTGGGTTTAAACTGTAAATAGATCTTACCACGGATTTACAATGGCCTAATTCCAGAAGGAAAAGTTGTTATCTACTCTACCTTAATCTGTTTACTATTTTTATGGATTTTTATAAGGTAGTCAAATTTTCACTTATACTATTTCTAACGAATTAAATATTAATAAATTTGAAATTCAATTATTAATTCAATAAAATTCTATTCTCAATTAATAAAAGCTTAATAAGAAATATTGGGCTCAATTAAATAATTTGGGGTCTTACAAACACGTCATTTCTGACGCCACAGAGCACGACAAGAACATCGGGCTTGATGAAACAGCAGCTCACCGAGAAGATCCTCCGCTTACCCGAGCACACTTCTCGATCAGAGTACCCACTCTGCCACCTTAAACCATAATCTTAACACATCAAGGGCTGGATAAACGTCAATCTGGAGTTACCAGACTCAACAACAGCACCCTTAGAGCACGCTCACGGCCACTTAACCACAAACAATCCTCGCCAGCCACTTGACCTCGCTGCAAAAACCTCGAACGCAGCACGTCAAATCCGTGCCTACCAGCAACCTCTGCCCAATGCAGCACAACCGGGGTCACAACCGATGTGGGAGAAAACTCTGGACCTCGATACTCAAACCCCACGTCAGCATGGAAGCCGCGAACATCAACCACCTTAACAGTGCCACGCGTCGCACTCAAGCTCTCAAGCGAGAAACCAAGCGGGAAAATATGCACAAAACCCTATGCCAGTCACCGACTGTACCGGACCTTATAGACTATGATCACTACAATATCTCAAATTCCCATGTACGTCCACAACCACTACTCTGATACCAGCTGTAACGACCCAAGATTTGGATATCGGGAAGAATCCGATACCATCCGAATCCTGGCCCGCCGCCCACTAGCCGGAGGGCTAAAAGGAGTATGGAGGTACAAAGAAATAGGAAATAAAGTAGGATAATTCAAAAATTAATAGAAATAAATAAACAACTACAATAGAGTCCAGTCCAACAGAAAGTATAGTCTAAAGTAGTAAAACGTACCACATGCCAAGCGAACACTCGGCTCGGCGAGCTGACAGCTAAGGACCTCCAAACAACACCCTCGTAACTCGATGAAGAACCGCCGCACCTGAAAAGTAGGGGTGAACCTCTTGTCACTGGCTCAGTAGGGATCCCGCGGAACCCCAACCGAGAACAACCGTGGTAGCGGAAAGGAGAAACAGCTATAACTACAGTAGGAACATCGAATCGGTGGCCTATCAAAACTTGGCACTACAGCTATTCCTACTATACCGGTCAAGTAGAAAGAGAAATCTCGATCTCACAATAGGGAACGGGACCACTCTAACACCAAGCCTACCGAGGAAACACTCACGGCAACCATGCCGTAGAAGTCTGCCCACACAGGCACAACCAACCGGGACCGCACAGTCCCACACTGGCACGATGAAACCACGGTGAAGCCACTGGCACCCTAGACACTACCTTGGAAACACCGGACTGTCCAGAAAACCACGTCTCGCAGATGGGAAATGGAACCCAAAAATAGGAGAGTCACGTCTCACGTGACAAGAGTACCTGCCCACCATAAGTAAGGCCGGATGCGTCCATTGACGTCTTAGACCGCGCCTCAGGTGTCCCCCTTGACCCCTGGTGGAACGGGGACATCATACAAGTAACCACAAAGTAAGTGACTAACTGGGGTCGCGTCACGCTCGTCAGTGTGGGTCCAACTGCCACCAAGCACGTGTGCACACACAGATCATGCGTCCTAGGTCTGACCCTCTGATTGGTTTTCCCCTCAGCCGGACTCTGGCTGCAAGATGTGGTGCCCGACGGTAACCAGCCTAAAAATCGTCTCTCGGGTCAGCCTCGCCACCACTCCCTGGTGGGACCACTCGCGTGTCGGAAGGCTACGACTAGTGGGGAGTCACTGATGTGACCACTCTCTGAAGAGAAACTCTGTGAACCACACACGCACCCTACGCGAAAGTCGAGAAGAACCAAGTGGCGTCGAGCCACTGGACTCTGGACAGTTCTCTAGACTCACTAAATCCAATTGTCCTTGAGTCACAAGACTCGGGGTTAAGACCGTCGTACACAACGGCACAATGCCGTTAATCTAGCGAAAACCCTAGGTCTAAAACCACGATAGCATGAATATCGAGGCAACTCACGAGCCGCTGAGACCATTACCGCGGGAAGGGAACTGAGAAGCCTTCCAGCCCCAGGCTAGGCAACTGGACTCACAGTCCAAGGTCACACACATGGCCCATGCGGAAAGCACAGAAGCATGATTCCCAAGATAGCTCACCAACCACCAAGTCTATTCCCCATCCCGAGGAAAAGCAGGGAACCTCCAGCCCCAGGCTGGCAACTGGACTCGTAATCCAAGGCCAAACACTTGGCCCGGTCAGGAACCATCTCCCGCAAAAACCCACGACATGTGGGGGAACCCCACCGCACTCACACCGATACACGGTGACTCGATCGAGCGTAACACGAAAGCTCAGAACACATGGGGTCACTCGGACCCACCACACCTACGGGCACACTGATCGAGATAACACGGTGCCTCCAGACACCCCCAGAAACACGGACACGGAACTCACGGGGTGTCCGGGACACTCACGAGGCCGAAGGTCGACCACTGGGTCACAACCGGGTCGACGGGAGACTAACACGACGGTAAATGGCATGACGAGTACGAAGAATCACCTAGCGGTCTAGCCATGGACTGCTAAGGAAAGGCTAGCGGTCTACTGCTGGACCGCTAAGCACCCTGAAACACACGAACCCCTAGCGGTCACCTCTCGGACTGCTAGGCAGGTGGCGGTCTTTTGCCTAACCGCTAGGCGATGCCTAGCAGTCCGTCGCGAGACTGCTACCCGAACGACCTCGAATGACTCTAAAATAGAAAACGGTCTACCTCTGGACCGCTAAACCTGCTGGCGGTTTATCGCATGACCTCTAGCCATGATCCGACATAGGGGGACCCCTAGCGGTCTCCACATGACCGCTTGGCGCCCCTAGCAGTCTCTGGAACGACTGCTAAATCGTCCCGAGCCCAAAAATGGTAGAAATCACGGGTAAGTCAATTCCACGCCCTGTTCGCACCCACGTGAAAGAGAAAACAAGGGGAAACTAGTCCCCTACCTCTCCAGCACCGAGAGGACCCATTCAAACCATAAAAACGCGGTCAAAACTCTAGATCGGGCTCACACCTCAAAATCATGGTTTTTCCCCAAAATGCTCAAATAAACCCGCTCGTCTCCCCACAGCCTACCAAACTCGCGGGAAAGGAAGTGCACGAGCTGGGGATCCATCTCCCTACCTCCACCGAAGATTTGACGCGCCGTGGACGCCGATCCATGAAGAAAATGCCACGAAACCCCCGCTGCGGCATGATCCTGCAACCGCACTTCAACGCGCCACCCGTTCCTCGTTCCTCGCCTCCCGCCATCGTCGCCTCGCCCTCCTCCGCCACCGTCGGCCGCCCGGGGAGATGGGGAGAGAAGAAGATGAGAGAGAGTGAGAAAGGGAGAATGGGGAGAGAGAGAGGTTAAGGGGTTATTATATAGAAAAATCCAAAAATTCTAGAAAATGCCAAAAAATAGGAAAAATACCCCACGCGATCCTCAAAAAACACACAACGTAGTGGTAACGTCCCGGTGTCGGAGAATGCAACGGTTCACCCTATACGTGGTTCCGAAGGTCCGATTGAAGAAACACACGTGTAAAACCTAAAACGCGACCCGGGACCCACACAGGTGCTCTGAAAGTTCCAGAAAAATACCGACGTGCTCCTCACCACGGCATGGACCCAAGGAAATTCATGGGCACACCACCAATTGGTCCAAAAATCCAGTATAAATAGTCTGAAGCTCAATCGGACGCAATCCGTAATCCGCAGAAAGATGATCCGAAACCCACGGATCCTGATTCGAGAAACATCCGAAAAACCCGGGGCATTACACATAACCTTTATAGACAACTCTAAAGGATAGATCGCAGGGATATGTTCCATTGGAGATGAGGTTGATACACACATCAAAGAAGCGATGCTAGTGGAGGGCCTTAAGTTCAACTTCATCAGTATCAGTCGGCTATGTGACAGTGGCCACAAAGTATCATCATACTTCTGATACTTGGGGGCTTTAAAACCCTGAGGAAAGTAGGCGTTCGAAAGCTTGCAGTAGTGAGCTAGGGAGTAAGGACGGGAGGAAGACATGTTCTCAGCAACCAATTGCCAGACATAGCTTTGAAGTTCATGCCTAGAAATGAAGTCTATGCCCCTAGAAGGCGTGTTTGCTGCAGGAGGGACATTGGATTGAGTGACCTCTTGTGGAAAGAAGGGGTAACTAGATTGAGTAGGGACGTCATAAGGAATTTTGCTAGAAGACCCTTGGAACATAATTTGAACCCTTTGTGGAATGAATTGGGAATTGGCAGGAGCCTTCCCTCAGGATGCTAGAGTGATCAGATCATTGGGAGAGTATCTTGATATCACATTAATCAACTCTTGATCTTCACAGGGTGAAAATGACGGAGGTTTCAAGCTAACCTACTCCTCTTCACTATGAGAAGAAATGGTGTAAACATTGGCTTTTTCGTTATCATAAGTTGGTGAAGCTGAGAACATGCCAATGAAAGCACTAGGGTGACTTTCTTCCATTCCAAACAAAGAGTTTGTATGCATGTTTGCATTGAATTGAGGAAAAGATTCCTCTTCATAGTAGGGGTTTGCATAAAAACATTCCATGGTAATAATTCCTACCCAATTTTAATGGTTGAGCTAGATTTATTATCCAATTATGGGAGGAATGTGGCTTCTAATAGTAATCAAGTGAACATAACAATGTCCCAAAGTTTTTAAACTTAGTTTATCCCATGATTAGGTGGATTTTAGAGAATTCCCTCAAGATGAGCAAGGATACATCTAAGAGATTGAAGGCTTATCTTCGAGATGACCTAAGGATTTTACTCACTCAAACCCTTGGGATTTTCTAACAGGACTTCCTTGGTACAACTTGCCCAACAACTGTGTGGGAATCCATAATTTGCGGAGACTTACGGAGGTTCCCGAATGGTAAGGACTAGTTACACCTGACTAGGAATCCCCAAGTGAAGAGTCCAAATCCAACATGAGGGTTTTGCTTTCAAAGTGTGATGCGGGCTCTGTCTTGAACCCAACCTCGAACTCAAACATGTGCTATCAGATCAAGTAGTAAAGCCATTTCACATAAACTAGTAGGAGCAGAGGAAATAGTTGATAGAATAGAAGGAACAAAAGGTGGCGATCAGCATGGTCGTTCTATACAATGGGTGGTCAAGTGACTGGCTATCTAGAAATGGGTTAGGTGACTAGGATTGTGGCCTCCTTCCCCTTTGGGCGGTGACGAATGTGGCCGCCTACTATCTACTTCCTGAACATATAGAAATTAGAACAAAACTCATCACAAAATAGAAACAAAAGATAAATGTGTTACCCTATAACCTTGGATTTTTAGTGTATTGAACTTATAGTGAGCTGCAACTGTCCCACCATGATTGCCAGAGGGGTTGTAGGTGCTGGGATTGGCCCAAGGTATAATGGGGTACTGATCTGTGGAGATCAGACATGAGGCCAAGCTCACTAATGTAGTACTCCACCAAGCCAAAACCAAGCACTATAGTGTAGTTATGGAGTGTAATCACTAGGGAATTTGCCCGTTTCCCACAAGAGAGATGATCGTGCAGTGGCCTTTAAGGGGGGAGATCATGGTACTCTACATTATCCATTCTGGCCGACCAAGAACAAAGAGCCTTATGGTTTGTTACACCGAAATCCTAAAACATAATCACAAAAGGAAAAAGAAATGACCATTAGAACTAGTTAAGCATAGTAAATGTTCATGAAATGAAAAGGGAATGAAAATTGGCGACAATGATTACCTGGAGGGGGTATTGGGAAGGGGGGATAGTCGAGATTTTTGACTACCTGCCTCCCCTTTTATTTTTGATTAAAATCTCTATATTTTAAGTGCTTAGGAGGTTCTAATATGCGATGTAGGTAACAAAGAATGCAACTAAACAAGCTAGGTATGTGGCAGAATTAGAATAGCTAAAGAAGAATAGTTGACTACTCGCCAACCCAGGAGGGTGACCAGGTGCACGGCCATTTAGAGGAACTGGATGGACAATGTCCTGGCTATTCAGATGAACTGGATGGCCAGGGATGTGGCCATCCTCTGCTGAAGAAAGGAACTCTGGCAGCATGCTATGACGACCGTCCATGGGGAGTTTCTTTACGTGTATTGTCACGCCCCTCTTGCCGAGAACGTGACAGCGAGACAATCAGGACAAATAGAAAAAATCACAATAGACACAAAGAGACCATAATTAACGATAATATACTTTTGTTGATATCAAAATTCACTATTACAACTTTAATGACTCGATGATTGCCGCAAAAGAAGAAACAAAAAAGACTCAATACAGGACTTTAACTTGTCTAGACTCAAAAAAAATAAAAAGACACAAGTCTTCTAACTCTAGGAGCTCTTTTTACTCATACCCTTCGGCCGATCTGATGGAATATCTTCATTATTACCTAAAAAATGTTAAGAGAAACCGAGTGAGCAAAAATGCTCATTAGAAATTACATCTCTATCATCAGGTAAAAATGTAAGTGATTAACATTTTAATCAATATATGGAAAAATGCTATATGATGCATGGCCGTAAACTGAAATACAATCAGGATAGTGACAAGATCAAATGAATAATCGAGGTAGGAAAGGAGATATTAACAAGTACAAGATTCAAGTATAAGGAATGACACTAACAAGCAAGTCAATAATAGCTTTATATTTGGCCATGTATAAGAATTTCAATAGCATTACCCATTCTGGGCCAAAATATCAAGACCATGCCAAGTAACGTATACGAATTATGTCAAATTTGTCTAGAACAAATCTTGTGTATAGTTGGTACAATGCCACACTTGATCATTCATAGTACGGGTATATTATTGGGCTTTGGCTCACCCCTAGGACCAGATCTGTGCCCTTATAAAAATTGCCTAGCATTGAGTGTCATATTAGACCCAAAGTCCCATATCAATATTTTCCAGACAAATTTTCAAGTTAATAATGGCCAAATAATTCCAATAATTTGCTCATGTAATCAAGGAAACCAAGAGTTGAAAGTAAGACTTTCAATAATTCAAAGTAATGAGTCAATAGAGAATGGTAGCGGAAAGAAAGTCAAAATAGATAGACATGTCAATGAGGAGTATAACCCTTTAAAGAAAGGTCGAAGATGTCAAGGAATACTAGCCAAGAGAGGCTAGAATCGGTATTCACACATCACAATCATGAAAATGAAAAATTTGGAATACTGGGTTGAACACGGTCTAACCCAGCACCGCGACCAAGGTCAACGGTAGGGGTCAAACCAGAATGCGATAGGCGTGACCACCGCCTTCAAAGCTAAATGCGATTGGACCGAAGGCTGTGATTAATCAGGGGTTGGAAAGAACAGAGTATCTGATTAGGTGGGTTCTCAAATAGAACCTGAGCATGGGTTTAATGACATGCCGCATTCATAACAGTCATAGAAAGGCTTAGATAGAATCACGTTCTGTCATTCAAAAGGCCGATTAAACCCTATCCTATCTAGTAGGATGAGGTTTTCAGTGGTTTGCAAGGTTGTTATGGTACAACTAGCTCGGCATCCTTGTGGGAATCAAAGACTTACAGAGACTTACGGAGACCTTGATGAAAAAAGTTCCAGTCCGACGGAAGGAAAACTAATATCCGGTGGAGGGTTCTAACTTCACCAAGAATTAGGGTTCCTATCATACTGCCAGAAACCAATAACAAGCGATGGGTTAATATCACCGGGGTGACATAACCTTCAAACATAATTATATATATATGAAAGCACCGATCAATCTAACTAGCATGTGGAAACGTTAAAACCTGCAATGAAGAATCAATTTCAGGTTTACAGTAAGTTAACTACTCTTTCAACATGCTAAGAATAGTAGAGATTGGATGAGATATAAAATCAAGAGAAAAGAATCAACATGAATCATGAATTTAAGGAATTAGGGTTTATACATGTTTCCTATAGTTTCTTAAGTTGGTTCGGATGACCTACAAACATGAAAAATATGCATCTAGATTTAAAACCCATTGACCTAACATGTTGGAAGGGCTCTAAGGTTTTTGGAAGCCCATGCTAGAATGCGGTCGTAAGAGGGGCCACGATCAGAACGTGGTCAGCATGAAGGCCGCGTCCAGACGAAAAAAATCTTTTTATAAGAAATTTTCATCTAGAGGAACTACGTTAAAAATAAATTAATATTCAAGATCATGCTTGACAAGGGAACTATGTTCTTATAAAATTAATAATTTTATATTAAAAATATATAAATAGAAAATCATGTTAAAAATATAAGTTTAAGATCGCGATCTATCGTAAGGTCGCATTCAGGAATGTGGTTACTGTTAGGGACATGATCACGAACAAAAAGTCCGTTCCGACAGGAAAACCCTAAAACAACGATATGCAATCCATAATCTTTGAAATACATGCAATATAGCCCAGGAAAATTGGGGAAAACGATGCAGGAAGAAAATAGACATGCATATGAACATGTTTGAACTATTAATTTGCTGTTTAGCCTGAGAGATCACCTACCTTGTATTGATTATGGAAGAATAGGAAGAAGAATGAAGAAGCACATGAGCGCCTCGAAGAAACCCTCAATTCCTCCTCCTAGATCGATCCTCCCATGGCTAGAAGCCTTCTCCCATGAACTAAACTCGACTAGGGAGGCTATGGGGTCCTATTTATAGGATTTCAAGCTCCTAAGAGTCCTAATTAGGTTAAGGAAACCTAGATATGGAAGAACTCCAAAAAATTTGATTTTTATCTATATCTAGGGCCGCTCTTACCCTATCAAGCTCGAATTAGGGTTAGGGTTTAGGTTAGATTTTGACTTCCCTTATTGGATTAGGGTTTGGTTGAAGTTATTAGCCCATTAGGGTTGAATTAAAACCCAATTAGCCCAATTAGAAATAAAAGTTTTAGAAATTTCAAATTTTAGGAATTAATTAAGCCCATAAGCCCATTAAGCCTTAATACCATTTGTAATTTCCTCTATTTATCTTTTATTATAATTTATTTTATCTAATTGCTTTATAATCATTCAAAATTTTCCCCTTTCCAAATTTTATTCTCATTTAATTAATTTTATAAAATCGGGTTGCTACATGTATTGGTCTTCATCTTGCTACCAAGAAGAAGTAGGAAGGCATGGACAATGCTCTAGGGCTCTATTCCTCCTCTCCCCGCCCTTAGGGCTCTAGGAGGCCTTTTTTTTCCAAAAAAATCCCATTTTCCCTCCTTGATTTGAAGTTAGAAAGGGGACCAAAATCCGCATATGCACCCTATGGGCCGCCAATCTCTAGGTAGGGACGTGCGTTCTTGCATGCACAACTTCCCCCAAGAGTTGGTGGCATCATGGGGATCATCCCTAGAGTGGAAAAAAATGTGGGATGTAGGTTTGATGGATGGTTACTAGAAGGTAGCCAGATTGCTGGCTGTTTACATGAAGTAGGCGGCCAGATCATTGGCCTTCTTCCATGTTGGGCGGCCATAGTCTTGGTCACCCTTGGTCTGATGGGCGACCTCGATTTGGCCGCTCTGCCCATGGACTTAACCCATTGCCAAAGGTTTGGGCCCAATAAGGTTATCAGAATAGACTTAAAAGCTTGGGGAATCAATACATCTGGAAAATTTGTGTCACTTATATGATGCTTAAATCATGGTCTGCGGGATGTCCAAAATTAGGCGTCTATAAGCTAGCCTTGGAAAACAACTAGTGTAACCTTTGACAAAAGGTTAGTGAATACCCTGAGCTAGTTGTAGGGGGGACTGGATGTAGGGAAGCCAAGGAAATTGATGGAACTAGTATACAATTCTTTGCCTTATGTGGTTTGGTTGTGTTCTCACATTCTTTATTCTACTGCGTAGCCTTAGCTAACTTTTAATACTTTATTATTTTTAACGACATAGCTAGTCACCCCCTTCTAGAGTATGCCCAGCTACTAACATTTATATTTGATGATATGACGAGGGCGTCATCGTGGGGGTTTGAACTCCTTCAAGGTATTTGTTGGAGAAGACTATAGGTTCCCTCTTCCACTTAATTGACTTTGCATTACTGCACCAAAGTTCTGTAGTGTAGACCTTCTGTGCATGCCACCTTCATCCACGACTTGTGTCTCCTCCCGAAGTTGGGCCACCAGAGGTCATGTTGATGTCGATACCTTGGGGTTGGTTATCAATTTGCATAGGAGAATCCTAGGGGGCATCTCTATCTAGTGCCACAAACCTCCCAAGGTAGCCCCTACAGACGGAAGCTTCTATTTCATCCTTTTGGTGACGACAACCCTCAATGTCATGGCTGTGGTCGTGGTGGAAGCATTTGTTGGGCTGATATCTAAGTATTAAGTTAATCTTGGAGATTGTTGGGTTGGAACCCAGATACTAACTTAATTACATTAATTTTAACGATAACAAAATCTTGAATTAACAAAAACCTTGAAATAACAAAACTTTCAACGAACAAAGGCCTATAATCATAAAATACTGTGAGTGAAAAGAAGATGAAGCCTAAAATCCATCTAGAAGAAAGCTAACATCCATCAGAGTATAACATAGGTTCAAGAGAACAAGACTATATTCACTGAGGCATTGTAAATTGAACTAAGTATAACATAGGTGCAAGAAATAAAAGTTACGAACACTTAGGCACAACACTCAGCTAAGTTTCACTTAGTCGAAAGAATGTTTACCTAGTCGTAAAAACTTAGATCTATGTTCACTTAGTCACAAAAAACTCAGCTAAGTTTCACTTAGTGGAAATAATGCTTACATATTCATAGAAACTTAAAGCTATGTTCACTTAGTCGCAAAACTCAGCTAAAGTTTCACTTAGTCACAGAAACTGAAAGCTATATTTGTTTAGTAGACTATAAGACCACATATCATAATAGATAGTCGGACAAACATTGCACAGAATCATCGACTATCTCAATCTTAAAAGATCGTACGACTATATAAAGCTTGACATAGCTAATCACATAGAGGCATAGAATCATCAACTATGTTGCCTTATCTTTGCCTATCTTAAGGCTATCTTTACTCTAATCTTCGACTATGTTTTTATGACTATGATAGCAGCAAACCAACAACTATATCAAAAGTAACTTGGTCAATGATGTTAATGAAATTACCCTAGTGAAATCGACGATGCTAGATAAAGGCAAACTGACTAAGCGACTATCATAATAGATTTCAAATTTCAAATGCATTAAATGCAGATATGCAAATAGTTATTGCTACCCATGCAGTGTATGGACGAATACATTATCTCTGTTTCCTTTACTACGAAACACACTTGACCAAAGACCTGGAAAGGTTAGTCCGTATGATTTATTTCAGGAAGGAACAGACAAGGAAGAAAGTAACGAAACATGATGGTATAGATACGTGTTAACACCAACGAATATAAGGGAATATTCTATGCAGTAAAGCTATTTGACTTCACCTTTTTAATACATAAACAAATATCTCCTATCGTATTGCAGTTCCAAGAAAAGGGATATCCTCGGAAGGGTCTACTGCTATCCTTTCGTGCAGAAAAAATGCCGTATCTATCAAGATAGGAAGAACTCTCATAAGCAACTACACTATCCAAGAAATGTACAAGACTCTCTCTAACGGATACCAGGTTGTGTCTAATGGAACCATCATACAAAGAGGGCTATATATACATGCTGTTGCATTCCCCTAGTTGATGTTTGGTGTTTGATTTTAATGATAACAAAATGATTGTGCTTGTGTGTATGTTTCATTGAGCAACATGTTTGCATCTTGTTCTAATGAGTTAAAGGATGACTTCAATGTTGACATTTGGAAGTCAA
Organism: Amorphophallus konjac; assembly: GCA_022559845.1. NCBI lineage: Eukaryota > Viridiplantae > Streptophyta > Magnoliopsida > Alismatales > Araceae > Amorphophallus > Amorphophallus konjac. The sequence goes on along the minus strand of CM040121.1, from coordinate 424,318,080 downwards.
GCGAATGCTTGTTGATTAAAGAACTCATGCTTTGAATATCTTGATTTGTAGGAACTCAAAGGAGTCCATAAATGAAGTTCTTGTTCAAAAAGGGAGTCAGCTCACTCATTGCATTATGTCGACTCCCTCTATATTTCATGCATCTCATCAAATAGGTTTTTAAAGTCTTGGTTGGGTATTTTCATGTATTTTTCCTCATGAGGTTTTTGGGCTTGAAATCTGCTCAACCAATTAACTTGAAATTTAATGAATGTGATTCTAATGATGCTTACTCATTATATGGACTCATGGTGATGCGGAACGGGACACGAACCTGGGACTCTAGCTCGCGGACGTCCCTAAGCGAGGGAAACGCGTGGATCTGTGCGGTTGAGAAACCGACAATGAGTCTCGGGTATCGACTTTTCCACGTGCTCAGATCGAGTCATGGGATGGGTCACGCTCACTCTCTCGTAGCGGTGATTGAAATAATAAAACGAGCTAATTAACCTATCACTCATGCATCGGCATATGAAAATATATACGAGTAAAGCAAATGCCAAGTGGGGAGCGGACACGATACCTCCACACTCCGGGCGTGGGAAAGATGACCCCGGTCGAACTTCGTACTCCTGGTACAGTAAATAATTAAATTATAGCAATGAATATTATTGTCCATTCCACGTAGGGAGGTAAAGAGCTACACGTGGGACCCGGGAGTAGCGGGCTCGGGTTGACAGGCAGTGTTTTGGGCAGCTCCGGCGGTAGTGTGTGCCAACAGGCGTGGGGTCCACGTCCTGGTCGTCGGGCAGATCGGGCTGGGAGTGGCACTTCTGTGGTGTGGACTCCTGGAGGGACAATCCCTAGGAAGGGGAGGTGTTGGTTCACCTCGTGGAAGGTGAGGCGGCCAGATGGGGGACGTTGTTGCTTGCTGTCCACGGATCTATTCAGCAGTTTCAGGGTTGTGCGACCCGGCGAAAACAACTGCTACGATCAGCACGGACGTCGGATCGATGCGAAACTGAGGCCGCTGCGAAGCCCTTTCAGAGATCTACGACCATAGGCTATTACACAAATTTTGCTGTTGAGGGGTTTTCTAGGGGGGAATTTCAAACAGGAAAGTTTCTTGTCTCTGATCTGGCCTGGCAGACTGAGATCTGCCTGAAGACGTGAGTTGACCGAGGTTGAAACTTTGGACCTGGGGGTTGGGATTTTTGTGGAAGCTAGAGAAAGAAGTAAGGAACACGAGGATATTATTTTTGTAATTTGCTGAAGTGGTTAGAGAGGGGAAATGGATTTTATAATAGGGGGTGGTCGGATCTGGACTGCAGGGGACAGAGCTGAGTCTGGATTTTGCAGTGGTTTTTTGGATGGGAAAGAAAATTCATAAAATCACAAAAAAATTTATGAAAGAAGGCTTTGGTGGACGGAAATCCCTGTCCAAATTTCAGCTCAATCTGAAATTGGAAAGGGGTTCGAATGGGTGAAGAGTTGGGCTGTTGGAACACAAGTCTGCACTGGGACATATTGTGTAGGTTGTGGGACTTTAAATGAAAAGGGGGGAAAACGAAGTTGGAAAAACTTGCATTGTTTTGTGGGACGTGGGATCAACAAGGGGAACTCACCCTGAAAATTTCAGCCTGATCAGATCTACGTGTTGAGAGATAAAATTCGGCCTTTGGCTTGCTGGATGGTGGAAAAAAGAATTCCGACGATGGCGGCGGCGATGCGATGGCGGCACGAACGGAGGCGGTGGCGGAGCTTCACACCCAGAGATGAGATACCACTTGGCATCCACCAAGTTTTCTAGGGAATCCACCATAAGAATACAGCAATCCAGCTGCAAGGGGAGAGGAGAGAGGAGGGGCACCCTTGGGCTTGCTCTTGTGCAAATGCACTTTTCTTTCATTAATTCTCACAAAATAGAAAATACAAGGGTTATATAGAAATGTATAAAAGACATAAACTATCCCTAGATCTAGGGTTTGGGAGGGGTAAATAAGGGATAGCATTTTCTTCCCCCATGTGGTCAAATGACCAAAATAAAAAAAATACAACATGAATAAATAATATTAAAGGGGGGCGCTCCTTTGAAAAAGGGGTACTAAATTTTGAATTTTTTTCTATTTGTCCCTCCCTCGGTTCAAGCCTAATCTTGGACTTTGAACCAGCCCCACATGGACCCTAGAAGCCAAGTGGCCCAATGAGAGAGAGGGTGGGGGCCCCTGCTGGCCCTACATGGCCCTTTTAGACATAAACCCAAATAAAACCCAAAATAAACACACCTTACACACCAAGTACAATATTACAAAAATACATTCCAAACATTTAATGGAATAGCCCCGATGCCCCATCAATTCTCCCCGGGTGGGAAGAACTCGACCCCGTCGAGTAAGGGGTGCGGCTGCTCGCTCCTGCGGATCTCGTTCCATCCTTCATAGCTTCGCCCAGGTGATCAGATGTGGGTCATGCTCTCCACCATACCGGGTAGCATGGGTATGCTCCGCTCCGGGTAATAGTCACCTGCTCATCCCATATATGTTCTATATGCACACGCCGCCAGGAATGAGGCTGGTGGTGGACACTCCGAGGTGGGGTCACTCAGAAGGGGTGGAGGTGGCTCAAGACTCACTGGGAATCACCGCTGGGTCCTGTATGTGACTGGATCCGAGACATAGAAAGGTAGAGCTGATCCCCTATTCGTTAGGCAAGTCCACAACGTACGCATGAGATCCGACTTTCCTCACACTCGAAAGGGACTGATATCGTGACCTGACATTAGACTAACTCGACTCAACGTATACAGACTGACTAAGCACTCGACAAATGTACGTATAGACTCCTGACAAACTGAACAAATAATGAAACACAGACTCACACATGACCCTAGACTCATACATAATGCAGTGGTGGTCCAGGCCACCCACAAGTGTAACTAGGACATTGGCTATTGGGCATCTTGGAGGTCCGGAGGATCCCCCTGGACATCGCCCTCCTCGCGAAAGAACTCATCAGCCAAATCCTGCTCGACCTCATAGCTGACAGATACAAGCCCGACGTGTGAGGCTTCTCCGATTCTCGGGTCCCCAATGACTAGTGATGTACGGGTGGGACATTGACTAGCAATCTGGTAAAACCCATGGCAGCGATAACACTGGTGTCGTGACCCACTAGTCTCCCCAATAAGTGGTCCCTTACCCTTATCCTCCCGACGGACTGGGGGTGAAGGCAACATTGGGGAAGGTGTGGATGTCAGAGGACGGGCAATGGGTGCCGGGGGCGGGCTGTTGTGTATGTGATTTTGATGATTACAAAATGCCTTTGTTGCTCGGCCTTGTGCGTGAATGGTTATTCATATCTTCATGTGCTTGAACTCATTATCCTCTAGCTATGAAGCATGAAATGATTATGGAAATGATTACACAATGTTGTTATTAGGATATCATCATGTGGATGCATTTATGACTCTATAAGGCTCATATGTGCTTTGATGTTAGCACATTGCATATACACTGCATATTCACTTGGTAAGAGGCATATACATTGCATATTCACTTGGTAGGATTGCTTTGTATTCAATGAGAAAGCCTTTGTGGAAAACATGCTTGAATAAATGTCATATTGAGCCTCATGTCATGCATGTGTACTTTGGTAATGCTAAATGAATGATTGAGATGCAAACACCATTGCTAGCCCCCAAGGTAATGATGTGTGGATTGATGAGTTTGGATGATGATCAAATGGAATGTGACTCAATATTATTTTGTGTGGCTTGGCTCCTCACTTTTTAAATTCCAAAATTAGTTGCATCATGCAATGGTGACTGATGCTTGGACCTATTTCACAAGAACTTATGGTTCTATTAGAGAAGGTGAAATGAAATGGGTTGGTTGGTGAGGTTAACATTGAAGCAAAACTAATTTTCTCTTTGTGTTTTGCAGGCTGGAAGAACTCCTTACAACCCTCTTTCATCACTCCAAAACTCACGGTGAAGTTGGAGCTTTCATTCTTAGCAATATAGGCCATTGGGCCTTCTGTAGGAACATGTGTCGACACCTAGTGTGGACTCCTGCTTCCAGGATGCTCTGTTAGAGCAATTTCAGACCTGGGAAGAGAGGTGTCAATACCAACAGAGCAATTTCAGACCTGGGAAGAGAGGTGTCGACACCTACCTGCACTGGTTCTGGCTGCAGGCCAAACACCAGGTGTCGACACCCAGTGTCCAGCACTCTATTTTTGGCATTCTATAAACACTTGGGCACCAGGTGTCGACACCTGTGAGGCGTCGTGAAAGAAGACTTTCATGTTCTCGCACCGAAAGTCCATCAAACCCAATCAAACCGCCCTCAAATCACTCCCTAATTTATGGATCTTGTCCCAAGGCTGTCCCTTGACCGTCCTAGTAGCACATATACATCTTATTGGGTTGTAAACCCTAAGGAAACCAAGCTAGATCTGATTTTTCATTTTGTTTTAACCCTTGTATATGCAGGGACACTGCTGCTGCTCCAGGGCTTCTTCCACGTTGTTCTAAGCTTGTATGTGAAGGGAAGAAGGAGGTTTCAAGTCTCAAAATAACCATCTATTGAAAGCTACGTGGAAAATAAAGATACAACCCTTGTCCGTGCAAGAATCGATCATCTTCTTTCAAGAACGTTCTTCATCCTGCAGAAAAGCTTAAGCCTATTTGATGAAATAAAAGGGGGAGCTCTATCCACTGAGAAATCCGTTTGCTTTTAGTTCTCTAGTTGCTCTTAGTTCTGTTTTAGATATTTGCTACAAACATCATCTCTTTGAACTTGGCTTCATATGTCTTTTGTCCACTCTCTCTTACATATATACATGAGCTACGATTTTTGTGATACAACATTTCTAATGCTCATATATTCTTTCCTATAGGTGAAGAAAAGGTGGAAAACAAGGTGAAGCTCTTGCAACAAGGATTTGATCTACCACCGTGAGGATCTGGAGCTAGTGGAAGAAGGAAAAGAGGAGCGTCTCGAGGAGAAGAAGAAGATGATGTCAAAATCATGATCATCCGTCAACGAGCCAAGGAGAAACATATTTTGTTAAAGAAGGGGGAGCCTTATACTTGATGCATCTTTCTAGTCTCCATCTATAGAATTTGTTTTGGGAGTTCATAGCATATATTTGTCTTCATTTCATTAACAAGAATACTTTGTGTGGGTGTTCGGAGAAAGGGTTCTCCAAGTGTGTGTGTTGTCACATGTGTGTCGATTTGTGCGGAGTGTATCCGCGTGTGTGGTTGGGAGTTTTCTCCCGTGTGGTTGTGTAGGCATTGTCCTACATGTGTGTGGACGAAGTTGTGTCTCCATGTGAGGTATTTTTTACGGGGTGTGCTCCCCAGCGGTGTGTGTGTGTGTGTGTGTGTGTGTGTGTGTGTGTGTGTGTGTGTGTGTGTGTGTGTGTGTGTGTGTGTGTGTGTGTGTGTGTGTGCATGCTGCTGTGGCAGTAATTTGAGGAAAGGCGTCATGTGTGGATTACTGCAGAAGCAGCGTGTGTGGTGTTGGGGTTTGTCCCCGTGTTGCTACATTTTGTAGCGTGTAGTGGAGCCTCACCAGTTTGGTGAGGGGTGGACGTAGGGAGCCCGTCGTTGTCCCGAACCACCTTAAAAATCCCCGTGTCTTGTGGTTTGTTCCTTGTGATTGTGGGTTTCAATATCCTTTCTGTTATGCAATCGTATGAGCTCGGTGAGATTGAGTGAATTAAGTTTAAACCTGTTTAGATTAAATTCTTCAATATGATCAATCTTGTAAATTCCGCTATGTGCTAGTTTGTGTTTTTAATTGGACAAAGTTTTTAGTAGAAGGATCTATTCACCCCCCCCTCTAGATCCGTATTCTTGCACTACGGGACCCAACAATTGGTATCAGAGTGAGGCTCTGTTGTCCCTAGATCTTGCGATCTACAGAGTGATCCTAGTGCATTCTACAATCATGAATTTTTCTACTGAACATATCTCAATGAATTGTTTGCCAATCTTTACTGGTTCAGATTTTAATTCTTGGCTAGGTAAACTGTGTGTGGTGATCAATTCTATTAATCCTAATCTTTGGAAATTGATTTATCATGGTCCACACATATTACCTCTAGATGAGACCAAGTGGTCTAATCAGGATAAAATGATGCATCATGATAATGTTACTGCTTTTAGCTTATTGAAAGCTTTTCACTACAAGAAAAAGTGGCTATAGCGACCGAATTAGCGACCGATTTAATCGGTCGCTAGTCGGTCCCAAATAGAGACCAATTCGGAGACCGAAATAATCGGTCGCATTACCGAGACCGTTTCAGCGACCGCATGTATATCGGTCTCTAATCGGTCGCTATTATTGCGACCGAATTAACTTCGGTCTCCAGTCGGTCGCTGATGCCGTTATACTTCCTACTACGACCCCCGCCCGCCCGAGCCCTCCCGCCCGAGCCCCCCCCCTCCCGCCCGAGCCCCCCCTCCCGAGCCCCCTTCCCCTGCGGCCCCCTCTCCGCCCTAGCCCCCCTCCCCGCTCCCGCCCGAGCCCCCTCCGCCGGAGCCCCCCCTCCGCCCGAGCCCTCCCGCCCGAGCCCCCCTCCTCCGCCGGAGCCCCCCTCCCCGTGCTGCCTCCCGCCCGAGCCCCCCTCCGCCGGAGCCCGTCGCCGCGCCGCTCGCGTCGAGTCGCCGTCGCCGCTCGCCCTGCCGTCGTCGCCCTCCGCAGGTACCTCTCTCTCTCTCTCTCTCTCTCTCTCTCTCTCTCTCTCTCCCTTCCCCCTCCGTCACCGGCCTGCTCCCCTCCCCCGCCGGCCTACTCCCCTCCCCCCTGCGGCCCCGTCGCCGGCTTGCTCCCCTCCCCTCCCCCCTGCGGCCTGCGCCCCCGTCCCCCTCAGATCTCCTTCCCATCCCCATGCCCCTCCCCCTCCGGCCTGACCCCTCTGATCCCCCTCCCCTTCCCGTCCCACTCCGCCTCCCCCGGCCCTCTGCCTCCGACGGTCTCCTCCCTTCCTCCCCTTCCCGTGTCCCCCTCTGCCTCCCCCTCCCCTTCCCGTCCCCCTCCACCTCTGGAAACCCCCCACCAACTCCCCTTTGTGCTGCACCACCGGAATCGTCTCACCCTCCCAATGCCATCGGAAGCCCCCTCCCCATCCCCCCAGTACGGGGGGCTGGACGCCATTGAGACCTACGTGTTCTGGGACGGCCACGAGCCGTCGCCTGGCAATGTACCTTGTCACCACCGCATGTGTTGCTTTGCTCTCTCTTTCTTCTACTCCATCTCCTCTCAAAACCGTTATTTGTTTCTTCTTCTTCTTCCCGATGCCTTGTTGCAGTACAACTTCGACGGGAGGTATGATCTAGTGAGGTTCGTGAAGACGGTGAAGGACGCGGGGCTCTATGTCGTTCTCCGGATCGGGCCTTACGTCTGTGCAGAGTGGAACTTTGGGTACCTCTATCCCTCTGCTTTTTCTTTCTTTGTTTTTCCATCTCTGGGGCTGTGTCTGAGTAGCCAAGAACCGTTCTTTCTTCTTCTTCTGTTTCGCTTCAGTTTACTGGATTTAGACAGCAGAAATGGGTAAATTTGGTGGAGGATCGTCTCTGAAACTTTTTTTGTTCCGAGGATTTTGCACCAACATTTTGTTGGGCTATTTTGCTTTGCAGGGGGCTTCCTGTGTGGCTGAAGTATGTGCCAGGCATCAGCTTCAGGACGGACAACGAGCCTTTCAAGGTCCCTTCTCCCTTCTCCTCCCAGTTTTCTGCACACTCATGTGGTTCTTAGTTCTTGAACGATGGTAGAAACCAAAGTACATCTCCATGCAACCACCTGCTTAGATGTTCTATGTTGCAGACGGCAATGCAAGGCTTTGTCCAGAAGATTGTCCAGATGATGAAGGCTGAGTCGCTGTTTGAATCCCAAGGCGGTCCTATTATCCTCTCCCAGGCATGCTCTTTTTTTTTTCTGGGCATGTTCAGCTGTTCTCTATGCTTTTCATTCATGAAACACACACTTCTGTGAGATGTTTCTGTTTGCTGCCCTTGTCTTTGCCCTCTTTTGGGTATGCGTAAACAGTTTCTACTGCTTGTGCTTGCAAGCAGGAAGATTTAGAATGTTGAAACAGTTGTGAGAGCATAATTAGTCTGAATTACTGACTTGGAAGTGTTCAATTGGCAGATTGAAAATGAGTATGGACCAGAGAGTAGGTCACTTGGGCCCGCTGGTCATTCATATATGACTTGGGCTGCGGAGATGGCTGTCGGACTAAAAACGGGTGTTCCGTGGGTGATGTGCAAGGAGGACGATGCCCCAGATCCAGTGGTGAGAGACTTGTGTTACTTGATCTGCATGTCTACTATATTTCTGCTCTGGTTCTGCTCTGGAGGAAGCAAGGCGGTTGGACCCCTCGCTCAGCTTAATTCACATTGACCAGCTCATGTTGATGGCTTCTTTGTTTTGGACTAAGGCTAAGGAAAAGCTGGTTGATGGTCATTCTTATTGTTCATTCATGATGCTTGTGTTCTCTCCCGTAGGCTTTAATTTATGCCACAGAAGTTCTGAGCACATTTTTTCCTTTTTTTTCTAAAATTTATGGAACAGATAAACACCTGCAATGGCTTCTACTGTGACAATTTCAATCCCAACAGACCTTACAAACCTAAGATGTGGACTGAAGCCTGGAGTGGCTGGTAAGTTCCTAGCTCTTAATGGATTTGTTATTCCTTGAAGCTTCTTTTGGTGTGTGTGGGTGTTGGTGGTAGAGGTGGGAATTCGTAGCTCATAACCTCTTCTACCTTTATCCTCTCTGTGAAGGTTCACAGAGTTTGGAGGCACAATTCACAAGCGACCAGTTGAAGATTTGGCATTTGCCGTGGCTCGATTCATACAGAATGGGGGTGCATTCATCAATTATTACATGGTTGGAGCATGTCTTTAATTCTTGGCATTCCATTCTTTTTGAGCAACTGGACTTTCAAATTGTTTTGCTGTCTTGCTGAAGCTAATGTACTTTTTTCTCTTCTGCATGAACAAACAGTACCATGGTGGAACTAATTTTGGACGCACAGCTGGAGGCCCGTTTATCACAACAAGCTATGATTATGATGCTCCAATTGACGAATATGGTGAGATGTATGACTAATCTTTTTTGTCCTAGATGAAGAACCTGAAACCTTGGCTGAAAATTTTGCTCTAGATATTTTGTATTACCGAGTGAAACATTTCAATTTCATTTTCATTTTTTGTTATCTGGTAACAGCCAATTGGCACGGTATTTTTGTCAGTGAAAAACCAAAGTTTGTGAAGCTGGTTAAGTTTGTATAACCCTTGAAAGTTTCTATTACTCATAGTTGTATGTCCCAAAATACTCCTGTTTCATAAAACTTCATTTTTTGCTCACTAACATTTTCCTATTACTGCTACTTGTGGCAAATTTGCAGGCCTCATCAGGGAACCAAAGTATGGACATCTGAAAGAGCTGCATAGGGCCATTAAATTGTGTGAAAAAGCTTTGGTTTCTGCGAATCCAACTGTTACATCTCTAGGGAGCTATCAACAGGTTATGAGCCTTCTTTTCCGATTATTGATGCAGCACTCTGAATGCCTGGAAATATACTCATCAATTTTTAAATTCTTATGATATGTTGTTGGCAGGCTCATGTTTTCTCTTCGCAAACTGGAGACTGTGCTGCTTTCCTCTCTAACTATGATCCTAATTCCATCGTGAGAGTTATGTTTAACAACATGCATTACACCTTGCCACCCTGGTCAAGCAGCATCCTTCCTGACTGCAGAAATGTAGTATTTAATACTGCAAAGGTATGTGATACAAACCACTGGAGAAGAATGTTTTTTCTCATTATTAATCGTGTCTTGTAAATCATCTGCATAAAATTTTCTTTACGTCCCCATTTTGGATTTCTTGGTGGCTTCATGTGTACCCCATAGTGTAAATAGAATAAACAGCACTATCAATTCCTGTGTCTAGTTTAGATCATATGTGCATGGCGAAGCTATGTTCAGCATGCTTTGCTGTTCCTAAACATTTTACCAAATAGTTATATATTTTTTTGTATATTGCTTAAGCTAACTCTCCTTTCACCATATAGGTCGGAGTTCAAACGTCACAAATGCAAATGATGGCAACTAATGAATTATCACTGTCATGGGAAAGGTACGATGAGGAGATCATTTCCATGGGAGATAATTCTTTATTCACCACAGTTGGACTATTAGAGCAGATAAATGTGACAAGGGATATGACAGACTATTTGTGGTACATTACCAGGTGAGCATCAGGACCAGCATAAATATCCTGCTAAAATGGGTATATTTGGAGAATTCGTAACCTTAGTTTCTATATTCCTTTTTCCTCCACTTGTCGCCTTTGCATTTCATCACTCTTTAACATGATTTATGCTTCCTGGATGATGAAAGTACCGAATGCTCTAATGTCAGAATGCTACGGATCTCTGCACTGCCTAGTCTTGATTTGGATACACCAGCCATATTCACCTTGGCAAGGATTTTTCGGTGACCTCCTATTTAAAATTCTTTGATTCCAGCGTCGACATTAGTGCATCAGAAGCTTTTCTCAATGGAGGCCAACTTCCAAATATCATCGTGCAGTCCGCTGGCCATGCTTTGCATGTTTTCGTCAATGGGGAACTCTCAGGTGGATTTACTAATTTCCCATTCTGGCCAAATTATTAAGTGTTACAAGTAAATTTTATAAAAACAAGGACATTCAAGTTCTGATTTTGTGATTCCAACAGGATCCACTTATGGGAACAGGGAGAATAGGAGGATTACCTATAATGGTAATGTGAAGCTGCGTGCTGGATCAAATAGAATCGCTCTGCTGAGCGTGGCTGTTGGACTGCCAGTCAGTAACTCCTACCTATGTTTGTTGTTTTACTCAGAAGCTAGACTTTAAGGAAACTTACACACTGGGGAAGAAACTTACATTAATCTGTCTTTCCCCTTTTTTAATGAAGAATGTTGGAACACACTATGAGAATTGGAATACTGGAGTTCTAGGTCCAGTCGTTCTTCATGGTCTGAGTGAAGGAAGAAGAGACTTAACATGGCAGAACTGGTCCTATCAGGTCCTTTTTATTTTTCTTTGAACAGTTATGCATTCATAAATTGGAAGTCGTATGAGCTCATTGCGTTTTTTTTCTTTCTTTCTTTTAACATAGGTTGGTCTCAAAGGGGAAGCTATGAATATCAACTCTCTAGAGGGAACTTCATCAGTGGAATGGATGCAAGGGGCATTTGCAGCTCAACATCAGCAACCATTAACATGGTACAAGGTAACATATGGGCATCAACTCGCTCTTACTGAATTACAACTGTTTTGGCAACTAGAGTTTATGTCTTAAGTTTTTTCAGGCTTCCTTCAATGCACCTGGAGGAGACGAGCCATTGGCCCTGGACATGGGTAGCATGGGAAAGGGCCAAATATGGATAAATGGACAAAGCATAGGAAGATATTGGAACGCATATGCACCAAATGGCAATTGTAACGGGTGTACTTATGCCGGAACATATCGGCCTCCAAAGTGTCAGACTGGTTGTGGTCAGCCTACACAGCGGTGGTAAGGGAGCATTAACTAAATTGTATTGCTTTTTTGTGTTGAACTTAATTTCTTTAGCACTTTTATGTTCCTTTTTCTTAATGGATGATCCTCTGAAGATTCTTCCCTCTTTTGTGTGGGACTACCTAATGCACATCCCTGTCCTTCGTCATTCAAAATGGTGCTTACCATCCAAATCAATTTCGAGGTTTCCATGCAGCAAGTTTACAATTTGCACTAGTTGTAACGTGTTATGCTTTCCCAGGTATCACGTGCCGCGATCCTGGTTACAGCCAACCAGAAACCTTCTAGTAGTTTTCGAGGAGCTCGGAGGCGATTTTTCTGCTGATTCTGACACCCCTTGCTTTTATTTTATCAAGCAGGCACTACCTGCGCTTGTCCCTATGCTGTTGGAGACACTCCTTAAGCAAGAAGACGACCAAGATCAGGATGAAGGAGTTTGGAATCTTGCAATGGCTGGAGGAACATGCTTGGGTTTGGTTGCACGGACCGTGGGAGATGACATTGTGCCTCTTGTTATGCCATTCATAGAAGAAAACATTAACAAACCTGAATGGAGGCAGCGAGAAGCAGCAACTTATGCATTTGGTTCTAAAATCTGAAATACCGGTCGGATGGCCGTGCCGGTCATTCCAATACGACCGGGGAGATGAAAGTGACTTGTCAGAACTGACGGAATCCAAATCGGATGCCCGGTTTGAGCTCGGCGCTCAAACTTCATTTTTAAAATACACTTAGTTCAAATGAACTGTTAGGACGGGGCATTTGGTTCTAAAATCTGAAATACCGGTCGGATGGCCGTGCCGATCATTCCAATACGACCGGGGAGATGAAAGTGACTTGTCAGAACTGACGGAATCCAAATCGGATGCCCGGTTTGAGCTCGGCGCTCAAACTTCATTTTTAAAATACACTTAGTTCAAATGAACTGTTAGGACGGGTCCGGGGGTCTAAAATTCGAAATACCGGTCGGATGGCCGTGCCGATCATTCCAATACGACCGGGGAGATGAAAGTGACTTGTCAGAACTGACGGAATCCAAATCGGATGCCCGGTTTGAGCTCGGCGCTCAAACTTCATTTTTAAAATACAAGATGAAATTTGAACTTATATTGTGTGTGTGTATTTATATATATGAAAATGAGCTGGCTTAAACTATTGGCATACTCTTGTTAATGCTTGATTTCTTTATTAAGTCTTGTTAATGCTTGATTTCTTTATTAAGGATTTGATTATAATTTTTTTAAATGATATACAGGATCATCCGTCGCGAGATGTTGGACGAGACGACGACCAGGATGATGTTGGACGAGACGACGACCAGGATGAGACATATGTGGAGGATTTGTGATTTTATTTTAGTTGTGTATGTTGTCATTTTATTATTATGGATGTATGATTAATTTGTGATTTTATTTTAATTGTGTGTAATTTGAGGTTCGTGGAGATTGTGATCCGTGTAGTTGATTTATTATTGTTTTATGAAATTGTTATTTATCAGGTGTTTGTATGTGATGAATTTGAGATTTGTCGATATTGTTGTCTGTGTAGTTGATTTTATATTTATGTTATGAATTTGTTATTTATCAGGTAATTTATTTATCAGTTTAAATAAATTTTTAAAAAAAAAATAATGCAAAATTAGCGACCGCATGGAGACTGAATTGCGACCGAATAGCGACTATACGTTATATTTCTTTTATACTTTGCGACCGACTGGCGACCGAATTGAGACCGAATAAATCCGATAGGTTAATTTTATTTTTAAAAATACAACATAATTAGAGACCGAATAGCGACCGAATTGAGACCGTTAATTAGCGACCGGTCAGGCGACCGATTATAATCGGTCTCTGGTAACGACTGATACTGCGACCGAATTATATCGGTCGCTATATAGCGACTATTATATAGCGACCGACATATTCGGTCGCTAGATAGTATCTGTTCGGTCGCAATGGAGATTTGCGACCGATCTACGACTGAATAGCGACCGCTAGGTCGGTCGCTATCCGCGATTTTTCTTGTAGTGTTTGTATGTACTAACAAGTATCCATTTGTATCTTCTTGTAGGACGGCGAAAGAGCTATTGGACCGGTTGATCGAAGCTCAAGAGAAGGAAAGGTTAAAATGTCTCATGGCGGATGATGATGATCAACAAAGTGACGAAAATGCAGAAGAGGTAAATTCTGATTCTGAAGAATTTACTCTTGATGATCTTGTTGATGCTTATGATGAGTTGGAAAAATAATATAAGAAAGTCAAGTCAGAAAATAAAAAATTGAAAAAGAAAACTGAAAACATGCTCCATGAAAATGAATCTTGTGATAAATGTTCTGAGCTTGATAACTTCAATGAACGTTTAGAGCATGATGTTGAATGTCACAAAGAAACCATTGTTTGGTTGAGAAATAAAAATGTTGCCCTCAAGAACAAAATCGATCAATTGGAGAAAACTAAAAAAGATCTAAAAAACAAAATGGAATCAAACTCTATTGATCAGGATATTTGCAATGAATTGATTATGAATGATAAACTTACAAATAAAAATGAAGAACTTAAAAAGGAGAATAGTGCGATGCTAAATCAGATCTCCCTGCTTGAAAGTAGATTGAAAAATCTTGAAAATCTTGAAAAAGGGAAATCTGTGATTGTTGATGAATCTAATAAAATGCACGTGCTTGAACAAGAAATAGCTAACTATGAATTGCACATTGCATCCCTTGAATCTGAAATTATTGACTTGAATGTATCCTTGTCTAAGTTTGTAAATGGGAAAGAAAATTTGAACAAGATATTGGGGACTAAGGTGAATTTCCAAAGAGAGGGGCTAGGCTATAATCCTGTGAACAAAATTTTTTTTGAAAACAAAGTCTATACATCATATGTCCATAGTTCAAACATAGCAAGCACATCAAATGGGTCTCCAAATCAATTTGCTCCTCAAACAATAAAGAGATCAAATGAAAATCTGAAAAAGAAACAAAAACTGCATCAAAAGACTAAAAATATTGTTGGCGTCACGATGAATGCCAAGAAAAATCTTGTTGCACACACACATGCATCCACAAAGAAAATCTCATATTTTTATTGTGGTGAACTTGGTCATATGATGCATGATTGCCCTTTGATGAAATCTGAAGATCTAGAAGCATGCAACAAAATGAATGGCTTCACAAAGCCAAGAAAGTTTTTGAACAAAAAAAGAACTTTTGATAACTCTTATGTTCATGCAAGAAGACAATTTGAAAGATTTGCTGCATTGAACTGTTTTCATTGTGGAAGATTCGGTCACAAGATGAATAGTTGCTTTAGTTTGAAAAATGATAACATATGTACAAACTCACAGAAATTCCATGCTCATTCTTACAAGAAAAATCTGAAGTCTTTCGGTTGTTGTCATTATTGTGGTGAGTTTGGGCATACCATGCATGATTGCTCCTTAATGCATTTTGATGATATGCATGTCCAAAGACGGTGGAAGGCACCCACTAGAGGTGCAACTAACCATCCGGGACCCAAGAAAGTTTGGGTACCCAAAACTATTGAATGAGAACTCTTGTTGCAGGATTGCCTTGAGGCCAAGAGGAAGGCTTAAAGTCGACTTGGCCAGCTCTGGTGTGATACCTTGGTAAACATGGGCTTATCCTTGAGTTGATACTGATTTGTAAGTTGGTTGTTCATGCTTTGTGCACATTGATTGTATGAATTCTCAGTTCATACTGCTGGAAATTAAGTATCTAATATGCAGTTTTGAAGAGGCAGTCTTGTGTGTTTTATGTGCATCAACCTTTGCTACACATGGACAGACCTGGGTCCTTCATGTGTTTAGTCTTGTGCTTTATATGCATAGATTTGACTCTTTACATTGTTGGGTTAAACTTGAAATTTTTGAACTGAACATTGAACTCATGTCAACTTGAGTGAATCACTTGTATTGATAGCTACAACTCATCGTACATACTTGCAACTTATAAGAGATTGTCTTCTAGAAGAAAAGCACTGAAATTGGCCTTCTCATTTGTATTGAATTGAGATTGACATGAAATTGAGTTTCTGATATTGCAGGTTGAGAGAGAGAGAGAGAGTTCTATGTGATGAACAGCCTTGAAGTTAGTTTCTTCATATGCATTGGCTTAATATTGACATGAATTGAGCTCTTTACAGTGCAGGTTTGTTAATGACCATCAACCCTTGAAATCATGGAGAGAAAGAAAGGAGCTTGAGAGGATTTCAAACGCCAGTTTTAATCTACCTCCATTGAGATTTGGAGCATGTTGATGAAGAAGACAGCAAGGGGAATAAAGCGAAGAACTTGAGGATGTCAATAAAGGTAACTCAAGGCAAAGGTGAGAAAATAAAGTGTTTGGTTGAAGTTCTTTGGTCTTAATGTTAGTGTCATATCTTGACAGATAGTGATTTTGAAATCTTGAATACCCTTTGGTTGCTCTTGACTATGTGGAAAATGAATGCTTGGCTGAAAAGAATTGAAAAATCTGAGAAGTATATTTGAGAGTGTAGCCATTGAATGCCTTTTTCAAGTGGAATTGCTTGTGTATGTGTGAAACCATCTGAAATTTTTGGTATATCAAAATGTGTTGCCGAAATGGTAGGTTAGACCTATCAGAAAGACATCACTTTGCGAGAGCTGGGCCTTCGGACCAAAATCTCCTCCTCGTACCAGAATTCAGAAAATTGGATGTTTGGTTCTAGAAGAATGTTAAACTGTCATTCAACGCTCATAAGTTTGGAAAATCCCCGATGTCATATGAGAATGCATTGTATTTTTCTGATCATCAATTCATGACTACATGGTATATAAAATGGTGATATGTGGAAGGGCAGATCAAGTCTGTCTGAAAGCCATCACCATGCGTGAGAATGTGTCTCCGCCCAGTACCATGAATCATCTATGCATATGTCATCAAACTTAAATGAATTTTCTGAAATCATGAATTGATTAAGGGGGAGTCTGGCAAGCTGAAAATTTTAAGATTGATGTTTTTCCATCCTCTTAACATGATGAAGTTATTATGTGGCTGAACACTTTGAGGACTGAATTTGATCAATGTTCCATGGTCTTTACCATTGTGCTACTCATCTTTCAGGATAAAATTAAAAATATTTTCAAGGAAAAGTTTACATTTGATGATTTTGATGCTTTGAATGAATTGTCTGAATTCTCTTTTCAAAATAAAATTGTGTTCTCACAATTAAACAAAAATTAGTTGCATTAGATGCATATGGAGTTGTCGTGTGAAATCTGAAATCTTCTATCAGATTGTATGTTTGCATATCATTCACATAGTGCTTTTGGAAGATGAAGCTCATCGTGTGTCTTGTTGGCATTTCCAGCATGCATATAGTGCATACTTTAAAATACATCATTTTGAACATTCATGTTGCATAAATGCCAAAATGGATACTCCCAACAATGGTATCATATCTTTGGGGCCAACAATTCCAGCACTGAAATTGCATATCTTTGCATTCTGCAATGCATATATGCATATCTCCACTGCATATAAATTTGGGGAGGGGGAAGAGAGAGAGAGAGGGGGGCGGCCCCCTTAGAGAGAGAGAGAGAGAGAGAGAGGAATGAAAGGGCTTCTCACCCTAGGGCTTCACACCCCACTAATAGATTCTCTCCATAAGAAATTTGAATTTTGGAACTCAATATATGGCAATTTCATTGACTTCAAATGGGGGGAATGGGGTCCTATATATAGGCAACCCACATTTTACAAAAAGTCCCTGACTCTTGCTACAATGACAAATAACCAAGGGGGTAGGGGGCGCCCCTGGGCCGAGCCCAATGAATAGGGCGCATTAACTAATCTAATCAACCCTATGACACTTAACTTAGGTAGATGACTCATTAACCTAGGTACTGGACTCAAATAAAAGGAAAACTACAATGATATGACTCAAATAAAATATGAAAATATAACATATGACTCAAAATAAATGACTAGACCATGTCGGATGCTTCTGGGGCGAGGAGACGAGCCGTGAGTGTGGGCACGGGAGGTGATGTCCCCATCATACTCCCGGGGTGCGGAGAACTCGACTCCGTCGAGTACGAGTCTTTCTCTCCTCGGAGGGTGTAGAAGTGATACCGCCCACAAGTCTTCCGAAGGAGACCGATCCATCCATCCGACGAGATAGCGCTCATACACCTTGCTCCTGGTGGCAGTGACCTGTTCATCCAATATTTTCTCAATTCACTCACGCTTGGCTCTCCTGGCTAGAGGACTCTTCTCACGGGTGGGTGCTCTCTCAATGAGGGGTGTGGGCTCAATATCCTCACTGGATACCATTGTGAGACCCTTATATGGCACTAGGTCGGCCACGTTGAATGTGGGGCTCACTCCATACTCCTCGAAAAGATATAACTCATAGGCATTAGTGTCAATGCACCTTAGAACCTGGAAGGGACCAGCCCCACGAGGCCTCAATTTGGAGATGCCTCTCGGGGAGAGCCTCTCCGTCCTCACCATCACAAAGTCACTCACGTGAAATTTTTGGTGACACCGTGGGGAGTCAGTCTACCTTTTATAAATCTCATTTTGCTTACTGATGTGCTTGCGAAGGTTTTCATGCAATTTTGTGAATGCGGGCATTCTAGGGGTGATGGGTGGACCTGGGCAACCAAAAGTAGACCAATCATGCTTTGACGCCAAGAAGACTTTGATGGAATGGGGAGGATCGGGGCATCCATAGGTGATCTGGTCATGCATGGGGGTGACAAATGCCGGGGGACCCGGATATCCATGAATACTCGTATCATGCCTACGACCCATGTTGAATGAAGGAGGACCATTACACCCGAATATGGACCACTCTTGTTTCCTACTTGACATGTGAGTGATGTGAATGAATGGACCCAACATACTGTTCATGTCAAGTGGTGTGGTAAGCCTAGACACATGCATACTTATCCCAAAGGTGACTTCCATGTGCATAGATGTGGGATGACCTTTGAACTTCCATGTGAAATGGTCGAAGGGATCTAGGAAGGTGGATATGGGGTGGGGCATTTCCTCGATCTCTAGGTGGGTGTTGCCTAAGGTCATGGCTCCTTTGATGTTACATGGGTTATGGATGAGGTGAGCTTGGCCCAACATGGTGGGTGAGGGTACGAAAGGGGCGGTGAGTAAGGTGGTTGGGTCACATGGGTTCCATGGTTCCCATTGGAAGGGATCAAAGAGATCATGAATAGGGTTACCAAGGGGGAGGGGCCCTATGTCCTCAAGATCCTCAAATGGTGGTGGGTCATCCTCCTCTAATGAAATAATTGGGCCGAAGTTCTTGGTGGGTGGGTTGGCCATGAGGGGAGGGTTTGGCTTTCTACCCAATATAAGAAGCTCCAAATTGAGAAGAAGGTTGGGCTCATCGGGTGTGGGGAGGACTAGAAGGAGGTCACTAGTGTAGCAACCAATGGTGTATACCGAGGTGAAGGACCCGACACATAGGTGTAGGAGGTCAAGGCTCCTTGGTTGGTTGTCCATTGTTGTCAACATGTCGGTCAACTCCATTTGCCAAGCAAAGCCCATGAGAAGTTCCCCTAGGTTCTCTACTTGGTGAGAGGATTGGATGGTGGTGTGATGGGAGAAGATGGGCACTATAGGGAGGTCTTGCTCCACGGGTAGATAGATATGGGTCATGATATCTCTAATCGAGCTCTCCCTTAGCCACCTAACAAGGGGTTCTTCTAAGATGAGTTCGGCCTTATCTAGAGAGGGTGGTGTAGGGTGAAGATCATTGTGTGAGGCTTCCCCTTCAATTTGGACATGGGTGCCCTCCATGGAGGGGAAAGGATCCGGAGGGGCATTTGTCTACATATGGCAAAGTGGGTGGGCTACTTCTTCTAAAGCTAATGGGGTGGGAAGGTTCTTTGAGGGTGGGGTGATGTTAGCCGGTGTGTGGTGCACCCGGGGTGGTGAACAAGGGCGGGACTCTAGCAGATGGGAGAGTACAAGGTTGTTGAATTTAAAGGTTCCCGGAAGGTGCGGCGGATGCACTAGGCAAGTCCGACGTGTTGGGTCGATGTCGGGATTCCATTCATCTAATCATTTCTTACCTAGGATTATGCATGGACCCACCAATGTTCCTACTTGACACCAAGCCCCATCAAAATACATAGTCTTTCCAAACCATCTATGGAATTCAACAAAGAATTGGTCTCCATTGTGCATAATTTGTCCAGTCCTAGAAAGAGAGGCAACGATATCGGGGGATACCAAATTATCGGACTCTAAGTCAATGAAGTCAATTTCTGTGGGCTCTTCATTAGGTAGGTATCCATGGGATATGATTGGGAGAGGGGTCATTTGACCCTAGACTCAATGATGACAACGGTGGGTGGACAATGCAAGGGTCGGACTAGTGATGACTCCAACGCAAGCGTGCCTTAGGACTTGACTTGTAAAGACAAGTCAATGACTTGCTTTGATACCAATTGATGTGACACCACCTTGGGGGTGATAGTCAAAAGACCAATGCACCTTGGACCTTATCAAGCAAGCACAATTCGCAATCGAAACGGACCGATATCGGTGGCCACTCACCGGACACTCACCCAAGTCCCAGGGTAACTTGGCGATGCCAAGTGGAGGATGTGAGGGCTGGGCCCTTGCTGGTAGAGGGCCAGCAAGTCCAAGGTTATTCCCAAGGGTATGGAATCCCAATTCAATGGAGCCGACGTCGTGCCGAGGGCACGGGTCACACACTTTCTCCCACGGCGATCTCTTGAAGCAAAGGAGCTTGAGGATAGAGCACTCACTCTCACGGGCCAGCGGAACTATGAGCTTATATGGGAAGAACAAGCACTAAGGAGAGCAAGGGTTGGAGCACTTACTCGACCGGTTTGAAGAAATCGGTCCCGCTCGGAGACGTGGGCGAGCGAGGAAGCGTGGGTTCCCCACACGCCGCGTCAATGTAGCTTGAAACCTGTTTAAAAGATTACAACACTACTCCCCATGCAAGGGGGTGGAACAAGGGTCGGGGAAGTCACATGTACATCTAAACACTACCTCCCACAGGGTGGGGCTGTGAGCCAGCCAGGCGGGGAGGGGAAAGGGGAACTATGGACTAATTGAAGGATGATGTCGGTTTTGCCCACGCTCTGGAACAGCAAATAAGGGGTCGATGTCGACGCCGCTAGGGTCAGTCCCGAACTCCGATTGCACCAAAACCAGTGGAAAACTCTTTTGAGATGGCTCAGGAGGTCACCTGAATTTTGGGAGAATTTCTAGTTGCCGGCGCTGGACAGGGCAGGGTCGTGAGCAGGGCCTCTATTCTCTGAATCTGATTGCTACAGTACCACTTCAGCAAGAAGACGAGGTCACCATGGACGCTCCTTAGCTCCGATTCAGGCTTGGCTGGAGTCGCTAGATTCATTGTCGAGTCCCCTTCGAACAGAGACCCACATGGGTGCCAGAGGAGGTCGGAGTAGACAGAGACAGCCCTAACAGTGATTGGGTGTCTGTTTAGTCCCAGAGTGGACAGAACAGCGCACTTGGGGGAGAAAAATGAGAAATCACAGCTCCAGATGCCGAACGGGGTTCCGCTTCTTGATACTGCAAGTAGACTCGGTGTAGAAACTCTCAGCCAAGGACCACCTTCAGAGTTTCAGGAAGTTGCCCGTGGGAGCCTCTGCAACCGGCTTCAGGTTGACAGTCAGGGAGAAGAAGCGCAGTTTGGGGAGAACGGCTCCTCTGGGCAGCCACGAGCTCAGAATGGGACGAGACCACCGCCGCTGCGAAGAGGACTGGGAGACGCTTCCGACGGTACCACTTGGGCCTCCAAGAACATCGGGATGACATCGTGGCCGAATCTGAAAGATGCTGGTACTCTGCTGCCTGTGAACATAGAAGTGCAGGTTGGAGATGGGAGGTGGGAGATGAGGTAAATGGGTGGGGAAAGAGGGTGGATGGGTGTGAAGGCAACCCTTGGCTGTTCGGGGGTTTGGGAGGGGCAAACCAAGGTGAGGGAGGGGGAGAATGGGGGCAGGAAGGTGGTCTAGCAGGTGATGAGAGAGTGAGCTACGAATTTGGGACTAGGAGGGAGAGGGAGAGGGAGAGGGATGGTGATTTCCTTATTTGGGGGTGGTCCAAGGTTTGGGGGATGAGGGAGTGGAGGGAAAACAATTCAAATCTTCTCTTGGGAGCTGGGGAGATTGCGTGGGGAATGGATGAGATTGTGTTGGGGGAAGGGAGATTGTGTTGGGGGAAGGGAGTGGAGGGGTAATGAATGCACCTAGGGAAGTGATGAGGTGGTTGGGGTGGCTAGTGGTGTGTGGATGAGGTGGAGCCTAGGTGGAAGAGAGAGGAGAGAGAGGGGAAATTCGAAATTTGGGGAGGGGGGAAGAGAGAGAGAGGGGGGCGGCCCCCTTAGAGAGAGAGAGAGAGAGAGAGAGAGAGAGAGAGGGAATGGAAGGGCTTCTCACCCTAGGGCTTCACACCCCACTAATGGATTCTCTCCACAAGAAATTTGAATTTTGGAACTCAATATATGGCAATTTCATTCACTTCAAATGGGGGGGAATGGGGTCCTATGTATAGGTAACCCACATTTTACAAAAAGTCCCTGACTCTTGATATAATGACAAATAACCAAGGGGGTAGGGGCGCCCCTGGGCCTAGCCCAATGAATTGGGCCCATTACTAATCTAATCAACCCTATGACACTTAACTTAGGTAGATGACTCATTAACCTAGGTACTGGACTCAAATAAAAGGAAAACTACAATGATATGACTCAAATAAAATATGAAAATACAACATATGACTCAAAATAAATGACTAGACCATGTCAGATGCTTCTGGGGCAAGGAGACGAGCCGTGAGTGTGGGCACGGGAGGTGATGTCCCCATCAAAGTGTCTTCATGTCCGTCCTATAGTGCCCAGTCACCCATGGATTCCCAATCGCCCAGGCGATATCACTGGCTGCATGACTCCCATGGGCTTGGAAACCATCCCATCCACATCCATAGGCCCGCAGCCTCGGACTTTCATGGCTCCAAGGTCCCGAGGGACTATCTCAAGTGGGAAGCCGCCATGGACAAGTATTTCAAGTTTTACACTATGTTCGATGCAATGCAAGTCAGCTTTGCCCAAAAGAGGCTTGTCCAAGAAGACGCCTGGAAATGGGAGAGTATAGAACGCATGAGGGAGGTTAGTAGGCAATGGCCCATCGAGTCGTGGCATGAGATGAAGGGCGAACTTAGGAAGGTCTACCTACCCGACCCGGTCACCTCCAACTGACCCCACCCAATTACCTCCAACCAAGTGGGTCATAGTCGGAGGTAACGAGCCCCACACGTAGATGAGCCTAGACCCAAGCCTAGGCCGGTTGATTACGGGCGAGTCCACCACAATACCCCTACTCCAACCCGCACCATTGCCGAACTCGTGCAAATGATTTCGGATCGGGTGGAAATGAGGTGTGCTTATATTGAGTCATTAGTCTCCCCTTGCCCACCTCTGAGACAGGAGGTAGCCATACCCGAGCCTAGGAAGGTCATAGCCGGTAGCCCCAACCCGGCCCCACCTACGGGGTCCCAAGGCCCTCATCCTCTCTGGGAGGACAGTCCGTCCCCACCCATGAGAGCTCCAGACCATCTCATTTGGAGCCACCTCAGCCCGAGCCACCCGTGTTTCTAACGGGAACGCTTTTCATCGCCGAGCCACTACTTAGCTGGCTCAAGAATGGCTTGGTCCCACCTTCCTATCCATCCATGGACCCTACTCTCCCATTAGTGCCCAACAACTCCTTTCATACCACATTCCGGTCTTTCCATCATGTTGCTTTTTTTGAAGACCTTATCAGGGGGTTAGATAGGGAAATGAAGTTAACATGTATGTTGGCCCGAGGCTTAGACCAACCCCATAGTCATAGCTTCACACATCCAGCCTTAGGGTCCATTACATCCGTGTGCCCCCTAGGTCACGTCACCACGGAGGTTCTTTTATTTCTCCCCTACCGGCCAAGCTAAACATCATTCCTTTTATCCCAAGGGAGGAACCATACCTTCAACACATGACCGTTGTCCCACCAATCATAATGCATGAAGGTGATTATTTATACCTTCCGAGATTTCAAACTTGGGACCATGTCATGGGGGAATCCATATCAAGGGGTCATACTTCCTTTGATCCCTTCGATCCCTTCCCTAGTGAGCCGTATGACCCACCTTATTCATCCCACCTTGTCAGGGAAGTCCACTATCACACCCCTTCCCCACGGGCCGATCCATATACACCCATCAAGCCTGTTCATTGGCAAGGTGATTTTGGTTCTCCTAGCCCTCCCGCATCCAATTCCAATGTGCATGACTGGTGCATCTTAGGATGCCTAGGAGTTCCCCATTTCGCCAACCTCCGGTTGTGTCTATTGTATACATGGCACATATTCAGATGTCCTGATCTACCATTGCATGTGCATGGGTCGGACTAACAGTAGGTTTGTTTAGGGTCATGCGTGAGTCCGTGTTTTTCTTTCGAGTGCATAGTGAGTCTACATGCATCGAGTCGAGTCAGTCTCATGTCAGCTCGAGATGTTAGTCCCTTTCGAGTGTGAGACAAGTCGGATCTATTACGTACGTTGTAGACTTACCAGAATTTGGGATCGGCTCTACCTCAACATATCAGATCTAGTCACATAAAGGGACCCAACGGTGATTCCTAGTGAGTCTTCGAGTCGCCTCCTCCCCTTTGAGAGTGACCCCACCCCGGAGTGTCCACCTCTAGCCTTATTCTGACAGCAGCGTGATCATATCGAATCTATACAGGATGAGCAGGTGTCGATTACTTGGAGTTGAGCGTGCTCTGCGCTTCCAGGTTCAGTGACGGATCCGCAGGAGCTACTTGAGCAGTTGCACCCCTTACTCGACGGGGTCGAGTTCTTCCCACCCGGAGAGAATTGATTGGAATCAACATCAGACACTAACATTTTATTTTTCTTTTGTGTCCTTTTAGTTTGCTTTTATATCCTTGGGAAAATGGGCTTGCAATTGTAAGGCTTTGTAGGTCAATTTGTCATTTCTTAAGGATGTTTGGGTTTATTTGTAAAAGTCCAGTAGGTCCAGCAAGGGGCCCCCACCTTCTTCCCCATTGGTCCACCTAGACTCTAGGGCCCATGTGGGGCTGGTCAAATGTCCAAGGTGGGCTACTAGAAGACTTGACCATTCAAGGGGACAAAGGGCTTAAAAAGTCTATTTTCTCTCCTTAAAAGTCAAGGGGGCGCCCCCTTCCACTAAGTGTTTTATTATTTTTGTTTTTTTGACCACATGGGGATTAAATCTTCTATCCCTTGCATACCCCTCCCCTAACCTAGATCTGAGGGTAGCTTAGGTCTTTTTACATTTTCTATATAAGCCATGTAATTTATGAATTTCTTAGCATTAATGAAGGAAAAATTCTCATTTGTGCTCAATAGCCCAAGGGCGCCCCTCTCTCCCCCCCCCCCCTGAGCTGTGAGAGCTCTGATTCAGAGGTGTGATGCCTCTCCTCCACCACTTCTCTGAGTGCGACGCGTAGGACCGCCGCCGCCGCCATCGAACCGCCACCGCCACTGCCAACCCACCGGAGATCTATCTACATCAAGATAGAGGTCCAGTGTTTGAATTTTAGCTCCAAAACTTCAAATCTGACGAAGTTGAGATTTTGAGGGTAGGTTCTCCATATCAATCCCCATCTCCAGAAAAAATCCTCTGAATTTAAGCCTTCATATCATTTTCCTTTCCATTTAAGTTTCTAGACCCATACAGATCTGTCCCTGTGCAGATCTTGTCACAGCAGCCTTGTTCTTCCATTGTTCGACCCCCTTCCCCATTTCTGATTGCATCCAAATTTGGACTGGGTGTTCTTCCCACCAAATCCCACCTCCAAAAATTTTCCCTAGATTTTAGGAGTTCTTTTTCCCCTCTGAAAAATTAAAAGTCAGTCAAAAATCTGTTCTGTCCTGTGCAGCCCAGATCCGACCCACCAGTGTTAGAAAATCCATTTCCCCAACCAAACCTCCACCATAAATTACAAAACAAATAGCCATGTCTTCCTTACTTCCCCCTCTCTAACTTTCATCAAGGGCCCAACTCCCAGATCCGACGTTTACCCTCCGGTCAATGCCCATTCTCAGGCAGATCCAAATATATCCTGTCAGATCTAGTTCTGTGAACCAGCAGGTTATAAATTCAACCAAGGCCACTACAGAGATAGAAAAAATTCCCTCTCTAGCCATAGATCGTAGCTCTCTAAGTAAGTTTTCCAACGGCGCCAATCTCGCGTCAATCAGAGGTTGGGGCTGTTTGCAGCAGCCGTTCTCGTTGGGTCGCACACTATAGAACAGAAGTACCATCCCGTGGACAGCAAGCCGCACCGACCGCCCGACCGGCCGACTCACCTTCCACAAGACGAACCAACACGTCGCCTTCCTAGGGAACGTCCCTCCAGGCGCCACCGTCGTAGCAGTAACATTCTCTACCCACTCGGCCCACCAGCCAGCACGTGGGCCCCACAACCCGCAGCACGAGTTATCCGGACGGCACCGACAGAGCTGTCCAAGTTACTGCCCGTCAACCTAAGATCGGTCCTCCCGGGCCCACATTGTAGCCCTTTACCTCCCTACGTGGAGTGGGCAGCAAATTAACTTATGTAATTATTGTAATATTTTTATCGGGAGTTATTGTACTTGGCCGGGGTCATCTTCCCCACGCCCGGCGCGTGGAGGTATCTTGTCCACTCCCCATCTCGGCATTTTCTTTACTCGTATTTATTTGTATATGCCACTGCAAGTGATAGAATTTTTAGCCCGATATATTATTATCACCGCTGCGAGAGAGTGAGTGTGACTCGTCCCGTGACTCAATCTGAGTACACGTGGAAGAGCCGAATACCCGAGACTCACTACCGGTTCCTCAACTGCGCACGATCCTGTGTTTCCCTCGCTTAGGGATGAGTTGCGAGCTAGAGTCCCAGGTTCGCATGTCCATCCCGCATCAGTCTGTGCCTGTCCCATCAGCTTCATGGTAGCGAATTGGACTCTTTGACCGTCTGTCATATTGAACCAATCAAAGTACCGATCCATCCCGGACTCCCAATCTAAATAGACCTTCGGGTCCAAGGACCCGTAAAAAGTGGGAGGGTCTGCACGAACAGTCTTGAGGGTCCGCTTGTCCTCCTCTGAATCACAGTTCCGCCGTTGAACTTCACGGTTACGACCATAGCCCCTATTCTCATTATTGGACTCGGAGTCATCCACCTCAGCGACTCGACGCCTCCTATCATCTACCCCTTGAGCCCTAGGAGCAGCAGGTGGCTGAATCGGCTCCTGTTGATCATTTGTCGGCGCGGGTTGTGCCTCAACCGGGGGTCTCTCTAGGACGGCTACTCTCCCTACCAGACCATGAAAAGACTGGTCTGACTCTACGACCCTATCTTCTAAGGCCTTCATCCTCTCTTCCAAACGTGTGCCTAGACCATCCACCCGCGTACTCAACCCTTCCATTTTTTCCACTCGTGTAGTCAACTCTTCCATCTTTCCCATAAGAGCTCGAAGCATGTCACCCACCGAAGGCTCATAGGGACTAGGGACTCGGGGATCTGCCATAGGTGGTGGTGAGTATTGGGTACCTCTACGAGTGGGCATGCAAATGACAAGGGTTGGAATGCACTGACCAAGGCGAAGTGATAGATCTAGACTGAACTAATATCCGGTACATGGCGGAGGTATGATCCGAAGACCGAACTCACGCAAGTGTGCAACCTTCCCAATAGGCGTAACCTATCGTTCCGAGAACACCTTTTGATATACTAGGTAGAGGAATGCAATGTGACACCTTGGACCGACCACCCTTGGACTCGGCTTAGCTCTGATACCAATTTGATGCAGCGAGGGAAACGCGAGGATCTGTGCGGTTGAGAAACTGACAATGAGTCTCGGGTATCGGCTTTTCCTGGTGCTCGGATCGAGTCAGGGGATGGGTCACGCTCACTCTCTCGTAGCGGTGATTGAAATAATATAACGAGCTAATTAACCTATCACTCATGCAGTAGCATATGAAAATATATACGAGTAAAGCAAATGCCAAGTGGGGAGCGGACACGATACCTCCACGCTTCGGGTGTGGGGAAGATGACCCCGGCCGAACTTCGTACTCCCAGTACAGTAAATAATTAAATTACAGCAATGAATATTGGTGCCCACTCCACGCATGGAGGTAAAGGGCTACACGTGGGACCTAGGAGTAGCGGGCTCGGGTTGACTGGCAGCGTTTTGGGCAGCTCCGGCGGTAGCACGTGCCAACAAGCGTGCGGTCGACGTCCTGGTCGGCAGGCCGATCATGCTAGGAGTGGTACCGTTGTGGTGTGGACTCCTGGAGGGACGATCCCTAGGAAGGGGACGCGCTGGTCCGCCTCGTGGAAGATGAGGCAGCCCGACGGGGGATGTTGTTGCTTGCTATCCACGGATCTGTTCAGTAGTTTCAGGGTTGCGCGGCCCAGCAAAAACAACTACTGCGATCAGCACGGACGTCGGATCGACGCAAAACATCCGCCGCTCTGAAGCCCTTTTAGAGATCTATGACCATAGGCTGTTACAAGAATTTTTCTGTGGCGGGGTTTTCCATGGGGGAATTTCAAACAGGAAAGTTTCCTGTCTCAGATCTTGCCAGGCAGACTGAGATCTGCCTGAAGACGTGAGATGACCGAGGTTGAAACTTTGCATCTGGGGGTTGGGATTTTTATGGAAGCTAGAAGATGAAGTACGAAACATGAGGATATTTATTTTGTAATTTTATGAAGTGGTTAGAGAGGGGAAATGGATTTTATAATAGGGGGTGGTCGGATCTGGACTGCAGGGGACAGAGCTGAGTCCGGATTTTGCAGTGGTTTTTTTGATGGGAAAGAAAATTCATAAAATCACAAACAAACTTATGGAAGAAGGCTTTGGTAGATAGAAATCTCCGTCCAAATTTTAGCTCGATCTGAAATTGGAAAGGGGTTCGAATGGGTGAAGAGTTGGGCTGCTGGAACACATGTTTGCACTGGGCCAGATTGTGTAGGCTGTGGGACTTTAAATGAAAAGGGGGGGAAACGAAGTTGGAAAAACTTGAATTTTTTTGTGGGACGTGGGATCAACATGGGGAACTCACCCTGAAAATTTCAGCCTGGTCAGATTTACGTGTTGAGAGATAAAATTCGGCCTTTGGCTTGCTAGATGGTGGAAACTAGAATTCTGACGATGGCAACGGTGGTGCAATGGCGGCACGAACAGAGGCGGCTGCGGAGCTTCACACCCAGAGATGAGATACCACTTGCAAACCACCAAGTTTTCAAGGGAATCCACCCTAAGAATACAGCAATCCAGCTGCAAGGGGAGAGGAGAGAGGAGGGGCGCCCTTGGGCTTGCTCTTGTGCAAATGCAATTTTCTTTCATTAATTCCCACAAAATGGAAAATACAAGGGTTATATAGAGTTGTTTAATAGACATAAACTATCAGTAGATCTAGGGTTTGGGAGGAGCAAATAAGGGATAGCATTTTCTCCCCCCATGTGGTCAAATGACCAAAATAAAAAAAATACAACATGAATAAATAATATTAAAGGGGGGCGCCCCTTGGAAAAAGGGGTACCAAATTTTGATTTTTATTCTATTTGTCCCCCCCCTTGGTCCAAGTCCAATCTTTGACTTTGAACCAGCCCCACATGGACCCTAGAAGCCAAGTGGCCCAATGAGAGAGAGGGTGGGGGGCCCTGCTGGGCCTACGTGGCCCTTTTACACATAAACCCAACTAAAACTAAAACAAACACACATTACACACCAAGTACAATATTACAAAAATACATTCCAAACATTAAATGGAATAGCCCCGATGCCCCATCACATGGTCGTTTGATTGGCAATTCAAGTGAATGTGCTTAGTGTGTGTTTGAAAGTTGATTAAGCTAACTCATGTGAATCTTGGTGAAATTGGGTTCTATGATGCTCACATGTATCGCTTATATGCATGTCTAAATGATCACATCTTTAGTTGAGGATTTGATGGTTTGAGAATGTGCTTCATGCATTTTCTATATGAGGTCTTTAGGCTTGCACGATGCTTTATTCATTGATAGAAAACTTGTTGGAATATGGTATGGATGGAGTTCATACTTTGGTCAAATGCTTGACTGGTTGCTCTTGATTCCTGGTTGAGGAAAAATAAGGATTTTGTTGGTTACATGCATATTCCTCATTGAGTTTTGTTGAGCCTCTAATATGTTGAAGTTTATTCAATTTGAGATGGGAAATTGGTTTTGACTATACAAGTTCAAAAGCATGGCGTGGTGAAAATGCTTATTTGATAGAATTGAAATCATCCAAGTCCTTTATGCTTTGAACACATAATTCCTCTCTTGAGACCATGACATTGAGTTGAATATGTTCTTGCTTGAACTACATGTTTAACTTACAAAACAAACCATTTTCTTTCATTCAGGTAGTTGATGGTTTATGTGCATTGGTTTGATTACATAACCATGGAAATTCAATGCTTAATGGTTGATGTCATAGGATGCATGTATAGGTCATCGGGTTTCACAAGATATGGTTTTCATTTGGCTTCTTTGGAATTGGGTTACTTGTATTGATCTGAGCTAAACTTTTGACAATGAAGCATGTATCTTGATAAGCCAGTAAATGTTCATTTCCTATGTTCATGCATATTATTCATAGGATCCTTGAGCTAATGTTCAAATCCATTCATGTGAATCTTGGTAGAATTAGGTTGATATATGTTTTCACATGTCTTGATCACCAAGAAAACTTGGTTGTTTAATTTATCAACTAACCATTTCACATGTTTCATTCATTTAGGTTGAATCACATGTCAACAGGATTAACATCATTTGGACTGAACTTCTACAACTCTGGAAGTTGCAGAGTTGGGTCGACCGAACTTGACAGTTCGGTCGACCGAATTAGCCATAGCCGGCTGGTTCTGGGTCTGTAAAATTCCGGTCGACCGACCCCTTTCTATTGGTCGACCGATTGCGGCGTAAACCCAAAAATGTGAATCCGAAAACACATAAACCCTTATCCATTTGTGCTCCCCTCTTACCCATTTTCCCCTAAGGGTTATGATACATATCTTAGAGGGGTTTTCCATGGGTTTTGTAAAGGGTTTAATGGTCTCTTCATGTGTTCTATATATACTCTTGTGTGACCTACGAATGTGATAAGAAAAATACCCTAATGAGCTTATTTTTTTATCTTGTAGGAGAAGAAGGCCAAGGAGGAGAAAAGGAGGACTTGGAAGGTGGATTTCATCTACTCCAAAGAGTTTCTAGAGTTTGTGGAAGAAGAAGAAAAGGAGCGGATCGACGAGAGGAGCAAGTGGACGTTCACATCGACTACATCCGTCTTCCCTCTGTCTTGTGCTTCAAATAACATCATCTTCCGGCCATTGAAGACAATGGGGGATCATTTCTATATCTTCTATTTGTTCTTTGTGATATGTTTCATTTTCTATATTTTGGGTTGAGCATATCTTGAGTATTTGTGTTTATTTTCTGAACTTGGATATACACTGTGTGTGTGTAACCGTCTACATATGGTTGTGGGTTTATTGTGCTATGGTTGTTGCAGCGTGTGTGTGTGTGTGCTACTGGACTTACGATCCCGAGCGTTTGGGGCTCGTCCCTGTGTTGTTGTGTCTACAGCGTGAGGAGAGTTCCCCTCGTAGGGACTTATCCCCGTGTGTGTATTGGAGTGTCGCCTCCGTGTTGTGGATTTATCCTCATGCTGGTTCATCTAGCGAGTGAAGCCTCACCGAGTTTGGTGAGGGGTAGACGTAGGGAGCCCGTCGTGGTCCCGAACCACGTTAAAAACCCTTGTGTATTGTGGTTTGCATTGTGGTTGTGCTTAATAGCTTAATCCATTTATCTTGATCGTGTGTGAATGGTGAGATTGAGAGAACTAGGTTTACCTTGCTTAGTTTAATTTCTTCAATCTCGTTTAAAGTTCTTAATTCCACTACGTAAGTTTTTAATTTGCCATATGCCGTGGGGGTCAATGTTAGGATAGATGTGGTGGATTCAGAGGGGGGGTGAATGAATCCCTCTTTTAATGTTCTCGACCAATTAAAATTTAGATGCAGGGTGACTTGATCTGGACTCCCTAAACTGATGTAAGAGATACTTCAACTAGGCGTAAGCATTGAAGCCGTGCCTACCATGCATCTAATGATGAAATCACACAATCAAACCACAAGGAACACCAAGGTTTTTAGGTGGTTCGGCCCTTCAGACCTACATCCACCCTACACTCAACTAAGTGTGGCTTCACTACTGCCTAACAGCTTGTCGCTGATCAACAGCTTTGGGGACGAATCCCTACAACCCCACTGAGCAACACAACTTATTGTCCAGAGGAATCCTCCTCTGCTCCGCTGAGGCTTACAGCTTAACCTATCCAGAGGAATCCACCTATGTCCGCTGACACACAGCTTGATAGAATAAGAGTTTCGAAGAAAACAAAAGAAAAAAATGAAGAATCAAAACACAGATGGAAATGTAGCTTAAATAGTGAGCAAATCAGCTCTGGTTGTGAACCAGGAGACTGATGACAAGACTCTCTCAAACAGCTTTCTCTCTTCTTCTGTTTGGATCGTGCTGGCTCTTGCTCTCTCTCTGCTTCTTCCTTCTCCTCTTTTTCACTTCAAATCTCTATTTCACGATCATCCTACTTTTGAACGAGAATCTTTTTATTTATATGCAGTTGCAGAGAGGAGGGCGTGTGGTTTCCACGTTTCCTTCCCAATTACCTTATCCAGATCTGGCATTGCTCGATCACGTGGCAGCATCCTAGTGTGACTACTTGCCACATGTCACTATCATGGCACATCCTCCATTCTTGGATCACGTGCCACTCATTGGATCATGTACGTCCCTATGTTCCTGCAATTTTAGTACTCACGACAGTTAGACAAATATAAGGCTTGCACAGACCTGATATGGCTGTAGGGCTAAAAGATGCACAGACTTCATTTGTCTATAAGACTAACGAGTGCACGGTCATTATGTATATATATACGAGATGCAAACCATGCACTGACATGGTGTGTGCACAAGCATGGAATGCATTGACTATGTTATGCATCATATGAGATATGCACAGACTTATTATGCAGCATGCCTACACTTGCACAGACTCAACACAGCATTTAATTACATATGCACAGACTTAATGTTCACGTAATACACATGTGCACAGACTTGATTCAGTACAAGGCCAACAGATGCACTGAATACGTATATCCAAAGTACAAATATTGCAAGGACCTGATCGTGCCGTGAGCAACCTTGCTTAGACTTAGTTTGTGCAGAAGATAAATGTTGCATAGACTTAGTGCACGGTGTGGAAGTTGCACTGACTTGATAGTGTGCAACGAGAAGTGTTGCACCGACTTGCTTTGCCTAGACTGAAGCATGCACGGACTTGATCTCGTGCAACAACTACTAGTTCATCGACTTCACTATTGCATGGATGACACTTGCACCGACTTAGTCACGTGCAACAATTACGGATGCATTGACTTAGTGTATGCATGCACAGACTCTACATAGACTTAGTCGCATAGTTCAACTAAGATTGCATCGACTTGGTCGTGTACAGCAACAGGGGTTGCATCGACTTGATGAATGCATGCACGAACTTAATATGAGAAGGACATGGAAGTGCATCGACTTAGACTTCTATAATGAAGCATGCAAAGACTTAAGCTTCTTGCACAATAGTGGGTTGCATCGACTTGAACCATGCACGAGCTAATCAATTAGGAGATGCTTCGACTTGAACATGCTTTGAACAGACATTGCATCGACTTTATGAAGTGCAAAGCGAAGACATCAACGACTTAACTAGTTCAGCTGCTTGTGTTATTATTCAAAGTGAAAGACTAAAATTTGATTATTTCATTCAGTCTTAACATGATTCATAAGTTATCATTATCAAAACCAGATTTCCAATAATCTCCCCCTTTTTGATGATGACAACATAATGAGTCATGTATGATTATTTACACACTTAATCAATCCAAGTCATTCAACCAAGTTAGAACACAAGAAAAAATTCATTTGCTAACATGCATGTCACAAACACCATTACAGCACTAAATGCAATATGAGTTCCTACATATGCACACTAGCATTTCTGTGTATAAGAGGAAAATTCAAAGATGTTTGACCAGTCTCTCTTTACACAGTCAAAAGATCAGTCTATCTTTACACAATCAAAAATACCCAAAGCTTTACAAAAGATATCCACAGCAATTTAACAAAAGGATCTCCGCATCAGCACAACACATCAACACATCAGAATCCCTTTGTATTGTATCTCCACCAGACCCTTACATGATCATAAGTAGTCTCCCCCTTTGTCATTATCAAAAAAATGGGAGTCTGTAAGAAATTAGTGACCTCTATAACTCCCCCTGTCTCTTGAATATTGTGCAGATGTTGAACCAGGGGCTGAAGGTTTGTTCATCACAGAGGTGTGAAAATCTCTAATGGAGTTTGACAACTCATCTAGTCTGTGATGCATTGTGCTCCCCAGTCTGTCCACTGGAGAGGAGTTGGAATCTTAGTTTGTGAGAAGTTGTTTGATATTCTCTGATAGGTTCTGCAATTTGGACTGGACAACTTTAAACTTATGAATGATCGCAGGCTGACTGGCTTCAATTTTGTTCAAAGTAATTTTGATCTTTTCAAATTCTATCTTTAGATCAAAGGTGTGGTCAAGAATTTGAGCGAGCTTGCTGAATGTTGCAAGTTGGGTATCTTGCAACTTGCTAACCATTTCACTAACTCTATTACTGACTATCATAAGAGATTCCAAAATCTCTCGAATTGCTGCATCAGATTTTTGTTTGTTTGACATGAACTGAATCCATTGAGCTTTTACAATATTTTCCAGATGTTGCATTCTGGCATTTACTCTGTTCAGATGAAAGTTAGTGAAGAGAAACTGTGCATTCATTTCTTCATTTTGACTTTGTACCAAATTTGTCAGATTGGTGAGCATTTCAAAAATATTTGGCTCAAAATTTGATTCAGGTGAACTTATTGAGGAGGCACTGGAATAAAGAAATTCAACATTATAAGCCGGAGGTTCTTCTTCTGGTGACAATGGTGGTTGTGTACCAGAACCAACAATTTCTCCCATATGAGGTCCATGTGTAGGAGCCGTTTCAAATGACATTCGAGGATACATTTTGAAGTGAGGAGCTGGACCCCTCACACATTCTTGTGAGTATTCCTCACCTACCCTGGAGCTGGTACTTGAGGTTGCTCCAGAGGAATTTCTTCATCTTCCTCTACATCAGCCTCTTGGTCTGGTGCTGGAGATGTCTGAGGTTGTTCACCGTTTTCAACTTCTTTTTCTCTTTCAGAATCACTCATTTGCTTATCTATAGCAGAGAGTTCTTTTTCACCTGTCTCTTCCTTATGAATATCATCCATTTTATCTTCTTTTTCAGCTCATTCACACTGTTCCTCTATCCTTTCCTCTTCCTGAGCTTGTGCTTCTTCCTCCTCAGCTTGTTCTTCTTGATGTCCTCCAATTTCTTCTACACCTTGTTCTTTGTCTTGCTGACCACCAATTTCTTGTTCAGCTGGTGCTTCTTCTTGTGCTTGCTGATCAGTGGGCTGCTGTGACTGAGATTGTATACCAAATTTATCAAACAATTCATTGATATTCTGATCTAGCTAGTGCTTTATCTGATCATCAGTTAGATTAAGCTCATGAACCTCTTGTTCTAACTGCATGTCTTTGAGTTGCTTATCAGCTGGCTTCTTAGTAGTTTTCTTTTCTGTTTCTCTTACTCTGTCTTCTGGATGCTCACTGGCCTGAACACTTTCAGTTTGTTCCTCCATTGGAGACAAATCCTCCCCCTGACTTGGATCATCGAGCTTCGAATTCAAATATCTAAAAATGAAATCCATGTTATATATGTTGACCTTTGGAATATCTTTTGAAGCCTCGCCATCCATAGAAATGCCTGATTTCTTGAATACTGTAGTCAGGTGGGCTGCATAAGGAAGATTTCTCCTTGACTCTTTGCAAGTTCCCATGATCTGGATGATTATTTATGGCAAACAAACTCTAATTCCCTTCAGCAAACAATATAAAATAAATCTTTGTGTTTCGGTCAGTCTACTTCTTCCTCTAACTTGTGGAATGATCATGGTAGTCAGAATATGATGCAGTAATCTCTTTAGAGGAGAAAACTTATTTGTATTGAACTAACCCAATTGGGTTTGCTTCTTATCAGAAAGAATCACTCGGCACATCATTAATCACTGAAAAAGTATCGTGAAGATTGTACCGAAATTTACCTTCAACCACACCATCTTCATATATTCTGAACACCTTATGAAGAGAGTGCCTAGTGATCTCAATTTCAATTCCTTTGACATTTGACACAAGTTTCGATTGACCAGAAATGTATCTCAGATTACTATAGAACATCGCTACAAGTCTAGGATAATAGACTTTATGCTTGCTCAGAAACTTCTTCCATTTTCGAAAATTAAACATTTCCACTAGTTCAAGAAATTTGGAGAGCAATTTACGATCATGGAAATCCACATATCTGGGGAACACTATCATCCCCACTTCCAAAATTATCTCGACTTGAGTAGAAGGCAGAGCAGGAATACCTCTTTCCTCAGAGTCTTTAAACACTTTTTCTTTCCCTTTTCTCTTCTTCCTCTCCTAAGTATCTTCGCCTCTTTCTGATACAATATCTGCACATGTCATCATCTCTACAGCTTTCCTTTTGCCCTTGACAGTTTCCTTTTTAACCGCTTCAGACGGCACTCCTTTTGCATGAGCCTCCTTTGATCTCCTCTCATAGTTATGAGTCTGTTCTGGCTTCTTTGTTTGAGGAGTCGTAGGTTGTTGCTCATCCAATACCTTCCTCTTCCCCTTGCTCTTTGCTGTCAGAGAAGACATCATGGAAGGCGACAATGGAGACGAAGATGATTTCTGACATGAAGGATAAAGACAAATGGAGAAACAAGTAGTGGGAATGTAGAGAGGCGGGTAGAGGAACTGTAGAGAAGTTAGACCAGAAAAAAAATGCTCACGGCTAGGAGTCGTGAGTGAGGGAAGGTCTCGGCTTGAATGCGGAGGGTATGAGAGACACTTTATGGTTGAGTAATATAAAGGGAATATTGTTGCCTTTACCCGATACACACTTCGTACCCAAACTACCCCTCTCTTATAAATAAAATACCTTTCTTCTCCTTTTTCATGGTCTTCAGCGTATCAACCTTATATCTTATTCATTCATTCTCCTAAAAATCATCTTTTAATACACAGTCAATGGAGATAAAACATTCTAATTGCAGTACATTGCTCAGTAAGAAAGAATCATTAATCTTACTCCTTACTTTCATTAGATAAAATTGGTTTCAAAATCAGTCTTATATTGAGTTTTAACTCATATTTCGGCGTCTGAAGAAGAACCAAGGTCAACCATATCAACTTTTTCTTTTCTTTTCTTTTTCTAACTGGAGCATTCTGTATGACTGGCTTTTTTACTCAATGAAACATGTTTATCAAACACCAGAATCCCTGGTTACTCAGCATAGTCTACCTTTATGCCTTCTTTTATGAACAGAGATAACTCATTTCCTCATGACATAACTTTTAAATTTCATTGATCTAGAAAGCCAATTTCTCATAAATTTTGCCATTGCTCTGCCATTTTATATTTATTTTATTTGATGGAGTATTCCCTGGTCTACATCCAGATTAGCCTGAAGACATGATTTGATAAACATTATAAGACATCCTCTTCTGCTAGATTATCTTTTTACTCACAACTTTCAGATTTATGACTTTTCTTCAGCTGGACACTTCCAGTTATTAGAATGTTTTCCACTCCATTGAAAATATATTAAGGAGTCATTTTGAACAATCAATAATAAGATATAAACTTTATAGGAAGAAGATCATTTATTTGGGGAGATCAGCAATTTTATGCACAGATTGAGGTGGTTTTAGTAACCAATAATGTGTAATAAGTAATGGTAACAGAATTCAATACATTACCCCCCCTAACTGTCAGCTTATGAGAATGTATGATAGAATGATGGAGGAGAAGAGGTAAACTATGGGCAGGTCACGATGAAAGAAGGTAGGGGAATGGAATGCCTAGCCACAAAGGAGCAAAAGTGCAATTCAGGATAGGATTACAGGCAGCCCTTGACTTATGACCTCCTTAGCTTTCTCCTGACCCAAAGTCTTCAGACAGGTTCTAACATAATCAGCTCAACCTCAGAAGTAAACATCCCAGACTTGACAGCTCAACCAGCAACATATTCTAAAACCATAATCTTCAGCATAAAATCCATGACTCATTGAATCTGATCAATTCAGCTCTGCTCCCCCTTACTATGTGCAGAGATTCCAATCAAACATAGCTTTGTTTTTCTTGCAGATACACAGAGATGTAGATTCTAAATGCCAGTTCTATTTATATATGCATAAATATGCAATTAACTAACTCTTTTTGGATTTTTCAAATTTTGATGATAAGCAATGAATTCAGTTTCTAAATGCAATGTACAGGGAATTTGACAGAACATGCATCATGACAAAAATGTGCAAGACATTTAGAAACAACTACAATTTTTCATGTGCATTCATTTAAAGCAAGCAAATTCAGAAGATAGTATTTGAACAAAAATTTCAAAACTGACCTGAAAAGTGCAATCATGGGGTATTCTTTCTCGAATGCCTTAGTTTATTTACCCCCTTTTATTTCACCAAGGCATATCTGTAAAATACCATTTATTTTGGGCAAGTAGGAACCCAAGCAGTCTTGGGTCCTGAGATACCACCTGCACCTTTAGAGGGTGCTCTCCACAATGTTCTAGCATCATAATTATTAGATTTCATCAAATGACAGTTAGACATGAAATGGCCAAACTGTCCACAATAATGGCAAGAAACACTAGATTTCATGTTCTTTTTATATGAGTAAGCATGAGCATGAACTTGATGTGAATGAACATGATTGGTACTAGTGTTAGCATGAGGATTTTATCTTCTGAAACTTGCCAACCTGCACTGATTTGCTTTGTGGCCAAGTTTTCCATATTCAAATCATGCAACTGTATTTCTTTTAAAACCATATTTGTTTTCATGAAAGATATTTCGGTACACAGGGGTTTTTGCAAAGCTAAAGTGACTATTTCTCCCTTGTGCATGCCAACTTCTTGTAATTCCTAAAAGCTATATATATATATTGAGGAAATTAAAATAGAATTAGCGGCTATTACATAGTCGCTGTTTATGAAAATTATTTAAATCGTGAATAATAAATGAAGTATTGGTGTCTTATATCAAGGCGTACATTTATATTATTGCGCCTCTCTGAAGAGTCGTAGTTTCCTTGAAAATAACCATTATTCGAAAATTTCATGAACTGACGCCTGAATAGTGGGCAGTAATTTAATTAGTGACCGCTGCCAGGTTGCCGATTTTCTGTGACTGATTTTTACTCGTGTTTTGATCCATTGACCATCGGATCTTGGCACCACTATCTCATATCCGAGACTTGGTCCCTGTTTTACTTTATCGCTCACACACTCAACTCTTGGTGATGATTGGATCCCCCACGGGATATTCTTTCTTTCGGACTGGTACTTTCTTCATTGGGACCTCCGTAAGTCTACGCTAGTCTTGGATGCCCTCAAGACGGTCGAGCTGGTTGTACCCTAAAAACCCTGAAACCTTTGATTATCACCTCACTCAATAGAAACGTGATACTTTAGCCCTCTTAGAGTGCTATTTTCTGGCCTCTTTGAAAAGTCTATTTTCTGTCGGGGAACTGCGACCATGACTTGGACGCCAAATAGAATTGGTGGCCATCCAGTGGATGAACATTACTATTTTAGTGACCTGAGGATGGACACTATTTCATCGTGCCTGCACTTTTCATAGGAATGAGCGACCATCCAGTGGAGGTTGTTTCTATAATTGATGGCGACTGAGTGGACACCAATTACCCAGATTTCACGAGTGTCTTGGTTTCATATATCGTTATACTATTCTTGTCAAAAGTTCATTCTTGAAATCATTATTCCATGAATCTACCTTAATGTTCTTACATGATTGATCCTTTGAACTCTTTGGCCATTATTTTAAGTGGAATTGATCTAGACACAAAAGGGGCTATGGTTCCAAACAAATTGACACTCAATGCTAGAATATAAAGTGACGGGGTTCGGATCTGATCCCAAGGGCGAGGCAAAGTCCAAACGTGTACCGGTATCATGATTGATCGGGTGTGGCATTGCACCGACCAAAAGCAAGATTGATCTATGACATTCCACAAGTGATCACTACTCGAATAATTGAACTCCTTTATACACATGGCCAATCTTACAAAGTAATAGTTACGTGAAATGCTCTAATGAAAGTGAATTCTTTATTGAAATGATTATTATTGTCTCCTCATGAACGCTCTTGGAAACCTTATTTAAAAGATTGCTATCTCATCATGAATGTCCTTGGAATTATTGTCCCATCTATCTATTATCTTTATAGCACTTGAAAATTATCTATTGTCGTGTCTACATTCCTTTATATTGTCTCCGGATTATTAATCTAGCTCGTGCCATTATAGTTCTCGATTTCGATACCTTACATGACTTGCATGTTCACGTTAAATTGTTAATTACTTAAAGCTAGCTTGGAGCTTGAGATATTAAGACTTACTGAGCGTTTGCTCACCTAGTGTTTCCCAATGTTTTTCAGGTAAAGACCATAGTGGCGACGAGACCGAACAAGATGGGCAAGGGGCAAGAGTGAAGAGTGCCCCGGCAACTTAGATGAACCTCATGGTCTATGTTATTATGTCAAGTCTAATCAGAGAGTCCATTGTAATTTTCCTTTATTGAGTCCTTTCATTTGGGTACAATTTGTAATAAACTTATATTTGAAATAAAATTCTATTTTTCTTCAAATTATATCTTGTCTTATGACTATGCTTTGATTGACACGACTGTTTAACTATCACGTTCCGAGCAAACGACATGTTCTGTTGCTATCGATTTGGGACGTGACAGAAGGTGGTATCATAGCCATGACTTTCTAAATCCCTAGGTCATCAAGTCCAAGTTAAAGATTGAGTCATCCCTGTCTGTCATCCCATAGGAATCCCGTGAGAATTGGGTAGAGCTATGGGCTAACCAATAAAAAACGTCTCATCTACGATACATTAATGTCCAGATGTGTAAATAATCATTACTTTAAAAATTATTCTGTAGGCTAAAATGGCTGCCGAAAGAGCTCAATGGAGGGATATGCAGCGTACCGTCCAAGGATTGACACAGGCATTGCAACAAGTTGCACAAGGTGGAGTCTAACATGGAGCCACGGATTTGCATCAGAAGTTCCAAAAGATGAATCCCCCTAAATTTAGCGGGTCTACAGACCCAGATGAGGCAGAGAATTGGGTGCAACAAATAGAGAGAACCTTCAGGGTTATGCAATGTACCGACCAAGAGATGGTACTATTGGGGACTTATCAACTAGAAAAGGATGCTCGGGCATGGTGGGGATCCGTGGAAGCAATCTTACCCAACGGTAAAGTTACATGGGATGAATTCCTAGAACACTTTAACGAGAAATATTTTTTGGAGAGAATCCGAGAGAAGAAGGCAATGGAGTTCGCGGCACTAAAACAATGTAGTCTATCAGTGGCGAATTATGAAGCGAAGTTTTCTACATTGGCTCGATATGCACCATATTCAGTCTGTATGGAGAAGATGAGAGCAAGGAGATTTATGAATGGCTTAAAGATGGAGCTTATTCCTCAATTAGCTCCGTTAGAAGTTCAAACTTATACAGAGATGGTTAGGAAAGCGCAACTATTGGAAGATGCTATGGATATGATAGAACGAATCAAAGGGAAAATAGCCAAGAAGGAGTTAGCGAATGGATCCAAGAATAGGGAACCCGTGAATGGCAAGAAGAGGTCCAATGAAGGTAACTATTTCCGGAAGGATAAGAAACCCCAGAACGATGATCAACAATGTCCAAGGAAAGATGTCAACATTGCAACAAAGGAGGGCACAAATCAGAAGAGTGATGGTATAAACTCGGAAAGTGCATTTGATGCGGAAGTGAAGACCATAGAATCGCCCACTATCCACTTTTGAAGGAGAAAGCGCCACGAGAGCAACAACAAGGTGGACCAAAGCAGCAAGGTAGGCTTCAAGCGTTAGAAGGTAACTCTAAACCATCCTATTCATAATTGCAAGAATTGGAAATGGTGATCTTGGTACTTAGCATAATACGGGAATGCATCTAGCTAGTACACATGTTTTGAATATGGTGATTGTACCCCACACTAGAAAGGAAAAATCGTGTGAATTTGGAGAACAAATTCTTTTAAGTGGGGGAGGGTGTAACACCCTGAAAATTTAAATAGAGAATAAATGATAATAACTAAATAATATTAATCTTAAATAAAATTTTGATATAAGAGAAATAGAAATGGATAATGGGCCTTACTAAAGATTTAAATGATAAACCTATTAATTAGTAAATACCCATCATAACTCCAAAACATATAGTTAATGGGCTAATCGAACCAGCTACAAATAAAACCTAAACTCTTAAATATATATATATATGTGTGTGTAAAATGGGCCTTAGTAATGGGCTTCCAAGAGTATAAACCTAAATACTATTATAACAAGAATGTTGGGTTATATATGAAACCTTCTCACGTTCGAATAAGGGACTTCATTTAAACATAAAACACGTTCGAAGATAGTATGGCCATTAGGCTTTTAGTCCCATGGGGAAGGCGAATGGTGATGTGGAAGGGTAAGATCGATCCAGATTATGCATGGGAAGGTCTAAAACTAGTAGGATTATTTACGTGGAAAATTTATTCCGAATAGGATTCGACCCCCGTAGGTTCCCTTGGTCCCTATAAATATAAACCCCTACGATAGCAAGAGCAGATTGCTGCGGCTGCTGGGTCCTGCGTCATCGACGTCCGATCATCCTTCCCATCCTGTTGCTATGAAGGCCATCTCTTCCTCCTCCGTCTGCTTCGTTTGTGGCAGTGCTGCTGATGTTGATTGCTGTAGTGAAGAAGCAAGGCTTCTTCTCTCCTTCCTCCTCTCTGCTTCCTGCATCTACAAGTTCTTCTAGCATAAAGGTAGGCAATCTCCCAAGCAAAACCACGAAATAACTAGCATGCCAGATGATAGTGCAAGTAGAAATCTTCCATGAACTTCCTGCTATTGTTTCTTTTGTATATCGTATGAAAAAGTTAGTTTTTAATGCTCTGGAAACGTCTCTGCATGAGAAAGGAATTAGAGACCGTACAGTGGCCGCCAATTCAGTGAATTGCGGCTTGGTCATGGACACAGAACCATCCTGCGTCTGAACCACTGACGTAAATTCCTGTTAATTAATAAATTACTCACATCTCTAGAAATTCAATAACTATGGAACCATGTACCTAAAAATCATGTAATGCATATTTCTGGAATCCCAATAATTTTCTCTATTTTCCTATGCCGTTAGATTTCTAAAAATCTTTGTAATATGAAAGTAGCATTGTTCATCCCCTGAGGAACAGAAATAACCGAAAATGAATAGTTCCTTGAGTTTGCAAGCGCATCCATGTGATGCATTGCAGCGTAAAACGTTAAAAAGA
Source organism: Amorphophallus konjac (assembly GCA_022559845.1). NCBI lineage: Eukaryota > Viridiplantae > Streptophyta > Magnoliopsida > Alismatales > Araceae > Amorphophallus > Amorphophallus konjac. Next base: position 424,274,787 of record CM040121.1, on the reverse strand, counting down.
ATTAGCGACCAGGCCCTAGTCGTTAATTAGAACCTGCGCCCGTGCAAGTAGGCGCTTATTCATGTTCAAAGAGAGTAATTAAAGAATAGGTGACAGTGTCCCTGTCGCCCATTAAAGAACATGTGCCCTCCTAAAGAGGCGCTATTTCTTGTAATTCCTAAAAGCTATATATATATTGAGGAAATTAAAATAGAATTAGCAGCTATTACATAGTCGATGTTTATGAAAATTATTTAAATCGTGAATAATAAATAAAGTATTGGCGTCTTAGATCAAGTCGTAAATTTATATTATTACGCATCTCTGAAGAGTCGCAGTTTCCTTGAAAATAACCATTATTCAAAATTTCATGAACTGACGCCTGAACAGTGGGTGCTAATTTTAATTAGCGACTGTTGCTAGGTCGCCGATCTCCTGTGACTGATTTTTACTCGTGTTTTGATCCATTGACCGTCGGATCTTGGCACTACTGTCTCATTTCTGAGACTTGGTCCCTATTTTGCTTTATCGCTCACACAGTCAACTCTCGGTGTTGATTGGACCCTCTGCGGGATATTCCTTCCTTCGGAATGGTACTTTCTTCATTGGGACCTCCGTAAGTCTACGCTAGTCTTGGATTCCCTCAACGCAGCCGAGTTGGTTGTACCCTAAAAACCCTGGAACCTTTGATTATCACATCATTCTATAGAAACGTGATACTTTAGCCCTCTTAGAGTGTTTTTTTCTGGCCTCTTTGAGAAGTCTGTTTCTGTCTGGGAATTGTGACCATGACTTGGATGCCAAATAGAATTGGCGGCCATCCAGTGGACGCACATTACTATTTTAGCGACTTGAGGATGGACGCTATTTCATCGTGCCTTTACTTTTCACAGGAATGAGCGACCATCTAGTGGACGTTGTTTCTGTAATTGATGGCGACTGAGTGGATGCCAATTACCCAGATTTCACGAGTGTCTCGGTTTCATCTATCGTCATACTATTCTTGTCAAAAGTTCTTTCTTGGAATCATTATTTCATGAATCTACCTTAATGTTCTTACATGATTGATCCTCGGAACTCTTTGGCCATGATTTTAAGTGGAATTGGTCTCGACATAAAAGGGGCTATGGGTCCAAACAAATTGACACTCAATGCTAGAATATAAAGTGACGGGGTTCGGATCTGATCCCAGGGCGAGCCAAAGTCTAAACGTGTACTGGTATCATGATTGATCAGGTGTGGCATTGCACCGACCAGAAGTAAGATTGATCTATGACATTCTACAAGTGATCGCTACTCGAATAATTGAACTCCTTTATACACATGGCCAATCGTATAAAGTGATAGTTACGTGAAATGTTCTAGTGAAAGTGAATGCCTTATTGAAATGATTGTTATTGTCTCTTCATGAACGCTCTTGGAAACCTTATTGAAAAGCTTGCTATCTCATCATGAATGTCCTTGGAATTATTGTCCCATCTATCTATTGTCTTTATAGCACTTGAAAATTATCTATTGTCATGTCTACATTCCTTTATATTGGCTCCGGATTATTAATCTAGCTCATGCCATTATAGTTCTCGATTTCGATACCTTGCATGACTTGCATGTTCACATTAAATTGTTAATTACTTAAAGCTAGCTTGGAGCTTGAGATATTAAGACCTAATGAGCGTTCGCTCACCTAGTGTTTTCCAATGTTTTTCAGGTAATGACCATAGTGGCGACGAGACCGAACAAGATGGGTACGTAAGGGGCAAGAGTGAAGAGTGCCCCAGCAACTTAGATGAACCTCATGGTCTATGTTATTATGTCAAGTCTAATTAGAGAGTCCATTGTAATTTTTCTTTATTGAGTCCTTTTATTTGGGTCCAATTTGTAATAAACTTATATTTGAAATGAAATTCTATTTTTGTTCAAATTATATCTTGTCTTATGACTATGCTCTGATTGACACGACTGTTTAACTGTCACGTTCCGAGCAAATGACACGTTCCGCTGCTATTGGTTCGGGGCGTGACATCTTATCATGTGAATAAACATATTTCTGTGAGCTTGGGCGAAGACGATTTGAAATATAGAAAATTTTTGGTCTTCGTTCAAGAAAGGAGAAACATATTGTAGCCGAGGATGAGGATCAATGTAAGGCCAGATGGAGTCAGAAGCAGACTCGGATGGTTGAGCAAAAGGTTCAGAATGGCCAGATTTAGTTGGAGGAGTTCTGGGTGGCTGAACTGATTTTCTCTTTCTTTTGCCCTTGCCCTTCTCAGATGGTTCAACAGATGTGAAGTGTGACATGGGAGGAGGTTCAGAGGGCGTACCTTCAGAGGGTGTGGTTTCTCTATAGATAGAGGAGATCCTACGTTCCCTCTGATAGGTAATGAGAGGAGAAGGACTTGCAGAAGGATCAAAAGGAACAGGAGGAGTATGAGAAACTTCTTCTATGCAAGGAACATGAGATGAAGGTGGAACAAGTGTTGGAACAAGTGGAGGAGATGGTGAAGGTGCTAGAATTGATTTTTGAATAGGAATGGAAACAGGTGGAACAGAAGTAGGAGCAACAAGAGGAGAAGAAGGAACAAATGCTGAAATAGGATGAGAGGGTACATAAGAAGGAGAAGGAGAGAAGGTAGGAGAAGGAATAGTCCATGGTTCTGCTGGAGCTGTTGTTGGAGAAGGTTGACTGGAAATCTGAGCTGCTAACCTCTACAGTTCAGCCATCATCATAATAAGATGGTTTTGATTAGTCTAAACTATATTATTGACCTCCTGGAACTCTTCTTTCTGCCTCTCTATGTTCAAGTTCATCTGAATCACTTTTCCTTCACAAGAAATCTGACCAACTTTAAGTTGGTATAGAGTAGACTGTTAAGCACCCGAGACAGATAGAAACTGGTTCTTCATTTGTAAAACTTCTTGATGGCCATCTTGAAATCTTGTAGTTAGGTCACTTTATGCCTCAATTATCTTCTATTCAAGCTCCCCATGAGAATTAAGCACTTTCTTCTTAATATCTTCCACCATATCATGCATATATTCATAGAAATGACCAATATTAAATTAAACATCGATCAATTCATCGTGTAATTTCTGTAGACTTTGATTAATTTCTATTGAAATTTGGGGCATGGAGGTAGAAGCTTCTTCATATGCTTTTCTAACTGACTCCTTCTAAGGACCTTGTTGTGGTTGTTACTCAGTTTCAATTTTGTTCCAGTCGGTTACAGGTTCTTCTGAATGCACTGGAGATTCAATATGTTTCTCTCTCTCATGGAGTGACATTCTATCTGACCAGAGCTCCTCCTCAATATGTGTTGGTTCTTCAAACAGTGCACTCTTGGGATGCTCCCCCTCAGCTTGAGTAGCAATTTCAATTTGTGGTTCTTCTCCAATTCTTGGCTCTAAAATTGTTTCTTCTTCAGCCAGTTGTTGAATAATTGTATGTAATTATGCACTGGCTGCTATAACTTCTTGAGTGGGAGCAAGCTCTTTTGACTCCCTAGTATGCTCAGTAGGCGGTTAGGGTTGACCTGCTTCTTCTTGCTCTGGGGTAGGTTCTACAACGGTTGAACTTGACACAGTAGACCTTACCCAATGACTTCTCTCTTGGACAAAATCACTTCTTCTCAAACTATTGGCATTAATAAAAATGTCAAGGATGGTTTTCTCATTGCTGATATCTACATTACAATGCTTCAAAATAGCAGTCACAAGGGACCCATATGGTAGCCAAAATAATTTCTTCCTACTATCGGCCTTTGCGGTCTTCCTTGCTCTCTAGCCCCTCTAATCATTTATTCAAAAATAATTGTTTTCATACTAATTTCTTGTCTTTCTAAAATAGCAAACAAAAGATTGGAGTCTTCAGCAGAACAAACAGAATGACTCCCTGCTCTCGAAACTAAAACATGAGTAACAATTGTTTGCAACATTCTCACTTTTGCATCCATTTGTATAACATCTAGATTTCCTTTTAATGGTTTGAAATGTGGACCAATAATGTGTCTCCCTTTTATTCCAATATCTACATGACTGTTGAGGTCAATTTTGGAAGTAGAACATTCAAAAATTTCTGATAAAAGTTGGGTGGCAACCTCTATTCAAATATTCTAGATGAAAGTAATCAGCTTATCTCCTTCTAATTTAAGATTGAAATAAAATAGTTTACTAGCTTCAACAAGTGTCTCTTCCTTTAATGAGCAGAATTTGAAGAGCTTTGTTACTGGAAAATCTTCAGCCAAATTAAATCCAAATTTTGCCAGCTTCTCAAAATCAACACAATGCCCTACCAAAACTGTTGAGCTCGTTCTGAGGAATAGTGAACGTTCAGCGTCCAACGAGAAGAACTAGGCGTCAGTTGTGTCACGCCCCGAGATTTCAGCGAAAACAAGTCAGGAACATGAACAGTCTGTAAAGTAAGCCTCTAACTAGCAAGACAATCATAGTGTCACATCCATTCATACCAAAAAACATAAATAATGTACGCAACATTATAAGGCCAAAAACTTCAACTTTATTGAATAATTAATCAGAGGTTACAATTGGACATCGACTCACTGGACAACAAGACTCACTAGACTCAAGAAAATAGAAAATTACATAGACATGATCAACTTCACCGCCTATTACAGTGAATGATCCTGAAATAAAATAATAGACTCAAGTTGATAGACTATCTACGATTTTGCTCAATCTTCACTCGCTCTCAGAACCACCACTGAAATGATCCGACTCCGATCCACTAGAGCTTCCTGAAATGTTAGTGAAATTAGGAAGTGAGCGCACTTGCATAGTGGGTAACTTCATGTCATCATATTGGCAAGGTTAACATATTAATGTTTTAGCCCTAGAAGGTATAATAATGAAAGAAAGTGCGATAAATCATGCAGTAAAAATAATAGCCACATGCAGCAAGACTAGTTGTGAAGATATTATATTTCAAAAATGTATGAGGATGATCTAGCAAGAATAGAAATTGGCCTTTCAATCAAGAATGCACTATCAATCACGAGAATGTACTATTTCATAACCTTAAGAAGGCTATGCACAAGCATGTAACGAGAATGTACTTTTCAAGCAAGCATGTGTAATTTCATGAATTGGCTCGTGGAATCGTCTAGTTTATAAAGAAAGTACTCCTAGCGCAATGCGACACCAATAATCATTATACCCCATGATTTTCAATATATTTCAGGCCCTCTGCCATGGGGGCTAGACTGGAGCCCTTGGACACCCTCCGTGCCCGCACTTGCATCTTCAAGTTATAAATCTTTTTATTTCCACGAGAATGTCAATAAGTTTGGCCAAGAATGTAAAATTCAATAATATCTTTGAGGCAATAGTAAGCAAGGCAAGAAGGTACTGGATTCTTTTAAAAATAGGTCAATAATGAATTGAAAGGATGTTGTGCTACGAAAGGATTTCGGTAGCATAATGACATCTTTCTTAATTTCATAGTTCATTAATGACTTGTTAAGTATTGTTTTGGGTTTCAGACAGTCAGAAGATCGTCTGAGACTACAAAATAGAACACAATTAACCTTTCGGTCATACCTTCAGGTTGGACAGTTTTTGATAGAACGCGGTTGACTAGGGACCACTATCTTGAGGATGCGGTCGGCGAAGGTCCGCGATCACAAGTCTGTCGACCCAGGAAAAACTAGTCGACTAAATCAAGAATCTATCGATTGAAGTATGGAATCAGTCGACTGATTATAGAATGTCAGTCGATTGAAAAATAGTCAACATACTGGATGAACGCGATCGTTGGCCAGCAGCAATCTACATAACACTGTTGCTCGTGTTGGAACCCTGGTTTTGATAATGATAATTTTTGAGTCATGTATGATAGAATTGTGGTCAGTGCATCTGATTAGAATATCTGATTAATCCTTGTGAACTGTTTGCATGATGGATTACTCATGTCTGGAAACCCTAGTCTTGATAATGACTTTGTGATGAATCATGCTTAGCTATTGGTGCTTTAATTCTCCAATTTCATCTGTTGAGTATGGTCCATGTGGTCCATGCTATGTCATAGACTAAGTCATAGTCAGTGCATGCAGTGTCTCACTCATAATCCTTCGATGCAACTTCGTGCACCTCACACATAAGTGCTTGCCTCGGTGCAAGCTCTGCTCATGCTCACATACTGTCGATAAGCCTCCTTCGAGGTGCATCCAAATGCATCATGCCTCTCTTGACTCGGTGCGAGCTTTGTCATGTATCTCTCTCTCTGATTAAGCTCATCTCTGACCAGCATCTTGGTGCAGATCTTGCTTGGTCAGCCCAACCTAGTCTCTTCATCTCAATGCTAACACAACTCGGTGCAAGCTTTGTCTTGTACTTCTCTTTATCAGCTCGGTGCAGTTCATGCTTGGACTGCATATCCCGACTGGTGCATACTTTCCCTTCTGAATAACATTAACTCCGTGCATCTCCTGGTTAGTCAAAGTCAGTGCTTGTGTCCATCTAATATTGCATCTCATATGTCTTAAACTTTGTGCATATCCCATGTCTCACGTTGCGTCCTACGTGGCTTAGAGTCTGTGCAATCTTTACCTCGGTGCAACGTCCATACAAAGTTCATGCATATGCGTGCATGTCCGTTCTATGTGTATGACATTTCGTCACTATACTAGTCTCAGTGCATACTTCGCATTTAGCTTTCAGAAGTCAGTACAGCCTTGCATTTTTGTCGCTTCTTGTCCGTACACTACAACTCAGTGCAAAGCATTATAGCACTTGGGTTAGGTCTGTGGATATGTCTGCTTGCGCATTTCTCGGTCAGTGTATATCTAGTTTGAATAAGCCTAAGGTTGTGCAAGGCTCGCTCATCTACGTGACGAACTCTAAATTTCTGCAAGTGAACCTAAATAATACTCTTTCTTTTACAGGGAACAATTTCATTCGCAGGAGAGTCACCTGAGCTCTTAAAAGGCACAAGGCTGACCCATGAAAAATAATGGAAGGGGAGAAATGATAGGCACGTGATCTAGGGAAAAGAAGCCTCATTCCTGAACACGTGGACGAATGGGAGTCTCTGTAGAATTCTCTTGGTTCATTCGTACTGAGCCCCTGTTCCTATAAGAAGCTATATACCCTTTGAAGAAGGTGATGCCAATATAGAAAAGAGTGGTGGTGTTGTAAGAAGAGGCCTCTAGAAGAAAAGAAAAGAGAGCCAGCAGCTAAAGAAAAAGAACGAGAAGAAGTAGTTGCCAGAGAGTGAGAGAGCTGAGAAGTGAGAAGAGAGACTCTAAAGGAAGAGATCGTGGAAGCAAAAAGAGAGAAAGAGAAAGTGCAGTTACTCGTTCTGAAGATCTATCTAGTCTGTTCGTGGATCAAATCCAGAACGACCGTGCTTACTGGAGATTATTGTTTTTGTCCTTTTTTCTTTCAATTTTTCTTTTGGTTGCCCCTTTTTTCATTTTCTTCGTGTGCTTCCGACACTCTGTTTTGAGTTCAGGTTCCTCCTGTGGACTCAGTAGAAGGGAGAAGTGTTCTCCAGTTTGTAAGTAGTGGTGTGCTATTTGTGGGTTACCCTCCGGTTTGGAGGAAGGGAGGATTGTCTCCGGTTCTGGTCTTGTGGGTAGCAAGTCCAGGTGCCAAGCTTCTGTGAGTTGCAGAACTTGGTGTGAGGGATTTGTCTCCCTCGGTTTGTCAAGCTGTTAGAAAGCATCTGTTTGCAGACTGAGTCTGCGGTTCTTGCTATTGCAAGGGAAGCCTCACTCTGGTTTGGAGTGATGGGTGGACGTAGGTAGACTGTGGGTCTGGCCGAACCACCTAAAAACTTTCCGTCCATCGTGGTTTGATTGCTCTGTCTGATTCGCTAGATGTATGCTTAGGCTCGACCTATATTTCTCGTCTAGTGGGTATTTGGTTTACCTGAGCACCGATCGTATACATTTGATTTACTCTAGTTGATGTTCTGTGTGGGCTCTCAGCCCTGCAGCTGTTTGCCTTAATTCCGCATATCAGGTTGATTTAAGATTTTATTTGAGCAAAGTTTTTAGAGGGATTCATTCACCCCCCTCTGAATCCGGGCCTTGCTACAGAATAATTGGTATCAGAGCGGGTTCTTACTGCCCAGATTTATCGATTCTAAGTGGATCCTGTGTCTGTGTGGTACGTATCCGGTTGCTGTCTTAGATCGATGGCTCATCCGCCGATCTTCAACGGTTCAAATTTTGATTCGTGGTTCGCAAGTCTGCGCAGAAGTGTAATCACAACTGATCCTGATCTATGGAAATTAATTTCACATGGTCCTCACAGATTACCAAAGAAAATGTCCAAGTGGACCGACAGTCACAGATTAAAACATGAGGAAAATCAGAAAGTCTTGAATCTGATGAAAGCAGCTATTGACAAGGTCTTACATCCTTCTCTTCTTGAGTGCAGGTCTGCAAAGGACGTTCTGGAGAAACTAAAAGTAGCTCATAGAAAAAGGGAGGACAGCTGCATGATGGCTAATGAAAGCTGTGAAAGTAGCAACCAAGATGGAGACGAGGATGTTGATCAGGTAAACCCCTTCGAGAGTTATACTCTAAATGATTGGCAGAATGCATATGGTGATCTACTAGAGTCACATGAAAAACTTAGAAAACAATACAAAAGATTGAAAAAGAAAACTAGTCAGAATATCTCTGATCTCACAGATGAAAATCATTTGGAGCTGAAACAATCGCATGATGCGTGTAAGTCTGATAATCAAAATTTGCTGAAACTTCTGAAGGATCTTGAACAAGTTAATTCAGAATTAAACAAGGTAAACTCTAAAAATGATTCCCTTAGAAAATCTGTTAAAGAAAACCAAGAAAAATGTGGAAAACTTGAGCAAGAGAAGAACTTGTTAGCTAAAAAAATTTAAGCGATCAAATCTGTAAACATGGAGTTGCAGAAAAACATTGAAAATCTTCAAAAAGATCTGAAGGAAACTTCTAAATTTAAAGGGAGAGAGGAAGTCAATTCAGATGATCAAGTTTTAATAAATGAATTAGTTCAAAATGATAAGCTTAAAGAAGAAATTGAAAAATTAAAACTGTTGAACAATGCCATGTCTGAAAGACTTCTTACTTTGGAAAAAGGGAAAATCATATGTACAAATGAAACTGAAAAAATTGATGAGCTGAGAAAGGAGATCGAAGAATACAAAAATACCAACAAAGTGTTGAATGAAGCTGTCAATTGCAGCGATCAAGAGATTGCTAGTTATGAAATACACATTGCATCTCTTGAAAACAAAATTCAGGATTTGAACAAAGTTTTGTCTAAATTTGTTGATGGAAAAGAAAATCTGGACAGGCTGCTAGGAGTTAAGGTGAATGCTCAAAAGGAAGGGTTAGGCTACAACAATGTCAACAAAAAGGCTTTCAAAAACAAGATAATGACAAGCTTTATTAAAGCATCAAATGTAGCCACTACCTCAGAAAATGAACAACCAAATGTTCAGAATAATCAGAAACAAACTAGAAAAATGGAAAATGCCAATCATGTGAAGAAAGGATTGTATCACACTCATATTGAAAATGTGCTTGCTGTAAAACACACTAATACACCTATACATGCACATAAAAGAGAACTCATGAAATGTTATTACTGTAACAAGATTGGTCACTTGATGCATGAATGCAACTTAATGGACTCAGATGATCTGAATGCTAGAAGAATGCATGCTAGGGATCTTCAGGGCATGTTCCCTGTCACTCAGAAAAAGAGTGTCACATGTTCTAATTGTGGTAAAGTAGGACATGCTGCTGCTCATTGTTGGTTTGAAAATGGTAAGAAAAGACCTCATTCATATCATATTAAATTCCCTGCAATCCAACATGGTTTTAAGAGAAAACTTGTTTCAATGAACTAGCACATCACTTGCTTTAACTGTAACAAGATTGGCCACAAGGCCACTGAGTGCTGGTCAGGCTCGTTCAGAAGAAATTCTCTCAAATGCTCTCACTGTAGAAAGCATGGCCATACAGTCAAAGACTGTTGGCACCTTCAAAATTGGCGAGCAAATTTCAAAAATGCTAGACATCCTGTTGAGGAAAACAAGTTTAGCAAAATAAACAGGAACAACCTCCATGATAGAAATAGATACTTCCATGAAAATGCACCTAGAGTTCGTGGCTCTGTCAATGTGCATCATAATAGTAAAAACTCTATTGGTGCATGTAAATATTGTGGAAAATTTGGACATTCTATGACTAATTGCTATTTGATGAAACTTGATGACAATACGGCTAAAAAATTGCTCAGAACACCTGTTAGGGTTAATACAGGACCCAAGGTTGCTTGGGTTCCTGCTGGAATAAACTGACCAAATTGTTGCAGATATGCCTTGGTCAAGAAATAAAAGGGGTAAATGAACCAAGGCATTTGAAGAAGAAAACCCCAGGTCTGCACATTTCAGGTTAGTCTTCCAAACTCTGTTCCATTACTCTGCACTACTATCTAGATGAATGCATGCAAATGATTGAAGCTGTTGCATAACTATGGAATGCCACATGAATTATCACACTCCCTACATGCTAGTTCATTACACAGTTCACTGGTATGAAAACATAAAAGGAGTCAATTGAATGCTTGCATATGCGTCAAGAAATAAAACATGCATACACTTCTGTGTATCTGCAAGAAAAACAAAGTGATGCTTGATTGGGATCTTGGCACTCAGCAAAAAGGAGCTGAACTTTTCTGAGTGGAATGAAGTAGTTGGTGCACTTTGTGAGTTTGAAAACTAGAAGTATTCAAGATGAGATGATGAGCTGAATTTGTCAGGTCTAGTCAGAAGTGGTTGGGTCAAGAGTTAGCTAAGGATGTCCTTGGATTGAAGCTGTCTGCAACCCTACACCAATTTCGACCTCTACTCCAATGTCGTTGGAAAGCTCACTTCTTCATCTTTCATCTTTATCATCAAATGATCCATCTCCTCTCATCTAAATTCCTTTCCCTTGGGTTGACACTTAGGGGGAGCAATGTATGGAACATTATTATCTTTGTCCATGGTGCATTATTTCTATCATCACCACTCCTAGTAGTGTATAAAAATGTTGATCTTCCCTACTGAGTGATCTTCGGCCTATAAAGATTATATCCTATAGTAACTTGTTCAAGAGGACTCTTGAAAGTATTTCAATGGAGCTGAAAACATCTCTATATCTGGAAGTGTCCAACTAAATGAATTCATCAATATGAAAATCATGAGTATTGGGATAAACTGGTAGAAGAGGTTGTCTTATAGAGTGCTTTTAAATCATGTCTTCAAGCTAATATGAATGTAGACTAGGGAATACGCCATTAAGTAATATAACTGAAATGGCAGAGCAATGGCAAAATTTCTGAGAAACTGGTTATCTAGATTAAAGAAATCTAAAAATTATGTCATGAAGAAATGAGCTATCTCTGTTCATAAAAGATGGCATAAAGGTAGATTGTGCTGAGTAACCAGGGACTCTGGTGTCTGATAAACATGTCTCCTTGTGTAAAAAGACCAGTCCTACCGGAATGCTCATTTTTCTTAAAAAAAATAGAGGAAAAGAAAAAGAATGCATGGTAATGGTTGACTCTGGTCCTTCTTCGGAAGCTGAAACAGGACTTAAACGCAATATAAGACATACTTTTGTAAACCAGACTTATTCTATGAAAATGATGAATAATTTTGATGAATCGTATTAACTGGACATTGTTCTGTGTAAAAAGGGGGTATGTTCATCTCCATTGGCTGTGCAATAAAAGATGAACTCTTTGAGCAACAAACGTATAAGATATAAGCTGAATACGCCCAAGACCATAAAAGAGGTGAAGAAAAATATCATATACACGAGAAGGGTAGTTTGGGTACAAAAAGTGCACCGGGTAAAAGCGATAATATATTTTATATATTATTTTACCCTAGAGTGTCGCTCAAGTTTCCCTATATACGCCCAGTCATTCATTCCCACTCTCACGACTTTCCGCCGTGAGCGCCTCTCCAGTTCTTTCTTTTCCCTCTCCGTTGTTCTGCTACTCGCCTCTTCACATTCTCTTCACCTTCTTCGACATCTACATTCACCCTTCCAGAAAGGGGTCGCTCTCTTCTCCATCGCCATCTTCCGTGATGTCTTCTCCGTCAATGAAGGGCAAGGGGCAATTGAAGGTGTCTGAGGAGCATCTGCCGCCAACTAAAGACACTAGCATGACCGAAAGAGAAAATGTCTCTGAGAGCAAGAGCGAGGAGGGGCCTTCTGGAGATGCCCAAGGAAAAAGGAAGGCCGATGAACTCATCCATCTCGAAGAAGCAAAGGCTGAGAAAAGCAAAGAAGTTCCAGAAGGAAAGAAAAGGAAAGGAAAAGAGATAGTGGGGGAATCTTCTGGAAGCAAAGTGTCTAAGGATCCAGCTGAACCTTTTGCCGAGAATACACAAATCCTTGAGGAAGATCATCCGGTTTACCATGTCGAGCATCCTGATTCAAGCACTCTGTCTGCAAGTTCTACTGAAGCCAATAGTGAGCCGAATATCTTTGATTTGCTCAACAATCTGTCAACCTTGGTTCAAAATCAGAGTAAGATGGTGTCTTCCCAACTTCTGTACACAAATCTTTATCTGAATAAAATGAGCACAAGACTACATCTTCTAGAGCTCAGAGTGAATACGCAGTGGATACAATTTGTGGCTGAAAAATGGAGGGCAGATGATGCAATGCAAGAGTTCTTAGTAAAGCTCTTAGGTCTGATTGATGGAATCAAGGAGGCAGTTAGAATTGTTTAGAACACTCAGACCAATTCTTACAAGACTCTTGTCACTATCCTTGACAAGACCTACGATATCAACATTGAGCTTGCGAAGATGAGGACTCTGGATCATCCCTTCCTCACTGGTCAACAGGAGATCCGTACAGCATTGGACCAAGCTCAATCTGAAGTTGCTGCTGTTGTAGCCAGACTTGAAAAATTCTTCACAGAGCAAGCGGATATGTCCTCTCTCTCGACCAGTATTAGCGGCACAATTTTCTACTGCTTTGAGCAACTGTCGAACCCCTTGCAGTCTCTTCAGCATTCCATCCTGGACAGACACCCTCAACGAGGAAGCTCAAGTTCTGCTCCTCCCAGAGATCCGAGAGACCCCAGAAGCTCTCATGGTTTTTGATAATGACAAAGGGGGAGAGGAATCGTCATGTGATCTGATTTGCTGAGTAGATGTGATCTATTTTTTGATGCTAGGCTGATGATTTTTTTTTACGATGATTTTTTTTGTGAATCTTGGATGACTTTGACTTTAAAAAATTCCTTTTAGAAAACTTAAAACTTTTTGTTTGTGGATAACTTTAAACCTTCCCTATGGATGTCTTTAAGTTTTTGATGAATCTTAGAGTTCTGATGGTAACTGTTTAACACCTTATTCATATTGCTTGTTGTGCTGAAACAGTGGTTGCTATATGCATGACAGAAATTGTTTTCACTCAATTTATTATGTGAATTATCTTACATGACTCCTTAGGTTGTCATCATCAAAAAGGGGGAGATTGTTGGAACCCTGGTTTTGATAATGACAATTTCTGAGTCATGTATGATAGAATTGTGGTCAGTGCATCTAATTAGAATATCTGATTAATCCTTGTGAACTGTTTGCATGATGGATTACTCATGTCTGGAAACCCTAGTCTTGATAATGACTTTGTGATGAATCATGCTTAGCTATTAGTGCTTTAATTCTTCAATTTCATCTGTTGAGTATGGTCCATGTGGTCCATGCTATGTCATAGACTAAGTCATAGTCAGTGCATGCAGTGTCTCGCTCATAATCCTTCGATGCAACTTCGTGCACCTCACACATAAGTGCTTGCCTCGGTGCAAGCTCTACTCATGCTCACATACTGTCGATAAGCCTCCTTCGAGGTGCATCCAAATGCATCATGCCTCTCTTGACTCGGTGCGAGCTTTGTCGTGTATCTCTCTCTCTGATTAAGCTCATCTCTAACCAGCATCTCGGTGCAGATCTTGCTTGGTCAGCCCAACCTAGTCTCTTCATCTCAGTGCAAACACAATTCGGTGCAAGCTTTGTCTTGTACTTCTCTTTATCAACTCGGTGCAGTTCCTGCTTAGACTGCATATCCCGACTGGTGCATACTTTCCCTTCTGAATAACATTAACTTCGTGCATCTCTTGGTTAGTCAAAGTCAGTGCTTGTGTCCATCTAATCTTGCATCTCATATGTCTTAAACTTTGTGCATAGCCCATGTCTCACGTTGCGTCCTACGTGGCTTAGAGTCTGTGCAATCTTTACCTCGGTGCAACGTCCATACAAAGTTCGTGCATATGTGTGCTTGTCCGTTCTATGTGTATGACATTTCATCATTATACTAGTCTCAGTGCATATTTCGCATTTAGCTTTCAGAAGTCAGTACAACCTTGCATTTTTGTCGCTTCCTATCCGTACACTACAACTCGGTGCAAAGCATTATAGCACTTGGGTTAGGTCTGTGGATATGTCTGCTTGCGCATTTCCTGGTCAGTGTATATCTGCTTTGAATAAGCCTAAGGTTGTGCAAGGCTCGCTCATCTACGTGACGAACTCTAAATTTCTGCAAGTGAACCTAAACAATATTCTGTCTTTTACAGGGAACAATTTCCTTCACAGGAGAGTCACCTGAGCTCTTAAAAGGCACAAGGCTGACCCATGAAAAAGAATAGAAGGGGAGAAATGATAGGCACGTGATCTAGGGAAAAGAAGCCTCATTCCTGAACACGTGGACGAATGGGAGTCTCCGTAGAATTCTCTTGGTTCATTCTTACCGAGCCCCTGTTCCTATAAGAAGCTATATGCCCTTCGAAGAAGGTGAGGCCAATATAGAAAAGAGTGGTAGTGCTGTAAGAAGAGGCCTCTAGAAGAAAAGAAAAGAGAGCCAGCAGCTGAAGAAAAAGAACGAGAAGAAGGAGTTGCCAGAGAGTGAGAGAGCTGAGAAGTGAGAAGAGAGAGCCTAGAGGAAGAGATCGTGGAAGCAAAAAGAGAGAAAGAGAAAGTGCAATTACTCATTCTGAGGATCTGTCTAGTCTGTTCGTGGATCAAATCCAGAACGACCGTGCTTACTGGAGATTACTATTTTTGTGCTTTTTTCTTTCGATTTTTCTTTTGGTTGCCCCTTTTCGCATTTTCTTCGTGTGCTTCCGACACTCTGTTTTGAGTTCGGGTTCCTCCTATGGACTCAGGAGAAGGGAGAAGTGTTCTCCGGTTTGCAAGTAGTGGTGTGCTATTTGTGGGTTACCCTGGGGTTTGGAGGAAGGGAGGATTGTCTCCGGTTCTGGTCTTGTGGGTAGCAAGTCCAGGTGCCAAGCTTCTGTGAGTTGCAGAACTTGGTGTGAGGGATTTGTCTCCCTCGATTTGTCAAGCTGTTAGATAGCGTCTGTTTGCAAACTGAGTCTGCGGTTCTTGCTATTGCAAGGGAAGCCTCACTCTGGTTTGGAGTGAGGGGTGGACGTAGGCAGACTGTGGGTCTGGCCGAACCACCTAAAAACTTTCCGTCCATCGTGGTTTGATTGCTCTGTCTGATTCGCTAGATGTATGCTTAGGCTCGACCTATATTTCTCGTCTAGTGCTTCCGCTCTCAGCCCTGCAGCTGTTTGCCTTAATTCCGCATATCTGGTTGATTTAAGATTTTATTTGAGCAAAGTTTTTAGAGGGATTCATTCACCCCCCTCTGAATCTGGGCCTTGCTACACAACAGCTCGGTCAGCCGCGATTAGGACAGAACATAGAAAATCACGAAGTGCTTATCTAGCCATTGGGTTTCTAGGGTACAACCGGCTCAGGGTCCTAGTGGGAATCCCAGGCTCGCGGAGACTTATAGAGGCCTTGAAACAAGAATTCCTAGTCTGATAGAAGGAATATCTGATGGAGAGACGTTCAAGTTCAAGAGAGTGTTCCTATCAAGTGCAAGTGACTAATAAAGATCGTACAGGAGTACGGGCTTTGTGCAAGTAACGATGAAGGAAAGAATACGAGAGGGAATTTGTCAAATCCAAGATCGAGGCGTAAGAAGTTCCATTAAAAAGGATGAAAGTCCCTTTAGTACAAAACTATAGGGTTTAAGGTGAAATTAGCATATGATGAAAATAATCTTTTAAAACATGATATAGCATAAACCACAAACCCTTTAAAACATGATATAACATAAAACATAAACCTTTTAAAACATGATATGAAATAAAACATACACATCATGAAATATAGTGTAGATACTATTAGACATCATAGGAAATCATGAGACTTAATCTGGTTACTGTTTCGGGTGAACAGTAGATAGATCGCGGTTCCACCACAGTCGCTATATGGAGGCCACGGTTTGTCGAAGTCCACTATCTTCTATCGTCAGATAGAAACAAAACCGGCCTTGTAGGCTCTTTTTTTATGGCAGAAACTGAAGGGGAATCATGCTAGTACCTATGTAGTTGAAATCGCACCGAGGCGCTCACCTAGGCATTGAAGCGAGGCGAGGCAGTGCAATGTGCCTCGCCGAGGCCGTTGTCACCTTGGCATTCGCCTCACCTACCTCCCCCGCCTCGCCCCACCTTGTCCCGCATCGCCCGCCTCGCGAAGGTTTTTCTTTTTCTCGCCATTCCCGCCACTCGCGTATCGGATATGCGTATCGGTTCACCAGACCCGTTTCAAATAAATCCACCTTTTAAATTTTCCCTCGAGCCCTCCCACCCCGTCTAATTTTCGCCCCCTCCCTCCCTCCAACCCTAACCTCTAGCGGCTCTGATGAGCGAGCGAGCAGTGACGATAGCCTCCGGTGAGCGGCAACGGCGGCCTCCGACAGGCAAGTGGCGATGGTTGACCTCTGGTAGCCTTCTCTCGCCGTCTCCCTCTCCCTTGTTGGGTCCCTTTGGTGCAACTGGATCTAGAAGGGGGGGGGGGTTGAATAGATCCTATCAAAAACCTTTGGCCGATTAAAAATTAAACCATTTCAAACTCGATTTCAACTAGATATGCAAAAGATATTCTGCTCAAAATAGATAGCGGAATAGTTCAAGGAAATAGAACACCTGTGAATGGGGATGCAAGACAAGGAGCAATCGCACACAATATAGCCCACTACAAAAGGGATTTTTAAGGTGGTTCAGTCTGCAAACCCGAAGACCTACGTCCACCCCTCACCAAATCCGGTGAGGCTTCACCACACGTTACAAACGCAGCAACACACGGGGACGATGCCCCTTACACACACACACGAGGAGCAAGCTCCTCACGAGGAGGAAGTCCTCAACACACACGGGGATGAACCCCCCCCCCCACACACACACAAGCAAGGAAGAACAAGCTACAAATGTAGCAAAGAGACTGGGACAGACCCCCTAACAACCACACGGCTGCGCAGTAGCCTAACACACTTCCGCTCTCTAAGTAGAGTGCCAGAAATGTTGCTATAAACACAGCACTGTAGACACGCTAAAATTGACATCATTTTGAGCATATCTCTTATCGCATTGCGATGCCCCGATTTGACCCTTAAATCAACTTATTTGAGTGGTTTTTCCCAGTTTTCTTGAATATTTAGCTTTCCTAAGCTTTCTCCTATTTTTCTGGATTTTTCCTGTGCTTTTCTATAATTTTTCGGAACTTTTTTGAATTAGCGAAAATCCCTTGGACGCCAATTCCTTTCAGAAAGAATAAGTGCCTCTTCGAATTGTCGCCATTTCTTACTAAGTCGACGCATCAACTTGGGGGTGTCGACCTTGTCAAAAATGCGTCCGAGATAGCAGACGCGTTCTTATTTTCCCACTATTATTGGCTCAAAATTTTTGATGAATAAGCGTCCGCCCTGAAAGTCATCTTTTCATGAATGCGTCTACCACCCTAGATGTGTATTCTTTATCTATTTTTAATTATTGAATTAACGACTTTTCAAAAGGCAATATTTTCTGAAATCGTGTACGACCCGGTGGACGCGTTCTTGAATAGGCGACCATCATCCAGCTGCAAATTCTATTTTTTGAATAATTACCAATTCACAATTTCTTAAATCACGTCTGTCCAAGTGGACGCGATTTCCTTTTTTGATTTTTGGTAAGTTTATAATTTTCAGAATATTCAAGAAATGACATCTGTCCATGCTGTCGCCCATTCTTGAACGCGTCCAGGACCCTAGACGCATTCATCCTTACCATATTTTGAGCATTTAACTCCATCCAAAATTCGTATTAATTTCTAATTGGCGACTAGGCCATGGATGCCAATTCTTTGCTAATTTTGAAAATTCCTAATCCTTCTCAAAATGGCTCAGAATTGGCGGCACTTCAAACTGTCGCTATTTTAATTGGTCACCACTGTGGTGGTCGCCCATTCTTGCAGAGTTCTGAATCCGTGCGGAAGCTCCTTCCTTCTCCGTTTTGAGCCCCTTTTCCAATTGAGGGGACACATTGCCAATGAATATATCCTTCCAAATCCTAATAAAATTGGTTTTCCTATTTTCTATAAGATTAAACTCTGAATTCTTGCCCTATAAATAGGACCCCTCTCTCCCTCATTGTTAAGGCCGATTAATCAATTGACAAGGAGGTGCTGCCAGACTAAAGTCTCAAGGAGGGAGTCTCTCATACGTAAAAGCTTCATCCCTTGGAGACTTCTTCCCCATTGAAGATCTCAAGCCCATTGGAGAAAACCAATAAGCCATCCCTTTCTCTTATTTCTTTATTTCATTATCATTAGCATTGCATGCATCATACTTCTCTTTTCTTATTTTTATTATCTCAACCATGTTGAGATCTCCCTTTGTGCAACACTTGCATCCTCACTTTTATCATCACATCATATTTTATCCACCCTTTGCATAAGGGTTTAAAGGCCAACATCAATAAGGTGTGTCTAATTTCATGCTTCATGTTTATCTTACATTAGGAATTTGATGTTACACTCACCTTGGTTCTAATCCAATTCTTTTATTGGTGTTTTCTTTATCTTTGCAGGGTAATCAATACAAGAAGAACTCTCTTCATCGGCTGGACGATAGGAAGAGAATGTGACACACACATCCCCCCATACTTTTTAAAGGTATTCTTTGCGATCCCTCCATGCTTCTTATTGTTATATTCTTTTGTGGTAACCCCTCTGGCGATCACTCTCCATATTAGCATCCACGCATGCTCCCTATTTCTTCTCCCTCTTTCCCCTTTCTTTTCACCCATATAATTAATTTTCTTTATTTTTTTTTAGGGGAGGTGCTACTTCTATGCAGGATCCACCGCCTTTTGCACTCGAGCCAACCACATCTACTTTCGAGCAAGGGGAGAAGCCCGACGTGCTTGAACCCCCACTTCCACTTACCCTTCCACTAACACCATCCATTAAACCTACATCACTCACTAAGCCTACTGCTTCCATCTCACCTCCTTCCACTCGGAGTGGGTGTGTTACTACAAGTATATGTGCCGAGGATGTCCAAGAGCCGGGCAAGAAGGATTTTGTAATGTCCCAAATTTTTTGGATATTTTTCGGATCATTTTCGTGGGTCCCGGAGTGTGTTTTGTGCTTTATGTGTGTTTGTCCCTGATATGCCTTCGGAACCTTGTGCAGGATGAACAGTTACGTTCTTCGACTCCGGGACGTGACTAGCGCGTTGTGCTCTTCCCGAGGATCGCGGAGGTACTTTTTAGTATTTTTCTGAATTTCTGGAATTTTTGAGTTTTTCTATATATATTAACCTCCTTTTCTCTCTCCCCATCTCTCATTTCTCTCTTCCCTCCCTCTCTCTTCTCACGCTCTCTCCTCTCTCCTTCTCTTCTCCAACGACCGACGGAGGTGCATAGGGGCGAGGCGGCGAGGATCGTGGGGCGTGGAGCGGTGAGGATGGAGTGATGATCGCGATGGTGGAGGCGGTTCGTGGGATCGCGAGCCGGCGGAGCTTTAACGGTATTTTCTTTATGGATCGGCCTCCACGGCGCGTCGAATCTTCGATGGAGGTAGGGGGACGGATCCTTAACCCTTGTACTTCCTTTCCCACGAGTTTTGTAGGCCGTGGCGAGCCAAGCACATTTACTTTCACGTTTTGGGGAAAATGCTTATTTTTGGGGAGTGAGCCATATCTAGCGTTTTAACCGCATTTTTGGGGTTTAAATGGGTCCTCTTGGTGCTAGAGAGGTTAGTTTCCCCTTGTTTTCCCCTTCACATGGGTGTGAACGGGGCGTGGAATGGGTTTTCCCGCGGTTCCCGCTGTTTTCGCGCTCGGGACAACTTAGCGGTCATTCCAGCGACTGCTAGGGTGCTAAGCGGTCATGTGGAGAGCGCTAGGGTCCCCCTTATGTCTGTTCGGGCCTTGCGGTCGAGTGATGGACCGCCAGGTGCCTTAGCGGTATGGTGGAGACCGCTAGGCTCTGCTTTGGGGTCAGGGCATGACCATTTCTTCGTGTTTTGGGTCAGTCGAGGTCGGTGGGGTAGTAGTCTCGCGATTGATCGCTAGGCTACGCCAAGCGGTCAGGGGGATGACCGCCACCCTTCCTGGCAGTCCTGTTGTGACCGCTTGGGGTTTTAGTGTTTTGGGTTCCTTGTGGTCTCGCGATAGACCGCCAGGCTAGCCCTTGGGGTCCTGGTGAAGACCGCTAGGCTCCCTAACAGTCCAGAGAGGACCGCTAGGCGATTCTCCATGCTCACCGTGTTCGTTTTACATTCTGACGGTCTCCGGTCGACTCGGTTGTGACCTAGTGGTCGACCTTCGACCTCGTGAGTGTCCCGGACATCCCATGGGTTCTGTGACCGTGTTTCTGGGATGTCTAGAGGTACTGTGTTATCTCGATTACCGTGTCCGTAGATTTAGAGGGTCCGGATGACCCCACGCGTTCTAGGCTTTTGTGTGCTCCCTAGAACGAGTCACCGTGTATCAGCATGTGTGCAGTGGGTTATTCCCGCACGTCATTGGCTTCCTGGTAAGTGTTTTCTAGTGGGCCGTGGGTTTGGCCCTTGGACTGTGAGTCCAGTCACCCAGCCTGGGGCTGGAGGTTTCCCGCTTTTCCCTTGGATAGGGGATTGACTTGGTGGCTTGTGAGCTACCTCGGTATTCATACTACCGTGGTTTCTGACCTAGGCATAGGGCATATCGACGTCGTGGAGCTGTCCCTGTATGACGGTCTTGACCCCGAGTCTTGTGACTCAAGGACCATTGGATTTAGTAGGTCTAGTGTGTTGTCCAGAGTCTGGTGGCGTCGTGCCACCTGTTACTCCGTGTTACTCGCGATGGGTGCGTGAGTGGCTTTCCGTGTTCACATTTAGTGACCTCCCACTGGTCGTAGCCTTCTTACGGCATGCGTGTGCTGACCCACTCGGGAGTGGTGAACCGGCTTACCTGAGAGAGACGGTTTTTAGGCTGGTTACCGTAGGGCCCCTCGCCTTTGCAGCCTGAGTCCAGCTGGGGGGAAAACCATCTATAGCACTGACCTAGAGCGGATGGTCTGTGTGTGCACACTTAGTTGGGGGCTGTCGGACCCGCGCTGACGAGCGCGACCCTAGCTAGTCCTTGTTCGTGGTACTGGTTACTGTAGTGTCTCTATCTCTGCCTGGGACGTCGCAGCGAGACACTTGAGGCACGGACTAAGTCGTCAGTGGATGCATCCGGCTTTACTTCTGGTGGGCAGTGCTCCCGTCACGTGACGTGAGTTTCTTGTGACTTGAGTTTCCGCTTCCCGTCTGCGAGACGTGGTTTTGCGTGCAGTTCCAGGTGTGTTCTCGAGGTAGAGGTCTAGGGTTCCGGTGAGCGTCACCGAGGCTTCTCCCTAGATGGTGTTAGGTCCACGACAGTATTATCGCGATGTTTCTTCCGGTAGCGTAGCCAGAGGTTTCCCCGTTAGTTCGGTGGTCCCCCGATTGTGAGATCGGGGCATGTTTTCAGGTATAGTAGGGGTAGCTGTAGTGCCGAGTTTTTACCGGCCACCGGTTTACTGTTCCTATTGTCGTTGTTGCTCTCTGTTACCGCCGTTGTTTACTGTTGGGGTTCCGCAGGATCCCTACTGAGCCAGTGACAGGAGGCTCACCCCTACTTTTTAGGTGCGGTGGTTCTTCCTCGAGGTTCGAGAGTGCTGCGTGGAGGTTCTTAGTGGCCAGCTTACCGGGCTGAGTGTTCACTCAGTGTTGGGTACGTTCTCTGCCTTAGACTGTACTTTCTGTTCGACTGGACTCTGCTGTTGTAGTTGTTTATTTATTTTTGTTAATTGTTGAATTGTCCTGCTTTATTTCCTATTTCCTTGTACCTCCACACTCCTTTTAGCCCTTCCGAGCCCTGGCTCGTGGGCGGCGGGCCAAGATTCGAATGCTATCGGGTTCCTTTCCAAGAATCCGGATCTTGGGTCATTACAAATTTGGTTGCGGCTATACTATTCAAAGTTCAAGACTTCATTTGCCAGATGCCGATCCGCGTTATTGTGCTGGGCATCTTTGAAAATGCCTCGCCTACACCAATGGTCACCGTGAAGAGTTCTCAGGAGTTAATGCCACGTCGGCCCAAGGCCGCACTTGTTAAATTTACTTCGCTCATTGGTCAAGATGTTTTTGATGCTCTCATTACCCCTTATTCCATCATTATACAAATTCCTAAGAAGGGGTTCTTTTCTTGCATTACCATAACACATTCTTCTCCCAATGAGACTTTCTCGGCATTATTTCCATCCTTTGAGCCGTTTGGCCGAGCATGTTGTTTGCCATGGAGGGGTGGACATTCTTATATTACAGGGCCCACCGCCAATCCATTCACTTCTTGTTCTATTCTATTCACCCTCCCATTCTCCATTAATTTCTCCTCATGGGCCACTCATGGGTTTTCTTCCTTGCACTCCTTGCATCCTTTGCATTCCATGCATCCATCACATTAATTGCATTGCATCTCTTTGCATTCCCTCTTTCCCTTGTTTCCAAACCTGTATCTTCCTCGTCTTCTTCCTCTGGATCCCTCTCCCAATCCACCTTTCTTTCTAGAATTTTTGGATTCTCCATCTCTTAACCCCTATCTTCCCTGATTTTCGGAACCTCCGGATCCTCCACATGCTATTCCTTTCAATTCACTTTTTCCTTTGGAACCTCCAGATTTTCTATCTCTTTTCCTTGGGCATCGCGTCCCTTGGTATCTGCACCCTCCAGAACCTCCGAACTCTCCTTCCTTTTTTAATCCACTTTCCCCAGGGTATCGCGTCTCATAGTATATGCACCCTCTGGAACCTCCAGACCCTCCTTCCCCTTTTGATCCACTTTCCCCACGGTATCGCATCCCTTCATACTCTTAGAGACCGTTGAATTTTTCTCTTATTCTCCTAGGGCATCGTGCCCCCTCTAATTTCCTCTTGGGGCACCGCGCCCCTTTCTATTTTCTTCCTCCGGAACCTCCGGACTTACCTCTTCTCACAGGAAATCACATCCCTCCACATTTTCTTCATCCGGAACCTCTGGATTCTCTATTTCATTCTTCATCTCTCTTCCTAGGGCATCGCGTCCCTCGATATTTTCTTCCTCCGGAACCTCCGGATTCTCTATTTCATTCTTCATCTCTCTTACTAGGGCATCGCGTCCCTCGATATTTTCTTCCTCCGGAGCCTCCGGACCACATCTCTTTCTTCCGATTTATCTTCCTACTCCTCCTGGACATCGTGTCATTTGTTCTTTTCTTCCTTTTAAATCATCTTTCTCCATACTTCCTCCCAGGGCATCACATCCCTCGTTATTTTCTTCCTCCGGAGCCTCCGAATTTCCTCTATTCTGATTCTCCTCCTTTTCCTCCGGATCTGCCTCTCTTGATTTATCAATTTCTCCTCTTAATTCCTCCCGATCCCGGGTCCGACCCGACTTTGTCCACATCCACTGCTTTGGGCATCTGCCCATTCTCACACTACTTCCGAGGCTTTAGTGCTCACTCCACCTCTTGATTCCCCTTTCCTTCTGTAGACCTTTGTTGTGATCAGGGTCTCTGTGCCTTAGTGAGGGAGTTCTAGCCCTCACCTATTTTCATTTTCTCCTTATTCGTCTGCGTCTAGTCTAGACATCACTCCCTCATTGTTAAGCCACTTCAACTCCTTGCCTTCCTCCCCTTTTATCTGCTAAATGAGGACTGCAAATCCCGTGTTTACCAACATCGCCTCTGGTAGCCGCTTCTACAAAGGTCGCAAGGCAACGTATGTGCGTAAGTATGTATTTTTATGATTTCATTATCTCATTCATTCTCTACGCCCGGTTTTCAAAATGAAGTGCTTCTTAATTTGATTAAGAGTGGTTGTTCTAGGCCATATCTTAGGTCTTTAATTTACGTCAATTTTAAAAAAAAGGAGTCCTTAGGCTTGCTATGCATCACCCTTTGGCTATAAGAACCCCATGCTAGGAGTTCGGCATTTGTCTCCCCGCTCATTAAGGGCAACCCTTAGTTGGGCACCGCACACACTTCACGGCATCATTAGCCATCTCCCTTGGTAAACACCGTTGCTACTTAGGCCATGCTCGAGGGCATGAAGTCTCTTTCTCTTCTCTACTTGGCTACAATATAAGGGTAGAGATATTCTAGGCAAAACAACCAACCTAAGCACAGCCCGACAAGAGGAAGTCTCAAATAGGGGTAGTCTATTATGACCTTATTCTCAAATATCAAGTCTCAATTGCAATATCTCTCAAGTCCAAAGGACATAGAATCAAAAAGAAATTGATGATCAAATATATGAGCAAAAATAAAAAAAATCCAAAAAAAACTTGCATGGCAAGAGGGAAGTACAATTTCCCCGCGGGACGTCATGAGCCCGGTCTTATGCGTGCCTATAAGAGAATTAAAGGTTCGATGATATGATACAAAGCCCCGACATAACAGACCGAATCTCTAGGGGTTGTGCTATGAAAAAAAGTCAAACCCGATATCATCTAAACTCATGTCAAGCTTATCCCTAATTTTTCTTCTCTTATCCCTCTAAGACCGAGTGTTTCTTGGGTATGGCCTTAGTAGGGGCACCGTTATCCAAGGATAGTCGGAAATAGGGCGCCACCCTCAATGCAGGCCCTGCTTTGGGCAGTTCTTAGCAAAAGGGGAAGGAGCAAGGACCCCTAGCTAGTGGTTTAAACATCCTTTGATGCTACATTAGCAATGTCTAAACCAAAAATCTCAAACAAAAATTAAATATTTCCCAACAAAAATCTACAAAATGTAATATTTCAAAAAAATTCAAATATCTTGCAAAAATCATAAAAATTTCAACACTTTTCAAAACCCATAAAAATTTGCATATTTCAAAAATTCAAAAAAAATGGATTGCATTGTATTTCTTTATGGTGTTTTATTGCAGGGACAACCTTTTTGCAAGGATCAAGGACCAATAACATGGGATGAACCCTCTCCCTTCCATTCACATCAATCCTTCGATTCTTCCCTATGTTCTCTGTTGTGTCTCCTCTGGTTTTGATGTTGGGAAAATTGTGATTGATTTGATTGATGCTGGCAAAACTATTTTGATTTAAAGTTGAGTAGAATAATATGTGTTATAATGTCTTTTCATTAAGTCAGAATAAGTTCCATGTTCAAAATCAGGTCGATGCATCTTCTAGTGTAAAGAATATTAGGTCGATGCATATTCATGCATGTTGCTAGTCAGGTCAATGCATCTACGCATTTTGGCCTAGCAGGTCGATGCGGTTGTAAAAGTCATGCATTATTAGGTCGATGCACATTGTAGTCAGGTCGATGCTGCTGAGCAATAGTGAGCCAACGATTGCATTATGAGGTTGATGTGAGAAACGATCTTGTGCTTATAAGGTCGATGCACCTTGTGCATCGTCTTGGAAATCAGCTAGATGTAGAAATGTCCTGCATCGATATTTTGAGAGTTTTTGGTAGCATCTCATTGGACAAGTCGACACGCCTCAGTGGGATGTCGATGTTACAGAACATGGAGTGCGGGCTTGTGCATTAACAGGTCGATGCACTATGTATGTGCATCGATGCAGCATTTCTTTCTCTGACCGCATAAGGTCTACCTGTATGAAAAATAGGTTGATGCTTTATTTCTAACTTGCTGCATCAGTTCATCACGGTTGAAAGACAGGTCGATGCACTTTGTTTGTGCATCGATGCATTTGCAAAAATTCACGCATTCATTCATATGATTTACCTTGTCTTCATGATATGCTTAAATCTGCATTCTATAATCATTTATTTTGATATCTCATTAGCTACATGAAAATGAAGTTAATGATGAATTTTCATATCTGTTTTGTCAAGAACATCAAAAGTGGAATTGCCAGAGTGACTCGACAAATTGTTCAAACATCTAAACTACAAAGTTCAGAACCAAACTGGTCAAGTCATCTCCACTCAAATCTTCTAAGTACGAAACACCCCTGCTGCTGATTGAGCATGAAAGGCAACCATCTTCATGATATGCTTAAATCTGCATTCTATAATCATTTGTTTTGATATCTCGTTAGCTACATGAAAATGAAGTTAATGATGAATCGTCATATCTGTTTTGTCAGGAACATCAAAAGTGGAATTGCCAGAGTGACTCAGCAAATTGTTCAAACATCTAAACTGCAATGTTCAGAACCAAACTGGTCAAGTCATCTTCACTCAAATCTCTTAAGTACGAAACACCCCTGCTACTGATTGTGCATGAAAGGCAACCGTTCGATTGAAGTCCTCAATAAAGGTCACGCGGTTTGAAAGGTGAAGCAGTCGGGCACATGATCCAAGGATGATACCGTAATAGAAGAATCTGTCACATGGAAGGTCTCTAGCCTTTATTTGACACGTGGATTCTCGGATTAAGCACCTTCTGGAAATCATTTT
Organism: Amorphophallus konjac; assembly: GCA_022559845.1. Classification (NCBI taxonomy): domain Eukaryota; kingdom Viridiplantae; phylum Streptophyta; class Magnoliopsida; order Alismatales; family Araceae; genus Amorphophallus; species Amorphophallus konjac. Next base: position 424,248,046 of record CM040121.1, on the reverse strand, counting down.
GGCCGGAGTGTTCCCTCCACACGCCTTATCGGAATGTTGTGGGGTCCATAAGATTTATGCTCGAGGATAAAAAGGGATCGTGCATGCGATAGAAGAAGCAGATAAAGGGAAAGCGAATAGAAGAGTGAGTAGAAAAAGGGGAGAAGAAAAAGTGGTTAGAGATAGCCACTACAAACCAGAGCTCGAGAGAGTTTTCAAAAAACTTAGAGTTAAAGAAATTTAGAAGAGAGAGCTTGAAAGGAGTGAGTGCTGAGAAGAAGCTGAGAGTGTGAGTTTATTGCTGAAGAGTGAGAGAAAATAGAGCATCGGAAGAAGGAGAAGAAGTCTGAGAGAAGAGAGCTTAAGGAGAAACTGAGTTGGTCTCGACTTCTAGATCAGATTCAGAGTCTATTGCTCGAGTGAGCAATTGATAAGTGCGTATTTTTGTATATTTATTCATGCCACACTAATTGTTTATGGGCTTAAATATAATTAATTATCCAAGTTTTTCATATTAATCTTAATCCTACACAAAATTGAGATTTTTTGATAATTAATTAAAAATTTTACACAACATAATACGTGGGACTTGATACATGCTTGAAATAAATTAAAAAAATGCATAATTAACTTTTGGTAATATCATAAAAAAAACACTTCGCTACAATTATTTTCTTTACAAAATTCACTGAGCATGGGGGGATGGCAAAGTATGTATTCATTAATAAAAATTTTCTATTGTGGGGCCTAGGTATAATTTTTGTATTATGTGTAAACCTTGTATACAGGTTGGCATGACAAGCTGGCAAGCACAAAAGGTGCTGGTGTGTAAGCGACCGACAAACAAGCGTGCTGGTCCCCTCTTGGCGTCCTCTACCATGGGCAGCATGCAGGGACAACAACGTAGGAACAGTGCTGGGCACTGTTGTGTTGGCAGGCGGACACCGCAGCATGTGTGTGTTTGTAGGGATAGCAGCGGGTCCTTTTCCTCCTACAAGACCCTCTCCTCTCATCCCCCTCTCTTGGCCCCCCCCTCCCCTCCGGGCATCTTCCAACTCCTTCGCCCCCTTTCTCCCTGTAGACCACTCTCTCTCTCCCCATCGGACCCCTCTCTCTCCCTCTCTCTTGACCTCTCTTCCCTCTCTCTCACGCTCTGGCACTCTCCTCGCCGTAACCCACACGCCGCAGGTTCCCTATCATCTACGCACTCACACACCTGCCGCTCCCTCTCTCTCTACTCCATACACACACATCAACTGTCACGGTAGGACTTCTCTGGCAGCGGCTTCGCCGTCTTCCCCTCCTCTCCGGTCTCCCTCTCTCCCTTCCGTTCTCACCACCTTCCCACTCGCGGCACCCCACCCGCCTTCCCTCTCCTCTCCTCTCCTCTACACACCTTATGGGCATCTCCTCTCTCTCCCATACCTTCTCACCATTCGCAGCACACGTCTCTCACTTCCCTACCCACACGCGCGGCCTCCCATCCCTGTTAGCCTCTCACACGCTCGCCGCACCCCCCATGCATGTCCTCTCCCGTCGCCGCTTCACTACACAGCACCGCTCCTTCTCACTGTCTCACCAACCAACCCACACCATCTCTCCCTTCCGTCTCCCTCCTTCTCTCTCTAGCCGTCTGCCACAAATACCCACCGCCACTGTCGCTCTTTCTCTCTCTAACCTCCCTCCTCTCTCCCTCTCTTCTCCACGTCCGGCTCCACAGCATCTCACCACCGCCATTCGCTTGCTAACACACGCGATGCATCCATCGCCCACCTCCACTCACCGTCCCTCTGCTGCACCTGTCGTCCGCCATGGGCCTCCACTTCCGCCTCCTCCCACGGCCATGTACACACACATCTCTCCTCCGGTTGCCCTCTCACTATCTCAGCTTCTCACCGTACCCAGCTTCCCACTTCTCCTAACCACCGTCGTCCGTCACTCCCCATACACACACATTGTCCCTGCTCCGCCGTCTCCCTCCGACAGCACTGCGCTCCCGCTGCTCCCCTTCTCTCTATAACCCACATCCCACAGCCAACACACCCTCACCCACTCGCCCCCTTTACGTGGCCAAAGCACCGTGCAACCGCCTCTCCTCCCCGATCTGTCTCACCCTCTCTCTAAGTCGCCTGCGATCTCTCTCTCTCTCTCTTCACACACTCGCCTTCTCCGATCTCTCTCTTTCTCTATCTATCTCTTTCTCTCTCACTTCACACATATACATACATGTCATTTCTATTTTTTTAATTTTATTTTATTTTTATTTCTTTTATTTTAATTATCCGCCCCCACTTCTATCTCTCCTTCTATTTTTATATCTCTCTACTTTCTCTCTCCTTATTCTCTCTCTAGCCCCTCCAAAGACGACGCAAGACAGGCGTCACCGGCTCCAGGATGAGTGAAAATCAAAGGCTCAAGGAGACGATCACCCTGACACCACGGTCGTGATTTCTCTTTGCCCCTCGTCCTCCTTGGTGTTATTTAGATTTATTTTTATTGGGATTGTAATTTTATTTTCACAATTCATGTTATAAAATTTATATTTTTTAATTCAGTAAAATCATGTATTTCTATTTTCTCTCTCTAGACCTCTCTCTCTCCTCTTTCTTCTACTTCCTCTCCCTCTCTTATATCTCTCTCTACAACCCTCCAAAGTTCATTAGATAGATTTATTTACTGTCATTTTTATTTTAAGTCACATGTAACCATCTAAGTTCGCATTATGTTTAGAACATAAGATCTTCAATTCGGAAAACTAAACCTCTCCGTGGATTCGACTCGGACTCGCCGAAGTACTACGTTATTTATTTTTATTGCGAGTTCGGTAAATAAGTTTTAAGATTGGTCGTCGCGTGTGTTTTAACAATGGACCTCACGGCATATCAATTTTTGACGCCATTGTCGGGTAGATTTATGATTTTTGAATTGATTATCTTGTGTACTTGTATATTAATTAGGGACTAACTATTTTTCTATTGGTTGCTTATAGAAAAAATAAAAAAAAAAGATTTTCTACCAATAAAGTAAGCCTTCTCTTCCCTATTCTTTTTCTTTTTGTGTCTTTTTTCTTAAGAACGGGGGACCACGCTCCAAGTAAGTATCCTAAATTCCCCTCATTTCATTTGATTTTATTTCATTAGTTGTATATTTTCTTGGTTAGATAGGTTCATAAAAAAATCAAAAATATTTGAACTCAAATAAAAGATGTTATTTCAAGATTAGAAACCACACATCATGTTGTAGGTCATGCATCATGTAGGTTGCATTAATTCTGTTCCTTATTTTTATTTTAGAAAATAATTATTCATGCATTTGCATTTTAAGCCTCTTTTTGAAATTGTTTGTTGTATTCATTATTCTAAAATATTCTAAGGACACTACCCCTAAATAAGATAAGGTGGGGATTTCATCACCCTTCCTTAGCCCACAAACCACATTTCCCTTTCATCTGTGCATATCCTAAGCCTTAAAGAAAATTTAGTAGACATCGGCCATAGGTTCACACTGTAATTATTGTGCTATTTGGGTTTACCCTCTTGTGGTAACCGGTGCCTAAGATAAGATGGTAGAACGGCAAACACCTTAAGCAGGCTAGTGGTTTTCAATTAGGACATTGTGAAAAGTAAGGGGAGCCTCTCATTACCGTACCCCTTACCTAACCGGTGAAAATATTGAGGGTGAACTTAAGTTGTACTTTAGTCATTTTATGAAACCCGATTTGTAGGTCTAAGTCACATTTAGGTCGGCAGGTAATTTACGTGTTAACTTGTTTATGTATATAAAAAATAAAAAATAAAAACAAACAAACAAAACAAATCGAAAAAAAATCCTCCGCTTCTCTCACTTCGTCTTAGTTATTGTTAGACAAAAAAAAATAAAAAAAACATGATTGGTTTCTAATCTTTAAAAAAAGGGGAAAAGATAGATATGCTAGGTTTCTAATAAAAAGGAAAAAGGATAAAACTTAATCTCAAATAAAAAATAAAAAATAAAAAATAAAAAAAATAAAACAAAGAGAAAGAAATTTAAAAAAAAGATCAATAAAGGGAAAAGGAAGAGAGAAAATAAAAAAAAGAATAAAAAAATCAAAAAAACCAACCCCCCAAAAAATAATAAAACACATAAAATAAAAAAACAAAATCAAATAAAATAAAAAAAGAGATCAATAAAGGAAAATAAAATAGAAAAAATTGAAAAAAAAAAGAAAATTCTTTCTAGGATCCAATCCATTTTAATCAATGGCCATCCATCTTTGAAGAAAACCCATACCTATGAAGGAACACTTTATTCCTTCTCCTTATAAAACCTCAACCTATATTGAACTACCTGACATCCTCGTGGATCATTATGAGATTGGCCCTAATATCATCCAGATGCTCCCATCTTTTTATGGGAATCTCAATAAAAATCCTTATAGGCATCTAGATGATTTTCTAAAAATTTACTCCCTAGTCAAAATCTGGAATTTTAGTGATGATGCCCTTAAGTTGATCTTATTTCCATTCTCATTGAAAGAAAAAGTAAACGGCTAGTTAAGGAGTTTCGAAAAGACTATTAGGGCTTGGGAGGTTATGCAGTTAGAATTTTTTAAAAAAAATATCCCATAGTCCGGACCAACATTATGAGAAGAGCGATTATGAGATTTACTCAGCTTCCAGGCGAGCAAATTAATGAATCTAGAGAAAGGCTGAAGGATTTGTTACGTCAATGTCGACAGCATGGGTTACCCAAATGGCAAGTTATGTATGTATTTTATGAGGGGTTGTACAATTATGATAGACAAATGGTGGACACATGTTCCGGATGGGCATTCATGAACAAGGGTGAAGATGAGGCATATGATGAGTAGTGATAGGTGGATCTAAAGGGGAGGGGTGAATAGATCAGCCCCTTCTTTGCCCTTCTTTGCGGAAATAACAACTAGATAAAAATTGAGAGCAATAAAATAAGAAATAGATGCTAGCTAGTATGCTAAATGCACGAATGATGATCAATAGCGTTCCTACAAAGCATCTAGCGTCAAGGCACAATAGATGACAAACTACAGAACACATGTTTTTAAGCTGGTTCGGTCTCTATCCAGAGACCTACGTCCACCCTCACACAAGTTGGTGAGGCTTCACTAGTGCAAATGCACTACTGCTGATTCACAGCTTCCAACAGAGAGACAACCTCTCTCAACTCCGCTGCCAAATAGCTTGAGGGTACACAACCCTAATCTCATAGACCGGTGAACACACCGTCTGTCTTCCTACACGCATGTAGGGAGCAATAGTAAGAGTATGTGTTTTTGAGAAAAACAAAACTGTAAAAGAGCAACCAGACAGAGTATGGCTATGAAGTTCTATGGAAGAGAAAACTCTTGTCTGGGAGAGAACTGGATGACGCCTTGGTTCTCTTCTTCTTCTTCATGGTTCTTCACCACGACCTCAAGAGGAAACAATGAACTTGCTTCCCAGCTTTCAAGGGCACCTGAAGATGCTTCAAATAGATGCTATCTCCCTTGTTGTGAGAGCTCCTGAGGTGAAGAATACAGTCTGCTGCGTTGCAGTCACGCCAGCAACACAAGGAAGGAGATATCTCCCGGAGCAAGCTTCTTTTGGTGAGATATGAGAGGATGTAGCTTCAGTGGGACGAGGACACCATTCATCACCTGTGTCTTCCAAGATTGGTTGGAGTTGTGCTTTTTGTAGACGTATCAGTTCCAGAATTTTAGTTCCAACCATATCAAGTTTGTTATAAACAACATTCATCTTTGCTTCAACTTTGATGGAGCTGTTCACCATTATTGCTGTGTCGGTATGGACTTGTTCTGCAAGCTTTGAGGAGGCAACAAGGAGCTTGTTAGATTCAGAATTAACCTTTCCTTTCAGCCTATTGGATGCATCAATTAGCCGTGCAGAATTGGCATTAATTGCTGCTTCCAGACTAGAGGTGACTTCTACAATCCTAGCAGTCTCAGTAGCCACCTATTCTCTGATTGTGAGGGACTCAACTGCTACTCTTTCCTCAATCCTGTGGGAGGAAACTATGAGGGTTGAACATCTAAGATTCATGTTGCTTTGATCTTCCTTGATGTCATATGCATGCATAAGCATCTCTGAAGTATTTTCTTGTGTTTCAATATGAACCTCTCTCAATCTTTTCATTATTGTCCATGCTTTTTCACAAACATGTATCAGGGAGTTCATAAAGGCATACAGTTTACCATCAGACTTGTGTTTGTCTCTGACAAATTTCTCCCATCTGTTGTTCTAAACTTGTTCACCGTGAACAAACCTTGCATCTATTCTTTCAACTTTCATGTCAAGCTGCACGATGGAGGAGTTGACATTGGCAAACTGAGTTGTTAGAAACCTAATCAATGTTGGGTGAATACCCATTGGACCTTCTATGGCGGCAGATGGAGGTCCTCTTGATGATGAGGCTTCGGTATGAAATTCAGGAGGCGCCTCTTCTTTAGTATGAACTGTAGGGTCAGATGGCGGAGTCTGAGGTGGAAGAGTCCCAAATTGTATTATGGGACCAAAATATGTATTCTTTGGTACATCCTGTTGCTGCTGCTGCTGTTCAAAGTGTGTATCCATATGAAACTGTTCTTCATACTATTCTTCTACAGCTTGCTGAGCTTGTACTGGCTGGTCTGCCTGTTGTTGCTGTGCAAGTGCAGCTGGAGGTTCAGTCTGGTGACCAAGCAGATCTCTTATAATCTTGTCTCCTTATTTCTTGAAGTGCATATAGTTCTCAATGAACCTAATACAATAGACATGACTCTATGGGATTTCTTTCATCTTTTCATTTTCTAGAGAAATTCCAACTCTCTGAAATATTACTGTTAAGTGTGCAACATAGGGTAGACTTCTCCTGTGCCCTATACAACTCCCCATAAATTGCAGAATGATCTCTGGAAGACAGATCTATAAATTATTGAACATGCAGAAGAAGATGAATCTATGGGTTTTGGTAATTCTACTCCTGCCACCCCCTTGTGGGGTAATCATAGTGGTGTACATATGGTGCAGTAGACGCTGCAAGGGGGGAAACCTGTTTGTGTCAAAATGTTTCACAAGCAGTTGGGTTTCATCCTAAGGGTTGCTGGGTTTTCATGTCAGTATGGTGTATGCCTCAAACAAATCAATTTCAAATTCAGATTCTAGTAACCCATCCTGGGGTATACGAAAAGCTTTGTGAAGAAGCTTCGTAGGCAGTTTAATCTGCACTCCCTTAACTTCAGTCCTAAGTGCTTTCTGATTCTGGTCATAAACTAAGTTCTTATAGAATTGTTGGACCAGGAAGGGATAGTACACCCTTTGTGCGGACAAAAACCTCTTCCATCCTTGGAATTCGATGAGGGGAAGTAGTTCAGAAAAATTATCAAGCATCTGGTGGTCACCGAAATCCACATACCTTGGAAATAGTATTCTGGTAGGGTCACTCTCCTCTTCCCTGGTGGTTGGAGTAGTACTTGGTTGAGGAGGAGCTGGTTGTGCTTTTTCTTTCCCTTTTTCAGCTACCGATAGGCATTTCCCATTGGCCAATTTTTCTTACTGTGTGCCCTTGTAGCTATTAGAACCCTGAGCTTCATTTGCTTTTCTCTTTTTCACTAGAGCTGCAGCTGGTCTGTCGTGAATGAGCTTAGAGCGACCTTCTTTCCTTGTCTATTTTACGGCAGGAGCTTGAGTAGGAGCCTTCGTTGATGTTGCCACATCCTTCTTCTTGCCGCGGGTGACCGAAGGAGTCATTGTTTGTGCGGAGAGAAAGAAAAGATGGGAGCTTGGGTTGCTAGAGCGTCGCAGCAGAGAAATGGAGCTAGCTGGAGTGCTAGGATCCACTTGCGGAGGGAGACGGAGGAAAGTGTCGACCTACGCGTCGGAGAAAGGGGTTTGCGAGAGAAAGGGTTAGGAATGGTAAAGTGAAAAAACACGATATTCACCGGCCAGTTAAAAAGGTAAAGTTGAGATTTTTATTTTTAAAAGAGCACCCTTTAGACAAGAAATTGCTAAAATACCCCTATTTTTATTTTTAAATGGTTTAAGGCCTATAAGCTCAATTTTGAAGAATAAAGGCTTAAGAAAGAACCATTTTTGCAACAAATAATAAGATTAAAATATTTAAATGAAGTCAAATGTTTTAACCAAGCCTATTAATCTTACTCATTAAGTTCACTAGGCAAGATTGGGGGGAAAATTAATCAAGTATCGAAAATAAATAAAATTCCCTTTTTGAATTAAAACCTAGAGGCGGCCCCATTTTTTTTATTAAACAGTCTAATATAGCATTCACTTTTTGACACAAGGAAACACATTGTTCAGACGCCAAAGTCCCTGGTTACTCAGTGTAGCTTATCTTCCTATTTTCTTTTGATCAGAGATAGCGGTCTTCATCATGTGTAGATTGCTGTATTTCATTGATGCGGGATCTAATTTCTCTGAAGATAATGCCATTGCTATGAAATTATTGCAATATAATTTTTGGAGGCGTATTCTATAGTAGGCCTCAATTTAGGTGACTTGTTTAAGGACAATACAAGCTAATGATTCTTGATCCAAAGAAGCCCTTTTACCATTAATTTTCATAAGCTTAGGCCATGGTTATTATCTAAGACTTTGATGAATGTTTTAACCCTATTATGAGTGCAAGGTTGGTGTAACTTAACACAATTATCAACCAAATTGATGGTTATAAACATCAAACCATTTCGTTAACAGAGGTAGAACAGAATAACATAGCCAAGGTTGTATGAAAGAATTAAAACTTTCTCAACTCCCCCTAAAATAATGACCGGTGACTAAGCAATGGATCAAAAGCAAAAGATGTGATGAAGAAATGAAGAAAGCTATGATAAGGTTGGGTGAATAGACAGAATGACTCTCCATTGGATTATACACCCTTGAGTGGTTGAGCAACAGTGTCGACACTTCCTATGAAGTAGCTGAGTGACAGTGTCGACACGACTAATGTGCATTGACCTTCATTAGGATGTGCCTCAACCTTCATTAAGATGTGCCTCGACCTTCATTAAAATGTGGATAGACCTTCTAATGCACCAGGCATATGTGCCTCGACCTTCATTCAAATGTGCATCGACCTTCATTGAAGGTGTCGGCCTGTTGATGGAAAACAGAAGCCTATACTTTGAGCATTTCAATGCATGTGTCGGCACATCACCAGAGTGTGTCGACCTGTTCAATAGCTTTTCCTCAGTCAGTGTGTCTGATTCTTATCTTTCTTTGATTGCTTCATTTCTGAACCACTTCTGCCCATTTCTGATACCAGTGCCTCTGACTTTCTAATTTCAGTCAGCCATCCAAAAAAAAAATTACCTTCCTGCTGCCAGTGAGAAGTGCTTTATTTGATGCTGAAGCTTTAAACATGCTCATGCACTGAAGATTAACTATGCAGATCTTAATATGCAATTCTGACTCATGGTACTTAGTAGAGGTCAATCCTCACGGATGGGGAGAGTTTCTAGACAGACGTAACCTGTCTTTCCACAGCTCAACATTTGATATACCATGAGGTCAAAAGATGATTTGCAATGCAAAACATTCAAGTTGAAGACATGAAGTTATATGCACACAAAACTCCCCCTAAATGTGACCATCACTCATGAAACAATTTATTCAAACAATAGACTATTTCAAGACAAATCAGATATATTAACAACCAACATAGCAATGACAAGTATTTTAAGCAAAATAATACAAGAGCTCAAACCTGAGATGATTGAGCTCTGCATAGACCTAGCTCTCTCCTTAAGGTTGAAAACCTATCATTGCTTAAAGGTTTTGTGAAAATATCTGCAATTTGATTTTTTGAGTCAAAAAAATGGTGCTCAAAATGATTTTTAAGGACTTCATCCCTAATGAAATGATGCCTAATTTATATATGCTTAGTCCTAGAGTGCAGGACTGAATTTTTTGCAAGGTTTATAGCACTTGTGTTATCACAAAAAATGGGAACACAGATAATCTTGGAGTTAGTGTTTGATCCACAGCACTTGGGTGCCACAACTCCCTGCAGTAACATATTCTGCTTCTGCAGTGGAGAGGGCAACTTAGTGCTGTTTCTTGGAGGCCCAAGAAACCAAACACCCACTCAAAAATTGACAATAGCCACTAGTGCTCTTGCAATCTAGTTTGCATCCTGCATAGTCTGCATCTGAATATGAAATGAGTGAAAGCTCACAAGATGCAGGATACCATAATCCCAATACTTGAGTGCCAACAAGGTATCTAAAGATACGCTTGACAGCAGTCAAGTGGGACTCTCTAGGACTAGACTGAAATCTAGCACAAAGGCAAACACTAAACTAAATGTCTGGTCTAGATGCAGTTAAATAGAGTAATGAACCGATCATACCTCTATACTTCTTTACATCCACAAGTGTACCTTGTTTATCTGCATCTAGTGAAGTGGTAGTCCCCATTGGAGTTCCTAATGGTTTGCAGTTGGTTAGATCAAATCTTTTTAGTAACTCTTTCACATATTTGGCTTGATTAATGAAACAACCTTCACTGCTTTGATTTATCTGCAAGCCAAGAAAGAATTGAAGCTCACCCATAAGACTCATTTCGAACTCATTAGTCACGAGTTTAGCAAAATCCTCACACATTTGAGATTTTGTGGACCCAAACACTATATCATCTACATAAATCTGAACCAACAAGATGTCCTTACCTTGTCTCTTAGTGAATCGTGTCTGGTCTACATTGCCTCTTGTGTAGCCTTATTCGGTGAGGAATGAGCTTAGTCTATCATACCAAGCTCTGGGTGCCTACTTCAAGCCATATAGAGCCATGTCCAACTTATAAACATGGTCTTTAAAATGTGAACATTCAAAACCAGGGGGTTGATCTACATATACTTCTTCCTTTATCAAACCATTCAAAAAGGCACTCTTAACATCCATTTGCTACAGTTTGATTTTATGAGAACATGCAAATGCAAGAAGAATTCCTATGGCCTCTAATCTGGGTACAGGGGCAAAAGACTTTTCGAAATCTATCCCAAACTCTTGATTATACCCCTGAGCCACTAATCTAGCTTTATTTCTAATTATTTTACCATCTTCACTAAGTTTGTTCCTAAAGACCCATTTAGTACCTATGATAGATTTCTCTTGGGGCCTAGGAACTAGATGCCACACATTGTTTCTTTCAAACTGGTTCAATTCATCGTGCATGGAATTTATCCAGTTTTTATCTTTTAAAGTCTCAACAATATTTTTAGGTTAAGTTTGAGACACAAGTGCTAATTGTTCAATATCATCCATAATTCTAAAATGAGACCTAGTTCTAGTTGGGTCAAGAGGATTACCCAAAATATTTTCTAAAGGATGGTCTTCCAGCACTTTTATTTCAGTATGAGGGTTACCTCCATCTGCAACAGTGACCTGAGCATTGCTTGACTCTCCTTGGTCTTCATTTCCTTGTGTCTCCTCGTGTGGAAGTTCTTCTTTTCCTTTTACATTCAGAAATTCCCCATCATCATCTTTCCTGCAAGAATTGTCATGATCAGTCTCATCAAAAATGATGTGAGGTGACTCTTCCACACATAGAGTCTTAAGATTATAAACTCTGTAAGCTCTAGACCTTTCTGAATATCCAAGAAATATGCCTTCTTCACTCTTGGGCTCAAACTTGTCTAAAACTCTTTCATCATTATTATGAACAAAACACTTTGAACAGTTGAGGTGCTAGACTCGGATTCAGGAGGGGGGTTGAATCAATCAGAGATGCTGAACAGGAACTAACTAGACTCTACCGAGTCTGAAGGGCAGCGAGGAGCTTAATCAAGCAGAAAATGCGCAGCTAACATGCTCACAGGACATGGAGAGATAGATCGGCCTATACATTCATCTAACAGAGCGGGACAACCAAACCACAGTAGACAAGGAAACTTTTAGGTGGTTCGATACTCCGACCTACGTCCACCCCACACTCAAACCAGAGTGTGACTTACTGCTGCCAAACAACTTGAAATCACTGGTGTAGATATATATTTCTCCTCTCCTCACTTGGCGGACAATATGTTATGAATAAAGCAATAATATCACGAGTAAAACAAACGAAACGCAGTGAGAGGAGGGAGAAGAACAGAGAGTGACCGTGATCGCCACCAAAGCACAGCACGTGACTAGCGTACCATACTTTGGAAAGGAAGGGGAGACACTCGCCTTGATGCAGCACTGGGAGGAGGCGCGGTCGATGCGGAACCGCCTTAAAGACTCACAGTCCTACGATAGGCCGTCTAAGAGTGCTGCCGAACGCGCGGGAAGAAGAACTCCTGGAGGATGGACGGCTTTAAGTGAACCGCAGAAGGAAGAAGGGCGGTGCAGAGGATGCCGCTCGTCTCCTTGAATGGGCCTAAAGGAACCGCGCAAGCCCACCACGCCAAGAGTTGCAAAAGGGTTCACCTCCACCCTCTCCAGCCGGCCAGAGGGGATGGGCCTCGTGCTGATGAAGTGCAGACCTGCAAAACAGTGTGAAGACAAAGAAGAAGTACCCAGATTAGAACTAAATGACGTAGTACGTGTTCATGTATGAAGAATCAAGCATAAATAAATGGAAAGGGGAATACCTGGGGGGTTTTAAACCCCTAGGGTGACAAAAACGTGGGTGGGTGTGTGCATGATGATGAAAACGAAGGAGGACGTGGAGAGGAAACAATGCATGCAATGAACAATAACGAAAGCTATCAAAAAACACAGACGACTCAAACATCAACTACTCCCTGGACCGGAGGCTCGTATGGACGTAGAGAGCCTCCCTCCTTGGTGCTAGATCGCTCAAGAATACGGCAGGGCTTCGCCGTCGACCAAAATCTCCCCCCCTTTTGACGTCCGGCCACTAGGGTCTATTTATAGAGCCTAGAAGGCCAGCCCCGAAATTAGGGTTTTTAGGTATTTTCAGGTCGAGATTATAAAAGATAAATTATAGATATTATCATAATCTCTTATCCAGTCGAAACGGCATCAAAAATGGTTAATTATCCACGGAGAAATCATCAAAACAAACTGGGGATAAAACCATGAATAAAAGAGATAAAAGTCTATTAAAAAGCCTCATCCGACGGGATGAGCGGTCATACGATAGACCGCGCAACATTTGGGCGGTCTGGTTCAGACCATCCAAGATGTCGGTGGAAATTCGGATAATTAGAAAATCAACCCAATTATATCTCTAACTGGCCGAAACGCCCGCCGTTGGACCCTCAAAGGTGAACGGTTCTAGTGAGACCGTTCTAGTGTAGAGCGGCCAATGGCCAACCGTTTCACCCTGTCGGTGATAATTCGGATAATTGGATAATTATCTGAGAAAATGGGCGTGCGTAGGACTCTGAGGTATAGGCAGTTGTAATAAGCCCGTCCATTGGTTTGAACGGTCCTAATAGGGCCGCACCAAAGCCTGTCGGTGAATATTCAGAAAAGACCTTAGAAATTAACAAAATATATGAACGGTCCATATTCAACCGCTCATCTTCTGAACGGCTGAGGTTGGGCCGTTTATGCTATGAAACGTTTAATTGACCAAAGCCAAGGCCCATTAAGCCCTGAATCGCCACGGACTTCACCAAGGAGGGAGACGACCCATAAAATGAGCCCAAGACGTGCCACAAAAAATGGCCCAATGAATGATGGACAACTCGAGGCATCAACTACTGGGAGTAACAGAAAATGACTCAAATTATCGGTATAAAACGGGTGTCAACAGATGCCCCTCCTTAACGTCCTCTTTGCAGGGGAGTGAGCGGAGGTGAAGCGGAAGTGACATGGCACATGGAGATGAAGCGAAAATGCAGCGGAGAGGACCGAAAAAGTGGGCGTTAAGGTAAAACGACACCCGTTTTTACCAACAAGCGACAGGAATCTTCGAGAAAACTCTGAACCAAACGTACGGAATGATCAAACCAAAAGCGACACCCGTCTGGAGGAACTAAACTAAATGAAAATAAACTGACAAGACCAACCTCATGGGGGACACAATCTCGCGGTCCAATGAGGAGGCCACAAAAGCAAGCGTCAAAATTAAAAGAAACAAGCTAAAACTCCAGACGGGGACCTTTCACTCAACCAAACCAACCGAATTGACCAAATAAAATCTTTCCAACTCAGAGTGGAATTAGTTCCTCTTACTCAAGCATTCGAACGCACAGCTGACCATCACTGATGGGACATTCTTCAAGCAAACCATGGGGCATGAAAGCTCAAAAGATGCGTATGATGCATGCTGGGCTAAAAGAAAGAAATCGTTAAAATGAATGCAAAGAAAACATAAAATAGAAAGTACTCGAGAATAGTATTGCTGGATTGGAACAATCAGGGTCAAGACACTATCCGCAACCACGGCGTGCGTGATAGAACCATCATTCCCTAATTTTCCCAACCTAACGGCCTATCCGATGATTAAACATGTGCACCTAGATCATCATCGTTTTTGTTAGAGGGGAACGTCAGATCCTGGAACACATGAATGACCAGTCGGTTCTCGAGATAATATAACAATATAGATACCATATAGTAATGCAACAATGAGTAGGGATAGAAGGCCATACCTGACTTACCTGTGCAGGCGAAATGGCATTTTTTTAATTTTTATTTTCTGATTTTTTTTATTTTTTCATATATAAGACAAATATGATAAACAAGCAAGTGTAAACATAGACAAAATGACATAACTATCAACTGAACGACAAACAACACGACATAACATAATGGTCAAATGAAATGGGAGACAATGCAACACAACATAACAAAGGCACACGAGCACATATGCAATGGCATGAACGAACAACATGCATGCATGAACACGGTGTGACAAGACAACAACGTGGTGGGACAACACACGGTTGGGACAAGAACATGGGACATAAAGGGGTGACTAACAACATGTTCAAGACAACTAACAACATGAGGTGAGGAACAAAACAACAAGCGTGTGGGACAATACGGTGGGACATGGACATGAGACAAAGATACGGTGGGACAAAAGACATGAACAAATACGCACTTCAATCAAAACTCGAGATCAGGATGAAGCAGAATCGCCAGGTTCAAGATCGTGAGGCAAAGCCCTCTCATAAAGATATGATCAGAGGAAGCGAGAGCTTAAGAAAGACATAAGCTTCAGAGAGATATAGATTGAAGAATGGAACGGATCAGAAGATGTGGACAGGAGACAGATAGAGCAAAATATAGAGCAAGGAAAACTTGAGCACCTATAACCTGCGTACTTAGCAAACAGATTACGTATCCGTTCTCAAAACAAATTTATAGAAAGGAACAAAAAGATAAATATTGTTAGATTTTTCAATTTTCTTGATTTTTTTGGATTTTGAAAGTATTTGATCATTCATTTTTTGATTTTTGACAATATCTTCATTTTTTTGGGTTTTTGACAATATCTCATTTTTTTAGATTTTGATAATTTCTCTTTTTTTAGATTTTTGACAATATCTCTTTTTTTACATTTTTGAAATAGCAATCCACAACACCCAAAGACATTTTTACATTTTTTTTTCTTCCCTTGAGCAGGGCGTGCATATGAGGGTGGCTTACCACAACCAACTACCTCTAAAGAACGGTGCCCCTACTAAGGCCATACCCGGGATACAACCCAACCTAAGAGGGAGAAGCAGAAGATAAATTAGAGACAAGCTTCGTGCAGAATGGGAGATATCAAGGCTCGAATTCCTTCCAGGGCACTACCCCTCAAAGAGATAGCCTGTTGCGCCGGGGCTTTGTGTCTCAATTTTTAGACCCATATTTATTAGGCACACATGCGACCGGGCTCATGACGTCCCGCGGGGAACTGTACTGCCACTCTTGCCATGCCTTTGATTCATAATTTTGCATTGATTCATTTTCTCATTTTGGTAGCCCTTATTGGCCAGATATAGTATGAAAGCTCACTTTTGAGGGTCAAGACTGCCCCTATTTGAGACCTCTCTCGTATTGGGGAGTGCCTAGGTTGGTCATCTTATCCATCCATCTCTTGCCCCTGCACTTGGCTGAGTAGAGAAGAGAAAAAGACCTTTGTACATACCCAAAGTATGGCCAAAGCAGCAACGGTGCACCTTAGAGAGATCGGCTATGGCTTGCCGTGTAGTGTGTGAATAACCCATGCCTAAAGGTCACCCTCAACAATCGGGGAAAGAAACTAGACTCCCAGCGCGGAGCTATTACCAGCCTAAGGATGTTGCAGAAAATAACCTTTTTTTATTTGACACAAAGTTATGATCTAATTAAACAAAGACTCCTAAAGCCACTCAATCATGTTAAGAAATTATGTGCAGAAATAATAGAAATAATGGAAATGAAAGCACGTTTCTTGCCCAAAATAAAGATACCTTTGCAAATCCATGGCGTGGAAACCAGCATCCTGAAGCGATCTCGATCATCGAGCTTTGAGGAGCACGAACTTTGTTTTCCTTGCTTGTCAGGATAAAGGATGAAAGGATAGTAAAGGATTGGATTCCTCGACATAGAGGAGTGGCAGACATCATACTGGATGAAGAAGGGATAAAACGGAAGAGAGACGAGGGCTAGAACTCCCTCGTTAAGGCACTGAGGCCCTGATAACAAGGAACCCGATACAGAATAAACAGGGATTAACTGAGATCAAGGCGGGCTAAAGCCTCGAAAATAGCAAGAAAAAGGGTGGTGACCCTGAAAGGGTGAAGAGGAGTGAGAAGAAAGAGGAGGAGAAGAATCATCCAACATGGTCGAAGAAGGAGAGTAGCGATCACCCGCCAAAGGCGGGGAAGAAGAAGCATAAACACCCGACCAGGTTGGGGAAGAGAAATGAAAGCCACCCGACACAGTCGGGGAAGGGTCAGAAAAACCACCCGACAAGGTCGGGGAACGAGCGTAAGGAATCCCCAATAGGGTCGGGGGAAAAGGATGAGAAGCGGAATCCGGATGTATCCGGGGAGAAAAACTAGAAGATGCCCCCGAATCAGAGGAAGAGGAGGACATAGGCCGAGACCTAGAATGGTGAGGACAGGAGAAGATGGTAGAAATATAGTCAGGTGGTGGAAGGTACACCACCCAAGGATAAGAACTGAGCAAAAGAAAGGATGAATGGACGGAGGAACGAGAGAAGGAAGTGGACCCTCGAATGCACAACTGACTGCCTTTATACCTACGTCGCCTCCTCTTCTTAGCCGAAATCTTCTTGAAACAACTCCGCCTGGCGTGGGCTCGGCTTCCCGGGCTCCTCAATCTGTAATGTCTTCTCAAATAGTGGGCCCACCTGGTAGATGGCCTGGCCCAGTCATGAATATGCAGCTTCATTGGAGTGACTGCCCCTAGACCCCCAGTGCTAACAAGATGCAGACATTCTTGGGCAAATAGCTTCTCAACTGAATGAAAATCATGCAGCCACGGAGTTTTGTCTCTTGGCACTAGAACATAGAGGTTCGGCAACTCCACTCGGCAATCAGGCTTGAAGCATAACTCCCGTACTAGAAGAGCAGGACAAAGCTGAGGGAGATCAATGCGCGGCGTTGACGTGGCCGGCATGCTAATAAATTGAGGGAGGTTGCACAGCAAGTGCAGAATGTCCTTGGAAAGTGCAGAAGATGCAGCTAATTGCCCCTTGAATAGGGAATCCATCATGCTCCGGGCGGCCGTATGTGTTAGCATAATCCGAGTAGAGAACTCCTCTCGGCCAGTGAACTGAACAGCAATCAAACGAGAGGTGATAACAACATCAACAGTGAATTCTCCGGCGAGCAAAGAGACTGCCACCGGCCTCGCTTTAGAAGGAACTGGCGCCAATGCTAGAGAACTCTTCTTAGTGACCGTCTTCATAGAAAATGTGGGCTCATTATCCCTAGAATAGCCAGGGACCAGGGCTCGGACCGGCATGTGGCAAATGAAATCTTGAAGCTTGTAATGCACAGTCAAACCCTGATTCAGCTCTTTATCTCCCTGGGGACTAGACCCGAGGGGCACCAAAGGTAGCGTGTACCTGCTCCGCGAAGTGGGAAGTGGTAGAGGAAGGTTAGAAGGAGGAGGTTTGAAGGGCGCTGGTGGCGATGGTGCAAGTGATGGGGGAATAATGATGCTGATGGGCACGGGTGGAGGTAAAGGAAAAAGTGGAGGTATGGGTTTAGGGTCGGCCTGCTCGGGCTCAGAGGATGATGGCGAAAGAAGTGGCATCGGTGAAGGTGACGGAACAGGGATTATTACAAGGGTAGGTGATGAAGATAGTGGTGACGGTAATGGGGATAATGGAGAAGGTGATGATGGAGGTGTGGCCAATGGAGGCGGCGAAGGTGGATGTGGAGAAGGTGGTGGCAAAGGGGGTGATATGGTTGATGGAGATGGTGAAGGGGAAGAAGGAGGAGAGGGAGGTAGTGGCGTAATGGAGGAAGTGGTGAGTAGTGGCGCTCTTCGGCGTATCTTTACAACACATCGAGAGGTGTTGGGGACAGGTGTGGTGATGGAACCGGAGGGTGAAGGATAAGTTGCCCGAGCGGAGGCTGAAGTAGGTAAAAGTGGTGGAGGAGATGGGATAGAGGAAGAAGTGAGTAACAGAGAAGGTACCTTATCAACTAGAGAAACACCAGGGTGCCCCTGGTCTTGAAATGGAGACGGTTGCCTAGGCGGCGCGGCTTGCTGCTGCTACTGCTTGCTGCTGAGTTCTGCAATAACTTGGCGCATGCTAGCCCAATCAATCATCTTCTTATCTTCCAGACTGTAAACAATTTCCTTGAACTCGGGGCAATTCTCAATCAAATGCCCCTGTTGACGATGGAATTCATAGAAATGGAGCAAATTCCCGACCACAGGTCGGCAAGGCATAACCGGAGGGAGCTGCAACACATGGGTGGCCAGCAAAGCCCTGAAAATGTCTGTAAAAGACTCCGGCAACGGGGAGTGAGAAGTCCGCTTAGGGCAAGGTGGATGCCGAGGGGTGTGAAAAGGTAATGGAAATGGTAGCGGGGGTTGCGTAGGCAAGGGCGGAGGGTTATAATGACGTGGAGTCGTGGAGGGAGTTGGAAGGTAATGAACGGCATCTACCCGTTCTGGGTGTAGTGTTTCCTTGACCGGAGGTGGAGGGGTGTGGTGAGATGAAATAGAGGAGGGCTGACTCATGGAGGGATGTAAGGTGTAACACATGGAGGTATAGAGGTGTGTGGGGGCGGAAGGTCGACCAATGGAGGGATATGTAGTGGAGGGCTGACTTGCGGTGAAGGGCGGAGGGGAAGTGTATGTAGGAGGAGGCGGATGGTCAAAGGAAACTAGGAGTTGTTGGTTAACAAAGCGGGCTCTATTATAAAGTTGTTGCCAGGATGTAATATCATTCAGGGCTAAAATGCACCTGAGCTCGGGGATTGCATTAGAAATAACCATCTTGATCTGCTCGCCCTCTGGAATATGCCCCGGGACTTGCGCTGCTAGGCGACGCTAGCGGTCGGCAAACACGGAGAATTCTTCACCGGGCTTCATCTTCTCTTGGGCCAGATCAACCATAGAATATCTGGGCCCCACCTGGTCTCGGTACTGCTGAATAAACATTGCTTGGACGGCATGAAAATTCAGCATCTGCTCCTGCGGTAATGTGAAGAACCAATCCTTGGCCGAGCCCTCTAAAGATAGGCCAAACAAATAGGCCATCAAGCGTGGATCATGCTAGAACTGGGCGGACTCATATAAGAACTCCTTCAAATGGGTATAGGGGTCACCAACTCCACCATAGCGGCGATATGCAGGAATCTGTGAATGCGGTGGAAGTTGAAGATCTCGAAAGGTAAGTGGGATATCCGAAGAAGTTTGAGGATTGATTCGGCGTTGCAGTTCATCAAGATGGCGTTGGGCCCGAGCGAACATCTCCTCGGTAGGAAGAGTCTGAGAAGGATATGAGCCAGCCTGAGCAAGGGATGGCGAATTTAAACCAGGGTAATGATGATGGGCCGAATAAGGGGATTTGGCCTGAGAAGAAGGAAAGGCCATTCCGGGAATGAGGGAATGCATTGGCCTGGAGGAATTGTGAAGGTTGGGATGAGAATTGACTGGGCTAACAGCAGCACGGGCGGGATAAGAAGGCTCGTTTAAAGAATAGGGTCCAATAGAAGAATAAGGAGATGGGCCCGCACGGGAAGAGGAATCCACACGGGGGTAAGAAGATGGAGGGGTATGGGCATAAGGTACAGGGGAAAAATACTCCATGGGGAGAATGGAGACTTTATACAGTGAATTTCAAATGAATATAAGGACGGGAATGAACCTAAGATACATGTAGCTAAATGGAGACACACAAAGATGAACTAGACCTAATGAGCCTAATCCGAACAAAAGATGCGAATGACGACACTATGCAACATACAATGGAGAAGAGAGATGAGAAAAGAATCAACCAATTAGCCAAACAAATTCCAAATGATGCTCAAAGATTTTTATAAGTTCTCTTAGGACCTTAGTGGATTAATTAAAATGTGAGTTCACTCAACCACAAGGTACCTAAATAGGGTGAGAATGGAGAACTGGCAGATTCTAAAGGAGGTCCTCAGCAAGGTCCCCTAGACTGGGGGGTGGTATGGTACAACCTGCCCGGCGTCCATGTGGGAATCCACGGCTCACGGGGGCTTACGGAGGTCCTCAGCAAGGTCCCCTAGTCGGCTCCAAGGAGTATGGAGGCAAGAGGAAACCCTACCTCGGTAGGAATGCAGCTAGATGTAAATGAAATGCATGAGTCCTATGTGCACCGGAGTGCATGCAAATCTGGCCTAATAAACTAGCAACCAATGATCAAAATAAACATGCAAAGATGAGAACAAGTATGCACAACAATATATAACGAGGGGGAGATCAATAAGCTGCACAAAATATCATGAATATCATGAAACATGACAATCAAAAATGAATCATGCATGCACTACAGCACCACAAGGACGGTCTATATGAGACCGCTCAAAGGGACAAACGGTCTGTACAGAACCGCATAAGCCAGTGAGCTGAATAACTGTAAAAGAAAACCACAGGATGCTGGAGATGAATGACGGCAGAAATAAGAAACGCACCAGGAAGAGCGATCTGTGGACGGCCGCGTAAACACTGGGACGGATCTCCAGCAACCGTGCCGCTACAACCAAAACACCCAGAAGCGTACCTTGCCAGCAAGATGGACGGTTAAGGATGAGCCGTTTAGAGATATGGACGGCCAACGGGAGGCCGTCTATGATAGGACGCTTGCAGGACAATGGGCACTGTTGGCAGAGATGGGCGGTGGACGTATAACCGCACGAATGGTGAACGGCTCTGGGAGAACCGTTCACACTCCAGAAGGCAGAAAACGCACCCAACCTGCAATCACTCCAACAAGAGGACTAACACAACGAAAGGGGGGGTCAGTAACTCACTAGCACGATGGGCACTAGGGGTCCCACCGTGATCGCCACAAAAGGGGTGTAGATATATATTTCTCCTCTCCTCACTTGGCGGACAATATGTTATGAATAAAGCAATAATATCATGAGTAAAACAAACGAAATGCAGTGAGAGGAGGGAGAAGAACAGAGAGTGACCGTGATCGCCACCAAAGCGCAGCACGTGACTAGCGTACCGTACTTTGGAAAGGAAGGGGAGACACTCGCCTTGATGCAGCATTGGGAGGAGGCGCGGTCGATGCGGAACCACCTTAAAGACACACGGTCCTACGATAGGCCGTCTAAGAGTGCTACCGAACGCGTGGGAAGAAGAACTCCTGGAGGATGGACGGCTTTAAGTGAACCGCAGAAGGAAGAAGGGCGGTGCAGAGGATGCCGCTCGTCTCCTTGAACGGGCCTAAAGGAACCGCGCAAGCCCACCACGCCAAGAGTTGCAAAAGGGTTCACCTCCACCCTCTCCAGCCGGCCAGAGGGGATGGGCCTCGTGCTGATGAAGTGCAGACCTGCAAAACAGTGTGAAGACAAAGAAGAAGTACCCAGATTAGAACTAAATGACGTAGTACGTGTTCATGTAAGAAGAATCAAGCATAAATAAATGGAAAGGGGAATACCTGGGGGGTTTTAAACCCCTAGGGTGACAAAAACGTGGGTGGGTGTGTGCATGATGATGAAAACGAAGGAGGACGTGGAGAGGAAACAATGCATGCAATGAACAATAACGAAAGCTATCAAAAAACACAGACGACTCAAACATCAACTACTCCCTGGACCGGAGGCTCGTATGGACGTAGAGAGCCTCCCTCCTTGGTGCTAGATCGCTCAAGAATACGGCAGGGCTTCGCCGTCGACCAAAATCTCCCCCCCTTTTGACGTCTGGCCACTAGGGTCTATTTATAGAGCCTAGAAGGCCAGCCCCGAAATTAGGGTTTTTAGGTATTTGCAGGTCGAGATTATAAAAGATAAATTATAGATATTATCATAATCTCCTATCCAGTCAAAACGGCATCAAAAATGGTTAATTATCCACGGAGAAATCATCAAAACAAACTGGGGATAAAGCCATGAATAAAAGAGATAAAAGTCTGTTAAAAAGCCTCATCCGACGGGATGAGCGGTCATACGATAGACCGCGCAACATTTGGGCAGTCTGGTTCAGACCATCCAAGATGTCAGTGGAAATTCGGATAATCAGAAAATCAACCCAATTATATCTCTAACTGGCCGAAACGCCCGCCGTTGGACCCTCAAAGGTGAACGGTTCTAGTGAGACCGTTCTAGTGTAGAGCGGCCAATGGCCAACCGTTTCACCCTGTCGGTGATAATTCGGATAATTGGATAATTATCTGAGAAAATGGGCGTGCGTAGGACTCTGAGGTATAGGCGGTTGTAATAAGCCCGTCCATTGGTTTGAACGGTCCTAATAGGGCCGTACCAAAGCCTGTCGGTGAATATTCATAAAAGACCTTAGAAATTAACAAAATATATGAACGGTCCATATTCAATCGCTCATCTTCTGAACGGCTGAGGTTGGGCCGTTTATGCTATGAAACGTTTAATTGACCAAAGCCAAGGCCCATTAACCCCTGAATCGCCACGGACTTCACCAAGGAGGGAGACGGCCCATAAAATGAGCCCAAGACGTGCCACAAAAAATGGCCCAATGAATGATGGACAACTTGAGGCATCAACTACTGGGAGTAACAGAAAACGACTCAAATTATCGGTATAAAATGGGTGTCAACAACTGGGCCTCACAGTTTGCCTACAAACTGCTCATTCACAGCTTCAACTGCTGGGCCTTACAGCTTGCCGTCCGCTGGGCAATATAGCTTGGCCGTCCTGAGGAATCCACCTTTGCAATCGCTGACACACAGCTTGAATGGAAATGTATGATGAAAGCAAAAACAAAATTCAGCAATGAAAAGCCGACAATAACATCAAACAGAATTGCTCACACAGGAGCGCAGTGTCTTAGATCTGATCCGGAAGACACTTAAAAATAATAGATCTGAAGTAAATACTGACGCTGCTTCACTTCACACTCTTTCTGCCTTCTGCTCTCATAACCTCTCTGTTTCTTCTCTCGTACTTCTTTTCTTTGGATCGTGGGGGCACTATCTCTCTCCGCTTCAGCTTTCTATCTGCTCATTGATGGAATGGTTTGTCTCTGGTTTTCTCTCTTGATCCACACACTGCTCTCACTTCTCTTCTTTTTCACTATTCCCTTTTTTCTCTTCTTCTTTCTCGAACCCTTTTCCTCAGCATATATATATGTGTCTGCTCCAGAACCTTAGGCGTGTGGATACCCCATTTCCCGCCTAAAAAGTTGGGGCACATGTAGGAATATTCTGGGCCTCTATCTTCCTCGGATCACGTGCCATTTACCTAGTGAATGCACAGACAAACTGTCAGAAAAGGAATAAACATTATGTCACTTTCTTAGCATAAGTCTTACCGACGTAGCTAGTAAGTAAGCATAAACTGCACTGAGTAGGAGTTACCAAGTCAGCCATTGCACTGACTTACTATAAGGTGAGCAAGAGGTTGCACAAAGTTGAAGTGAGCAAAGACGAGAGATGCACTTACTTGAGAAAATGCATGACATCATAAGCACGAACCATAGAGTCCAATAGTGCAACATATATGCACCGACAAGAAACCACAGAACACAAGGATACACTGACTTTATTTTTTCCAGAATGGAAAGTTTGCACCGAGTTGATAAAGAAGAATGCACGGACAAAGGAAGATGCAAGACAGAACTTGCACCAAGATGGCAGAGTGAAAGATGCAGAACAAAGAGAGATGCAAGCCAAAGCTTGCACTGAGATAAGAAATGAGCAGACTCAACAAGTGCATTCTAGACAAGAATTGCACCGACCCTGATATTGCGTCGAGAGAGTAACGGGACGACAGCGTGTGTGCGTGAACAGAAACTGCACCGAGGCAAGCACTTATGCGTGAAATGTAGAACAAAGCTACACTTGCACCGAGCTAGATTTTTAGCGATACAACACATGCACTGACTATGATTTATTCTATGAAATAACATGCACAAAATGGACCATACAAACAGATAGAGTTGAGGGATTTAAACACCTTAATCTAAACGTGATTCATAGAAAGTCATTATCAAAACTAGGGATCCAACAATCTCCCCCTTTTTGATTATGACAACTATGAGTCATGTATGATTAAACCATTTAAAGAAACTTCAATACTCAGCATTTAAACCAGTGTGTTTATAGTCTATTGGAGCATGTTCAAAACTTATTCACTTGCAGACAAGATAGAAAATGCATAGACAAGATAGAAAATGCATTGATCACAACAGGTGTGCGAACGAACAAAATGCAAACATGTAACTTGTAAGAACAAAAAGAGGATACTTCTGCGTGTATTAAGAAAGCAACATTAGTGTTTGAATGAACATCTCTTTTCAAAAAAAAGGTATTTGAAACAGTAGATCTTTTCCCCCTTGTCATTTTACTCAACATAAACATACCCAGCAGCATATACGAGGTTTTCTTGTGGAAGCATACATGAGGTCTTCTTCTCTTCTTCTACCCCTTTGTCATTATCAAAAATGGGGAATTGGGAGAAATTAGTGACCTCGGTAACTCCCCCTGTCTCTTGGAGGATATGCTGAACTGGAGCTATAGATGGGAAGTCTGTTCATCAACGAGGTGTGAAGATCTCTAATGGAATCTGCCAGTTTATCAAGTTTTTGATGCACAATATTCCCCAGTCTTTCCACTAGGGAGGTGGTTGACTCTTGTTTATTGATAGATTGTTGAACGGTCTCTGAGAGTGTCTGTAAATTAGACTGGACAACTTGAAACATTTTGATGATTTCTGGCTGACTGGCCGCTATCTTGTTTAATGAGCCCTTTATCTGTTCAAGCTCAATTTTCAGATCAAAAGTATGGCTAAGAATTTTAGCCATATTGCTGAAGATGGAGATTTGGGTATCTTGAATTTTGCTAACCATGTCACCCACTCGAGTGCTGATACCCATAAGAGATTCTAAAATCTCTCGTATTGCTTCATCAGTTTTTCGTTTAGCAGATAAAAACTCTATCCCTTGTCTCTTGACAACTTTTTCCAAATGCTGCAATCGGGAATCTACTTTGTCCAGTTGAGAGGTGTTGAACAGAAACTGCTTATTCATCAGTTCATTCTGATTCAACACTATCTCAGTCAGATTTGCCAGCATATGTGCAATGTTAGGCTCAGCACTAGGTCTTGATGAACTAGAAGTGGATGCACTTGACTCTGGAAATTCAGTAAAATACTCATGTTGTTGTTCAGGGGGTGGAGGAGGTGGTATGCCAAGACTAATCAATTCTCCAAAATGTGGACCAAATTTAGGAGTGTGAGAGAAAGACATTTTTGGATACATTCTGTGGTGAGGGGCAGGTCCCATAACATATTCTTGTGATTCTTCTTCAGTTGCCCCTGGAGCTAGAGCACTTGGTTGCTCATGTGGAGCTTCTTCAATAGATCCTTATGCTCCTTGTTGTTCATCTTCCTCTACATTGACCACAGACTCGACAATTTCTTCATAAATTTTGTCGGTCTCTTCTGTCAAAATCTGTGTAACCATCTCAGACAGTAATCCTTCATCTGCTTCAATTTCTTCTTCACTTTCCTCTTCTACACCTTGTGTATCAGCCTCTTGTATTTCTGCTTCACTAGGTTGATCTTCCTCTTGTTCTTGCTGAACAAGTTGTTGTTCCTGCTTAGATTGTACTCCAAACTTATCAAATAGCTCACTGATATTTTGATCTAGTTGTTGTACAATTTGGGCATCAGTTAAATCCAATTCATGAATTTCTTGTTCTAGTTGAAGATCCTTGATATTCTTCTCAGCTATCATAGGAAGAATTTCTTCTTGACGAACCTGAGGAGGCTGTTCTGACACTGACCCAACCTGGGTCTCTGTTTCCCTTTCCAATGGAGTATCCTTTGTAGAAGGAGTACTTGTTCATTTAGTTCCTTTCAAGCTCATGAAAGTATTAATGAAGCCCATGTTGTAGATGTTTATCTTGGGGATCGATGACACAACTTCACCATCTAGGGAGATGTTTTCCTCTTTAAAGATTGTAGTCAAAGGGGCAGCATAAGGAAAGTATCTTCTTGACTCTTTGCAAGTTCTCATAACCTGAATAATTACTTGCAACAAACAGACTCTAATTTTTTTCAGCAAACAGTAAAGAATAAACCGTTGGGAATCTATCAGTCTTCCCCTTCCTCCAACTTGTGGAGTGATCATAGAGGTGAGAATGTGATGGAGCAGTCTCTTGGGTGCAGAAAATTTGTTGGAGTTGAAATGACCGAGCTTAGTCTGTTGCTTGTCATGAATGTTTCTAGGCAAGTCAGTAATGAGGGCAAAAGCACCATGTAGATTGAATGTAAACCCTCCTTCGAGCTCTCCATATACAGGAATTCGTAGAGTCCTGTGTAGGGACTGCCTAGATAGCTCTATCACTTTTCCTTTGACCAGAGAGAAAACTATAAAATTATCAGCATCATACCTCAAATTGTTGTAGAATTCTGCTACCAAATTAGGGCAATACACCTGATGCATGCCTAAGAATTCTTTCCATTGTTGGAACTCAAACAATTCTAGCACATCATGGAACTCGGAAAGCATTTATTGACCATTGAAGTCAACAAACCGAGGAGGTATAATCTTCCCAGCTTCCAATACTAGCAGAGGTTTCTTTGTAGCCTTGGTAGACCTATCTCCCTTTCTTGTGGTAGAAGCTGCTTTCTTCTGCCTTTTTGCCTTTTGAGGTTGCGCTGCGGCCACCGTGGACGTAGCATCCTCTGGCTACGGCTGCTCCACTATCTTCCTCTTCCCCTTACTCGAGGCGGACGGAGAGGACATGGTGGAAGATTAACTAGTGGAAGATAAGAGATAGAGAAATGCTACAAGAATGGTGAGAGAAGTGACTTGGGAAGCCAAGGTCGTGTTTTGCACAGAGGCGAGGCACAAGAAACACGAGAGCTGGAGAGGGTTTCGAGCGGGAAGGGATATGTTGGATAGTGGTGGTTAATAGGGTTTGAGAGTATTATCTAATATACTATCTACTTTACCAATCTCAACAGATAATACCCAAAACACCCTTTACCTTACGGAAAAAGGCCTTTCCTCTCTTTTCGTGATTTTCAACGTATGGGACTATATCGAATAACATGAAGTCTTCACAAAATATCTTTTGAAGTGAAATCAATAGGAATAAAACAATTCTATCCATGATTACCCTCAACAAGATATGCCATTAATTCTTACTAAACATTTTCATTTGCCAGCCCTGAAGAGAAACCCATTTTTATATAGAGCTTAAATTAGTTTTAATTTTTCTTGAAGCCACACCAGAGTCAACCATATGAATATTAAACTATTATAAAAGATTGAGCATTCTGGTAACACTACACCTTTTTACTCAAGGAAGCATGTTGATTAGACACCGGAATCCCTGGTTAGTCGGTGTAGTTTTACCTTACTGCTTCAAAATTTTTGAATAGAGATAGCACTTATCATCATGACATAACCTTTGAATTTCTTTGAATCAGATGGTCAGTTTCTCAAATAATGTGCCATTGCTCTGCCTCCTTTTGACAAATAATTTTATTTGCTTATTTTTCTTTGATGGCGTATTCTCTGGTCTGTCAACAGAATAATCCTAGAACAAGTTTAAGAACCATATAAACATTAGATTCTTCGTCAGGTTGACCAACTACTCATGATTTTCAAAATTTTAAGCAATCTTTTGAGATGTTCCATTTCAGACTGTTTTATGACCATTGAGTCTACATTCAGAGACACTTGTGGAAACTTTAAGATAGGATATAATATACATAGGCAGAAAATCACAATCCAGTTAAGATCAGCAATTTCGTTCTTAGTTAGGGGTGTTCTTAGTAGTTAAGTGTTGAAGATTAGAAATGGTAATAGATATCAGATTTGAACCCCCCCTGATTACTACATTCTATGGACTTGTTGAAAGGGAGAAGAGAGAAAAGATGAGCGTGAAGATATGACATATGTTTGCCAAAGAGCGAAGTTCAGAGTTCAGAGCCAATCAGTTACTCAGCCTTAGACATTTGTTCCATAGCTAACACCCTCTTATGTACACATTCAGCTTCTAATTCCTCAGCTTGAATAAGAATCAGTACATTCAAAAAGGACACTTGTCAACAACTTTCAAATGAACATAGACTGTCTCAGCAACATCACATAATAACTCATATCACCACTTCATGTCACTATCTAAGCAGACATACATCTGAAAGCTCCAAACAATTGCAGCACTTAAAATTTGATCAGCTTTTCACAAACAAACAACCCATCATTCAAGCAGCTAGGCTCTCAAACACTTTGACTTCCCCTCAAGAATTGCTAGAATTCCACCCAACCAATAGTTATTTTTCTTAGAGTGCACAGATTTAACATGACTGTATGCATAGAAAATTCTACATGCAACTTGACCCCTGGTACCTGGCGAAGGCAAGCCTCTACGCATAGCGTGGGTTTCCAGACAGAAAACAACTACCCTTCTCCCAACATACTATTTTATATACCATAGAGTCGTGCAAGCCTACTTATCTAATCATGAACATGATATCATCCGTCATTGATTTATTTCAATTATTCATGTAACATTCCACATGGATCATTTGCTCATACAATTTCAGTGAAGCGATGCACAGATAATATGATGATATCAACTATGACACTGTTGAATATCACATAGAATGCAAACATGTATCATGATAACTCAAGAAGATACTACTATAAGGCCAGAGTTTAAGACAATTAGACAACTAACCTGAAAGATGCAGAAATGGGGTTTTTCATGTTCTGGTGCATCGGCTTATTTACCCCCTTTTGTTTCCTCCGAGGCATACCTGCAAGATCAAGTTATTTTGCAGAATATGGAACCCAAAAACTTTTGGGTTCTGCTAAGTAAGTAGCACCTTTAGCAAGTGTACTCCGAGAATTCTAAACTTTCCTATTGTCATATTTCATAGAATGGCAGTCATTCATGATATGTCCCATTCTCTCACAATAATAATAATGAATGAGAGATCTCAGATTTTTCTTGACATGATCATCATGGAATTTTTGTGGATGGACATGAGTTAAGTAATTTCTGCCATAACAATCATTATTTCTTTTCACATAGCAACATTCAGATTCATGGTGGCCAATTCTTCCATAAGCAAAATTTTTACTACTAAAAACATTTTTATTTACAGGGAAGTTTCCAAATTTTGAATTGACTCTCTTTCTTTGAGCATGCCAGCAATGGGCTCCAATATGGCCCAACTTCCCACAATGGTAACAGTGAATTTTCTTCTTCTGAACTACATGGTGAGTGTCTTGAGTTTTCCCATCGTGAAATTTCTTAGAGGCCCGCTCATCTAGCTCCATTGCCCTACACTCATGCATTTTATGACCAGTTTTTCCATAGTAATGACATGAAAAGGTTTTTGTGTTTGCATGTGATTGAATGGGGAAGCTTTTTCTATCATGCATTTGTTCAGGACAATTTTTAGAGACATAAGAAACTTTAACAGCATCAGATGAAGGTTTGGTTTTATGTTTGTTTTCACTCTTTTTCTGTTTTCTTCCATTTTTAAAATTTTTACTTTGTTCTTCACTTCTCTTCGCCGTGAACTGAAATACGGATGAAGTGAAAGATTTTTCTTGTTCTGAACTTTTAACAAAAATAGTTTTCAATTTATTTCCATCGACCTTCTTCATTACTAGACTGTTACCCAGTCCCTCTTTTTAAAAATTTACATTAGCTCCAAGTAATTTATTCAAATTATCTTTTCCCTTAACAAACTTTGACATGGAACTCTTTAGATCTTCAATTTCAGCTTGCAAGGAAATAATGTAGTCTTCATAGTAAATGACTTGAGTATGCAAACCATCATTTAGACTTTTCAAAGTCTCATTCTCCTGTGTTAACTTCAATTCTATATTCACTTCTTTTTCTTTCAAGACTGATTTTCCTCTTTCAAATGCCATCAGTATTTCAGACAAAACTGTATTCAGAACCATCAGCTTTTTATTTTGATCTTTTAGATAACCATTTTCTTCAAGCAATTTATCTTGGCATTCATCAATTTCCTTTTTCTGTTCAAGCAATGAATCATTTTCGTCTTTCAAGGATCTAATTAGATTCTTCTTCATATTATCATCAGAATTAAGATCTTCAATCAATTCCTTTAAGAAGGCACATTCATTACACGAATTTTCATTTTCAAAAGCTTTATTATTAAGACTTTCATTTTCAGATTTCAATCTGTCTATTTCAGATCTCTCATTTTTCATGTCTGATTTCAAATTTTCATTTTCAGCTTTCAAGCGAGTAACTTCAGAAATCATTTCTTTTCTAAGTTTTTTCTTTTCAGACTTGACTCTATCATATTTATTCAATAAATGCTCATTCATAGAGAGTAAATGATCATAGCTAAAATTCTCAGCTTCAGAATTTACCTGGGAGGATGAGTCCTAAGACTGATCTCTGACCATCAAACATATTTCCTCATCTCCACAAGATATTCCCAATATTTTGTTGAAGATTTCCATTGCGCTCCTGCATTCATTAACACATTGAAAGCAATTAGAGTCTATTTCCCTTTTTGTTATTTAGGGCCTTTTGATTTTCTTCAGATTTCAGTCTGTCTGAGGATCTCCATTGAGATTTGTCCTCTGGAACTTCATATGGACAGTGATCTATGAGTACCCATAAGTCAGAATTAAAATGTATCACATAGTCTCTGAAATGACCGTACCAGCCATAGAAATCCAAACCAGTGTATACAAGAATTTCAGCCATAAGAACAAGACAAAACTGATCAAATTAAGACCAATGCTAAGAATTAGATCATATCAAAAATAATGCTAACAGACAGATCAAATCAGATCGCACCGAAACCAAATCAAGGAACGAATCTGCAGGTTGTTAGACCTTTTGTGCAGAAACCGCTCTGATGCCAATTATTGAGGTGCCAGATTCGGATTCAGAAGGGGGGTTGAATGAATCCTTTGGAAATTTTGACAAATTAAAAATTAATTATGTCAATCAGAGATGCTGAACATGAACTAACTAGATTCTATCGAGTCTGAAGGGCAGCGAGGAGCTTAATCAAGCAGAAAACGTGCAACTAACATGCTCACAGGACATGGAGAGATAGATCGGCCTATACATTCATCTAACGGAGCGGGACAACCAAACCACAGTAGACAAGGAAACATTTAGGTGGTTCGGTCCTCCGACCTACGTCCACCCCACACTCAAACTAGAGTGTGGCTTACTACTGCCAAACAACTTGAAATCGCTGGGCCTCACAGCTTGCCTACAAACCACTGATTCACAACTTCAACTGCTGGGCCTTACAGCTTGCCGTCCGCTGGGCAATACAGCTTGGCCGTCCAGAGGAATCCACCTTTGCAGTCACTGACACACAGCTTGAATGGAAATGTATGATGAAAGCAAAAACAAAATTCAGCAACGAAAAGCTGACAATAAGATCAAACCAAATTGCTCACTCAGGAGCGCAGTGTCCTGGATCTGATCCGGAAGACACTTAAAAACAACAGATCTGAAGTCACACTCTTTATGCCTTCTGCTCTCAGAACCTCTCTTTTTCTTCTCTCGTACTTCTTTTCTATTGATCGTGGGGTCACTATCTTTCTCCGCTTCAGCTTTCTATCTGCTCATTGATGGAATGGTTTGTCTCTAGTTTTCTCTCTTGATCCACACACTGCTCTCACTTCTCTTCTTTTTCACTATTCCCTTTTTTCTCTTCTTCTTTCTCGAACCCTTTTCCTCAGCATATATATACGTGTCTGCTCCAGAACCTTAGGCGTGTGGATACCCTGTTTCCTGCCTGAAAAGTTGGGGCACGTGTAGGAATATTCTGGGCCTCTATCTTCCTCAGATCACGTGCCATTTACCTGGTGAATGCACAGACAAACTGTCAGAAAAGGAATTAACATTCTGTCACTTTCTTAGCACAAGTCTTACCGACGTAGCGAGTAAGAAAGCATAAACTGAACTGAGTAGGAGTTACCAAGTCAGCCATTGCACTGACTTACTATAAGGTGAGCAAGAGGTTGCACAAAGTTGAAGTGAGCAAAGACGAGAGATGCACTTACTTGAGAAAACGCATGACGTCATAAGCACGGACCATAGAGTCCAATAGTGTAATAGATATGCACCGACAAGAAACCACAGAACACAAGGATACACTGACTTTATTTTTTCCAGAATGGAAAGTTTGCACCGAGTTGATAATGAAGAATGCACGGACAAAGGAAGATGCAAGATAGAACTTGCACCAAGTTGGCAGAGAGAAAGATGCAGAACAAAGAGAGATGCAAGCCAAAGCTTGCACCGAGTTGGATTTGCACTGAGATAAGAAATGAGCAGACTCAACAAGTGCATTCTAGACAAGAATTGCACCGACCCAGATATTGCACCGAGAGAGTAATGGGAGAACAGTGTGTGTGCGTGAACAGAAACTACACCGAGGCAAGAACTTATGCGTGAAATGCATAACAAAGCTAGACTTGCACCGAGCTAGATTCTTAGCGATACAACACATGCACTGACTATGATTTATTCTATGAAATAACATGCACCAAATGGACCATACAAACAGATAGAGTTGAGGGATTTAAACACCTTAATCTAAACGTGATTCATAGAAAGTCATTATCAAAACTAAGGATCCAACATGAACCAAATACTTTCATGTGAGAGAGAGATGGCTTTTTACCTTTGAGTAACTCATAAGGAGTCATTTTAGTGAATGGTCTTACCATTGAGCGGTTGATGATATAACATGTATTGTTTACTGCTTCTGCCCAAAATCTCCTTGGTAGGTGATGGTCAGCAAGCATTGTGCGTGCCATCTCTATGAGAATTCTGTTCCTCCTCTCGACCACCCCATTTTGTTCAGGGGTTCTTGGTGATGAGAACCTATGCTTTATTCCTTCAGTTCTGCAAAGATTGTCAAAATCAACATTGTCGAATTCACCACCATGGTCTAAAAGTATGTTGAAAATTTTGGACTTACCGTCTTACTTTACTTGCATGAAGAGTGCCTGAAACTCATCAAATGCGTCATTTTTATGTGCAAGGTAAAACACCCATGTGAATCTAGTAAAGTCATCTACTAAAACATAGCCATATCTTTTACCACTTAAGCTAGCTATTTTGGTTGGACCAAACAAGTCCATGTGAATTAGTTCAAGTGATTTGGATGATAAGCTTTCAGTTCTACTTTTAAATGACTTCCTAGTTTGTTTTCATTGTGCACGTGCATCACAAAATTTAGAGTTCAGTTTGAATTTAATTACAGGCAATCCTTTAACAATAGAATGCTTCACCAATTTATGAAGTGTATTGTAGCTAGCATGACCTAGTCTACGATGCCACAAGCATGCTAATTCAGACTTAGGTGCAGTAAGACAAAGATTTATATGAGCAGGGTCATCAAAGTCAATCATATACACATTCCTGACTCTTTTACTAGAAAACTTGATTTCTTTTGAATTAGGGTGCAAGATCCTACATTCATTTGAGTCAAAGACTACAGTATTACCTTTATCACAAAGTTGACTTTTGCTCAGCAAATTATATTCTAGACCATTAACAAGCAATACATTGTCAATTGAGTTTGAGGGATTCTTACCAACTTTACCTGTACCAATGATTTTTCCTTTGTTGTTCCCTCCAAACGTGACATGACTAGCTTCCTTTTCTACTAAGAGATAGAATTTGGTTCCGTCTCCTGTCATGTGTCTTGAGCAGCTACTATCAAGATACCAGCGATTATGCACAGCTGCAAGACACTCCTGCACAAGAAATTAAGTGACAATGTTTGGAACCCAGGGACAATTGGGTCCCAATAGTCTTCTCATCTCAAAAAAGTAAGATAACATAGGCTTTGAAATCCAGACTTTCTTAGTATTTTTGTTTTTCTTGCTTGGTTGGAAGTTGTGGTTCTTCTTTTCTTCATTAACATTCCTTTTCTCTCTTTTAGCTTCTTGGGCTTTATGGGTTTTCAGAATGTTGGAAGATGATTGTTTTTTAGACCATCTGTTCCAGTTGGTTGGTCTAGAGGGGCAGGAGGTGTCACAGTACCTAGGGTATTGAGGTTGGGTAAACCTATGACAATAAGGTCCATAACTACCCCAGACCCATGAAGGTGTCAACCTGTAGGATGTGAAGTGTCGACATGTCCCCTGTTCTGACCATCTATAACGGTCTCTGGATGAGGGATGTGTCGACCTCCTGTCATAAAAGTGTCAACCAGTCTCTCGTTCTACCCATTTATAACGATCTCTGGATGAGATACGTGTCGGGTCCCTATAACTTGAGTGTCGACCTATCGGTGCATGCCTAGGGAATTGACGGGTGTTTGACCATGAGGGTGTCGACCTATCTTGAGGGTAGTGCCGACTTGTGCCATTGTTGAAATTCTTTCTACCCTTAGGATGTGCAGACCTGGACTTGGGTTGGTGTCGGCCTGCTTGGTGTTGTTGGTGAGCCTTTTTGGGGTTTTCAAGGTTGTTCTTTGTAGGCTCTCCCATTTTCTCTTTTCCTTTGTTTCTAGCATTTTCTTGGTTTGGGCTAGGTGTTGTTTTAGAAGTTGATGCTTCGGAAGATGAGAAAAAAGTTGTAGTTTTTAAGCCAAAAGCCTTTTTCTTAGTTGGCTCATATCCTAGCCCTTCCCTGTTGAAGTTCATTTTAGTCCCAGCAGAGAATTCAAGTTCTCACTTCTATCAACAAAGTTCTCAAGGGCTGTTTGTTTATCTGCTAGGCCTTTTTGAAGCTTTTCATTTTCTTTCAACAGTTGAGAGTTGATTTGTTTAAATGCATCAGATTTTTCATTGCATAGATAATTATCTTTTACATAGCTTTGCATCTTTAGTTTCAACTCATCAATTTCATATCTTAGGTTTTCATTTTCATCTTCCAAATCCCTCATTTCTTTTCTTCCCTCTTCTAGGTTTTCATTCATTTTTCTTAGATCCTCAATTTCAGTTTCCTGGGAAGTAATTTTTTCATTAAGGGTTTGATCATGCACAATGGAGTCAATTTTCTTCTTTAGGAATTTGTTTTCTTTTCTATACACTTCATATTTATCCATTAATTCAAAGTAATCCTCTTCCCAATCATCAGTAGAAAAATGTTCAAAAGGAGAGCTTACCTCACCATTCTTTTCTCCATTGGCCATCAAGCAGAGATCATCTTTCTCCTCTTCAGAGGAGTTATCTTCATTTTCTTCCTCCTCTTCATCACTCCATGTACACACCATGGCATGTTTCTTCTTGCCCTTCCACCTGGGCATTGTTTTCTTAACTCCTTCTGGACACTCAGACTTGATGCGTCTTGGCTTCCTGCAAGAACAACAGACAAGTTTGTCAAACTTAGCATTTTCAGGTCTCAGCCTGAAACTTCTTTTTACCTGAGGCTTTCTGTTTGTGAAGCCTTAACCTTCCTTTACTAAAAATTTTCTGAACTTTCTTGTCAACATAGCAACCTCGTCCTCTTCAGAGTTGCTACTTGAAGGCTCTTTATCTTCAAAGATGTCCTTGGTACTTGGCCCAACTTTGAGAGCCAGGGGCTTCTTCTTACTTACCTCGGCCTCCTTGGTCTTCAAATTCATCTCATAGGTCATCAGGGACCCTATGAGTTCTTCTACCTTGGTGGTAGTCAATTCCTTTGATTCTTCGACCACTGTTGCCTTTGTATGCCATGCAGGAGTTAGGGATCTTAATATCTTTCTCATAATCTCCTACTCATAATAGGTCTTACCTAGCTCAGTTAAAGCATTAGTGAGCATGGTTAGCCTAGCATGCATATCAGAAATAGACTCTTCAGGTTTCATTCTAAATTTTTCATATTCAGAAACTAGCATATTAGCCGTGGTCGCACGTACCTGTGTTGTCCCTTCATATATTACCTCAAGACGGTCTCACATTTCTTTTGCAGTGGCGCATGTAGACACTCTTGAGAATTCTATTTGGTGAAGGGAGCACTGCATTATGTGCTTGGCTCCCAAGTTTAGTATTGATCTTCTAATCTGCTTCTTGTTCCATGTGTCTTCATCTTCAGGCAGTTCAAACGGACCTTTGCTAATGACTCATCAAACCTCATGATCCCGGGCTCTGATAAAAACCTACATACGGTTTTTCCAGTAATGATAGTTTGTCCTAGTGAAAAAGGGAGGTCTATTTATGAAATGCTCGTCGGGCATTGGACTCTTAGTCACCATATCACCAGCTCTCTCAAGGTCGTTAGACCACATACAGAGAGACTAGCTCTGATACCACGTGATGAATAGTGATAGGCAGATCTAGAGGGCTGGGGTGAATAGATCGGCCCCTTCTTTGCCCTTCTTTGCGGAAATAACAACTAGATAAAAATTGAGAGTAATAAAGCAAGAAATAGATGCTAGCTAGTGAGCTAAATGCACAAATGATGATCAATAGCGTTCCTAACAAGCATCTAGCGTCAAGGCACAGTAGAAGACAAACCACAGAACATAGGTTTTTAAGGTGGTTCGGTCTCTATCCAGAGACCTACGTCCACCCCACACACAACTTGGTGAGGCTTCACTAGTGGAAATACACTACTACTGATTCATTACTTCCAACAGAGAGACAACCTCTCTCAACTCCGTTGCCAAACAGCTTGAGGGTACACAACCCTAATCCCACAGACCGGTGAACACACCGTCTGTCTTCTGTTAGTTTGTAGAGACTAGATGCAATGGTGCATATACGGATTAAGAGGGGGGGTGAATGAATCCCCCTATAAAAACATGCCCAATTAAAAACTATAACTAGTCAAAGTGCGGAGTTACAACACTCAGATGGCTCAAACAGAATCACTGTTCTGAGAAGACTCACACTCGAACACTTAACGTGGACAAACGGATGAAACACTTAATCACTTAGTGGATGCAAAAAACTCTGAAGAAATTAGATGTAGCGAACCTAATCATGCATCTATCATGAACTAGCAAGCAATCAATCCACTGCACAGAGAGTTTTTAGGTGGTTCGGTCCTGCAGACTTACATCCACCCCACACTCCAACCAGAGTGTGACTTACTGCTACCAAACAGCTTGAAACCGCTGGGCGTCACAGCTTGCCTACACACGCTGCCTAACAGCTTGAACTAGAGGAACACACTCCTCTCTTCCTCCACCCAGGAGGGCAACCACTAGCAACACCCAGTCACTAGCAACCAGAGACCGAAGTCTCTCTTCCTCCAAATCGGAGGGAACCCACAAGCTACAACCTGTCACTTGCAACAGGAGACACCAAGTCTCCCTTTCTCTGAAACCCAGAGGGAAAGCACAAGTGACACCAAGTCACATGCAACCGGAGACACCAAGTCTTTCTTCTCCTGAGTCCACAGGAGGAACCCTGATCCCAAACAATGGAAACGGAAAGCACTAAAGATATGGAAAAGAATAAATAAAAGGACAAAAGAAAAAAAAACAAACAGAATATAGCTCCAATGAGCTTGATGGCTCTAGATTTGATCCACGAGGCCAATCTTGAAACAGATCTTCAATGTGCTTCAGCCGCTTCTTCACTGTCGCTCCTCTCTTCTCTACACTCTCTTCCTCTTTCTTTCTTCTTCTTCTCTCAGTATGCTCTCTCGCACTCCTGGCGACTCCTCCTTCTTTTTCTTCTTCTGCTGGCTCTCTCTTTTCTTCTCTCGATCTTACACTCTCTCTCTTCCACTTCTTCTACTTCTTTTTCTATTACACTCTGCTCTTTTTCTATCTCTCTTCAGATCTCGTCAGTTCATATTCTTCTATCTTCTTCTATCCCACTCTTTCTGTCTGTCTGCTCTTTCTATCTTCTCTTAATTCTCTTCTTCTTTGTTAAGCCATTTTCTCCTAGTCTTCGATCCCCTTTTATAGCCAGACGATGGGCGCGTGGGTATCACGTTTCTCGCCCAACTTTCAAGCAAATCTGATCCACTTTGTTTCCTCGTGTCAGAATCGAGGTGCTATCGCAGTCTACGTGTCTGGATCATTTGTTCTGGACCTTGCCTTGGATCACGAGCCATTGACTTGGTGCTTTACGTAACATGTGCAATTTGCTCTGTAAGTGTTCGACCATGTAACTCACCTGGCAGGAACATAATCATAAGTGTTATCTCTTTGAAAAAATAAGCACTGACCATGTGCACAGATCTAAACAATGAAGTGCACAGACTTCCTAATGCATCATGCATAGACTTATATAGTCGTTGCAGAAAACATGCACAGACTTCATATAGTCATGTGCAAACATAAACAGACTATGTATGCGTGAGATGAGCAACGCATACATACCTTAGATAGCATATAATAGAACATGCATAGTCATATTAGCAAGATATGCACAGACATCAGGTAACGTGCAGCAAAGTATGGATAGACCATGAGTGTGCAACAGAAAGAAGTGTGCACTGACCTTGTATCACACAAGTAAAGAATGTGCAAGAATCTTGATAACATAAAGGAAACATGCATGGACTCTAAATGACATGCACTGACTTTAGACAAGATAACACAGGGTGTGCACCGACATGAGTAGCACAAGTAAAGACTTGCACCGACCGTGAATAATACACAAGCTATAACTGCACCGACCTTGTGTATGTGCAGCCAAAGGTATGCACCGACTTGGCACGTGCAAAACATAACCTGCACAGACTTTACTTTAGCAAACCAAACAAATGCACAGACCTTACCTGCATGTAATGACTAAAGTTGCACCGATCCTATGCCAGCCTGATGCAAAAATTGCACCGACCTGAATAGTGAAGTGCACAGACTTGCATCGAGTTTGAAAATGCAAACCAGGCAATGCACCGACCCTTGTGTGTGCACGGACTTAAACATTGAAGTACACAAACCTTTATACCGGACTTGAATCTACACAGACTTTAGCATCAACATGCACCGAGTTACGTAAGTAGAGCAGTCAAGTGTGCACCAACCTTTGTGAAGGTATGAACAGTAATAGCATCGATCTCTTCCATATGAAGGACAAAGCATACATTGACCTTGTATCAGACAAGGCAAATGTGCACCGAGATAAGCAACAAAACATGTGCAACGAATTGAACAATATTTGACAGATATGTTTGTTCACTGTTCTCTTCATCCTTCAGCAGACCATGAAACCATGCAGCAACCACATATGATATTAATGCACAGATGAAGCATAATGTTTGACATCATCAAAATCACAAGGCTACAACAATCTCCCCCTTTTTGATGATGGTAACATTATGAACACTATGAGTCAAAGACAACATGCTGACTCCAAACTATTCTCCCCCTTTGACTTCATCAAAAAGGAAATAATAGTTTGAGAGATTTAGTAGATAGAGGTCTAAAACATGCAAGACTCCAAAGCATTCTCCCCCTTTGTTCCAAAAAAATTGAAGCTGAAATACAGAGGAACTCACGGAATCCTACTCCCCTTGAAAATGTGAGATAAGTGGAAGTGGGGATAAGAAGATGACAAATGACCTGACTAATCTCCCCCTTAATACCAGAAAGATGGTGATGATACAATATCCCCTATTTGACAGAATATAGGAATTGGAGTGAAAATTGTCATCAGACAATCAGATTCAAATCTGATATCAATTGATGTGGAAAGAGATATCAACAAAAGCACAGGATCAGTCATAGAAGGGTTTCAACAACAATTAGAAATTGAGCATAGAATGATCAAGAATAGTGAGCAGTAAATTCAATAGGAATTTCAAGAACATCAAAATTGAGCAGAAAGTTGACTGAATTGCCAATGAATAGATGAGGTGGAAGGATTTTCAATAGGATACCAAATTCATAAATCGTAATAACCGAATTTTAGACTCTTCTATTATAAGAGATTATGAATGAGTCTAAACTGACCAGCATGGTTTAAGCACAATGTATACAGAGTTTGTTAATGAAATTCAATACTTATATCTGAAATCAAGTTTTAATAAAGATGAACCAATTGCACATATGATATTCTTGTTTAACCTCCTTCTATCTTACTTATTCAAATTCAATGACTCCTTTGAGAGTTACACAAGATAGTATTGAGATTAAACAAATATGAGCGTATCTGAAATTGTCTTTGATTACACTAATTTTTCAGATTTTTCGTTTGATTAGCACACTATTTTTCCTAAACAATTTTGGTTGATCAACACCTTTCTACATGAGACACAACACGTCTTAGGTGAAGTGACCCATTTACTCAGTGTGATAACTGCATTGCTTCTCAGTCATGAGAATAGACTTGGCAATAGAAATATCTTTTTACTTAAGGCGACACCTTGATTAGAGGCAGGAATCCCCAATTACTCAACACGACCATGCCATTGCTCTGCCAGATTTTCAATCATTTTTACAGCATAGGTAACTATGTCACTTCATGACATGGGTTTACTCCACTTCTTTGATAGAGGACCCAGTTTCTCTGTGTCTAAAGTCATTGCTCTGACCAAGATTTCTTTCAAATATTTTTCAGATTCTTCAGACATTTCTCAGTACATTGTAATGTTTAAGAACAATACTTACCACATGTATCTTAACCAAAGTAAGTACTATTTTTGAGAATTCAGATTTCAGAAGGTTTTGCATGAAATTACATGAGACAATTGGTTAAGATTTATTAAAATAATGATTTAGATACTTTCAAGTCTTTTACACCCAAACTTAATGAATACATTAGACTTAAATCAATTTGATTCATCAGACATTCTTAAACCATTATAATAGAAGATTCTTCTTTTCAAAAGATGTTAGATTTATGATTAGGGTA
The DNA here is from genome assembly GCA_022559845.1 of Amorphophallus konjac. Lineage (NCBI taxonomy): Eukaryota > Viridiplantae > Streptophyta > Magnoliopsida > Alismatales > Araceae > Amorphophallus > Amorphophallus konjac. The sequence continues at coordinate 424,206,798 of CM040121.1, read as the reverse complement.
CACCAATTGAAATCTTTCTAGATTCAGATAGATCAACACATTCAGTGGCATCTAATCAATAGTAGCAACATGAAATTTTGTTTAGAGAGCAGTTGAAGACATTATCAAGCATGCATGGAAGGTGAGAAAATTTCAACACATGCTTATGCGTCAGACTGATTTTCAGGAGGCAATGAGTTTACAAGGATGCAGCATAAGAATAATTTAGTTCAGAACCCAATAGCTGAGTCTGGATAAAAGTGACAGGGATGAATTCAAGTGAGGCTTTCCTTGAACAAATTGAAGAGTAGCAGACAGAGACTCCAGATTCAAGGCAAGTGGAATACTAATAATGACAGCAGAGATTAACTGGAGTCAATTTGATGTGAACCGCTAACACTCAAGAGTGGGAGAATGATTTAAATGGCTAGACAAGAAGAGTTTAGTTTGTGAAAGACCTATAAGATTAGAATGCTCCCCCTGACTAGATGCAGTGAGTCACTTCTTTTTGGATTTTTTGAAATTAGCAACATGCAGTGCGATTCACTATATGTATGCATATGCAATGATTTTCCTAAAAATATTACATGAATATGAACATGAGTGGTATGACCATCATGCAGGGGGAGCCAACCTCTCCATGACTATATGCAATAAAATACAGAATTCTAAATGCCACAAACACATGACCATTTATGCATCTACTCCCCTTGACTAAATGCATTATATGCAATGAAGACTGAATGCTTGGTTTTGTGATCTATGCTCATGAAGTAGACATGCAATTACAACCTGAGATGGACTACAATAGACTTCATGTGCATTTCAGATTTTTCAAAGAATTTCAGTTAGAGGATGCATAGATGAATTTCATTATGCAAGAAAAGATTCAAATTGAGCAGTGCAGATGACACACAAGAATGCAAGTATGTATGCTTAACTATTTATGCAAACATCTAAATCAAAAATTTCAGATGACACAATTCAGATTTTCAGAAAACAGCATTCAATTCACTCTCAGCTTAAAGTATGCACAGACTCTTCAGCAAAGGCATTTGATAACCGATGAGAGACAAATCAAATTTAGATATGAGCTTGTATGCATGAAATACACCTGATTGACAAAAATTTTCTAAAGTTAGAAGATCGAACCTATCAAGTGCAAAGATGGGGTTTTACCAAACTTGGGTGCCTTGGCTTATACAACCCCTTGTTTATTCATCTTCAAGGCACACCTGCAACAAACACATTATTTTGGTGCAGCAGGTACCCAAGAGGTCTTGGGTCTTGCAGAGTCAGTCACACCTTTGACTAGACCTTTGACTGGTGCTCTCATCATTTTCTTGGCCAAGGAATCATCAAAACTCATTAGAAAGCATTCAGACATAGGGTGTCCTAATTGAACACAATAATGACAAGATATAACATACTTTTTGTTCCTTTTATTATGCACATTAACATGATCATGAAGTCTATGCGCATGGATGTTTCCGTTATCTACATGAGCATTTTGTCTTTTATTTCTATCCACCCAGCACTCGGTAGCTTCGTGGCCTGACTTCCCATAATTGAAACATGAAATGAATTTTTCTTCAACAACAGATTTATTTCTCCCAAAAACTCTTTGATTTGAAGAGAAATTTACATGTTTAAAACTGATTCTTTTCCCTTGAGCATGCCAACAGTCATTGGCTGTGTGGCCATGCTTTCCACTTTGAAGCACACAATGTGCTTATCTCTGGACCCAAGATTACTTCTATCAGAAACATAGTTCACAAAAAAATTATTATAATGAGTATCATTTCTATTTACAGGGAATTTAACGAATTCAGACTTGAGTTTCTTTCCCGTAACATGCCAACATTTTGCAGCGATATGACCTATTTTCCCACAGTGAAAGCAATGGGTTTTTCTCTTCTGATCTGCGGGGTGTTTTCTATCATGTAAGTTCCTAGCATGCATTTCATCATCCTTTTTCAGCACTAAACAATTATCCATGAAGTGATCATGCGTGCCACAGTAATGACATGAAACAATATTGGATTTCTCTGAAGCATGGTGTTTGATATTTGAATTTTCAGCATGCAGGTTGTTTCTTTCCTTTTTCAATGTTTTCTTTTTCACATTTTTATTTTGTGTTTGAATTTTATGTGTAGTAAATTGAAACACAGATGAAACATGAGTTTTGTCTTGCTCAGAACTTTTTACAAACACAGTAGTCATTTTGTTTCCATCAGTCTTTTTGTTGACTGGATTGTAACCCAATCCCTCTTTCTGAAATATAACATTGGTTCCATAAAGTTTATTCAGATTGTCCTCACCTTTGACAAATTTTGATAATGAGTTTTTCAGATCTTGGATTTCACAGCTCAGAGAAACAAGGTTGGCTTCATAACCAGTAATTCCAGTTTCACAAGAAATAACATGCTGATGCAAAGCATCATTAAGACTCTTCAAGGTGGCAATTTCCTCTTTCAATCTTATTTCATGGTCAGTTTCATTTTCTTCCACGACAGATTTTCCCTTCTCAATTGACAACCATTTTTCTGCCATGACAGTATTTAAGACCATGAGCTTTTTGTTTTGTTCTTTCAAATTTTTCATTTCTTCCTTTAGCTTCTCATTTTGTATGAGTTCATTTATCAGAATCTGATCATCCAAGTTACCCCCTTGCTTCAGATCAACTTTTGCCTCATCCAGATTCTTTTGCAGTTCGACATAAGCCACTTTAATGGCCTCCAATTTTTTAGACATTAACTTGTTTCCTTTCTGGATTCTTTTCAATTTCTCTTCATTCTTTTCAATGTCATTCCTAAGAGTTCCATTTTAAGATCTTATGTGATTCAGTTGATATTCATGCTCTTTCAATTGTTTCTTCAATCTTTCATTTTCAGTTTTCAGAGATTCCAGTGTATCATTCTCTGAATAGGCATTCATGCTATCATTCAATTTTTTATCTAGTTCAGATATTTTATTCAGAGATTCTTGATTTTCACTGTTTAGCAGACAGATTTGTTTCTTATATGTTTGAACATTAGACAAACAAGATTCATGAGATTGTTTCATTTTTGAACAACTTTTACAAGGAGAATTTAAACTATTCTGATCAATCTTTTTCAGCTTTTTATGTTGTTTTCTTAATTTTTCATATGCTTCTAACAGATCTACATATGCTTCCTACCAATCATCTAAAGAGAAGTTGTCGAATGGATTTACCTGTTCATTTTCCTCTTCTTCATTTTGATCACTATTGTGATCACTCCGGTTGGCCATCAAGCATTGATCATCTTTTTGCTTCAATCTCTTTTTCTTCTGGGTGCTCTCTCTCCCCTTCAATTGATCATCTTTTTCATGGCAGGCAGCCTTCCGTTTGTCCACTATATCTCTTGCAGATCTGCAATCATGAAAGCAAGAGTGGAATCCCATGTTAGCAGTTACCTTTACCATCTCAAAGGCTTTCTAGTTTTTAGCACACATAGATCTATGATTATCAGTCCATTTGGACTTATACTTAGGTAGTCTATGTGGACCATGTGAAATTAGTTTCCAAAGATCTGGATCGACAGTCTTAACAAACATATGCAAGTTTTTAAACCACATATTAAAATCTGTACCGTCAAAAATCGGTGGATGAGCCATGGAGGCAAACCAACAAGAAATTTCAAAATAGTATGCAGAAGACAGTGATGCACCGAAAGCTAGTAGGATCCTCTGCAGATCGTTGGATCTGGAAGTTCAGAGACCCGCTCTGATACCAATTGTTAGTCTGTAGAGACTAGATGCAATGGTGCATACACGGATTCAGAGGTGGGGGTGAATGAATACACCTATAAAAACATGCCCAATTAAAAACTATAACTAGTCAAAGTGCGGAGTTACAACACTCAGATGGCTCAAACAGAATCACTATTCTGAGAAGACTCACACTCGAACACTTAACGTGGACAAAAGGATGAAACACTTAATCACTTAGTGGATGCAGAAAACTCTGAAGAAATTAGATGTAGCAAACCTAATCAGGCATCTATCGTGAACTAGCAAGCAAGCAATCCACTGCATAGAGAGTTTTTAGGTGGTTCGGTCCTGCAGACCTACATCCACCCCACACTTCAACCAGAGTGTGGCTTACTGCTGCCAAACAGCTTGAAACCACTGGGCGTCACAGCTTGCCTGCACCCACTGCCTAACAGCTTGAACCAGAGGAACACACTCCTCTCTTCCTCCACCTAGGAGGGCAACCACTAGCAACACCCAGTCACTAGCAACCAGAGACCTAAGTCTCTCTTCCTCCAAATCGGAGGGAACCCACAAGTGACAACCTGTCACTTGCAACCGGAGACACCAAGTCTCCCTTCCTCTGAAACCCAGAGGGAAAGCACAAGTGACACCAAGTCACTTGCAACCGGAGACACCAAGTCTCCCTTCTCTTGAGTCCACGGGAGGAACCCCGATCCCAAACAATGGAAACGAAAAGCACTAAAGATATGGAAAAGAACAAATAAAAGGACAAAAGAAAAAAAAACAAACAGAATATAGCTCCAATGAGCTTGATGGCTCTGGATTTGATCCACAAGGCCAATCTTGAAACAGATCTTCAATGTGCTTCAGCCGCTTCTTCACTGTCGCTCCTCTCTTCTCTACACTTTCTTCCTCTTTCTTTCTTCTTCTTCTCTCAGTATGCTCTCTCACTCTCCTGGCGACTCCTCCTTCTTTTTCTTCTTCTACTGGCTCTCTCTTTTCTTCTCTCGATCTTACACTCTCTCTCTTCCACTTCTTCTACTTCTTTTTCTCTTACGCTCTGCACTTTTTCTATCTCTCCTCAGATCTTATCAGTTCGTATTCTTCTATTTTCTTCTATCCCACTCTTTCTGTCTGTCTGCTCTTTCTATCTTCTCTGAATTCTCTTCTTCTCTGTTAAGCCATTTTCTCCCAGTCTTTGATCCCCTTTTATAGCCAGACGATGGGCGCGTGGGTATCATGTTTCCCACCCAACTTTCAAGCAGATCTGATCCACTTTGTTTCCTCGTGTCAGAATCGAGGTGCTGTCGCAGTCCACGTAGCCGGATCATTTGTTCTGGACCTTGCCTTGGATCACGAGCCATTGACTTGGTGCTTTACGCAACATGTGCAGTTTGCTCTATTAGTGTTCGACCATGTAACTCGCCTGACAGGAACATAGTCATAAGTGTTATCCCTTTGAAAAAATAAGCATTGACCATGTGCACAGATCTAAACAATGAAGTGCACGGACTTCCTAATGCATCATGCACAGACTTATATAGTCGTTGCAGAAAACATGCACATACTTCATATAGTCATGTGCAAACATACACAGAGTATGTATGCGTTAGATGAGCAACGCACACAGACCTTAGATAGCATATAACAGAACGTGCATAGTCATATTAGCAAGATATGCACAGACATCAGGTAACGTGCAGCAAAGTATGGATAGACCATGAGTGTGCAACAGAAATAAGTGTGCACTGATCTTTTATCACACAAGTAAAGAATGTGCAAGAATCTTGATAACATATAGGAAACATGCATGGACTCTAAATGACATGCACTGACTTTAGACAAGATAACACAGGGTGTGCACTGACATGAGTAGCACAAGTAAAGACTTGCACCGACCGTGAATAATACACAAGTTGTAACTGCACCGACCTTGTGTATGAGCAGCCAAAGGTATGCACTGACTTGGCGCGTGTAAAACATAACTTGCACAGACTTTACTTTATGCAAACCAAACAAATGCACAGACCTTACCTGCATGTAATGACTAAAGTTGCACCGATCCTATGCCAGCCTGATGCAAAAATTGCACCGACCTGAATAGTGAAGTGCACAGACTTGCATCGAGTTTGAAAATGCAAACCAGGCAATGCACCGACCCTTGTGTGTGCACGGACTTAAACATTGAAGTACACAAACCTTTATATCGGACTTCAATCTGCACAGACTTTAGCATCAACATGCACCGAGTTACGTGAGTAAAGCAGTCAAGTGTGCACCGACCTTTGTGAAGGTATGAACAGTAATAGCATCGATCTCTTCCATATGAAGGACAAAGCATACATTGACCTTGTATCATACAAGGCAAATGTGCACCGAGATAAGCAACAAAACATGTGCAACGAATTGAACAGTATTTGACAGATATGTGTGTGCACTGTTCTCTTCATCCTTCAGCAGACCATGAAACCATGCAGCAACCACATATGATATTAATGCACAGATGAAGCATAATGTTTGACATCATATAAATCACAGGGGTACAACATCTTCCTACACGCAGGTAGGGAGCAATAGTAAGAGTATGTGTTTTTGAGAAAAACAAAACTGTAAAAGAGTAACAAGACAGAGTATGGCTATGAAGTTCTATGGGAGAGAAAACTCTTATCTCGGAGAGAACTAGATGACGCCTTGGTTCTCTTCTTCTTCTTCTTGGTTCTTCACCACGACCTCAAGAGGAAATGATGAACTTGCTTCCCATCTTTCAAGGGCACCTGATGATGCTTCAAACAATTGTTATCTCCCTTGCTGTGAGAGCTCCTGAGGTGAAGAAGATGGTCTTCTGCGTTGCAGTCACACCAGCAACACAAGGAAGGAGATATCTCCTGGAGCAACCTTCTTCGCTGCTCTTCTCTCCTTCTCTTGTTCTTCTCCTTCTTCTCTCTGCTTCTCCGTTCACGAAACTTGAGCTTGTTCTCCCTTGTGTATTTTTGGCTCACGATATCTCCAGCCTTATCCTCTGCTGAACCCCATGCACAGGAGGTCGCATTCCTCATTCCCCCTCTTGCTTCAACAGCTTCTTGTCCTTTTCTCCCATCCGTACTGCATTCGTGGGTAGGTAGGGAACCAAATCTGTCAAAGGTACCTACATCTGGAGGATTCTTCTACATGCCAATCGGATCTTCTGACAAAGTGGGCTTCCAGAAGTTTTTCAACTACGATCGGATCCTCCATGCTCGGTAGCGGATCTTGAAAAGCGGACGCGATGGGATCTAGATCCGTTTTGGGCAAGCTTGAAGGTGTTGACACTTTCAGACAAGGTGTCAGCACATCTCGTTAGACTCTTGAAGAAATCTGGCTTCCAAGCAAAATAGGTCAACACTTCGATAGCCGTGTGTCGACACATGTGCCACGCTCGCATGTAGCTCGAGCCTCTGTGTCGAGGCTTCACTTGGAAGTGTCGGGGCATGTGCGCCAGACAGAGATGAATTCCGTTGCGCTGAGCCGAGGGTGTCGACACTTTTTCCACAAGGTGTCGACACATGGTGCCAAATAGAACCCAAACAGAAACGGTTCAATCACAAATTTCTTCTAGACGTGTCAACACGTTGTAGGAGCTGTCAACATTCTACTCACGCCAGAGCTCAAACAGAAACATCTTCAAGGACAAGTTTCTTCTTGGTGTATCGACACGTCCAAGTGACAGATCGACACTTTGAGAGTACATTACCTGTACTTATCCAGACAACAACTTAAACAAAACAGTTAGTCATACCACAAAGATTTAACAATGGATTATGGTTTATTATCATCAAAACAAGGGAAACAACAGCTTATGATCTGTTTGAAATTTTGAGTGAAAATGCGATGAATCGTGCCTCAATCTCATCTCATAAACAATCTATAGGACCTTTCAGACAGGCTAAATGTCACGCCCCGAACCGATAGCAGCGGAAGGCATGCTCGGAACGTGGCAGTGATTCATTCATGAATACATAGCAAAATAAAAGACATAACACCAGATAATTGCGTAAAAAATAAATATAGGCTTTCATTATTATAAAAATCAAATGTTTACAAAACTCTTGACTATAAATAGAAGAGTCAAATTACAAGACTTGACTCAAATAAACAAAAGATAAGCTCCTCCAAAACTCGAAGACTCTTTCACTCATCCCCGTCCCCATCCGTGGTCATATCATCAATATTATCTGAAAAAGGTTGGGGAAACTGGGTGAGCAAGAAACTCAGTAGAAATTACTCTCTACCATCAGGTAATGCTATAAGTTATTAACCAATTAAATGAAACTAACACTAATGCAAGACAAATCATAATCAATAACAAAAGGATGGCAAGGATATAAGAGTCTTAACTAAGACCAATGGATGATAAGTGATGCGGGACGGGACGCGAACTTAGGACTCTAACTCGCGGATGACCCTAAGCGAGGGAAACACGTGGATCTGCGCGGTTGAGGAACCAGAAATGAGTCTCGGGTATCGACTTTTCTGCGTGCTCGAATCAAGTCACGGGACGGGTTCCATTCACTCACTCTCGCAGCGATGATAAAAATGTGACGAGCTAGTTATCCTATCGCTCATGCAGCGGCATATAAAAATATGCGAGATAAGCAAAATGCCCAAGTAGGAGGGTGGCGAGTGTACCTCTACGCTCCGGGCGTGGGGAAGACGACCCCGGCCAAGACCGTAACTCCCGGTACAATAAATGTAATTAATTACAGAAGTGAATTTCTATGCCCACTCCACACAGGGAGGTATATGGGTTACAGTTGGACCTAGGAGTAGCGGTCTCGGGTTGACGGATAGCAAGCCGGAAGGGTTCTCAGACCGGAGGCGGGCTGCTGGTCCGACTCGGTATTGTTCCAACTTGCTGGACAGCAACCAAACTCGGCTTGTGGGACGGCGGCTTCCGATCACCTTCTGATCTCGGCGGCTGGCTGGGACGTTGGTGGAAGACTCCTCTTCGATCCCTGAAGTCGGCGGCGGCTGAATCGATGCCGAAGTTGTTTTGCAAGAATTAACTTACTGTTGCCTTTGCTGTCCTGTTCACGGAACATGTTTGCGCGACCCGGTAAAAAGAATTGTTCCGCCTAGATCTGATGTCAGATCGAGGCGAGATTGACGCCGTTGGATAGAGGACTCAAAGTGCTACAACATATAATTATTTCAGGCCAATCCAGTAGACGTATTAGCAATGAAAACGACGGTTCTCCAAGTATTTCTGCTGGCTCGGGTTACAGACAGTCAGGACAAACATGATCTGCCTGAAAATAAATTTTGACCAAAATAAAAATGATGGATCTAGACTCTGGGGAAATTATGGGTGGGAGGGGGGTATGTGGGGATCACGCAGGAAGTTTTGGGGATTTTTTGGAGATGGGTAAGGGTGCGGGAAAAATATAAGTACAGACTGCTATCCTGCAGATCTACAAACTAGTAGACTGCCAGGGGTGGAACTAAAAATTGGGGAAAAATATCAAATGAAGGAGGATTGACACGAAATTTAAAGTGGAGATGGGGGAAGATGGGGAGAACAAACCCTCAAAATTTGGGGTCGAACAGATCTACGGAATGGGAGATAGAATTTCGGCCTCAGCTTGCTGTCCAGAGATGGACAGAACTCCGACGAGGCGGCGGTGGTGGTGCAATGGCGGCTCGATGGCAGCAACGGTGCTGAGCTTCTCACTCAGAGAGGGGATGATAAGGAGGTATCTCACCTCTGAAATGGCTAGCTCTCACAGCTGCAAGGGGTGGGGGTGGAGAGAGACAAGGGGCGCCCTTGGGCTCTTCACAAAAAATCTGATTTTTTTCTTCACTTAATTCTATGAAAATGTGGAAATGCAAGGTTTATATAGAAATGTATAAAAGACCTAAGCTATCCCTAGATCTAGGGTTGGGGGGGGCAAATGGGGAATTAATCTCCCATGTGGTCAAAATGGCCACAATAAAAAAATACAATAAGGGGAGGTGCGCCCCCCTCTTGGAGAAGTCAATTTGGAATTGGCTTCTCCATGGTCCAAGTCCACCTTGGACCATGGACCAACCCCCATGGACCCTAGAAGCCAAGTGGCCCAATGAGAGAGAGGGTGGGGGCTCCTGCTGGGCCTATGTGACATTTTTACATATAAACCCAAATAAAACCCAAAACAAACACAGATTACACACCAAGTACAATATTACATAAATACATTCCAAACATTTAATGGAATAGCCCCGATGCCCCATCAATTCTCCCCGGGTGGGAAGAACTCGACCCCGTCAAGTAAGGAGTGCGGCTGCTCGCTCCCGCGAATCTCGTTCCATCCTCCGTAGCTTCGCCCAGGTGATCAGTTGTGGGTCGTTCTCTCCACCGTACCGGGTAGCGCGGGTACGCTCCACTCCGAGTAATAGTCACCTGCTCATCACGTATATGTTCTATATGCACACGCTGCTAGGAATGAGGCTGGTGGTGGACACTCCGAGGTGGGATAACTCTCAAGGGGTGGAGACGGCACAAAGACTCACTGGGAATCACCGCTGGGTCCCTGTATGTTACTGGATCAGAGACATAAAATGGTAGAGCTGAACCCCCATTCGTTAGGCAAGTCCACAATATACGCAAAGGATCCGACTTGCCTCACACTCGAAAGGGACTGACATCGCGAGCTGACATTAGACTGACTGGACTCGACACATGCAGACTCTCACAGACTATACGAAACAAAGACTCACACACATGACCCAAGACTCATACATAATATGGTATACTGGCTACTGAGCATCTTGGAGGTCTGATGGATCCCCCTGGACATCATCCCCGTCACAAAAGAACTCGTTAGCTAGGTCCTGCTCGGCCTCATAGCTAACTGGCACTTGCCCTGATTGTGAGGCTTCTCCAATCGTTTGGTCCCCAATGACTAGAGATGTACGTGTGGGGCACTGGCCTGCAAAGTGGCCAAACCCTTGGCAGCGATAACACTGCTGTCGCAACAAACTAGTCTCTCCAATAAGTGGTCCCTTACCCTTATCCTCTCGACGGACAGGGGGTGTAGGCAATAGGGGCGGAGGTGTAGGTGCCGGAGGACGGGCAATGGGTGTCGGGGGGCGGACAATGGGTGCCGGTAGTTGGGGTTGAGGGGAAACGTCCCTCGGTGGGGGAGGGCGAGGCCTTGGAGCGGGTGGCTCCTGACGGGCGGGCTCCGGGGGTCGAGCCATGGGAGCCCTCAAATATGGGCCCGATGAACTACGAGGCTCAACCCCACGATGTGGAAAGGGTATCAATCGTTGGGTAGGCTTGAACTATGACTCGAATTGCTCCAACCCCAGAGTAACCTGATATGCCTCTTCCAAGGTCTTGGTATCACAGTGAAAAAGCTCATACTGGTAGTGCGGCCGCAAACCACATCGGAAGCGGGAAATAGGCATGGAGCTCTCCTCCGTGACACCACATCGTAGAAAATACTCATCAAATTCAGCGATGTACTCAGAGATGGGACGATCTCGCTGACTGAGACTCTGCCACCTATCGATGAGTCGCTGATGGTATGTGGCAGGAAGGTACTTTTGCCCAAGCTTGACCTTCATCTCACCCCATGTCTCAACCTAGGGCTCCTGCCGATGAAATAATAGGTTCTCCACATTCTTCCAATAGGTCTGTACTTATCCCATCAGCTTCATGGTAGCAAATCAGACTCTTCGACGGTCCGTCATATCGAACCAATCAAAGTATCGATCCATCCCTGACTCCCAATCTAGATAGACCTTCGGGTCCAAGGACCCATCAAAAGTGGGAGGGTCCGCACGAACGGTCCTGAGGGTCCGCTCGTCCTCATCTAATTCACGGTTCCATCGTTGAACACGACGGCCACGACCATATCCCCCATTTTCATTCTCGGACTCATAATCAACCACCTCGGCTACTCGACACCTCTTATCATCTACTCCTCGAGCCCGAGGAGCAGTAGGTGGCTGAACTGGCTCATGTTGACCATTTGTTAGTGCGGGATGCGCCTCAACCAGGGGTCTCTCTAGGATGACTACTCTCCCTACCAGATCATGAAAAGTCTGGTCCGACTCTACGGCCCTATCCTCTAAGGCCTTCATCCTATCTTCCAAACGTGTGCCTAGGCCATCCACCGGCGTACTCAACCCTTCCATTTTATCCACTCGTGTAGTCAACTCATCCATTTTTCCCATAAGATCTCGAAACATGTCATCCATCGAAGGCTCATCAGGACTAGGAACTCGGGGATCTGCCATAGGTGGTGGTGGTGGTGAGTATTGGGTACCTCTATGAGTGGGCATGCAAATGACAAGGGTTGGAATGCACTGACCAAGGCGAAGTGATGAATCTAGACTTAACCAATATCCGGTATGTGGCGGAGGTGTCATCCGAAGATCGAACTCACGCAAGTGTGCAACCTTCCCAATAGGCGTAACTTATCATTCCGGGAACACCTTTTGATATACCGGGTAGAGGAATGCAATGTGACACCTTGGACCGACTACCCTAGACTCGACTTAGCTCTGATACCAATTTGATGCGGGACGGGACCCGAACTTGGGACTCTAACTCACGGACGTCCCTAAGCGAAGGAAACACGTGGATCTGCGCAGTTGAGGAACTGGGAATGAGTCTCGGGTATCGGCTTTTCCGCGTGCTCGGATCGAGTCACGGGATGGGTTCCACTCAATCACTCTCGCAGCGGTGATAAAAATGTGACGAGCTAGTTATCCTATCGCTCATGCAGCGGCATAAAATATACGAGATAAGCAAAATGCCAAAGTAGGAGGGCGGCGAGTGTACCTCCACGCTCCGGGCATGGGGAAGATGATCCCGGCCAAGACCGTAACTCCCAGTACAATAAATGTAATTAATTACAGAAGTGAATTTCTCTGCCCACTCCACGCAGGGAGGTAAAGGGCTACAGTGGGATCCAGGAGTAGCGGTCTCGGGTTGACGGGCAGCAAGCCAGAAGGGCTCTCGGACCGGAGGCGGGCTGCTGGTCCGACTTGGTATTGTTCCGACTCGCTAGACAGCAATCGAACATGGCTTGTGGTACGGTGGCTTCCGGTCACCTTCTGATCACGAAGGCTGGCTTGGACGTCGGGGGAAGACTCCTCTTCGATCCCTGAAGTCGGCGGCGGCTGAATCAACGCCGAAGTAATTTTGTACGAATTAACTTGATGCTGCCTTAGCTGGCCTATTCACGGAACATGTTTGCGCGACCCGGTGAAAAGAATTGTTCCGCCCAGATCCGATGTCGGATCGAGGCGAGATGGAGCCATTGGATAGAGGACTCAAAGGGATACAACATATAATTATTTCAGGCCCATCTAGTAGACGTATTAGAAATGAAAATGACTGTTCCCCAAGTATTTCTGCTGGCTCGGGTTACAGACAGTCAGGAAAGAACATGATCTGCCTGAAAATGAAATTTGACCAAAATAAAAACGATGGATCTAGACTCTGGGAAAATTATGGGTGGAAGGGGGGTATGTGGGGATCACGCATGAATGTTTGGGGATTTCTTGGAGATAGCTAAAAGGGTGGGAAAAATATAAGAATAGACTACTATCCTACAGATCTACAAACTAGCAGACTATCATGGGTGGAACTAAAAATTGGGGAAAAATATCAAACGAAGGCGGATTGACACTAAATTTAAAGTGGAGATGGGGGAAAGTGGGGAGAATAAACCCTCAAAATTTGGGGTTGAACAGATCTACGGAATGGGAGATAGAATTTTGGTCTCAGCTTATTGTCCAGAGATGGACAGAACTCCGACGAGGCGGCGGCGGTGGTGCGATGGCGGCTCGATGGCGGCAACGGTGCTGAGCCTCTCACTCAGAGAAGGGATGATAAGGAGGTATCTCACCTATGAAATGGCTACCTCTCACAGCTGCAAGGGGTGGGGGTGGAGAGAGACAAGGGGTGCCCTTGGGCTCTTCAAAAAAAATCTGATTTTTTCTTCACTTAATTCTATGAAAATGTGGAAATACAAGGTTTATATAAAAATGTATAAAAGACCTAAGCTATCCCTAGATCTAGGGTTCGGGGGGCAAATGGGGACTGGGGAATTAATCTCCCATGTGGTCAAAATGGCCATAATAAAAAAAAACAATAAGGGGAGGTGCACCCCCCTCTTGGAGAAGTCAATTTGGAATTGGCTTCTCCATGGTCCAAGTCCACCTTGGACCATGGACCAACCCCCATGGACCCTAGAAGTCAAGTGACCCAATGAGAGAGAGAGTGGGGGCCCCTGCTGGGCCAACGTGGCCTTTTTACACATAAACCCAAATAAAACCCAAAACAAACACACATTACACACCAAGTACAATATTACATATATACATTCCAAACATTTAATGGAATAGCCCCGATGCCCCATCAATAAGAACATGAACATGATGGAAAAGGAATAGCCAGGAACAAGTACAAGAGATAGAACAAGTACTAATATCATGTCAACAAGTTGTCTCTTCCAGACCTTATATCAAATCATATCAGATCATGTCAAATCATATCAAGTCACGCATATAGGAAAGATGCCCAAGATGTGAAAATGTCCATATCAAATCTTGCATATAGTGGGTGCAAGGGCACACCTGATCATTCATAATATCGGTACATGTCTGGGCTTTGCCTAGCCCCTAGGGCCAGATCCGGGCCCTTATAGTTTCAGCCTAGTATTGATTGTCAAAGTGGACCTAAAGTCCCATATCAAATAATTCCAGACAATTCACTAATGGCATCTAAATCCCAAGAGTAGCTCATGTAGCCAAGGTAGCACAAGTAGGAAATAGATTCCTAAATAGCAGGCTTATCGAATTACAAGGAAAAGCCATCTAGGAACATGATTCCCAAGAAGATAGTGCAAAAATACACCTAATAATAGGCCAACTCGAAGTATAATAGCCAGGAGTGACTAGAGGGCTACACACATAAAATATCATGGAAAAATAGCAATTTCGAGATGCTGGAAAAAGAAACGGTCTTAAAAGGACTGCAATTATACTAAGATGGTATAGTCGGGACCATTTCATGGATGGGTCAAACAGAATGGGTCACATCGAAGCAGGCCTAACAAGAACGTGTCTTAGAGACCGGACGCCTCAACATGAACGCGTCGGGGACCTAGGATGCGTCAAAACAAGCCGACTGGGCCCCTAGAAAAAGATGGCTCGGGCATGGCCGCAAACATCTAAAGACGGTCTGACAAAGGACTGTCGCTATCAAAAGACGGTCAGTAAGATGGCTACAACTGGAAACTTGACAGAAAATGGCAGAAATTCGATAGAGTTTCATTTTCACCCCAAAAATGAACTTCGATGGGTCTAGGACTTATGGTAGAACATGCTCGGTGTCCTAGTGGGAATCCCAGACTCGTGGAGTCTTATGGATGCCTCGGAACATGAACACCTAGTCTGGAGTAAGGAATATCCGACAGAGAGGTATTCGATGCCCAAGAATTAATGACTCCAAAATCAGCGGAAAACGAGTGTAACGGTAAGTCAAAACTGCCGGAGTGGCAAGACCCTCAAACAATCTTAAGAAGGTAACAAGCTATGAACAACAATTGAAGGATAGTACCAAAAATTTTACAAGTTAAACCACGATTTGACCATTTATTTCTAGTTTTTTCTCCAACATTAGAAAAATAAGAAATGATAGAAATTCAAACTTGACAATTTCAACAACCTAACTGATCATGTTTTGCAGTGTTTTAAGCCTCTACAGCAAGCAAAATGGCAGCATAAACCTAGCCTAAAACGCAGAAAACGAGCCGGTTTTAATGGAGAAAAATAAGAGAAAACGGTCTTGTGAAGACCACAACTGGCACTAGACGGTCTCAGGAAGATCGCTAGGGTAGCAGGCTCTTTAATTTTTATTTTGTTTTTTAAAACAAATCATGAACGCATCTTGGAGATTGGACGCGCCTAAGAGAAGGTGTCATACTAATAGGGCGCGTCAATAATATCTCATAATTATTAAACAAATGAATATTCATGAAAGCATCTTGGAAGTAGGATGGGTCAATTAAAATAATAAATTTTTTGAAAAAAATTGGGGAGAGGAAAACGGTCTATCGCGCGACCACTTTTAACTTAGCGGTCCCTGTTAGGGCCGCAATTAAGGACAGAAAATGTTCACGACAAACTCCGACCGATCCAAACAAAAATGACAAATTCAATCGCAATACTCAATATAAATTGGGCAAACTACTTTCATTAGAAACGTCATTCGAAGAAGAACATTATGGTATACATTAATTAGCGTTTAACCTAATGTATCATGAACAATAAGAACTAGGAACCGAAGATAGTCTCCCGGATATACCTCCGAGTAAAACGACTATTCTATTAACATGCTGAACTAAAAGTAGAGAAATTGATACCAATCAAAAGAGGACAGAAACATGAACAATACTGCATCCTTTAATTAGTGTTTAGCCCGAGAGAAACCTACCTTAATCGAGGAGTAAGAGAGGGATGAACAACACGCCTAAACCCTAATCGCACCGCCTTAATTACCCAAATTCACCCGACTCCGACCACGATCGCCCACGCCGCCGGCCAAGGAACCAAATAGAGAACCCTAGACGTCGAAGCCCTTTACTTATAGAGCCTAAGTATGGTTCTAGAGATCGAATCGAGCTATAGAGTCCAAAGGGGGAAAATCGGCGAGAAAATTGGGGGTGATCTAAATCCGCCGCCGTCGCCACCAATCGACGCACCTAAGGTTAGGGTTTCGAAGGGCAAATCGATCTTCTATCATGGGCCAAAAGATTGGTTCCGATCTGAGCCCATTAGAGCGCGAATTAAGGCCTAATTAGATGATTTAAGTTGTTCATATAAAATCACTATTTTTAGACTTAACTTTAAAATTGTTCCTAAACCAATTTTATTTGTGGTTTGTTCATTTAGACAAAGTTGCTGGAAATAACACTTTACATGAGATACATATTTTTTCATATTTTTATAAAAATCTTAAATTTTGGGGTCCAAATATATTATTATCTATTTCATTTAAAATTTTGATTTAAGTGAACAAATATTATTTAATTCATAAAAATTCATATATTTATATTTATATTTATCTTAAATATTATTAAGCACACTTAAAAATTCGAGATGCTACACCCTCCCCCACTTTAAGGAATTTGGTCCTCCAAATTCATATGATTCTTTCCAAAACAACGGTGGGGTAATATTGCTACACTTAAACACCTTCTAATGTTCCAAAATAATAGGACCGGTTCTAATTCATGCAATTATACAAAATCATCAGGTCCAAGCATGAAATATAAAGTTAAGGCAGGTTTAGAATTACCTTCAATCGCCTGTAGCCTGCCTTGCTGCTTTGGTTCACCCGGTTGCTCAGCATGCAGCGTTTGCTCCTTCATTAGAGGACAACGAGTAATTCTATGATCTGCGCTCCCACAACGGATGCATTTTCCTTTCTTTCTCCAGCAATCCTCTGATCGATGCCCACCTTTGTCACAATGCTCGCACTTCCCTTTAACAGGGACAATCTGCTGGTCATCCTTCTTTGCCTTCTTGTCCTTATGAGCTCCATTACCTCCGTTCGGTCTCTTCTTTCCATTGGTAGACACACTACTCTCGGAACCATTCACTCCTTCCTTCTTGGCAAGCCTCCTAGAAATCCTATCAGTCATATCTAGGGCATCCTCCAACACTTGAGCCTTCTTCACCATCTCGGCAAACCCCTGAATCTCTAAGGGCGCTAACTGAGGGATATACTCTACCCTTAACCCATTCAAAAACCTCCTAGCCTTCATCTTTTCTGTACTAACTAAGTGAGGGGCATAACGAGCTAACCTAGAAAATTGGACTTCATACTCCACTACAGACAAGTTCCAATGCTTTAGGGACGTAAACTCAGCAGCCTTCTTCTCGCGAACCCGCTCCGAAAAATACCTCCCATTGAAAGACCCCACAAACTCGTTCCATGATACCTGATTATTCGGCAACGTCGCTTCTTCCGCCTCCCACCAAGCACGCACATCCTTCTCCAACTGGTACGTAGCTAACAAACCTTCTCTTGATCGGCACACTAAATAACCCTAAAAATTCTCTCTATCTCCGTAACCCAGTTCTCGGCCTCATCGGGATCGGTAGACCCACTAAACCTAGGGGGATTCATACCCTGGAAACTCCTATGCAAATCACCCGCACCTTGACGGACTCCACCTTGGGCTACCTGTTACAAAGCTTGAGTTATCCCTCGAACCGTACGCTGCATCTCCCGCCACTAAGCACACTCCGCAGCCATCTCAACCTATCACACAACTTCATAAGAGTTAACGACCTAATATCTTTAACTTTATTAAGATTATTACAGATTTTACCAATTACCCCATGGTTCTACCCCAATCTCACCAGGTGCCTATCAGGTGATTGGCAATCAATATTTATCATATAAACTTAGACTCAAGACCTAGGGTTTAAGAAAACCTGGCTCTGATACCACAAACTGTCACGCCCCGGATCGATAGCAGCGGAAGGCACGCTCGGAACGTGACAATGATTCATTCATGAATACAGAGCAAAATAAAAGACATAACACCAGATAATTATGGAAAAAAATAAATAGACTTTCATTAATATAAAAATCCAATGTTTACAAAACTCTTGACTATAAATAGAAGACTCAAATTACAAGACTTGACTCAAATAAACAAAAGATAAGCTCCTCCAAAACTCGAAGACTCTTTCACTCATCCCCGTCCCCATCTGTGGTCGTATCTTCAATATTACCTGAAAAAGGTTGGGGAAACTAGGTAAGCAAGAAGCTCAGTAGGAATTACTCTCTATCATCAGGCAATGCTATAAGTGATTAACCAATTAAATGAAACTAACACTAATGCAAGACAAATCATAATCAATAACTAAAGGATGGCAAGGATATAAGAGGCTTAACTAAGACCAATGGACGATAAGAGCATGTACATGACAGAAAAGGAATAGCCAGGAACAAGTACAAGAGTTAGAACAAGTACTAATATCAGGTCAACAAGTTGTGCCTTCCGGACCTTATATCAAATCATATCAGATCATGTCAAATGATATCAAGTCACGCATATAAGAAAGATGTCCAAGATGTAAAAAATGTCCCGATCAAATCTTGCATATAGTTGGTGCAATGCCACACCTGATCATTCATAATACCGATACACGTCTGGGCTTTGCCTCGCCCCTAGGGCCAGATCTGGGCCCTTATAGTTTCAGCCTAGCATTGATTGTCAAAGTGGACCCAAAATCCCATATCAAACAATTCCAGACAATTCACTAATGGCATATGAATTCCAAGAGTAGCTCATGTAGCCAAGGTAGCACAAGTAGGAAATAAATTCCTAAATAGCAAGCTTATCGAATTCCAAGGAAAAGCCATCTAGGAACATGATTCCCAAGAAGATAGTGTCAAAATAAACCTAATAATAGGCCAACTCGAAGTATAATAGCCAGGAGTGACTAGAGGGCTACACACAAAAAAATTCGTGGAAAAACAGCAATTTTGAGATGTTGGACGAAGAAACGATCTGAAAAGGACCGCAATTATACTAAGACGGTCTAGTCGGGACCGTTTCATGGATGGGTCAAATAGAATGGGTCACATCAAGGCAGGGCTAACAAGAATGTGTCTTGGAGAGCGGACTCATCCACATGAACGCATCGGGGACCTAGGACATGTCAAAACAAGCCGACTGGGCCCCAAGAAAAAGACAGTCTGGGCATGGCCACAAACATCTAAAGACGGTCTGACAAAGGACCGTCGATATCAAAAGACGGTCAGTAAGATGGCCGCAACTAGAAAATTAACAGAAAATGGCAGAAATTCGATAGAGTTTCATTTCCACCCCAAAAATTAACTTCGATGGGTCCAGGACTTATGGTACAACCTGCTCAGTGTTCTAGTGGGAATCCCAGACTCGAGGAGTCTTACGGATGCCTCGAAACATGAACACCTAGTCCGGAGGAAGGAATATCCGATAGAGAGGTATTCAATGCCCAAGAATTAATGGCTCCAAAATCAGTGGAAAACGAGTGTAACAGTAAGTTGAAACCGCCGGAGTGGCAAGATCCTTAAACAATCTTAAGAAGGTAACAAGCTATGAACAACAATTGAAGGATAGTACCAAAAATTCTACAAGTTAAACCATGATTTGACCATTTATTTCTAATTTTTTCTCCAACATTAGAAAAATAAGAAATGATAGAAATTCGAACTTGACAATTTCAACAACCTAACTGATCATGTTTTGCAGCGTTTTAAGCCTCTACAGCGAGCAAAATGGTAGCATAAACCTAGCCTAAAACGTAGAAAACGAGCCGATTTTAATGGAGAAAAACAAGAGAAAACGGTCTTGTGAAGACCACAACTGGCACTAGACGGTTTCAGGAAGATCGCTAGGGTAGCAGGCTATTTTATTTTTATTTTATTTTAAACAAATCATGAACACGTCTTGGAGACTGGATGCGCCTAAGAGAAGGCGTCATACTACTAGGGAGTGTCAATAATATCTCATAATTATTAAACAAATGAATATTCATGAAGGCATCTTGGAGGTAGGATGCGTCAATTAAAATAATATTTTTTTTGAAAAAAATTGGGGAGAGGAAAATGGTCTATCGCGTGACCGCTTTTAACTTAGCGGTCCCTGTTAGGGCCGTAATTAAGGACAGAAAACGTTTACGGCGAACTACGACCAATCCAGACAAAAATGACAAATT
This sequence comes from Amorphophallus konjac, assembly GCA_022559845.1. Lineage (NCBI taxonomy): Eukaryota > Viridiplantae > Streptophyta > Magnoliopsida > Alismatales > Araceae > Amorphophallus > Amorphophallus konjac. The sequence goes on along the minus strand of CM040121.1, from coordinate 424,186,326 downwards.
CGATTGTAATACTCAATATAAATTGGGCAAACTACTATCATTAGAAATGGCATTCAAAGAAGAATGTGATGGTATACATTAATTAGCATTTAACCTAATGTATCGTGAACAATAAGAACTAGGAACCGAAGACAGTCTCTCGGATATACCTCTGGGTAAAACAACTAATTCTATTAACATGCTGAACTAAAATTAGGGAAATTGATACCAATCGAAAGAGGACAGAAACATGAACAATACTGCATGCTTTAATTAGGGTTTCGAAGGGCAAATCAATCTTTTATCATGGGCCAAAAGATTGGTTCCGATCTGAGCCCATTAGAGCGCGAATTAAGGCCTAATTAGATGATTTAAGTTGTTCATATAAAATCACTATTTTTAGACTTAAATTTAAAATTGGGCCTAAACCAATTTTATTTTGGGTTTGTTCCTTTAGACAAAGTTGCTAGAGATAGCATTTTACACGAGATACATATTTTTCCATATTTTTATAAAAATCTTGAATTTTGGGGTCCAAATATATTATTATCTAATTCATTTAAAACTTCGGTTTAAGTGAACAAATATTATTTAATTCATAAAAATTCATATATTTATATTTATATTTATCTTAAATATTATTAAGCACACTTAAAAACTCGAGATGCTACACCCTCCCCCACTTTAAGGAATTTGGTCCTCCAAATTCACATGATTCTTTCCAAAACAACAGTGGGGCAAAATTGCTACACTTAAACACCCTCTAATGTTCGAAAATAACTTGACCGGTTCTAATTCATGCAATTATACAAAATCACCAGGTCCAAGCATGAAATAAAAAGTTAAGGCGTGTTTAGAATTACCTTCAATCGCCTGTAGCCTGCCTTGCCGCTTTGGTTCACCCAGTTACTCATCATGCGACGTTTGCTCCATCATTAGGGGACATCGAACAATTCTATGATATGCACTCCCACAACGGATGCATTTTCCCTGCTTCCTCTAGCAATCCTCTGACCGATGCCCACCTTTGTCACAATGCTCGCACTTCTCTTTAACAAGGACAATCTGCTGGTCATCCTTCTTTGCCTTCTTGTCCTTATGAGCTCCATTACCTCCATTCGGTCTATTCTTTCCATTGGTAGACACACTACTCTTGGAACCATTCGCTCCTTCCTTCTTGGCAAGCCTCCTAGAAATCCTCTTTGTCTTATCTAGGGCATCCTCCAACACTTGAGCCTTCTTCACCATCTCGGCAAACCCCTGAATCGCTAAGGGCGCTCACTGAGGGATATACTCTACCCTTAACCCATTCAAAAACCTCCTAGCCTTCATCTTCTCCGTACTAACTAAGTGAGGGGCATAATGAGCTAACCTAGAAAATTGGACTTCATACTCCGCTACAGACAACCTCCTCTACTTCAGGGACGTAAACTCCGCAGCCTTCTTCTCGCGAACCCGCTCTGAAAAATACCTCCCATTGAAAGACCCCACAAACTCATTCCATGATACTTGATTATTCGGCAACGTCGCTTCTATCGCCTCCTACCAAGCACGTGCATCCTTCTCCAACTAGTACGTAGCTAACAAAACATTCTCCTGATCGGCACAGTACTACATTACCCTAAAAATTCTCTCTATCTCCTTAACCCAGTTCTCGGCCTCATCGGGATCGGTAGACCCACTAAACCTTGGGGGATTCATACCCTGGAAACTCCTATGCAAATCACCCGCACCCTGACGGACTCCACCCTGGGCTACCTGCTGCAAAGCTTGAGTTATCTCTCGAACCGTAAGCTGCATCTCCCGCCACTGAGCACGCTCCGCAGCCATCTCAACCTATCACACAACTTCATAAGAGTTAACGACCTAATATCTTTAACTTTATTAAGATTATCACAAATTTTACCAATTAGTCCAATGGTTCTACCCCAATCTCACCAGGTGCCTATCAGGTGACTGACAATCAATATTTATCATATAGACTTAGACTCAACACCTAGGGTTTAAGTAAACGTGGCTCTAATACCACAAACTATCACGCCCCGAACCGATAGCAGCGGAAGGCATGCTCGGAACGTGGTGGTGATTCATTCATGAATACAAAGCAAAATAAAAGACATAACACCAGATAATTACGCAAAAAATAAATATAGAGTTTCATTAATATAAAAATCCAATGTTTACAAAACTCTTGACTATAAATAGAAGACTCAAATTACAAGACTTGACTCAAATAAACAAAAGATAAGCTCCTCCAAAACTCGAAGACTCTTTCACTCATCCCCATCCCCATCTGAGGATATAAGAGGATTAACTAAGACCAATGGATGATAAGAGCATGAGCATGATAGAAAAGGAATAGCCAGGAACAAGTACAAGAGATAGAACAAGTACTAATATCATGTCAACAAGTTGTCCCTTCCGGGCCTTATATCAAATCATATCAGATCATGTCAAATCATATCAAGTCACGCATATAAGAAAGATGCCCAAGATGTAAAAATGTCCAAATTAAATCTTGCATATAGTTGGTGCAATGCCACACCTGATCATTCATAATACCAGTACACGTCTGGGCTTTGCCTCATCCCTAGGGCCAGATCCGGGCCCTTATAGTTTCAGCCTAGCATTGATTGTCAAAGTGGACCCAAAGTCCCATATCAAATAATTCCAGAAAATTCACTAATGGCATCTGAATTCCAAGAGTAGCTCATGTAGCCAAGGTAGCACAAGTAGGAAATAGATTCCTAAATAGCAAGCTTATCGAATTCCAAGGAAAAGCCATCTAGGAACATGATTTCCAATAAGATAGTGTCAAAATAAACCTAATAATAGGCCAACTCGAAGTATAATAGCCAAGAGTGACTAGAGGGCTACACACATAAAAATTCATGAAAAAATAGCAATTTTGAGATGCTGGACGAAGAAACGGTCTGAAAAGGACCGCAATTATACTAAGACGGTCTAGTCAGGACCGTTTCATGGGTGGGTCAAATAGAATGGGTCACATCGAGGCAGGGCTAACAAGAACGTGTCTTGGAGACCGGACGCCTCAACATGAACGCGTCGGGGACCTAGGACGCGTCAAAACAAGTCGACTGGGCCCCTAGAAAAAGACGGTCTGGGCATGGCCGCAAACATCTAAAGACGGTCTGGCAAAGGACCGTCGCTATCAAAAGACGGTCAGTAAGATGGCCGCAACCAGAAAATTGACAGAAAGTGGCAGAAATTCGACAGAGTTTCATTTCCGCCCCAAAAATGATCTTCGATGGGTCCAGGACATATGGTACAACCTGCTCGGCGTCCTTGTGAGAATCCCAGGCTCGTGGAGTCTTACGGAGGCCTCGGAACATGAACACTTAGTTCGGCAGAAGGAATATCCGATAGAGTGGTATTCGATGCCCAAGAATTAATGGCTTCAAAATCAGCAGAAAATGAGTGTAACGGTAAGTCGAAACCACCGGAGTGGCAAGACCCTCAAACAATCTTAAGAAGGTACCAAGCTATGAACGATAATTGAAGGATAGTACCAAAATTTTTACAAGTTAAACCACGATTTGACCATTTATTTCTAAATTTTTATCCAACATTAGAAAAATTAGAAATGATAGAAATTCGAACTTGACAATTTCAACAACCTAACTGATCATGTTTTGTAGGGTTTTAAGCCTCTACAGCGAGCAAAATGACAGTATAAACCTAGCCTAAAATGCAGAAAATGAGCAGGTTTTGTGAAGACCGCAACTGGCACTAGACGATCTCAGGAAGACCGCTAGGGTAGCAGGCTATTTTATTTTATTTTTTTAAACAAATCATGAACACGTCTTGGAGACTGGATGCGCTTAAGAGAAGGTGTCATACTACTAGGGCGCGTCAATAACATCTCATAATTATTAAACAAATGAATATTCATGAAGGCGTCTTGGAGGTAGGACGCGTCAATTATTATAATATTTTTTAAAAAAAATAGGGGAAAAGAAAATGGTCTATCGCGTGACCGCTTTTAACTTAGCGGTCCCTGTTAGGGCCGTAATTAAGGACAGAAAATGTTCACGGCGAACTACGACCGATCCCGACAAAAATGACAAATTCGATCGTAATACTCAATATAAATTGGGCAAACTACTATCATTAGGAAGGGCATTCGAAGAAGAACGTGATGGTATACATTAATTAGCATTTAATGTATCATGAACAATAAGAACTAGGAATCGAAGAGAGTCTCTCGGATATACCTCTGAGTAAAATGACTAGTTCTATTAAGATGCTGAACTAAAATTAGGGAAATTGATACCAATCGAAAGAGGACATAAACATGAACAATATTGCATGCTTTAATTAGTGTTTGGCCCGAGAGAAACCTACCTTAATCGCGGAGAAAGAGAGGGACGAAGAACACGTCGGAACCCTAATCGCACCACCTCAATTGCCCAAATTTGCCCGACTCCAGCCACGATCGCCCATGCCACCGGCCAAGGAACCAAATAGAGAACCCTAGCCATCAAAGCCCTCTACTTATAGAGCCTAAGCATGGTTCTAGAGATCGAATCGAGCTATAGAGTCCAACGGGGGAAAATCGACGAGAAAATCGGGCTTGATCTAAATCCGCCGCCGCTGCCAATCGACACACCTAGGGTTAGGGTTTCGAAGGGCAAATTGATCTTCTATCATGGGCTAAAAGATTGGTTCTGATCTGAGCCCATTAGAGCATGAATTAAGGCCTAATTAGATGATTTAAGTTGTTCATATAAAACCACTATTTTTAGACTTACATTTGTGATTGGACCTAAACTGATTTTATTTTGGGTTTTTTCCTTTAGACAAAGTTACTGGAAATAACATTTTACACGAGATACATATTTTTTCATATGTTTATAAACATCTCAAATTTTGGGGTCTGAATATATTATTATCTAATTCATTTAAAATTTTGGTTTAAGTGAACAAATATTATTTAATTCATAAGTACACTTAAAAACTCAAGATGGTACACTAAAAATCCAACCAATGAAGTATGTGATTTCTGTGCCAGTCCCACTCACCACGTGAGTGAGTGTCCTACTATAGCCCGACTCCCGCCAGTCATCCAAGCGCAAGTCCAAAATGCCCTAGGGTTCTCTTAGCTCAACCGTGATACATTCTCATATGATTATAATCTTGGCTAGGGTAATCACCCAAATCTCCCCTTGGATATATCAAACAATTCAAGCCCATTTGACTAAACTATCACCCCAAGAAGTTCATGAGCAACCCATGTGCAATCAACTTCAGCCCAACTCATCTCACTCTAACTTCAAAAGCAATATCGATACTTGGGGTGATTCACCATGCCACTACTCCGAACCTCAAATCATGTACTCTCAGTCTATTTACCATGACCCTCCTTCAATATTACACCAACCCACTCAACACGTGAATGATGATGATGATGATCTTATGCCTATCACTCTGGCTCAAGATATCAATAGTGAGAGTGAGAGGGAGTGCACCATCAATACCATGCTGAAGGAAGGGAAGGAATTAGGGGTTGGATTGAAGGATAAATATGATCATATTGATATAATCACCCTATCCTATGAATGTTTTGAGATTGAGAATATCACTGTAAAGAATAATGGCCCAAACAACTCAATTGAGGATATACATGAAGAGGAGGATTGCTTTGTGATTAATAATCTTGTTGATTTAATGAAAATAAATTCTAAATATTCTCCTCTCCTTGAAGAACAGGATGATGGGACCTTGTTGGAAAAAATTACATTTCATCTACCCACCCCATTAGTGGAAGATTTGATTGATAATCTTCAGTTGAGTGAAGAGTTTGATGAAAGGGCCTTATTAGAAAATTTCACATTTGATCTGACCCCTGAGCCCTATCCCATAATATCTGAATCATTAGATGAATTAGATCCTGGGCTCATGCTTCCTTCCAATTTGATTTCCCTCAAAGCTAAGCTTCTCCAATATGCCATTCTAGAACTTGAGGGAGATATGCCAGCGATATTCACCCTTGATTTGACTCCTTCTCAGGAAGACCAATTGATTAATGCTCTTAATGCTCATGAGGATGTTACTGAGGGGAATGTGGCTAATAATGTTGATCTTGTTCATCGGTTACCAATGCCTGACCAAGTTACCGTGGAGGAAGTAGTCACTAAAGGGGTAGTCAGGTGGGTAGGTACAGGACAAGGGGATCAATGGATAGATTCTGGGCTAAGGTCTGACCTCGAACTTGAAAGATTAATGGCCATTGATCATTACAAGATCCCTAAAGAAGATAATTGGCTCACACATATAGTCAAAGTTCAAATACATAATGTGCGAGACCAGCATACCTCTAGCCCTCACGCTTATGCTTTTCATCTTGTCCTCCAATGGCATAAGGGCTGGAATTTGAGAGAGGATGAGATCTTATGGTGGCCAATCATGAAATTAACCTGTTGGTTAGTGAGTCACATTGTGTCTGGCTGAAGACGTTAAACTTAGCGTTTCTTGGGAGGTAACCCAAAGCATTTTTAGAAGTGTTGTGATAATAAATGGCTTATTGGGAGGCAACCCAACGTTTCATCTGTAATGTTTCAATACGTTGTTTTTATTTTGTGCTTGTAGGAGTGCTTTGTAGGAGTCAGTTATAACACCAGGAGGATGTCTGGAGAAAACACGACTGCCCGCCCCAGGTTGTACCTTTCTTGCCCAAGCATTCATGCCCACATTGTTCTACTTTTATATTGTTCATATCATCAAGGACAATGCTATTTAAGTTCGGGGGTAAGGGTAATCAATGTGAAAATCTCATGCAACCTGATGCTTCATTTTGATAAAAAAAAACCAACTGAGTTTTCACGATTCATGCTTTCATGAAAGAGACTCTAGAATGAAAAAGACTATGGAGAAGGATGATGGAATATTTTTAATATCTAGCCATGGAACTGACTTAGAAGCTCCTTAAAATCTATTAGCACTTAAGAAAAAGAAAAATCACACTGCACACTAATGAAACAAGCTGGCCAAGACTTCTGTTATTTTGGAGTGGTGTCTGATACTCTGCATTTCTTGGAGATGAGATCTTTTTAATAAAGCTATCTGCCAAAGTTATCCATCAAATAAGTGTAAAAGCACATTGAAAAAAAAAACACCATAAAAAATACCCATGATCCTTGTAATCGGGCCTCCTTCTCCTAAGACAAGAGTTGAGGTTCGCGTCAAACAATGAGGGGTTGTGCAGCATCATGTGTAGTAAAAAAAACGTGAAGGACGAAGGCAGACAAAAAGTTGTTGTACACAATGATCGGATCCAGGAAGTGCAGAGTTGAAGGACACTTATCTAAAATGTCTAATGAGGGGTGCAATTGTCTATGCTGTGGATTTAGTACTACACATGCACAAGTGCTATTGAACTTTGATTTGCATTCTTAGTCATGTATCTAAATTTTCAATCTAAGGCTAGTGTGCATTAATGCTTTCGGATTTCTGATCTCTGGTTGATTCTATGAAGGAGGATCTTAACGTGACACATGAAACTTTTAGAATCTTGTTGGTCCTTAAATTTTAACGTACTTGCATTGCTAAGGGACTAACAATGAGTAAGTTGGAGAGTGTGATAAGTGTGCATTTTGTATATTAATTCATGTCACACTCATTATTTATGAGCTTAAATATAATTAATTATGCAATTTTTTCATGTTAATATCAGTCCTACAAAAAATTAACATTTTTCGATAATTAATTAAAATTTTTACACAACATAATATGTGGGACTTGAGACATGCTTGAAATAAATTAAAAAAATTGCATAATTAACTTTTGGTAATATCATAAAAAAACACTTCAGTACAATTGTTTTGTTTACAAAACTCACTGAGCATGGGGGATGGCAAAGTATGTATTCATTAATAAAATTTTTCTATTGTGGGGCATAGGTATAATTTTTGTATTTTATGTAAACCTTGTATATAGGTTGACATGACAAGCTGGCGAGCGGAAAAGGTGCTGGTGTGTGAGCGACTGACAAATAGGCGTGCTGGTCCCCTCTGGGCGTCCTCCAGCACGGGCAGCATGTAGGGACAGCAACGCAGAAACAGTGCTGGGCACTGTTGTGTTGGCAGGCGAACACCGAAGCATGTGCGTGTCTGCAGGGACAGCAGCGGGTACTCACCCCCCTACAAGACCCTCTCCTCTCATCCCCTTCTCTTCACCCCCCCCTCCCCTCCGGGCATCTTCCAACTCCTTCCCCCCCTTTCTCCCATCAGATATATCTCTCTCCCCATCGGACCCCTCTCTCTCCCTCTTTCTTGATCTCCCTCTCCTCTCTCTCACGCTGGCACTCTCTTCACCGTAACCCACATGCGTCGGGTTCCCTCTCATCTGTGCACTCACACACCTGCCGCCCCCTCTCTCTCACTAGTCCATACACACACATCCACTACCGCTGCAACACTTCTCCGGCAGCGGCTTCGTCATCTTCCCCTCCTCTCCGGTCTCCCTCTCTCCCTTCTGTTCTCACCACCTTCCCACTCGCGGCACCCCACCGACCTTCCCTCTCCTCTCCTCTACACACCTTCTGAGCATCTCCTCTCTCTCCCACACCTTCTCACCATTCGCAGCACACGTCTCTCACTTCCCTGCCCTCTCATGCGCGGCCTCCCTTCCCTGTTAGCCTCTTACACGCTCGTCGCACCCCCATGCATGTCCTCTCCCGTCGCCGCTTCACTGCACAGCACCGCTCCTTCTCACTGTCTCACCAACTAGCCCCCACCATCTCTCCCTTTCGTCTCCGTCCTTCTCTCTCTAGCCATCGGCCACAAATACTCCACCGCCACTGTCGCTCTTTCTCTCTCTAACCTCCCTCCTCTCTCCCTCTCTTCTCTACGTCCGGCTCCACAGCATCTCACAACCGCCATCCGCCTGCTAACACACGCGCATGCATCCATCGCCCACCTCCACTCACCATCCCTCTGCCGCACCCACCGTCAGCCATGGGCCTCCGCTTCCGCCTCCTCCCACGGCCATGCACACACCCATCTCTCCTCCGGTTGCCCTCTCACACTCTCAACTTCTCACCGTACCCAGCCTCCCACTTCTCCTAGCCACCATTATCCGTCACTCCCCATACACACACATTGTCCCTGCTCTGCCGTCTCCCTCCGGCAGCACCGCGCTCCTACCGCTCCCCTTCTCTCTGTAACCCACGTCGCAAAGCCAACACACCCTCACCCACTCGCCCCCTTTACGTGGCCAAAGCACCGTGCAACCGCCTCTCCCCCCGATCTCTCTCAGTCCCCCGCGACCGCTCTCTCTCTCTTCACACACCCACCTTCTCCGATCTCTCTCTTTCTCTCTCTATCTCTCTCTCACTCACTTCACAGACATACACACACGTCATTTCTATTTTTTAATTTTATTTTTATTTTTATTTTCTTTCTTTTATTTTAATTATCCTCCCCCACTTCTATCTCTCCTTCTCTCTATATATCTCTCTAATTTCTCTCTCCTTATTCTCTCTCTAGCCCCTCCAAAGACGGCGCAAGACGGGCGTGACCGGCTCCGGGATGAGTGAAAATCAAAGACTCAAGGAGACGATCACCTTGACACCACGGCCGCGATATCTCTTTGCCCCTCGTCCTCCTTGGTGTTATTTAGATTTATTTTTATTGGGATTGTAATTTTATTTTCACAATTCATGTTATAAAATTTGTATTCTTTAATTCAGTAAAATCATGTATTTCTATTTTCTCTCTCTAGACCTCTCTCTCTCCTCTTTCTTCTACTTCCTCTCCCTCTCTTATTTCTCTCTTTACAACCCTCCAAAGTTCATTAGATATATTTATTTGCTGTCATTTTTATTGTAAGTCACATGTAACCATCTAAGTTTGCATTCCATTTAGAACAAAAGATCTTCAATTCGAAAAATTAAACCTCTCTTTAGATTCGACTCGGACTCGCCGAAGTACTACGTTATTTATTTTTATTACGAGTTCGATAAATAAATTTTAAGATTGGTCACCGCGTGTGTTTTAACGACGGACCTCGTAGCATATCAGCTATATTTTTCATTTTGTCTTTGTCATTTTTGTTTGTTTCTTTTTAGTTTGTCTTTGAACTAGTGTAAGCTGTGTATTCAGCGGTCTAAACTATGTAATCAGCGGTCAGTGAGGACTTTTTCTCAAACAGCAAGCTGTGAAGCTCAGTCGTTTGTAAGCTGTGTGTTCAGCGGATTCAAAGCTGTGGTTCAGCGGAAGCCTCACTTGATTGAGTAAGGGGTGGACGTAGATCTCAAGATTGAGATCGAACCACCTTAAAAATTACCTTGTCTCTTGTGTGTGATTGCTTGCCTTGCTTGATTCATTCAGTAGTTTCTCTATTTGATTTCTACCTATCGATCGACATCTCAGTGGTATATCAAAAGACGCAGTCAGAAGGATAGGTTATGCCTATCTGGAAAATTGTCTCTTGCGTAAGGAGATTCGTGAATCAAACCTCCGCCCAGTACCAAAACTTAGTTGTCATGTTGAATGATTATTTGCTGATTATAATATCATTTGGTGTTCTGTGTGGATGCTAGTATTTCTTCATTAGATCTTCTCGTTGCTCATCCAGATTGATTTGGTAGTTTACTTCACAGCAATTTTCATTCCGCATTTTAATTACTACTGTTAAGTATAAATTGGGGTTGATCTATTCACCCCCCCTCTAGATCAGTAGTTCATCCATGCTATCACGTGGTATCAGATCCAAACTCTCTTTAAGGGCTTAACATCTCGGAGAGATCTAGTGAAATAGATGCTAGAGGTCTTATAGTTGAGGGTCATTCCATAAGTAAGCCTCCATTCCTCAATGGAACTGACTATGCATATTGGAAGAATCGAATGTAGGTTTTCTTAAGATCTAAAGACCACGAGATCTGGAAGGTGATTAGCCGAGGTCCTTTTGAGCTTCTTGAAGATGAAGATGTCTGGACTTGAGAGCAAATTCGAAGATCAACTCTGAATTGAAGTGCGATGAACGCTATGCAATGTGCTCTACATCCCACCGAGTTTTCCAGAGTGTCCTCCTGCTCCACAGCGAAGGAAATGTGGGATAAATTGCATGTAATATATGAGGGAACATCTCAGGTAAGGGAAACCAAAGCAAATATATATACTAGTCTCTGAGTATGAAGTCTTTAAGATAAAATCTGACGAAACCATTTCTGAGATGTATGCTAGGCTGATGCAGCTAACTAATAGTTTGAAGACTCTGGGCAAGATCTATAGTGATTACGATCTGGTCAGGAAGATCCTCCGGTCCTTGACATCGATCTGGCATACGAAGGCCACTATAGTGGAGGAGTCTAGGAATCTGGCGACCACCACGGTTGATGAACTCATCGGCTCTTTGATGACATACGAGCTGAATCTTAAAAGAGTCAATGACACTGAGAAGAAGAAGAAGCCCCTGGCACTTAAAGTAAGTTCTAGTAGCAAAGGGTCTTCTAGCGAGCATAGTTCTTCTAGTTCTGAAGAAGATTCAGGTGAGTTTGCTATGTTAACCAGAAAGTTTAAGAAAATATTGAGGAAAGAAGGTAAGAGGTTCAGACGAAAATACTCCTAAGGGAAGAGACAATCAAGATTTAAATCTGATAATTTCAAAAAGACTGATGGCATCGTGTGTTATAACTGCAAGAAATTAGGACATCTGAAGGCGGACTGCCCAAAGCTGCAGAAAGAGAATCAGCCCAGGTGGAAGAACAAGAAGGCCAAGGCCATGTTGAGCACTTGGAGCGACGAAGAAGAAGACAGTCAGAGAAGCTCATTTGACAGTAAACATGATGACAAGTTGTGCCTGATGGCCAGACGAGAAGAAGAAGAAAAGAAAGATAATGATGTAACTTCCCCGTTTGAAAATTATACTCATAGTGATTGGGAAGAGACATATGCTGAAATTTTAGATAAATATGATGATACTCGTAGGGAGAATAGACACTTGAAAAAGAAGATAAACTCCCTTGTTAATGACACCACTTTGAATGATAGGATTGGATATCTAGAAACTGAAAACACTAAGTTAAAAAAGTCACTTTTTGAAATGAATGAATACAAAAGTGTTTGAAATGGATTGAGATGTGAAAATGAGAATCTAAAAAATGTTATTGATGAACTTAAAATCAGAATGCAAAAGTTTGAAGAAGAAGCAAAAACTGCAAATGAAAAACATGAGGCTGTAAAAGTGTAAACGAGGAATTGAAGAAAGTCACTGATAGTTTGGAAAAGGAAGCTAGTGATAAACAAAACTCCCTTGAGGCCATGACTCAAGGAAAAGAAAATTTGAATGCAATTCTGGGAACTAAAGTAAATTTCAAAAAAGAAGGATTGGGTTTTAATCCAACAAGCAAGAAAAGTTTTGAGGTGAAGACAATCTCATTTGTTGCTGAGAAAGGAAAATCGAAATTCAATCCTTTGATAAGAATGAATTGTGAGGAAAATAGCAATGAAAAATCTGTGAAAAATAATAAACAAAGTAAGGTGAGTGCCAAGGATAAGGGCAAAGGGAAGGTGGATGCACCTAGGGAATCTAGTACACACACCACTGCACCTAAGCCCAAGGGTCAGGTTAGGAGTCAACCTGTTAGGTCTCAAGTGCATGGGAACCCCAAGACCAGAACAACCCAGTCACAATAATCTGGTCAACGGGTCCAATACACTGCTCAGACTTCCCCTTCAGCTAAGTCTCAGTCATTTAGAAATCAAACTCAGAGCAGGAATCCTTCAGGTCGACACTACCACTACAGAGCATCTACCTGGCCATCATTTCAGAACTCCTTTCATTTCAACCCAAATAGGACAGGTCGAGGTAGCTACTCTGGAAGGTCTATGCATCAGAATTTTTAGAAATCTAAGTCTCACCAGATGCATCAAGGCTACCCTTGGAATGATTCTATGCAACCTAGGTACAGGTCATTTATGAATCAGAATTCCTATGGATATGTGCATCACAAGTCTGCCCTACCTAGTTTCTTTAGGGCACCCACTAATCCTAATGCTTCTTGGTCCCATAAGTGGCACAAAAATTGTAGCACCCCGTATAAAAAAAATATATATTTATTAATAATATTTCCAAAATAAAAAAAATATTAGATAAACTCTAGAGGAAGCTTAAGTAAGAAGTTGGAACACGAAGTTATCATATGTAAAGATTATTCACTTAACAAGTGGCTTCCTAGTGTAGTTGGTTAAGTAACTTATTTTTCAACCCAATGACCTGGGTTCAAATCATAGCATTCACCATTTACCTTTTGTGCCAATTAATTATACATTATAAGCTAGCAACGTACAGACTTGGAAGTGCAACGTAAGACGCAGCATGAGACGCTGGCTGAGATGAACGTTGTATAGACTTTGAATGAGACGCTGCATGAGACGATGCAGCTACAGTGATGTACAGACTTGTGAATGCACGAACACAACAACAAGAATGTATAGACTTGCGAGTGCAGCAGCCAGCGCATAGACTTGTTAAAATAAGACGCTAAGTGAGACGGTGCTGCAATGTATAGACTTTAAGTTTGCAGCAAATGGCCAATGTATAGATTTTGAGCTGCAATGTATACACTTTGAGTGACCAGCAACGTAGGTAAAGATATGAATGTATAGACTTTGAGGAATGTACAGGCTTTGAGGACATAACGTAGGTAAAGATAGGAATGTATACACTTTGAGGAATGGACAGACTTTGAGGATGTAACGTAGGTAAAGATAGGAATGTACAGACTTTGAGGAAGCCTATATAGACTTTGAGACTATAGGAAGCCAATGTATAGACTTTGAGAGGGAGAGGATGTACAGACTTGTGATGTACAGACTTTGTGAATAGACTAGCAATAGCCAATGTATAGACTTTGTGATGTACAGACTTTGAGAGGAAGTGATGTACAGACTTTGAGAGGAAGCCAATGTATAGAGTTTGAGAGGAAGCTAATGTACAGACTTGTGATGTACAGACTTTGTGAATAGGCTAGCAATAGCAATGTATAGACTTTGTGATGTGCAGACTTTGAGGGGAAGCCAATGTATAGACTTTGAGAGGGAGAGGATGTACAGACTTTGAGGAAGCTTGTATAGACTTTGAGGATGTACAGACTTAGAAAGTGTGCACATTGAAGAGGGATCGTGTATGAATGTGGGAGACAGACTTTACGATCTGGGCCATGGATTGGCTGTCGAAACATTATCCCTTATCTCTCCAGCCTGTACAAGCTGTAAAGTCCCATTATTCCAGATCTTGCCCCCCTATCCGGTCATACCAGACCCTATAACATACCCTTTGCTACCCCCATTCTAGGTTAGCTAAGGTTGGGGTAAAGCTCTGCAGGGATTACACAGTCACCTAGAAGGGTTCTGCTACTGCTAGAGATCTTCCAACAAGGTAGGTGTTCTCAACTTTTAACTAAACTAGTAGCTAATCTAGGATGATTAGTCTAGGCATTTAGTCTTAGGCTCATTTCCATGCGATATTTAGTGTTTATAAAGCATGTGTTAGCTTAAAATCTAGGACGATTTGCATGTATTAGCTTCATACCTACGATAATTAGCATGTATTAGTCTTATATCCAGAATAATTAGCAAGTATTAGTAAGTATTAGTCTCATATCTAGTATAATTAGCATGTGTTAGCTTAAATCTAGGACGATTAGCATGTATTAGCTAATATCTATATTTGATATAGTTCATGCTTTGGTAAAGGGCCTGTCATTATGTCAATTTCTGTGAAACTGAAACCACCATGTTAAAAATATTATATTAGAGAAAATAAAACCTGAAAATAGTGAAAGAAGAAATTGTAGCCAAGAGGATGAAAAACGTGGAAAAAGACCAAGTTGAAAAAGACCAAGTTGAAAGCACAATGAAATTATATTGAAAATAGGGGGTTCTAAGAAGGAGAATAACAAAAAATCTAGAGAGAATGAGAATATGTGAAAGAAGAGAAAGTTATAGATTGGAGGGTTAGGAAGAAGTCTTATGAAGAGTGCAGAGAGAGAAAATGAGAGGAAGAGGTGAAAAATGTGAAAAATCGAGATCTATAGGCGCAGGTGAACAGTGACTGAGTAGAAAACAGAACCGTAGAAAATTAATTATAACTTAAAAACTAAGAAGAATTGGAGGAAGTGGTAGAAGAAGAAAATCTATATCTACAAGAGAAGAAGAACTTTTGTGAAGAACTCAGAGAGAAAAGTGTTAGAGTGTGGAGTCAGAACTCTTTTGTTCGTGCGCCTCTGCACGGGATCACACTCTGCCTCAGGAGCGCATCCACTGCTCCAGGGGAGCATTCACAGCATCAGGGAAGCATGGCAAACTTATGCCATCTCCAGGGGAGCATTCGCTACTCCAGGGGAGCAATCGCTGCCCCAGGGGAGCATCCACTGCTCCAGGGGAGCATCCTTCAGTGCCAGAGGAGCAATCGCTGCTCCAGGGGAGCATATGCTGTCTGGGTTCTAGCAGGGAAGCACATGCTGTCTCTGGGGAGCAATCGCTGCTCCAGGGGAGCATCCTCAATGTCAGGGGAGCATGCATTACGGGCTCAAGGCATTTTGATGTCACTTGGAGCAGGCTGACCTGCATGAAGAAGTGTCGACACTTGTCTTGGCAATGCATTAACTTGACTGATGGTGGGGGAGCATCTGCAGTCGCTGGAGGGCATACTCGGTCCCAGGAGAGCATCCGGGGGGACAGGCGAGCATGCGCGTCTGATGTATCTAGGAAGAGGATTTCTGTTGATCAGGGGTATTATTGTCCTTAATGCCCAGACTTATGACGGCCTAATCTCCTAGTATAAAAGGATGGGCTCTCTCCTTGTATTGTAACCAGTCTGTGATTATCTTAGTGGAATCCTGCTGCGACTGTGGACGTAGGAAGGCATCTTGCCTCCGAACCACGTAAAAAAATCCCTGTGTGTTCTTGTGTGATTCTTCTTCTCTCCTTCTTCCTCCTCTGCTGGTTGTCCTCCTCGTCTGGGTACTCCATATCCCTAACAAAAAGAGGATTGGAAGGGCACGAAAACTAGGGAACAAAAGAAGGTATCAACACGGATGAACAGTAATGTGCCAGGACAACAAGTGGAAAAATATGTAATAACTTGAAAACGGAGAGGAATTAGAGAAAAAGGTTGAAGAAGAAAATGTAAAGCACTTAAGGATGAACAAGTTTGCAGAAGACATGAAATTGAAATGAAGATCCGAAAAGTATGAAAAGGACTAAGAAATACTAAAATCTCAAGAACTTATATGAATAACAACATAAACATACAAACCCAAGACCCCTCTCAATTGCATGTTTAGCAAATAGATATAAAGTATATACGGCATCTCTCTTATCTATTTTTTTTTTCCGTGTGTCAAACATTACTGATTTCCACTCCTAGTTCATCCCTACACATCAATGCGCCCTTGGATTCCATTCCATAATTCCGCCTTATATATCATATGGGTCATACCTTGAAATTCCATATTGACTATAAATGAGAGTGGATGTCAACAAACATGATTAATGCTCTGCATATAGGGCCCGGTCTGGTCCTGGGAGGAGCACCCGATGGTACTTGTGCCCATGGGAGTTTATTGACCACTGTGTTTGGCATTGCACCAGAATACTTGCTTACTAGGCTTTAGACATTCCACTCATTCTCGTGATATTACTTGATTGATTTGACTTGAGACCCGCAGAAGGGTAAAGTTTTTGCTTGAATGAAATTGATATATAGCCAATTCCAGTTTTACATGCTTGAATTTATATTACTTTCTATTACTTGCTTGACATGAGTTCTTACTCTCTTGGAAAGATTTTGTTAATTCCAGTTATTACTTGCTTGAATCTCTTGCTATTGCTGCATTGAAGTTGGAATCCTTACACTCTCACTCATTATTCCTTCACTGCTCTTGTCGATTCTTACAATCCTTGATATCTACTCATCTACATGCATAGCTTTACTGATATTAATTGAACTTATAAACCACTTAAAGCATGTTAAATCTTGAGATGTAATTCCTACTGAGCGATTCGCTCATCTAGTTATTTTCTAATATTTTTAAGTAATTTGGATGTCAACCAACACTCGGAAGGGAATGAGACTGAGTGATGAGTGTTAGAGTGAAGTTATCAAATTGTCATGTCCTTTGTGTTATTGTATTAGTTCACTTATGTCAGTTGTATCAATTCATCTATGTCATTTGTATTAGTCAACTTGATTAGAACTGCTTAAGATTTGAAGCCTAGTCGTTGGACTCTAGGAACATATGTATTTGTCCTTTGATTAGTTGTGACAATTGTCAGCTCGTACTATTTGTATTAATTTCGAGTTAAATCTTAGTTATTTGCGCACTCTGATATTTACATGATTGACACGATCTATATAGACGTGTCACGCCTCCGGGTAATCTTCCGCGCTCGGGGCGTGACAGTCTTCGTGGTATCAGAGCCTAGGTTTTCAAACCTAGGGAAAAAAATATATATAAATGGTTAGAAATTGAAATCCAAGTAAAAACTTAAGTCCAAGGATAGGTAAAACTCAAGTTCAAGGATAGATATACCTTACCCGGTAAGATGGATAGAGCCATGGGTTAAGTTCTACAATGACTTTCGACCTTACAAGTAAATCCGATCTTTATCATACTTAACTCTTTTATAGGATCATGGCTGCGAAAAGAGCATAATGGCGCGAGATGCAGCGCACCGTGCAAGGCCTCACACAGGCACTACAGCAAGTGGCCCAAGGCGGAGCAAATCGTGGAGCGGGAGATCTCCACCAAAGTTTCCGTAACATGAACCCACCGAGGTTCACGGGTTCGTCCGACCCCGAGGATGTCGAGAATTGGCTAAAGGAGATGGAACGAATCTTCCGTGTGATGCAATGCGCGGATGAAGAGAAGGTTTTACTTGCCGTATTCCAACTAGAGCGGGACGCTCGATGCTGGTGGGAATCCATAGAATCAACACTGCCAGAATACCATGTCACATGGGATGAATTCACGGAGCATTTCAACAACAAGTACTTCTCCGATCATATCTAGGAAAAGAAAGCCACAGAATTCGCCATTCGAAAACAACGGGGCTTGAAAGTGGCCGAGTATGAGGCCCAATTCTCCAGATTATCTAGATATGCACCCCACTTGGTGTGTACGAAAAAGATGAAGGCGAGAAGATTCCTCAACGGGCTTCGGCCCCATTATATCATACAACTTGCCCCGATGGACATCCAAGTCTATTCGGAGATGGTTCGGCGTGCTCAACTGCTGGAAGACGCCACCGAATTATCTGAGAGAATCCGAGGAAGAGACAAGAAGGAACCCGTCACACGCCCGGGAAAATTCAAACAATCCTTCAACAAGAAGCGATTCTTCATGGGAGGGGAGCCCTCTAAGGCGAAGAAATTCCAGAAGAATGACAGGCCATTCTCCACCACCACACCATCAAAGGAGATTTGCAAGTATTGTGATAAAGCTGGTCATAAGACCGAGGAATGCTGGAGAAAGTTAGGAGCTTGTCTTCGATGTGGGAGCCGAGAGCATCGAATCCCAGACTGCCCACTGATGAAGGAACAAGACACCAAAGACGAGAAGCGTCCGGTAAAGAAATAAGGCCGTCTGCAAGCTCTCCAAGAGACGGAACCAACTAAAGGTGGAATTGTGGAAGGTACTCTCACTATTTGTTCAAAAACTGCTCAAGTTTTATTCGATACCGGAGCAACTCATTCATTCGTTTCCAAGAACTTTGCTGCTTCATTTTCTAAGAAACATGAACTGTTAGATTTGGTCATATCTACACCTCTTGGGAATGAGTCTGATATCACTTATCACTATCCAAACTGTGAAGTGATGATTAAGGGAAATAATTTACCTGCTGACCTGATATGCCTAGATATAAAGGGTTATGATGTCATACTAGGTGCCGACTGGCTATCCACATACCAAGCAACTGTAGATTGTCGGCATGGCAAGGTAACTTTCGTAGATTTCCCAGAGCTAGTTTACAATAGCCCTCGGAGTAAATCACTTCTTATATCAGCACTTCTAGTAAACTTATGAATAAGGGATGCATGGCTTTCATAGTATTCGTGACTACCACGGAAGTCGAGAAGGTTAAACTTGAAGACATCCGTGTAATTCGGGATTTTTCTGATATTTTTCCAGAAGATTTAACCGGCTTACCCCCGGAAAGGGAAGTGTCGTTCACAATCGACCTTGTCCCTGGTGCTGGTCCTATTTCCAGGGCACCATATAGAATGTCCCCTGTTGAGCTGAAAGAACTAAAAGAGCAGCTAATGGAGTTATTGAACAAGGGTTTCATCAGGCCGAGTACTTCCCCATGGGGAGCACCCGTGCTATTCGTCAAAAAGAAGGACGGGTCGATGAGATTATGCATAGATTATCGGCAGCTAAATCACCTTACAATCAAGAACAAGTATCCACTGCCAAGGATTGATGAGCTATTCGATCAACTATCTGGAGCTTTATATTTCGCCAAGATTGATCTTCGTTTTGGTTACCACCAATTGAAGATCAAAGAAGAAGACATTCATAAAACTGCATTCCGAAGCAGGTATGGGCATTACGAATTTACTGTTATGCCTTTCGGACTAACAAATGCCCCCGCAGCTTTTATGCAGTTAATGAACAGCATATTCAGGCCCTATTTAGACCAATTTATTGTGATCTTTATTGATGATATTCTGATCTATTCAAAGACCGAAGAGGATCATGAAGAACACCTCAAGAAGGCATTGCAGATATTAAGGGGAAACAAGCTATATGCCAAATTCAGCAAATGCGAGTTTTGGCTCGAGGAAGTATCCTTCTTAGGCCATATCATTTCGAAGAACGGAATTGCTGTTGACCCATCAAAGGTCGAAGCCGTGAAGAACTGGGAACGACCCACAAATGTAACTGAGATTCAGAGCTTCTTGGGTCTAGCTGGTTACTACCGGCGTTTTATAAAGGACTTCTCCAAAATTGCTGTTCCCCTGACCAGGTTAACCCGCAATGAAGTGCCTTATGAGTGGAAGGAAGACTGTGAAAAGAGTTTTCAAACTTTGAAGGATCTCTTGACCACTGCTCCAATCTTATCATTACCAATGGAAGGAGAAAAATACGAGGTATATACCGATGCTTCTGGTATTGGTCTCGGATGTATATTGATGCAGAATGGGAGAGTCATTGCATACTCTTCCCCACAATTGAAGAAACATGAAGAGAACTACCCAGTTCACGACTTAGAACTGGCCGCAGTAGTATTCGCTTTAAAGATCTGGAGGCACTATCTCTACGGAGAATAATTCACTATGTACTCCGATCATAAAAGCCTCAAGTACTTATTCTCCCAAAAGGAGCTGAACATGCGACAAAGGCGTTGGCTCGAGTATCTCAAGGATTTCGACTTCACTATACAGTACCATCCTGGTAAGGGTAATTCCGTAGCTGATGCCCTTAGTCGAAAGCCGAGAACAATATTGGCCAACTGCATGATACAAGAATGGAAACTGCTGGAGAAATTCTCTGAGCTTGATATCAGCACAGATGAGAAGAACATGTGTATTATTCTATCTCATATGAGCCTACATCCAGATTTGCTACCTGAAATCAAGAAGTTACAAGAAGAGGATCCCTCGCTAGTGGAGATAAAGAGCAAGCTGGACGAGAGACTGGATTTCAAGCTGGCACCTGATGGCAGATTACTATTTCATGAACGGACATGTGTGCCCGACTGTCCCGAATTGAAGAAGAAGATTCTTGAAGAAGCTCATAGATCGAGGTACACAATCCACCCTGGAGCCACTAAGATGTACCAAGACTTGAAAAGAACTTTCTGGTGGCCTAACATGAAAAGGGAGGTAGCAGACTTTGTGTCTCGTTGCCTCACATGCCAACAAGTGAAGGCGGAACATCAAAAACCCGCTGGAAAGCTACATCCACTGGATATTCCCAAGTGGAAGTGGGAAGACATTGGCATGGACTTTATCATGGGTTTGCCCAAGTCTAGGGGCGGATATGATGGAATTTGGGTAATTATCGACCGGTTAACTAAATCGGCCCATTTCTTACCCATCAAAAGTCGATGGTCAATCGACGTACTTGCTACCCTGTATATGAAGGAAGTGGTTAGATTGCATGAAGTTCTCGTCTCGATTGTATCTGACCGAGACCCGCGCTTCACCTCTTATTTCTGGAAGAGCCTGCAACACTCCTTGGGGACGAGACTCAACTACAGCACTACTTTTCATCCCCAGACAGATGGACAGACCGAGAGGACTAATCAAGTTGTGGAAGATATGTTAAGGGCATGCATTATAGACTTCGGCGGTAGTTGGAATGACCACTTACCACTAGCCGAATTTGCATATAACAACAGCTATCAAGCCAGCATACAAATGGCACCTTTTGAGGCATTATATGGCAGGAGTTGCCAATCTCCCATATGCTGGGATGAAGTCGGTGAAAAACAAATTCTAGGTCCTGACATGGTGCAAGATTCTACCGAGAAGATACAACTCATTAGAGAAAGGTTAATGATAGCATAGTCCAGGCAGAAATCTTATACCGATAACAGAAGGCGAGACCTGGAATTTCAAGTCGGAGATCATGTTTTCCTCAAGGTATCCCCCGGCCGAGGCATTAGAAGATTCGGTGTTAAAGGCAAATTAACACCAAGGTTTATCAGTCCATTCGAAGTACTGGAAAGGGTAGGCGAAGTGGCTTATCGTATCGCCCTACCTCCACAACTGTCAGAAGTGCACAACGTATTTCTTGTTTCTATGCTAAAGAAATACGTGTACAATTTCTCACACGTCATCGATCACACTGACTTGGTGATACAGAAGGACCTCACCTATGAGCAAAGGGCAGTAAAGATCCTCGACCAAGAAATCCGAGTTCTAAGGAACAAGACGATCCCTATGGTAAAAATTCAATGGAATCGATGCTTAGAACAAGAAGCTACATGGGAAACCGAGGAGTCTATGAGAAGGAGATTTCCAGAATTATTCTAGTCCGTAAGTAATTCTCACCCTCCTTGTCTCCGTATAATGTAATTGAATTTGGGGACCAAATTCTTTTAAGTGGGGGAGGGTGTAGCACCCCGTATAAAAATATATATATATATTTATTAATAATATTTCTAAAATAAAAAAAATATTAGATAAACTCTAGAGGAAGTTTAAGTAAGAAGTTGGAACACGAAGTTATCATATGTAAAGATTATTCACTTAACAAGTGGCTTCCTAGTATAGTTGGTTAAGTAACTTGTTTTTCAACCCAATGACCTGGGTTCAAATCCTAGCATTCACCATTTACCTTTTGTGCCAATTAATTATACATTATAAGCTAGCAACGTACAGACTTGGAAGTGCAACGTAGGAAAAGATGCCAATGTACAGACTTTGGCAAAGCAGCGATGTACAGACTTGCACAGTTCCAGCTAGAGGATGTATAGACTTTACCCAATAGTCCAATGTACAGACTTCGTCTCGTGAAAGCTACAGGGATGTATATACTTTCAATATGAATGCAATCGCTGTACAGACTTGCTGAAACAGTCGAATGTATAGACTTGCTTCCACCGACCAATGTATAGACTTTGCAAGCGTGAGATGCTGAATGAGACGGTGGCTGAGACGATGCACAGACTTCAGGTGAAACAATGCCAGCTACAGTGCAATGTACAGACTTGCCTAAGATGCAGCATGAGACGCTGGCTGAGACGAACGCTGTACAGACTTTGAATGAGACGATGCATGAGACGATGCAGCTACAGTGATGTACAGACTTGTGAATGCACGAACACAACAACAAGAATGTATAGACTTGCGAGTGCAACAGCCAGCGTATAGACTTGTTAAAATAAGACGCTAAGTGAGACGGTGCTGCAATGTACAGACTTTGAGTTTGCAGCAAATGGCCAATGTATAGACTTTGAGCTGTAATGTATAGACTTTGAGTGACCAGCAATGTAGGTAAAGATAGGAATGTATAGACTTTACGATCTGGGCCATGGATTGGCTGTCCAAACATTATCCCTTATCTCTCCAGCCTGTACAAGCTGTAAAGCCCCATTATTCTAGATCTTGCCCCCCTATCCGGTCATACTAGACCCTATAACATACCCTTTGCTACCCCCATTCTAGGTTAGCTAAGGTTGGGGCAAAGCTCTGCAGGGATTACACAGTCACCTAGAAGGGTTCTGCTACTGCTAGAGATCTTCCAACAAGGTAGGTGTTCTCAACTTTTAACTAAACTAGTAGCTAATCTAGGATGATTAGTCTAGGCATTTAGTCTTAGGCTCATTTCCATGCGATATTCAATGTTTATAAAGCATGTGTTAGCTTAAAATCTAGGACGATTAGCATGTATTAGCTTCATACCTACGATAATTAGCATGTACTAGCCTTATATCCAGAATAATTAGCAAGTATTAGTAAGTATTAGTAAGTATTAGTCTCATACCTAGAATAATTAGCATGTGTTAGCTTAAATCTAGGACGATTAGCATGTATTAGCTAATATCTATATTTGATATAGTTCATGCTTTGGTAAAGGGCCTGTCATTATGTCAATTTCTGTGAAACTGAAACCACCATGTTAAAAATGTTATATTAGAGAAAATAAAACCTGAAAATAGTGAAAGAAGAAATTGTAGCCAAGAGGATGAAAAACGTGGAAAAAGACCAAGTTGAAAAAGACCAAGTTGAAAGCACAATGAAATTATATTGAAAATAGGGGGTTCTAAGAAGGAGAATAACGAAAAATCTAGAGAGAATGAGAATATGTGAAAGAAGAGAAAGTTATAGATTGGAGGGTTAGGAAGAAGTCTTATGAAGTGTGCAGAGAGAGAAAATGAGAGGAAGAGGTGAAAAATGTGAAAAATCGAGATCTATAGGCGCAGGTGAACAGTGACTGAGTAGAAAACAGAACCGTAGAAAATTAATTATAACTTAAAAACTAAGAAGAATTGGAGGAAGTGGTAGAAGAAGAAAATCTATATCTATAAGAGAAGAAGAACTTTTGTGAAGAACTCAGAGAGAAAAGTGTTAGAGTGTGGAGTCAGAACTCTTTTATTTGTGCGCCTCTGCACGGGATCACACTCTGTCTCAGGAGCGCATCCACTGCTCCAGGGGAGCATTCACAGCATCAGGGAAGCATGGCAAGATTATGCCATCTCCAGGGGAGCATTCGCTGCTCCAGGGGAGCAATCGCTGCCCCAGGGGAGCATCCACTGCTCCAGGGGAGCATCCTTCAATGCCAGGGGAGCAATCACTGCTCCAGGGGAGCATATGCTGTCTGGGTTCTAGCAGGGAAGCACATGCTGTCTCTGGGGAGCAATCGCTGCTCCAGGGGAGCATCCTCAATGTCAGGGGAGCATGCATTACGGGCTCAAGGCATTTTGATGTCACTTGAAGTAGGCTGACCTGCATGAAGAAGTGTCGACACTTGTCTTGGCAATGCATTAACTTGACTGATGGTGGGGGAGCATCTGCAATCGCTGGAGGGCATACTCGGTCCCAGGAGAGCATCCGGGGGGACAGGCGAGCATGCCCGTCTGATGTATCCCGGAAGAGGATTTCTGTTGATCAGGGGTATTATTGTCCTTAATACCCTGACTTATGACGGCCTAATCTCCTAGTATAAAAGGATGGGCTCTCTCCTTGTATTGTAACCAGTCTGTGATTATCTTAGTGGAATCCTGCTGCGGCCGTGGACGTAGGAAGGCATCTTGCCTCCGAACCACGTAAAAAAATCCCTGTGTGTTCTTGTGTGATTCTTCTTCTCTCCTTCTTCCTCCTCTGCTGGTTGTCATCCTTGTCTGGGTACTCCATATCCCTAACAAAAAGAGGATTGGAAGGGCATGAAAACTAGGGAACAAAAGAAGGTATCAACACGGATGAACAGTAATGTGCCAGGACAGTAAGTGGAAAAATATGCAATAACTTGAAAACGGAGAGGAATTAGAGAAAAAGGTTGAAGAAGAAAATGTAAAGCACTTAAGGATGAACAAGTTTGCAGAAGACATGAAATTGGAATGAAGATCCGAAAAGTATGAAAAGGACTAAGAAATACTAAAATCTCAAGAACTTACATGAATAACAACATAAACATACAAACCCAAGACCCCTTTCAATTGCATGTTTAGCAAATAGATATAAAGTATATACGGCATCTCTCTTATCTAGTTTTTTTTTTCCGTGTGTCAAACGTTACTAATTTCCACTCCTAGTTCATCCCTACACATCAATGTGCCCTTGGATTCCATTCCATAATTCCGCCTTATATATCATACGGGTCAAACCTTGAAATTCCATATTGGCTATAAATGAGAGTGGATGTCAACAAACATGATTAATGCTATGCATATAGGGCCCGGTCTGGTCCTGGGAGGAGCCCCCGAAGGTACTTGTGCCCATGGGAGTTTATTGACCACGGTGTTTGGCATTGCACCGGAATACTTGCTTGCTAGGCTTTGGACATTCCACTCATTCTCGTGATATTACTTGATTGATTTGACTTGAGACCCGCAGAAGGGTAAAGTTTTTGCTTGAATGAAATTGATATATAGCCAATTCCAGTTTTACATGCTTGAATTTATATTACTTTCTATTACTTGCTTGACATGAGTTCTTACTCTCTTGGAAAGATTTTATTAATTCCAATTATTACTTGCTTGAATCTCTTGCTATTGCTGCATTGAAGTTGGAATCCTTACACTCTCACTCATTATTCCTTCACTGCTCATGTCGATTCTTACAATCCTTGATATCTACTAATCTACATGCATAACTTTACTGACATTAATTGAACTTGTAAACCACTTAAAGCATGTTAAATCTTGAGATGTAATTCCTACTGAGCGATTCGCTCATCTAGTTATTTTCTAATATTTTCAGGTAATTTGGATGTCAACCAACACTCGAAAGGAAATGAGACTGAGTGATGAGTGTTAGAGTGAAGTTATCAAATTGTCATGTCCTTTGTGTTATTGTATTAGTTCACTTATGTCAGTTGTATCAATTCATCTATGTCATTTGTATTAGTCAACTTGATTAGAACTGCTTAAGATTTGAAGCCTAGTCGTTAGACTCTGGGAACATATGTATTTGTCCTTTGATTAGTTGTGACAATTGTCAGCTCGTACTATTTGTATTAATTTCGAGTTAAATCTTAGTTATTTGCGCACTCTGATATTTACATGATTGACATGATCTATATAGACGTGTCACGCCTCCGGGTAATCTTCCGCGCTCGGGGCGTGGCAAAAATTCTCATGCATCTGAAAGGCCAACAAAAATTCATAATGTGCACAACAAACTGAACAAGCAGAATAATAATAAGAAATCCACAACACAAGGAAAATCTCAAAAACAAATGTGGATACCAAAATAACTATTGTCATGTTTGAATGATTTGACTACTGTTACGGGGCCCAAACAGTTTTGGGTTCTAAAATTTTTTGCTTGATTATGTTTGCAGGTATGCCTGGTAGCCAACCACAATAGATGGTATCTTGATAGTAACTGCTCCAGATACATGACTGGGAACAAAGAAAAATTCTACATGCTGGTGGAGAAAGACTGGTCATGTCACTTTTGGTGGAAATACGAAAGGTAAGATTATTGGGACAGGTAAGGTTGGTAAGTGTTCATCTTGTTGCATAGAAGATGTGTTACTTGTTGAAGGTCTTGCATATAATCTTCTTATCATAAGTCAACTATGTGATAAGGACCATAAAGTAGTTTTTGACTCGCATGCATGCACTATCCATGAACCTAATTCAGAAACTGTAAAATTCATTGGAAAAAGAGTCAACAACATTTATTTGGTTGATTTAGATGATGTTGCACACATAAATCTATGTCTAACTGTAAATAAAGATGACTTAGCCTGGATTTGGCATCGTAGGTTAGGTCATGCTAGTTACAAAATGTTGCATACACTAAATAAATTTAGCATGGTTAAGGGCTTACCTGAAATATCATTCAAGAAGAATAATTAAATCTGTGATGCATGCACCCAAGGTAAACAGACTAGGAAGTCATTCAAGTCTAGAACAGAAAATATGTCTTCTAAACCCTTTGAGCTGATTCATATGGATTTGTTTGGTCATTCTAGATTAGCTAGTTTAACTGGTAAAAGATATGATTTTGTCATTGTAGATGACTTCTCTATGTATACTTGGGTGTTTTTCATAACTCACAAGAATGATGCTTTTAGTGAATTTCAGGAATTTTTCTACAGAATAAATCAGGATGGTAAGTATTCCATATCCAGTATTCTATCAGATCATGGTGGTGAGTTTGAGAACTCACAGTTTGATGATTTTTGCAGGGATAATGGAATAACCCACATATTCTCTTCACCAAGAATTCCAGAACAAAATGGAGTAGTTGAACGAAGGAATAGAACCTTGGTGGAGATGGCTTGGACTATGCTGGTGGAGAGTAGCTTACCTAGAAGGTTTTGGGCTAAAGCTGTGAACACAACCTGCTACGTTATTAATAGGGCTTTGGTAAGACCTTTTACTCAAATGCCTCCTTATGAACTATTGAAAGGTAAGAAACCCTCACTAGCTCATTTCAAAGTTTTTGGATCTAAATCTTTTATTCTTGTTAACTCAAAAAGAGACCTAGATAAGTTTGAGGCTAAGAGTGAACCAGGAATTTTCTTGGGATATTCTGAGACTTCTACAACCTATAGAATCTATAATGTGAAATCTGAAACTGTTGAAGAATCACCACATGTTGTCTTTGATGAGACAACTAACATGTCTGAAGTTGATCTCTATAGGAACAAGGATGAAGGAGACATACTGGAAATAAAGAAGTGCAAAGTGAAGAACAAGGAGCTGAAGATGAGATTGAAGGATCAAGAATTCATGGGGAGGTAAGTGGCAGCTCAAGTAATCAGCTTACCAACATTAGAGAACTTAGAGACCACCCATTAGAGATTGTTATTGGTAATCTGAATGAACCCCCTAGAACTAGGTCTCACTTCAGAATTGAAAATGAAATGAATTCATTTGCCTTAGTTTCACAAATAGAACCTAAAAACATTGAAATTGCCTTAAAAGATGATCATTGGATTAATGCCATGCATGATGAGCTGAATCAGTTTGAAAGGAACAAGGTATGGCACCTAGTTCTCAAACCTTCACATGGCTCCATTATAGGCACAAAATGGTGTTGAGTCTCTCTGGGTGATTTTGATGATAAAAAATCCCGTATGGCAAACAGTCTGATAGCATTCATTAGTGAAGAAGTAAGAGCTCATTTAGGCTCTCAAAGCTATTTTCATTTCAAGCTAAATGCTCAAATTTATCTTGCTTCAAGCTACCAAGATTAAGTCAAACCAAGCTCAAATTGAATGGATAAAATTGTGAACACAGTTTTTTGTATATGGACATGATTCATGAACTAAACTCTGTTATTGTGCAGGATTTCTAGGTTTCAGTCGACCAGCTTGACTGGTCCGGTCCACCTAATCTCACAGCAATTAGAACTCTGTAAACCTACAGAGTTCGGTCAACCGCCAGCCCTCGACCGGTCGATCGATTATCCCAGAGCTGAAAGCCACAACTTTTGTCACAGTTAGGTCGACCCACCGACCTGGACCAGTCGACCGAACCCTTCGAAGCCACTAATTTTGACTTTGTTTTCTTCACGAGGGAAAAGCATCTAGATATGATTTTTTAATCTCAAAAGTCTCCAAACATGCCTGAAATTGTGGATCTGTGTCTGCCATGTCCCTTGACCATTAAGGCGTTATAAAAATATCTCTTAGGGACAAGAAACCCAAATGACATAAGGGGATCAAAGGAAGGCTATCAAAGGAGAAAAAGGGCTGCAGGAAGAACTCCATGAACAGTGTTTCATCTAAGGATTCTTCATCAAATCTAAAGCATTTGAAGATCATTCTGAAGCTATTCAAGTGGAAATCAAGCTGAGAAGCAAGCTTCATCAAAGATCTTCTTCATCCACTAAGGGGGAGCTTAAATCTGACATTTTCATTTGTGTTTCTACTTCTATTTTTCATTGAGCTTCAAGTGTGTGTTCTTGTAATCTCTAAACATCTATGTGTGTGTGGATCTACCCAGATCCGTGTGTGTGTGTGTGTGTGTGTGTGTGTGTGTGTGTGTGTGTGTGTGTGTGTGTGTGTGTGTGTGTGTGTGTGGCTTTCCTTCACATTTCCGTGTGATTCGGTGCTTGTGCACCTTCGTGGGAGTTCTGAACTCTTCACGAGTGTGTGTGTGTGTTTTGTTCTTGTAATCCTTTACAAGATAGTGTGTGAATCCTCACAGTTAGTGAGGAGTGGACGTAGGTTACCGTCGTTGCATCCGAACCACCTAAAAATTGATATCCTCGGTGTGATTTGATCCTTTTCTCCTACCCCCGTTCTGTGCTAGCACACACTTTATCACTCTCTTGCTTTTTCCATTTAGATCTAGCATAATCTATCATTTCTACATTGGATCTTTGGTATATCAAAAGGTAGGTTCGAATTGATAAGGCCATTCCTGTCAGGAAGATAATACCTTGCGCGAGCTAAATCTTCATATTTATATCTCCGCCATAGTACTAAGGATCGGCTGTGTGTGATAGGTTTTGATAGATCTATTTGTTATTTCATCAGATCTAAGACTCTAAAAGGTTGTTTCATCATATCTGTTTAATTCTGATAAAAGTTTTGTAAAATTTATAATCACCCAATTCACCCCCCCTCTTGGGTGTCATTGATCGCGGGACTTCAATTAGTATCAGAGCTAAGGCTCTATATTTTTCAGATCTAACGATCTAGAGTCAGATCCAGATCAATGGCCAACAAGGAGATGATGCCTGAGTGTCACTCCATCCACCGTCTTTCATACTTCGATGGCTCAAATTACTCCTATTGAAAAAATAGAATGCATATTTTTCTGAGAGCCAAAGAGTACGAGATCTGGAGGGTGGTGGACAAGGGCCCACATGAGCTTTCCAAAGATGAAGACGAGTGGACCCTTAGGGATATTAAAAAATCCATAGTAAATTTTAATGCTATGAACATTATGCAATATGTTATCCATCCTAACGAGTTTTATCATGCATCCATGTGCAGTTCAGCAAAGGAGATGTGGGACAAGCTGCGGCTTATCTATGAAAGAACCTCCGATGCCAAGGAGACCAAAGCCAACCTGCTCGTCAGAGATTATGACCTATTCAAAATGAAACCTGAAGAAACCATCTCTGAGATGTTCGCAAGACTGACTGAGATCACTAATGGTCTCAAGAGTCTTGGAAAGGAATACACCAACTCCGAGCTCGTGAGGAAGGTGTTAAGATCCCTTCCACCCGCTTGGCATCCAAAAGCCATAGTCATTGAGGATTGGAAGAATCTCTCCACACTCTCCTTAGATGAGCTCATAGGGTCACTCATGACCTATGAAATAAACATCAAAAGAACTGCGGAGGAAGAATCCAAGAAGAAGAAAACTGTGGCCTTGAAAGCCAACCAGTCTTGTGATGACTCCCAAGAAGAGGAGTCCAGCGAAGGGAGTAATGAAGAAGAAGACTTGGCTATGCTGACCCACCAAGTGAAGAAATTTTAGAGAAGAAAGAAGAATTTCCAAGGAAATTTCAAAAAGGGGCAAAGGAAGCCCGTTCAAACCAAGGGTGAGCCGAGCAAGCCCAACAATGTTATTTGCTATGAATGCAAGAAGCCCGGGCACAGGAGAGGAGAGTGCCCATATCTGAAAAGAAAGTTCAAGAAAGAAAAATTCAGAAAGCCAAAAGCTATGGTCGTCACATGGTGCGATGAAGAGGATGAACAGTCCGAAGAGGAGCTGCAAGAGCTCGTAGAAAGCTTGTGCCTTATGGCACACGAAGATGATTCAACATAGGTAAATTCTGACCCTGACTTTATCTCAAATGAACAATGGGAATCCGAGTATAAAAATTGTATACGAAATACAAGAAAATCGGATCTGAAAATAAAACTCTCAAAAATAAAATTAAAGATTTAACGCATGAGGGTACTTCTGTTAAGTTTGAGAAACTAGAACAGGAATGGTTTGAATTAACAGAAGAAAAAGAAAGCTTGTTATAAATAATTTCAGACACTGAGAAAAATCGAGAAGAGTTAATGTGTAAAATGTCTGAAATGGAAAAGAATTTTGAAAAATTGAAAAATGAAGAAGAAGTTCTGAAATCCACAAATTTAAAACTCGAAATGAAGAATGTGAGCTTGAATGAAGAGGTGGCTGAATTGCAGTCCACCTTATCTAGGTTTGTCAAAGGTAAACAAAACTTAGATAACTTGTTGGGAGTTAAGGTTAACTTGCAGAAAGAAGGGTTGGGGTACATTCCCCAAAACAAAAAATCATTTGAGCACAAGATCACAACTTCCTTTGTTCATGAAAAGGATAATAAATGTGCTTCATGTTCATACACAAAGCCTAAACATGTCCAACCAAATCCACGCAAATTTTAAAGAAGGTTTTCAAATGTTAACTGCTTTCACTGTGGTAGATTTGGTCATGTTATTGTTAATTGTTGGTTCAAACAAAACACTCAAAGAAATCATGCTGCTTGGACCAAAAAAAGGTATGTGCAGAATAGGACTAACTCCTATGGACCTGTGGACGTCAAAAAAATGATGACGATGATGATCATACGACACTCGCGTCTACGCGTTCAAGCGCAAGTCGAAGACGAGAGGGCCGCACAAACCCATACCTCGCCCAACCAGGACGAGAACTCACTTGGTGGTCCGCCATCCGTTAAGGAGGCCCTCGGGCAGAAGATACGGCTACAACTCTCCGACCGGCCATGCCGAGAGCAGAATCAAAGAAAAGCCGGGAACTCCGGCACAGTCTCGGCATGCACCGAAAGTTATGCAAAGTCTGGGACCAAGCCCCAAAGGCTACAAATAGAATATTATGGAGGCCACACATTACAACTAGAACATTTCGGGAACGCCAACACTCGAATAAATGGCTGTGACTTCGAAAAGAATCCATTTGAGGCTTAAAACGGCGCGGAAGGGCCTTAAACCGGCGCGCCCCATTTCCCATTTGCCCTTGAGGTTGCCTTAATACGGCGCGCTACTATTCCTTGGGCTTTAAGCCTTTCCCCCTGATCCTGATGCTAATCCGGCGCGCTCACCCCCCGTGTCGGTTTAACCCCATCCTGTCCCGTCGGCATGCCGATGCTCTATTTTGCACCATTATGGCATGCAGAGAACATTGAATGCCTGATGCTCTGTCTCTGCCTCCGTTCGACAGCACAAAAGTGGCAACGGCGAAGCAGGCCCCGGCAAATCTGCGAACATCCCTTCCTCGGATAAATGCCAGCGTACTGCGCAAATCAACGGACGACACCATGGCATGTCAACTCCGGATGCCTCAACGAATGAGGAGGAAGATGGCGGGAGTTCCTTCCGTCCGAGCGAAGAAAGGGCAACCGGCTATATATACTATGCATGTTCGACAGAGAGAAAGGATGGGCTATTGAAGAGAGAAGAGAGGGCTCTCGGCGGTGAGCAGTGAAGAGAAGAAGAAAAAGAGAGAAGCTGGAACCAACCCCCGGAGGGCGACAAAAAGAGAAGAGAGGGCCACCCGAAGAGAAGGAAAAAGCTTCGTCCCCGTGCCGAAGAAGAGAAGAGAAGAGAGGAGAGTGAGAGTGAGAGGTGAGCTCGGAGGGGGAGGAGCTTGTGCTTCTTCCCCCTTCCCCCACCGATGTGTCTTTCCTTTTTTACTCTGATGTATCTCTCCTTTTGCTTTGCTATCTTTCCCCTTGCGGATGAATAAAAGAAAGGCTTTTGTGACGTATGGTGTTCTATTGCTATGATCTCTTCCCCTTTCCTTCAGTTTTTCTTTCTCTCAATTTCCTACATCACCCGGGGTCCTCGGAAGCTTGCCCATCTATGGCATGAACTTTGAGGGAACCCGTTTGAAGGGTGAATATGCATAGCCATTCATGGCAAACATCCGTCCCTATGGAACTTCCACAAAATCACCACCTGTAAGCTGCTGGAACTCTTGAAGGCTTGTCCTCGAGTCTCCACGTGCACTTATGGGTTAATGGAGGCTTTACTCCGTCTTTTGAGGTTCACCCCGGAGCAATCCGTTTGGTGTTCCCCATTCATCTCTGGCAAGCGTCAGTCCGGGGGAGGTGCTGCCCAATTTTTGCCAGGAATAAATGAACCAGTTGGACTCCTTCCTGCCAAGAACTACCCAACCCTGAAGCTGCCTCCGAAGTAAACTGAACTATCCCACAACAAACTCTTCTAATAAAACACTCGAATCTTCATGCTAATCCACCTTAATAAACAATTAAAACACTTAAACTTTCTCCCCACAAACATAATCCACCAATTCGATGAATAAATCAATCAACAGATTAACTTGCAGGTGAAAGAAACAAGAAACAGAGCCAACAGAATAAAAGAAAACCTCATAGAAGCTTAATCCGGCGTGGGCTAATCCGGCGCGCTACCCCCCCCCCCCCCCCGCGCCAGTTTAGCCCCACACTCAAATCCACTTTGGAATTCCTGAGATGAATAGTGCCCCCTTCCATCCCTATTTGGAGCCCAAACCGGCGCGCCTCCCCTTCTTAGGCTATTCCGGCGCCCCCCCTCTCCCTCCTTGGCATTACCTTAAACCGGCGCACCCCCCTCCCTTGGCCTTGAACCGGCGCACCCCTTACACCTCTTATTTCGGCGCGCCCTCCTTTGTATCATACTAAACCGGCGCGCCCCTAGTGTCCTCCTAAATCGGCGCGCCTCCTTAACACAAAAAAGGATAAGTAGCCAATAAAAAAGGGAGAAATATTCAAAACTAAAAAAAATGAAAAGTGGATCAATCCTCATAAAAAAGGAAACAAACGCCATCACCCTTTCTATAATCAAATTTTGTTCCGTGGATGTCGAGCTAACAAACCCCACGACCTGACCGCGCAGGTCGATCCTCGTGCGAGGGCGTACGATGGCGAGTTCGGGCACCACACCTAATGACTCACTTCTACGGACCGTGCGTGAAGAGAAAAGCAATGACGCCCCGTGGCATCAGATGTGGTCCTCGGAAACCCCGATATGGCCATAGTCCGCAACCACCTCGGGCCAATAGATCATGAGCTTGACTCACCTCTATCGGGATCCAATCCCGCATCCACATTAACCTTGCCGTATCTGCGGCAGACATTCGTACGGTTTTTTCACCGTCTTTTATGTTACAAACACGGACTTCTATCCGAATAAGAAATGGTCCGTTAGTGACCGACATATATATACCGGGATTTAATCCCGCACCTGCATTAAACTTGCCATACTCACGGCAGACATTCGTATGGTTTGGTGAAGAGAAAAATAATGATGCCCCACTAGATCGGACTTGGATCTCGGGAGCCCCCACCTGGACGTGACCATGATCCGAACTTATCCCGGGCCGATAGTTTGTTAGCTCGATCCGTCTTCATCGGGATCCGATCCCGCACCCACATTAAACTTGCCGCACCTACGGCAGACATCCGCACGGTTTTATCGTCCTCCTCGACGCTACTAATACGGACTTCCGTCGGAATAATGAATGGTCCGTTAGTGACCGGCATATATGCCGGGATCTAATCCCGCGCTTGCATTAAACTTGCCGTACCCACGGCAGACATTTGCACGGACTCGCTCCCGTCGCCGTCTTGTTCTCTATACGGACCTTTGTCCGAACATAAAATGGCCCGTGTATGACCGACAAAATCTGAGCGGAATGAGGCGGCTCTCGTCATCCCTGGACCCTCCGCATGGGAACATCAATGAGGCCTTCATGGGTTATGCTTAGACCTCGGGTCTATCCCGATTATGGTCATTGTCTCACCCATATCCTCGGCCTATAGCTCGCTCTCTTCGGACACGTTTTGATTTTAGGATCTAGTCCCGGGACTCTTCCCCGTTGCCCTCTGGCACCGAAAACATTAATGATACCCACGCAAGCCCCGTTTGGACCGCGGGAGACGCCCTCGGTATGGTCCTGACTCGATCTTGCACCGGGCCAATAAATTCATTAGTTTCCTGCTACGCTAATCGAGGTTTAACCGAATGCTTTCAGTGCCTCGAAATAATATATTTGCCGTATCCCGGCATACATACGTTCCGGGTCTTCCCGCGACGATTGCGATATTTTCAAGTCGGACACCCGTCCGAATGCCGAATGGTCCCTCAAGTGACCGATATGTTTCGAACGTTCGCTTCCCAAGACATAGGGCTTTCCAGCTAATTCAAGGGATATTTCTCCGTTGCCCCCATGGCACCGGAAACATTAATGACGCTCACGCGAGTCAAACTTCGACCGCAGGGGGCCCACCGCAGTATGGTCGCAGCTTGCTCTTGCATCGGGCCAACTGATTTACCGGGCTTTTGACTGCTCTAACCGAGATTTAGCCGAACGTTTTCTGTTCTTCTGAACAATAAATTTGCCGTATCTCGGCGTACACATGCTCCAGATTTCCCGCGACGATCGTGCTTTTCTCGAGCCAGACATTCGTCCGAACATTAAATGGTCAGCACACGACCGACATGACCGCGAATGGTTTTCTTCTCGCCCTCGCATGAGGATTTCAATACCTTCTAATATACCTTTCATGCAATTAATTTTCTGGCCATGAGGCCCTTAATCTCGGCGATTAATCAAGGGTGTTTCTCTCTCTGAGGGGATGTAAATAACACCGTGGCCTTTACGGCACGGCGGGTTTCGGTCCCGACACGAACCACACATTCGTCTGATTAGTCAGATCGAGCGCACAATAAATCGTCACTTTGTGACTGGCACGCCCACGCACTTAATAAACGCCAATAAATAAATAAAACAACGATTTTTTTTAATAAAAAGTACGTCCACAGGACCCAAATTAGTTTGGGTACCAAAAATAATTGCATGAGAATGTTGTTTCTTGCAGATATGCCTTGAAGCCAGGGGGAGAAAATGGTACCTAGACAGTAGTTATTCAAGACATATGACAGGGGACAAGAAGGTGTTCTCTACACTGCAAGACAAGGATGGAGGTTTAGTTGCCTTTGGAAGTAAAGATAAAGGTAAAATCATCGGGATCAGCAACATAGGTAAAAATTCTTAAACCTTAATTGAAAATATTTTTTTGGTGAAGGGCTTGAATCATTACCTTTTGAGCATAAGCCAATTGTGTGACAAAGGCTTAAAAATTATCTTTGATGAAACTCACTGCCTTGTCATGAATAAAATTTCAAGTGAAATAAAGTTCATCGGAAAATAGAATAATAACATATACACCGTTGATCTTGATGATATTTCATGTGATGATGTGTGTTTGGTAGCTAGCAATCATGAAAGTGCATAGTTATGACACCGAAGACTAGGTCATGCTAGTTTTGGAGTGATCTCCAAATTGTCTAGACATGAATTGGTGAATGGATTGCCAAAGTTAAAGTTTGAAAGTGATAAAATCTGTGAGGCTTGCACAAAAGGTAAGCAAACATGCATCTCTTTCAAAAATAAGAATATTGTTTCTACCTCCCGGCCTTTGGAACTGCTGCATCTTGATTTATTTGGCCCGACTAGGATATTAAGTCTAGGAGGAAAATCTTATGGATTTGTGATTGTTGATGATTACTCCAGATTCACATGGGTATTATTCTTAGCCAATAAAAGTGATGCCTTGATGGAGTTTCAAGTATTTTGTAGGAACATCCAGAATGATAAAGAATACCTCATCACCACAATTCAAAGTGATCATGGTGGTGAGTTTGAAAATCATGAATTCAGCAATTTTTGCAAGGAGAAGGAATACACACATAACTTCTCATCACCAAGGACGTCTCAACAAAATGGTGTAGTGGAGAGGAAAAATAGAACCTTGATAGACATGGCACGGACCATGTTAAGTGAGAACTCCCTACCAAAATACTTTTGGGCTGAGGCGGTAGGTACAACATGTTACATCATCAACAGGGCAATGGTAAGGCCCATTTTGAAGAAAACTCCATACGAGCTCTACAAGGGTAAGAAACCAAACATTTCCTATCTTAAACCCTTTGGATGCCCTTGCTTCATCCTGAATAATGGTAAGTCTAATCTAGGTAGGTTTGATGAAAATAGTGATAAAGGAATCTTCCGAGGTTATGCATTAAACTCTAGAGCTTTTTTTTAAAAAAAACCAAGAACCAACCGGACAGGGTAGACACTGGTCGAGTGCACCCTCCCTCAGAGAGGGAAAGTGTTCCCACTCCCCCAGGCTATATGTGTGGCCCTAAATTTTTATTGATTAGGAGAAAAGGTTACACCAGCTGCGGGGCATACCCCTGGGATTACAAGGGGCTGACTTAGCCCAATGAAGCCAAGAGGAATTAAAGAACAAGAAAAGGTGGAAAACAATCAGTAGAATCTAAGGAAAACGAAAAGCAGGCAGCCCAGCCTTGTCCATTCAAAAGGCGCCCTTGGCCAACCGTGGGAGGTCCCCTGCTTGGGTAAAGACATTGTTTACAAGGGTACTACATGCATATGAAGCCAGAGAATTAGCTACTTGATTCCCCTCTCTGAATGTGTGGTGAAGCAAGGATCCACTTTCTTGGAGAAGAGCCATAGTCCTCCTCCACCATGGATGAACCACCCAGTTGGGAGCTATACCACTCCGACATGCCTCAACAAGGAGAGCACAGTCTGAATAAGCTGCCATCAGATTAATTCCTCCTTGCTTCGTAATTGCCAATCCATCGTGCAAGGCCCTTGCTTCTGCTAGCAGGATGTTACCATTTCCATAGTTAAAGGCGAAACCTACAACCAAGCCACCAGAGTAATCCCCTATACAGCCGCCTCCTCCACACCTGCCAAGATTTCCTTTTGAAGCCCCATCTAGATGTAGTGTATACCCATGCTTGGCCAAGCTGCAGATTACCAAGATGGGCTATTTTTGTTGTACCCGGGGAAATAAATGAAAAGAAGCCAAACAGATGGATTGAGTTGAGGATAATGACCTGTGAAAACTTAGCTTATCCAGAGCTAAGGTAACAAAGGAGAGTATCTTTCTTTTTATTGATGTAGTGTTGAGGGGTACCCCTTCATATCTAGATGCACATCTCTGCTTCCATATCTCCCACAGCATTAGAACAACTGAATACATCCCAATAAAGCTAAATGCAGATTGCATCCTGGTAGCAGTTAGCAGATTCTAACATCGGCCAGTGATTTGATCACTTAACCATACTTTATTACTCACCAAGGGGTGCACCCAGCCCTAAAGTTCAGAAGCTAGCTCTCCAGATTTGAAAACATGGTTGAGATCTTCATAGTTAGGGGAGGAGCAACAGCTGCACCTAGAAGCCATCTGAATCCTATAGTCAATTACCTTGCTATCAACTGGAACAGCCCGACGAATTAACTTCCAGGTAAAAAGAGCAGCCCTCGGAGCTATGGCTGAATGCCACAGCTTAGCCCAAGCTGGCCTTAACACTCCTTTAGTTCGAATCATGTTGTAGGTTGACTTGACAGAGAAGTTTCCTTTAGCAGTACCTATCCACACACAGACATCAGCCTCATTACTGGGATGAATATTGGGAATATGGAAGTTATTTCTGAGAAGACCCCAGGCCTGATGTTGAGTGTCCCTGAGCACCTCTCTGACTGAAGCCATTGGGATAGATGCCCCACTATCCCTATCACTGGCCTGTTCAGCACCTACAGCAGGGCCATTCCAAGTCCAATTATTCCTCAAAAATCAATTGTAGCTCCATTTCCAACAATCCACCTACTATTTGCTATTAAGGTATCTCTAGCAGAAACACTGCTAGAGGCATACCTGCTGGGAATGGTTTAGCACTGTTTGCAAGGTGGGAATTGATGAATCTTTGTCGAGCATACAAAGACCAGAGTGAAGACCCATGGACTATGTTCCAAAGCATTTTAACAGCAAAAGAAGTCTGGACCCACTGTAAATCCCTGATTCCCAGTCCTCCCTCTAAACGAGGCCTCTGGATTTCAGACCAGGCAACCCAATGCCTGCGGTTGGTGCCATTATCCCCTTGCCAGAAAAAGGTAGCACATTGACTGTCAATGAAACTAATAATCTTCTTCGGTAAAAAGCAGACTGAAGTAAGATAAACAGGCATACTTTTTAATACTGAATAAATTAAAACTGCTCTGCCAGCTTGTGAAAGCAAGTTAGACTGCCAACCTTCTAACTTGATCTGTATCCTTTCTATCAAGAATTTGAAATCAGAGCATAGATATCTGCCCTTTTTAACTGGGATTCCAAGATAGCTAAATCCAGCAGTCTGATGCTTATATCCAGTGAGTGTTCGAATAGATTGTCTTAAGGAGGGGGGGGGGCTTTAACTGATAGGATGAAGCAACTCTTTGCTGCATTTACTTTTTGCCCCGAGCAGTGCTCATACTTGCTGATGAATTATTGGAAGGCCACAATATTTCGCCTGCTAGCATTCAAAAAGACCAAGGTGTCATCTGCATAAAGAAGGTGGGAAATCTGCATAGACATTCTGGGTCCTTTATAGCCCTTTAGTCCCCCAGATTGGAATAGGGCAGAGAGGCCTCTACTTAGAGCCTCTGAAGCCATTATGAATAGATATGGAGCTATAGGGTCCCCTTGCCTAATGCCTCTGCTGGTTTTAAAAAAACCTGATACAACCCAATTAAAATGTACAGAAAACCAGCAGTTATATAGAAGCATGCCAATTAAAGAAGTAAACCTGGTATTAAACCCAAACTTTCTCATGACTGCTAAGATGAAATCCCACTCCATCCTATTGTATGCTTTAGCCATATCCAGCTTGACTATCACATTATGGCCTCTGACTTTCCTATTTATATCTATCATTAGCTGCTGAGCCAAGGACACATTGTCCAGAATAAACCGCCCTTTCACAAAAGCCCCCTGCTCCACTAAGATTATGTTAGGCAAGAGAGGAGCCAACCTTTTAGAAATAATCTTGGAGATGACCTTACATGTGAAGTTACATAGACTAATAGGTTGAAAATCATTGAAAGACCTGGGTTCCTGAACCTTGGGAATGAGAGTAATAAGAGAGGAGGATATTCCCCTAGGAAGAGGGAAACCTTCAAAGAAAGCACATATAGCTTCAGTGACATCTTGCCCAACAATGTCCCAAATTGTTGTAAAGAACTCTCTAGAGAATCCATCCAGACCAGGAGAACTGGAACCTTTGAGTGACCAGACAGCTCTGCGGACCTCTGAAAGATCTGGGATTACACATAAGGCCAGATTCTGAGTCTCAGTGATAATATGTGGAATATATGCCAATATTTCTTGGTCCACAAGATGCTCCTCAGAAGAGAATAAATTCTTGAAATAAGCCTCAGCATGTAGCCTCAGATTTTCCAGATCTGTATGTTGTGTCCCTATGATTTTGATGATGTCTCACACTATAAGTGCATTTCTATGCATTATTATTCTTGAGCATTCTGCATATTGATAGCAACATGAATGATGATGTCTAGCATTGATGGCATTTGCTCTTTATATATGTGTGTTGCATGCTGTCAGATATCATGTCTCTGCATATATCATGTCTGGGTAGCAAAGTCTATACATTGGACTCTCGTTCAAGCCTATGCATTGTCTTAGGCTAAGTGTGTACAGCGTCTTAGGCGAAGTCTGTACAGCCGTGTCTTATGCTCTTAAGTCTATACATTGGTGTTGGTCATCAAAGTCTGTACATCGCTTTCAATCTTCAAGTCTATACACTGGCTTATTCTTCAAGTCTGTACATCCACAGTTAAACTTGAAGTCTGCACACTGGTCTTCACTGTCAAGTCTGCACATTGGTCTTCGATTTCAATGTCCATACATTGGACTGTTCATCAAAGTCTGTACATCAGACTGCTATAGTAAGTCTGTACAGTGAGTGATTCATTGGTGAAGTCTGTACACTCAACTGAACTTCATGTCTAGACATTGCACTGTAGCATCATTGTCTTCGTGTTGCTTTCCCTCACCAACACGAAATGATTTCGTGTCGTCTGAGCGTACAACACTCCGTGTTGATTTCCATGCTTGACAGGAAAACTCGTATGAGGTAATACTTCGTGTTGTTTTATCCTTGTGGTCTCTGTCTTCGTGTCGTTTCTCTTTGTCGCTTTGTGACTTCACCTCGTGTAGGTTTCAGTTTTGGTCTTCGTGTTGTTTTACTCTTTAGACTTCGTGTCCTTCTCGCCTTGACCACACTCCGTGTCATTCCGTATCATGTCTTCGTGTCGTGTTTCTGAAGCAGATCTAATAGTTCTGATGAACTTCGAGTCATTTCCCTGTAGACCTCGTGTCGTTCCTATTTAGTAACCACACTTCGTGTCGGTTACTGTTGTTTCTGTGTCTTCGTGTCATTTTTGTTCCACTGCGTGCAGAATATTGCAGCACCTCGTGTTGCTTTCTGTGCCACCTCGTGTCGTTTCTGTGTGAACCTCGTGTCGCTTCTCTCTGTCCTCTAGTTGCATCTCGTGTCATCTTTTATGTCTTGCTTGTTGTTGCAACCACTTCGTGTCGTTCTTCTTTTTACCTCGTGTTGTTTTCAACTCGTGTCGGTTACTGTTTTGTCTCCATGTTGTTCTCGTGCCGTTCTCATTACTGGTTACTATATCATGATGTTTTTACTTCGTGTTGTAGACATCGTATGTACCTCGTGTCGTTCTTATTTCACTTCGTGTCGTTCTCCTCGTTGTGTCTGTTCTGTTACAGTGTACCTCATGTCGTTCTTTTCCTATCTCGTGTACTGGTCACGTCGTGCTGTTATCATATACCTCATGCAGCTTTAGTTTTAGTGGCCATACTGCGTGTTAATGGTTTTTATCTTCTTACAGGTACGAGGAAGATTATTCCCTAATAAAGGGGGTGCACGTGATCCAAGACAAAAGGAACCAATCCAATAAGGTCACGTGGCAGGAAGGTTCTGGATCGAGCGTGGGAGGCACACGCATTTTGTGCCCTATCCACCTACTGCCGCTATAAATAGAAACCTTCGTCCACCGATGAAGGTGATCAGATCCAAGAAAGAAAAGGTAGTATTGCAGAGAGCTCGATCCACCAGTAAAGAGAAAGAAAAAGAGAGAAAGAAAAAGAGAGATAGCAGTGAAGAGAGAAAGAGAGTTTGCAGTATTGGGTTTCTGAAATTGCTTCCCAGGAAGCTACATTTGTATTAACTCTCAGTATCAAATGTTTTCTCGATCAGTCTTTAGTTCCTTTTCTGATTTTCTTTATGTGTTCTTCGTCTATTTCTGATCTGTTCCCCTCCGGTGTGTGGAGGAAGGGAGTCTATCTCCGGTTTCCCTCTGGGTTGCAGAGGAAGAGAGATCGCTGATCTCTGGTGTTGCTGGTGACGGGTTGTCATTAGCAGGTTCCCTCCGGTGTGTGGAGGAAGGGAGAGGCACTCTCCGGTTCTGTTCATGCTGGGTGCTAGAACAGGTTACAAGCTCTGTGGGTAGCAAAGCTTGGTTGAGGGATTTGTCTCCCTTGGGTTTTCAAGCTGTTTGGCAGCAAGTTGTTCGCAGACTGAGTCTGCTGTGCTCTAGCAGTGGCTAGTGGAATCCTCACTCTAGTTGGAGTGAGGGGTGGATGTAGATTGCGGACTGCAGTCGAACCACCTAAAAACCGGTTGTCTTCTCTGTGGTTTGCGATCTTTATCAGCGCTCTCTATCTGCTTGTCTCTTCGACTAGTTGTGTGTTCAGCTCTTATCATCATTTTCTTATTTGATCTTGATTGGTACCTGCATTTGCAATTCTTTTTATGCTAGTTTAGAAGGGGCATAAGCGGTAGATTTATTTTCTCGCCTAAGCTTTGCAAACTGGGAGTGATCTATTCATCCTCCCCTTCTATATCCTTCTCGCTGCGCTAACATTTGGTATCAGAGCAGGTTTACGCCATGTGGACGAACGGTCAAGGAAATGGTGGTGGTCCTAGAACCTTCATGGCCGAAGGTCAATCCATTAGTCGCCCTCCTTATTTCGATGGTAGTAACTATCTGTTTTGGAAGAACAGGATGGAAGTGTTCATCAGAGCTCAGAGTCATAAATTGTGGAGAGTAATCACGGTGGGGCCATATGAGCTACCACCAAACGAGGATGCTTGGACAGATGATCATGTGAAGCTCTCGTCACTCAACTGGACGGCGCTGAACATAATCCAGTGTGCTGTTCATCCAGAGGAATATGCTCGTATATCTGCATACAGAACTGCCAAGCGAATGTGGGATGAGCTGCAATTAATTTATGAAGGTACAGCTCAAGTGAAAGCCTCGAAGGTAAATCTCTACACCTCCAAGTATGAAATGTTTAAGATGAATGCAGATGAGAATATAACCGAAATATATGCCAGGTTATCCTTGATCACTAACACTCTTAAAGGGCTAGGGAAGGATCTTGCTGAGGCAGATATAGTCAGGAAAATCCTTAGATCTTTATCCCCGGCATGGCACACTAAGGCCATTGTGATTGAGGAGTCAAAAGATTTGACTGTCTTAACTGTGAATGAACTCATAGGATCCCTGATG
The DNA here is from genome assembly GCA_022559845.1 of Amorphophallus konjac. Classification (NCBI taxonomy): domain Eukaryota; kingdom Viridiplantae; phylum Streptophyta; class Magnoliopsida; order Alismatales; family Araceae; genus Amorphophallus; species Amorphophallus konjac. Next base: position 424,142,836 of record CM040121.1, on the reverse strand, counting down.
ACCTATGAGATGAACTTCCAAGGAGGTGGAGAAGGTAGTAAGAGGAAGGGTAAAAATGTAGCTCTAAGAGCTTCCCGCAACAAGGGTAGTAAAAGTGGGAGCAGCAGCAGTAGCCCCGAGTCTGAGTCCGAGCTTGAAGGTCTTTCAGATCTCGACCAGGGGGAGCAGGCTATGCTCACTCGTCAGTTCAGAAAGTTTCTGAGGACGAAGGGGAAGACCTTCAGGAAGAAGAACCCACACTCTTTTAACAAGAAAGCTGAGTTTACCAATTACAGGGATAGAAATCCTAAGAAATTGACTTGTTTTAACTATAACAAACAGGGACACATGAAAGGCGAATGCCCAGAACTCCAGAAGAAAGGTCCCTATCTTCAGAAGAAGTTCACAAAGGTGCAGAAGAAGAAAAAGCCACAGGCGATGGTCTGCACATGGAGCGAGGAAGAAGAAAATCTCGAAGACACTTCCTCGGAGGAATATGAAGAAGGAATTTGTCTTATGGCAAACAGTGAAGAGGAGGTAATAAACGTTTTTGAAAATTTCTCAATTGATGACTGGGAGGATGCTTATGGTGACTTGCTAGATAAATTTAATTCACTTAGCAAAGAGCACAGAGTTTTGAAAAGAAAATTTAACACAAATGTTGAAGAACAAACTCTGGTCTGTGAGGAAAATGCAAAGCTAAAAGAACAACTAGAAGAAATGACCTCACAAAGGAAAGAGAATGATAAGCTTAGGGGAGAAATCCAAGAAAGTAAAAAATAGCTCAATGAATTCAAAACTAAAATTGAAGAAAGCATGAGTGAAATCAGAATGAATTCAGAGAAATATGAAGCTGTGAAGAAAGTAAATGCTGAGCTCCTAAAGAATTCAGAGTTTCTTCAAAAGGAGCTGGAAGACAAACAGAAAGTCTTAGAGAAGTTTGTCCAAGGAAAGACTAGCCTAGATGCTATACTAGGAACTAGGGTCAATTTCAATAAGGAAGGTCTAGGCTATGACCCAACCAACAAGAGACCCTTGCAATTCAAGACTATCACCTTCTGTCCAGAGAAGGGAAAAGAAAAGTTGGACACACCATCCAGCTCAAACAGCTCTAAGAAAACTCAAAGTCCTAAAGAGAACACAACAACCAGTACTGGACAACCATTCAAGATTGGAATGAACTTTATGAAGAATAACATTAAGTCCATTCACCAGAACACAAATGGTAGCTGGACCAAGAAAATAAATCAGAATAAAAGCTGGAATTATAACAATCAGATGGGTCCAAACAAGACCTACTGGAGGAACAACTTTCATGGTCAAAGATATACCAATCAACAAGCCTACAGGAAATTTCCTAGGAATAGGAAGACCGATGAAAGGAATAGAACTCATTTCTCCAGTTTAGCTGGATTGAACTTTAATAAACCTGAAAGGAGGGTGCCAGAGAAAACCATGCTGAAACAAATCTGGGTACCCAAACACTTGATCAGAGATTTAAACAATGTACTTGGACCCAACTCATCTTGGGTTCCAAATCACTCTGCTTGATATACTTGTGTAGGTCGGCCTGGCACCTGAAGACAACAAGTGGTACCTCGACAGTGGCTGCTCCAGGCATATGACAGGAGACCGATCCAAGTGCAGTAAGATAGAGATGAAGCCAGGAGGTCTGGTCAAGTTTGGAGGAAAGAACAAAGGTAAAATAATTGGAGTTGGCACAGTAGGTAAGTCTTCCACAAACTCCATTGAAAAAGTCTTACTTGTGGAAGGGCTACAACATAATCTGATCAGCATCAGTCAGTTATGTGACAAGGGTCACAAGGTTGTTTTTGATGATACTTCATGCAAAATCTTTGAAATAAATTCTGATGAGGTTAAATTTGTAGCCAACCGGATTAATAATGTCTACATTGTAGACTTAAATGAGAAATCTGACTCTACTATTTGTTTGTCTGCTAACTCTGAAATTGATGCTTTTGAATGGCATAGACATCTAGGTCATGCTAGCTTTTCTACTTTAAATAAACTGGTCAAACTTGATTTAGTTAAAGGCATGCCTAAAATTAAATTTAATTCCATTTCAAAATCATGTGATGCCTGTGCTCTAGGCAAACAGACCAGAAACTCTTTCAAATTAAGATCTGAGCCATTGTCTTCTAGACCAATGGAACTTCTTCATATGGATCTCTTCGGTCCAACCAGAACTCAGAGTCTTAATGGTAACAGGTTTGGCTATGTCATCATAGATTACTTCTCCAGATATTCATGGATATTTTTCTTAGCAAATAAGAGTGATGCATTTCAAAAGTTTAATCTATTTTTTAATAAGGTCAAACAAGAAGGAAAGTTCAAGGTTAGTTCTATTCAATCTGATCATGGAGGTGAGTTTGAAAATTCCATGTTTACTGAACTTTGTGACAAAGAAGGACTAACTCACAGGTTTTCCTCTCCCAGGACACCTGAACAGAATGGGATCGTGGAGAGAAGAAATAGAACAGTGGTGGAGATGGCCCGAACCATGTTGATTGAAAGTAAGTTACCTAGAAGGTTTTGGGCAGAAGCGGCGAATACAGCAACCTACATAATCAACAGGGCCATGGTAAGACCCATACACAAGAAAACACCCTATGAGCTTCTAAAAGGTAAGAAATCAAACTTGTTTCATTTCAGAATTTTTGGAGCAAAATGTTTTATTCATAACAATGATAAGAAAGATTTAGACAAGTTTGAAGCCAAGAGTTCACCTGGAATATTCTTGGGTTACTCAGAAGTGTCAAGGGCATATAGGGTATTTAATGTATCAGATCAGAAAGTGGAAGAATCTCCACACATTCTTTTTAGTGAAAAGAAAGATGTTTCTAATATTGAAAATTTTGACAGGGACTCCAATCATGGTGGAGATTTTCTGGAAAACCAACAAGAAGAAGAGAAGACTCAGCAGAATGGAGAAACAAATTCCCAAAATCAGGAAGGTCAAAGAGAAACAGGTGAGTCTTCAAAAAATATTAGATTCCTTAAAGACCATCCGTTAGATAATGTCATAGGCAATCCTGAAGAACCTCTAAGGACTAGATCTCATTTTAGAAATGTGAATAATGACGACCTAATTGCTTTAGTCTCACAAATTGAACCCAAAACAGTAGAAGAGGCCTTAGCTGATCAAGGTTGGGTAAATGCTATGAGTGAGGAATTAGGTCAGTTTGAAAGGAATAATGTCTGGGAGCTTGTCCCAAGATCAGATGGTATTAATGTCATAGGAACCAAGTGGGTGTTCAAAAATAAGATAAATGAAGATGGAATCATCTCGAGGAACAAGGCCAGACTAGTAGCCAAAGGCTACTGTCAGGAATTTGGTGTAGACTTTGATGAATCTTATGCACCAGTTGCTAGGATGGAAGCCATAAGATTGTTGCTTGCCTTTGCATGCTCAAAGAACATTAAACTCCAACAAATGGACGTTAAAAGTGTCTTTTTAAATGGAGTTATTAAAGAAGAAGTCTTTGTTGAACAACCTCCTGGATTTCAATTTTATCCTCAACCTAACCAAGTTTTCAGGTTAAACAAAGCCTTGTATGGTCTAAAGCAGGCTCCAAGAGCTTGGTATGAAAGATTATCTGAATTTCTGATCAGCAAGGGCTACAAAAGAGGTAAAGTTGATCAGACTTTATTCACCAAGGGCATGAGTAAAGATCTCATCATAGTTCAGGTATATGTAGATGACATTGTATTTGGATCAACTAGCCATGAACTATGTGATGAATTTTCTACCATGATGTCTGCTGAATTTGAGATGAGCTTGGTTGGTGAACTAAAATATTTTCTTGGATTGCAGGTACAGCAGCTAGAAGATGGGTACTTCATCAACCAAACCAAATACACAATGGAATTGTTCAAAAGGTTTGGCATGGAAAACTTAAAGCACATTACTACACCTATGGGCACCAATACATCATTGGATGCAGATGAGACAGGTAAAGAAGTAAATGCCAAACTTTATAGAGGTATGATTGGATCACTTCTTTACTTAACAGCCTCTAGACCTGATATACAATTCAGTGTAGGAATGTGTGCAAGATATTAGTCTAGACCCACTGAACTACACTTAGCTGTAGTTAAAAGAATCTTCAGATATTTGTCAGCTAGTCACTCCCTTGGTTTATGGTTTCCTGCTTCTCGCACATTGAATCTAGTAGCATACACAGATGCTAACTATGCAGGCTGTAAACTAGACAGGAAAAGCACAAGTGGCCATTGTGAATTCTTGGGTGGGTGTTTAGTATCTTGGGGCTCCAAGAAACAACATTCTGTGGCCCTCTCCACTGCAGAAGCTGAATATGTGGCTGCAGGGAGTTGTGGAACACAAGTAATATGGATTAAACACCAACTTCAGGACTACCAAGTAGACCTGGGGTGCACACCTATTTACTGTGATAATACAAGTGCCATCAATCTTGCTAAAAATCCTGTTTTGCATTCTCGAACAAAACATATAGAGATAAGATATCATTTTATAAGAGATGAGGTGTCTAAGAATAACTTTGAACTAATTCATGTAGGAACAGATAATCAGATTGCTGATATTTTCACAAAACCTCTGGATAATGAAAAGTTCACTACATTAAGAAGAGAGTTAGGCTTATACAAAGTGTCTTAATTATGAAGCATTTTCCTGTTGTGAGGGGGAGGTTTGTCTATCTGTTGGTTAACCTTCTTGCTTGCTGGTTTAAGGGGGAGTTCGGAATGCTCACTGGTTAGCTTTCAGGAATGCTCTAATTTGAGGGAAGCCTTGAGATTTTGCTGAAATGTTTTATTGAGGTATGCTATGTCTTAGGGGGAGCGAAGTTGTAATGTGAGAAGAGAAGTTCTTTGACAAATTCAAAAGGAGTGTCCAGATGTGTATCTCTGCTGGTTTTTCATGACTAATCTAGTGTAGTTCTTTCAGACAGTAGAGTGTCACTTATCTCTTAAGTCAATAAGTCAGTGTCTCTAAAATCCAATTAGAATCTTTTCTTTGGCACTCACACAGAGACCTGGACTAATTGCATAAAGTATATCTTCCTACATTGTCATTGATTATGGTTCAGGCCAAAAACACGTATGTCTTGATATCTGACCCAATCAACTTGAAATCTAGACTTCAAGACTCAATACAAGAAAAGTCCTTCTCTTTTGGTATTGTCTTCAATCATTCTATCTCTTTAACTCAAGGGCTTAACTGAACAAACATGTTCTGTTTTTGATCCCTGAGAAACTGGGAGCTTCATCAATGAAATGAATATTTCTCCCAAGTCATGAGGTGTCAGATACTTAAAACAAATGAAAAGTCATGACAGAGCAATGGTGGCTTGCTGGTGAGTAACTGGGGACTCTGGCCTCTAATCAAGGTGTCTCCTCATGTCAAAAGCCACAGTTACTAACTCTGTTCCTTAAAAAAAAAGGGGAAGTAATGAGGAACTCACTCTGAGTAACTGGGGATTCAGGCCTCTGATCAAGGTGTCTCCCTAATGTCAAAAGAAGTGATCTACCAACTTACTCATTGATCTTCTTGGAAATCATCTCCAACTAACATTCCTTGTTGTTATGCAACTAATGGATTGCTTGTCCTCAATACCTTGAGAACACCTCTCTGATTTAGACTCTTGCTGTCTTGTGGAATAGTTGAATGATCAGCTCCATTTGGTCATACTTGTCAACTCCTGCTCTACATCATACACTATGTATGCTGATATACTCTTCATAATTCTATCTCTCCATTGTGTACTGAAGCTTAAAGAATCTTCTCTTGATGTTAGAACCTCACTTATTTTCTTAAGACCTATTCGTGACTTTCTGCACTAAGATCGTTACTGCACTTCTTCTTCATGTCTCCAGCATTGTTATGTCTTCTGCATTTCTTTTTGCTGATGTCAAAGGGGGAGAGAGGTTCTGCTATATCAATGATTTAATCAGTTGGTTGTGGCTAGTCGCCTAGGGGAAGTTCCTGATTATGAGTTGTGGGGGAAATGAGAGTGAGTTAATGAGAGTGAGTTGTAGGGTTTTGTCTAATTCATTTGCATGAGCATTCTAATTCATTTGCATGAGCATGCCTTGAAGTTAATCTGTTGTTGCAGCTGGCATTGATTTCATGTTAAATCTTGATAAACCTTGATATTGCCTGATTCATAGTGTTGCCATCATCAAAAAGGGGGAGATTGTTGTGTCCCTATGATTTTGATGATGTCTCACACTATAAGTGCATTTCTATGCATTATTATTCTTGAGCATTCTACATATTGATAGCAACATGAATGATGATGCCTAGCATTGATGGCATTTGCTCTTTATATATGTGTGTTGCATTCTGTCAGATATCATGTCTCTGCATATATCATGTCTGGGTAGCAAAGTCTATACATTGGACTCTCATTCAAGCCTATGCATTGTCTTAGGCTAAGTGTGTACAGCGTCTTAGGCGAAGTCTGTACAGCCGTGTCTTATGCTCCTAAGTCTATACATTGGTGTTGGTCATCAAAGTCTGTACATCGCTTTCAATCTTCAAGTCTATACACTGGCTTATTCTTCAAGTCTGTACATCCACAGTTAAACTTGAAGTCTGCACACTGGTCTTCACTGTCAAGTCTGCACATTGGTCTTCAATTTCAATGTCCATACATTGGACTGTTCATCAAAGTCTGTACATCAGACTGCTATAGTAAGTCTGTACAGTGAGTGATTCATTGGTGAAGTCTGTACACTCAACTGAACTTCATGTCTAGACATTGCACTGTAGCATCATTGTCTTCTTGTTGCTTTCCCTCGCCAACACAAAATGATTTCGTGTCGTCTGAGCGTACAACACTCCGTGTTGATTTCCATGCTTGACAGGAAAACTCGTATGAGGTAATACTTTGTGTTGTTTTATCCTTGTGGTCTCTGTCTTCGTGTCGTTTCTCTTTGTCGCTTTGTGACTTCACCTCGTGTAGGTTTCAGTTTTGGTCTTCGTGTTGTTTTACTCTTTAGACTTCGTGTCCTTCTCGCCTTGACCACACTCCGTGTCATTCCGTATCATGTCTTCATGTCATGTTTCTGAAGCAGCTCTAATAGTTCTGATGAACTTCGAGTCGTTTCCCTGTAGACCTCGTGTCGTTCCTGTTTAGTAACCACACTTCGTGTCGGTTACTGTTGTTTCTGTGTCTTCGTGTCGTTTTTGTTCCACTACGTGCAGAACATTGCAGCACCTCGTGTTGCTTTCTGTGCCACCTCGTGTCGTTTCTGTGTGAACCTCGTGTCGCTTCTCTCTGTCCTCTAGTTGCATCTCGTGTCATCTTTTATGTCTTGCTTGTTGTTGCAACCACTTCGTGTCGTTCTTCTTTTTACCTCGTGTTGTTTTCAACTCGTGTCGGTTACTGTTTTGTCTCCATGTTGTTCTCGTGCCGTTCTCATTACTGGTTACTATATCATGATGTTTTTACTTCGTGCTGTAGACATCGTATGTACCTCGTGTCGTTCTTATTTCACGTTGTGTCATTCTCCTCGTTGTGTCTGTTCTGTTACAGTGTACCTCGTGTCATTCTTTTCCTATCTCGTGTACTGGTCACGTCGTGCTGTTATCATATACCTCATGCAGCTTTAGTTTTAGTGGACATACTGCGTGTTAATGGTTTTTATCTTCTTACAGGTACGAGGAAGATTTATCCCTAATAAAGGGGGTGCACGTGATCCAAGACAAAAGGAACCAATCCAATAAGGTCACGTGGCAGGAAGGTTCTGGATCGAGCGTGGGAGGCACACGCGTTTTGTGCCCTATCCACCTGCTGCCGCTATAAATAGAAACCTTCGTCCACCGATGAAGGTGATCAGAGCCAAGAAAGAAAAGGCAGTATTGCAGAGAGCTCAATCCACCAGTAAAGAGAAAGAAAAAGAGAGAAAGAAAAAGAGAGATAGCAGTGAAGAGAGAAAGAGAGTTTGCAGTATCGGGTTTCTGAAAATTGCTTCCCAGGAAGCTACATTTGTATTAACTCTCAGTATCGAATGTTTTCTCGATCAGTCTTTAGTTCCTTTTCTGATTTTCTTTATGTGTTCTTCGTCTATTTCTGATCTGTTCCCCTCCGGTGTATGGAGGAAGGGAGTCTATCTCCGGTTTCCCTCTGGGTTGCAGAGGAAGAGAGATCGCTGATCTCTGGTGTTGCTGGTAACGGGTTGTCATTAGCAGGTTCCCTCCGGTGTGTGGAGGAAGGGAGAGGCACTCTCCGGTTCTGTTCATGCTGGGTACTAGAACAGGTTACAAGCTCTGTGGGTAGCAAAGCTTGGTTGAGGGATTTGTCTCCCTTGGGTTTTCAAGCTGTTTGGCAGCAAGTTGTTCGCAGACTGAGTCTGCTGTGCTCTAGCAGTGGCTAGTGGAATCCTCACTCTAGTTGGAGTGAGGGGTGGATGTAGATTGCGGACTGCAGTCGAACCACCTAAAAACCGGTTGTCTTCTTTGTGGTTTGTGATCTTTATCAGCGCTCTCTATCTGCTTGTCTCTTCGACTAGTTGTGTGTTCAGTTCTTATCATCATTTTCTTATTCGATCTTGATTGGTACCTGCATTTGCAATTCTTTGTGTGCTAGTTTAGAAGGGGCATAAGCGGTAGATTTATTTTCTCGCCTAAGCTTTGCAAACTGGGAGTGATCTATTCATCCCCCCCCCTTCTATATCACTCTCACTACGCTAACACTGTACACCACTCTTCTGACTCCCCAACTTTGAGTCTTCTGATTACATTTCTCCTTCTATTGCATTGAGCAACCACATGGTAAAAGGAAGTATTTCTATCCCCACTCTCAATCCAGTCAACCCGGGATTTTTGATTCAAAAAATTTTCTTCTCTGAGCTGAGATTGACGGAGACTAGCATTTGCAGCATTAAGCCTTTCTTTATTTTCTGAAGAAGGGTCAAAGTCATAGAGACCTTGCTTGAGTTCTACATCAGCTACTGCAAGACTTATATTAGAATTTATATCCCCAAAGATTTATTTGTTCCATTTCCGCAAAGAATCCTTGACGGTCTTCAACTTGACAAAAAGTCTTACCATAGCATTAGGATGACTTACATAAACTTGCTGCTAGACATCAGCAACCAGCTGTTTAAATGATGCATGTGTACACCACATCTTCTGAAAAATAAATCAACGAGGACTTGTAGTCATGATGTCCATAAGAAGAAGCAAAGGAGCATGGTCTAAAGGACTTCTAGGAAGATGTTTGACAGTCAGCTGAGGATAAGCTGATTGGCAATAGCTATTCACTAATATACGGTCTAGCCTTGCTCGAATGTTAGCAGAGCCAACTCTATTGTTTGTCCAGGTCATTGCAGGCCCTATGAAGCCAGCATCAACCAAGCCAGCAGAACATAAGCAGGTATTAAAATCAGACATGGCTACAAGAGCCGGCATGCCACCTCCCACCTTCTCTGATGGACGAAGAACACAGTTAAAGTCCCCCCTATCAACCAAGGAATTGAGATTGAAGCAGCAAACATGACTAGATCACTGTATTAGGATTGTCTTTGGTAGGAATCACAAGATGCATATAAAAAAGAATAATATGTACTAAAAGAATTTTCCACCTTCAATCCAAGAGTTATATATTGAGAGGAGGAGGCAATTACCTCCAAGTTATAACTACCATGCCAGAAGACCCAAATCTTTGGATCTAAAGAGCTATTACCTGCAAAACCCCCAAGCTTGAGGTACCTTCCCAAGGGGGGAGCTTTATTTAAATTCAACATTGGTTCACTAATGGGCACTAAATTGACCTTATTTGGCTGCACTATATATTTCAAACTTCTCCGAGAACCAAGGTTCCCCACTCCACGGATATTCCAAATTAGTGTTGGTAGAATCATTGGGGGTCCCAAAAAACATCTTCCATCGATCTAGCTTTTGATCTGGTTATTACCCCACCATCTTGATGCCTGCTGACAAACTCACCACCCTTCAAATGAACATTTGACTGCATTAGTTCATTCTCTAGACAAGCTTTATCCGCAACCTGCATACTAGCCTTTAGGAGCTCATGCATTCACACACTATCCAAAACCTCCACACCGGAGGTTGTATCAACCACATCAGAAGCCTCTGCTTCAAGCATTGCCATCTCCACAGGAATATCATTAATCACACGACTATCAGCAACACCTCTGTCAACAACATCATTTGGTATCGGAGGCATATGATCCCCCTACCTGACTGGCAACTCAGGACCTTCTATTTTCTGTTGATTTATACTTTTCCACCCACCAGAATCACCAAGGTCAGGCATGAGAACATCGGAGGCCTTGGTTTGGTAGAAGACTCCCCCTCTAGGTGCTCTACATCCTTAACAATGCTATTAGTTGCACAATTAGCTTGTTGCACCTCCAATAGCTCGACGGTCTGCTGTAAAATCTCAAACTTATTCTCCAGTGCCACATTATGTTGAACAGCTGGTGGACCAACCAGCCTAGGCCTGAAAGCCTGTCTGATGTTCCTTGGATCTGGTCCTATAACCGATTGAGCCCGGGCCATCCTACCGTGTTTCTTCTTGCAGCCTTCCACTGAGTGTCCAAGCTTATGACAAAAAGAGCAAAGAGCAGGGACGCGGTTGTAGCTAACCGGTTGCCAGTAGCCGATACCATCCAAGTCTATCCATAGCCGCTCTCTGCGTGGAGCTGATAAGTCCATCTCAACACAAACCAAGGCCTCCGATGTATTAGTTAGTGCCAAGGATCTTTCATGGACTCGCAGTACTACTCCAAAGTTTCCAACTATAGATCGAAGACAGTCTTCATGGTATAAGTTTGCCGGCAAAGTTAGGAAGCCAATCCAAACTGGCACCGTCAGTGGATCAGCATCGAAATTAAAATCAGATGTCCAACGAAAAAACCAAAACAAGAATCCCCTAATGTATAAATTTTTCTGAATCAGAAGCTTCATAAAATCCGATTCATAATCAAAGCGAAGAAGCAGATGTCACGGATTCAGTTTGCTAATAACAAAATCTGAAGATAGCTTCAACCGCTGCATCAGACAACTTTTAATATCGAAAAAGGAGGGCCGACCATATGCACATTTGGCCACAATGGAGAAAGATAGGAAATGAATTGATGCATGGACATCCGCCTTGGTGAAGAACACCACTGCCTCGCCCCGGTCAGTGAATGCTGGGTCCTTAACCGAAATAGCAATCCTTGGCCACAGCTTGGACTCCATCAGAGCCTGCGCGAATGTTCGGCGAGGAGCAGCTTGGGAGGATGAGGAGACTGCCTCCGGCAGCTCCAATGGAGAAGGTAGAACCCCTGCCACTCCGGCCATGGCCGGCAGGGAGGGGGACGCTCCACAGAGGACGAACGGCAAAGTGGCAGGAAACACCAGAGCTTCTCACACTATAAATTTAGAGAGAGAAGAGAAATTTAGAAAGCATAACTCTAGAGCTTACAGACTATTTAATAAAAGGACTTTGGTTGTTGAAGAAAGTCCTCATGTTATTTTTGATGAATCTAAATTAAAACTGACCAATCAATCTATTCCAATTTTGAATGCAGATGAAGCTCCTAGAAATCCAAATGATGCTGGACCATCGAAAGTTAAGGATGAATCAACTGAAGGAACTTCTAGTAAGGATGAAAATGATGAAGGATATTCAATTGAAATACTTCCAGAACAACCATTGCAACACTCTGACTTGCCTAGAGCTTCAACATACTTAAAAGATCACCCCGTTGAAAGCATCATCGGTAATCCTGAAGATGGAGTAAGAACTAGATCTTCATTAAGGCAAGTGGAAGAAGAAGATTTAATGGCATTTATATCACAAGACGAGCCTAAGGATATTCTTGAAGCTCTTCAAAATGAATCCTGGATTCAGGCTATGCATGAAGAGCTACACCAGTTCGAAAGAAACGAAGTGTGGTCTCTCGTGCCACATCCCAAGAATCATCCCGTAATTTGAACCCGTTGGATTTTCAGAAACAAACTAAATGACACAAGATTAGTTGTCAGGAACAAGGCCCGGCTTGTAAGGAAAGGGTATAGCCAGGAGATGGGCATTGATTTTAATGAGTCTTTTGCACCGGTTGTTAGATTAGAAGCAGTCTGGATTCTATTGTCCTATGCTTGCTCTTTTAACTTCAGATTATTTTAGATGGATGTTAAATCTGACTTTCTTAACGGGTACATCAAAGAGGATATTTTTGTAGAACAACCTCTAGGTTTTGAAGACCCAAAACATCCACAACATGTGTACAAGCTGTAAAAAGCATTGTACGGGTTAAAGCAAGCACTAAGGGCTTGGTATGAAAGGCTCACCTCATTCCTAATTGAAAATGATTTCAAAAGAGGTAAGGTTGACCAAACAATCTTCGCGAGAAAGTCAGGTAAAGACATATTAGTAGTTCAAGTGTATGTTGATGATATAATTTTTGGAGCTACTAACAATGCTTTATGTGATGAATTTACAGAAATAATGCAAGGAGAATTTGAGATGAGCTTAATGGGTTAACTTACATTCTTTCTTGGATTGCAGGTTAAACAAACGTTAGAGGGCATCTTCATAAATCAAGCCAAATATACCTTGGAGCTGTTGAAGAAATATGGGATGACAGAAGCAAAGCCCATGTGAACTCCGATGGCCACAACTACGAAGTTAGACAAAGATGAAAAGGGTAAAACAATATATTCTACACTATTTTGAGGTATGATCGGATCACCACTGTATCTCACAGCATGCCGTCCTGACATTCAATACAACGTATGTCTATGTGCTCATTTTTAGTCATGTCCTAAAGAATCTCATTTATTGGCTGTTAAACGGATTTTTTGATTCTTAATTGGCACAATAGACTTTGGCTTATGGTTTCCCATTGGTAATTCATTTGATTTGATTACATATACCGATGTGGATTATGCTGAATGTATGTAGATTGTAAAAGTACTAGTGGGTACTTTCAATTTCTTAGTGATTGCCTAGTTTCATGGGCCTCCAAGAAATAACATTCAGTAGCTCTCTCAACGGCCAAGGCTGAATATGTAGCCGCCGCAAGTTGTGGAGCCCAAGTACTTTGGATCAAAAATCAATTGCTTGATTTGGATGATGAAATGAATTGTGTTACAATCTTGTGTGACAATACCAGTGCAATCAGCTTGTCAAAAAATCCTATACAACACTCTAGGACAAAGCATATTGACATTCAACATCATTTTCTGAGAGATCATGTAGGAAATGGGGTCTTTGAATTGAATTTCATTGACACACACAATCAGTTAGCTGACATCTTCACAAAACCCCTAAACTGGGAGCAATTCAGCAAAATAAGAAGAGAACTTGGCATGTGCAAGGGAGAGAGTATACATACCTAGGTTTGCATTTAGGTTAAGGGTTGCACATGTAGAAAAAATCATTTGCATAAAGGGTAGATTGCCATGCATACTATGTGTGATTATTACCAATAACTTGTGTGTATATACACCCTTGCATGCTTGAATGTAATTATACATACAGCCCTTCTTAAAACTTTTCTAAGGCCGAATATTCCTTGATTAAATTAGTGTGGATCCAGTGACTTCGGGATCTGAGGCACCTTCTGAGGGGGAGACTCAGAGGATTTTCTCAATACCCCATCACCACTCATTTTAAGTCATTCCCTCTCATTATTCCAAAGTGTTGGTTCAATCAAGAAGGATGGTTGATGGAGGTTTATAAAAATATAAAAACAAAAAAAAGAGGTTGAAGGAGTTATACAAAATTTGAGAAATTAGGGCTAGGTCGACCATTTCGGTCGACCGCCTCCCCAATTCCGGCCGACCGAACCCGACGAACCAGACCGACCGAACCAACAACCAAACCCTTTTTTAAGGGGTCTTCTCACCCCATTTCTTCATTCCATCACCCCCATTCTCTCTCCAACCTTCTTCCCTAACCCTAGATCACCCAAACTCCACCTCGCAAGCCCATAAAACTCCTCATTCTCCCACCCGCACAAGATCCGGTCTGTTCATCATGGTTTCGGGACAAATCCTATGCAGCGGCTTGTGCGACCTTGAAGCTTTTCTCTATGTTCCAGATTGTGGAGAAGATTGTGGAGAAGATCTTTTCAAGCCCTTGGTGTGTCTATCGGTCCAGCTACATCCCCAGGGAAGAGTTCAATCCTTTTCAAGGGTTTTCACAGCGGGTTTTCTAGTCTATGATGCCACCTAGAAGAAGTTCTCGGCATTCTACCTAGGGGGAACCCAGTGCTCGGAGACGTGAGGCCCCGTCTCCTCAACCACAGCGGGCTCCTGCACCTCCTCGTGCCCCATGATTGCCTCCACGGTCCATAATCGACCCTCGACTAGTCGATTTCAATGAGGTGAATGACATCCTTCCCAATCTACGTGCATTATTTGAGATTCAAGATGGATGGGTTGATTTTGTCACAAGATATCCCCGATACTACCCCAACCTAGTCCAGCAATTCTATGGCAATTTGATTGAGAGAAATGAATGGTTATATACGGTTGTTCAAGGTGTTGAGATTACTGTTTCTCCGGACCTTTTTGAACAAACCTTAGGAGTTTTAGCCAGGGGTGCAGACATGGTTTTTGGCCATGGTGCCGTTGAGGACACCTTTCTTGCTATGACCGACTGTGAATATGTACATGGTGTCAGTGACTTGATCACATTGAATGCCAACTATTTTCCACCACTGCAACGAATCATGCACCACATGTTTACTGCATTCATATATCCCAAGAGTGGAAGTCGAAATGAAGTGACAGAAGTTCACAAATTCTTGTTTTACTATGTTACGAATGGGATATTAGTTAACATGGGTCGGCTCATGATAGATTTGATTAGGACATGCCGTACCCAACTGTGGAGATCCTTGCCGTATGCTTCACAGCTGACGGGAGTGTTCACTTATGCTGGCATTAATCTGGCCAATGAACTATTTATTCGAGTCAGGCAGGATGATGTGTATAACAAACACAAGATCTTTTCTGACTTTGGATATTATTGGGGTCCCGACGGCCAGTTATGCAGAAATGTGTCGATTTATGGGGAAGAATCTGAAGTAGAAGAGGAAGAAGAGGAATAGTAGCAGCAGGGTCAAGGGAAAGCCCCCCCCTCTAGATCAGGTAGAGGACCAGCCTCCTCCACCTTCACCTCCACATGTAGATCTGGAGATGCCTCCTCCTCCTTAGTTCTTTCATGGGGAGTCCTCTACTAAGGGTGCAGGGCAGCCTTCTTGGGTAGATTCTGAGACTTTTGATAGGCATTTTTCTGGACTGGTCACACGCGTGGAGACCTTTGGGAACCAACTCTATACTTTTGGGGATCACATAGACACAATGGGTGATATGCTGGACACCATGTCCGATCGCATAGATTCCTTCTCCATAGTCCTGGACACCTTGTCCACTAAGATGACCACTCTCTCCACTCATATGACCACCCTCACCCAAAGCCACGAAGACTCACGTAAGGCCTTTCATATCATGAACCGCACTCTTCGTGACATGCAAAGCCTGACATGGCCCGTGATGACTCCATTGCCAATCTCTAGTATCGCCTTCAGTTTCAAGACCACTCTCTTGAGGACATTCGACGCCACCTTGGCTATCAGCCTCCTCCTGAAGATCAGCCTCTTGCAGATGGCAACTGGGGATTTTTATTTGTTTCCTACCTCCAGTCTGTGTCCTTGGGTCTTATGTCTTATTGGGTCTACTTTTCCTCTATCCCATCCCCTCTTTTGATGATGCCAAAGGGGGAGAAGTAGTTAGGGCAGGTCTGGTCTATCTATAGCTTATGCAGGCGTGTCCCTATGTTTGTGTGAATGTTCATTTGTGAGGTTCATTTGTGAGTCAGTTTGGTGCGGACACCAGAGCTAGCCGTCGGTACTAGACACGCAGCATGACTCGAGCGACGCCGACATCCTTGTGGCTGGGTGACAGTATGGAGTCTCTACCTGAGTTTTGATATGTCTCTGTATTTATTTTGAGTGTATTTGGTGTGTATTTCTAGTTTTGGCTTTAATATGGGTCAAGAATGTAAGATGGGCTAACATCATGTAAGGAGTCTAATTTCTAAAATGGGCCTCAAGACCTTTAGTAGCCCAATTGGGCCTTTCCCTCTCTTGTGGGCCTCCATACATAGATGGCCCAATATGATGGCCCAAGGTCAAGGGTGGAATATGGACCATGGTTGCCATTGTTGACCAAGGGAGGGGGCGCCCCCTTCTTTCTCCTCACGTGGGAATTCTTTATTGCCCTGTTATCTCCCTTAACCTATATGCCCCTTTGACTAAGGGTATTAGAGGTCATTTGTCCTAGGTCTAGGGTTTAGTATAAGATCTCTCTTGTGGCATTTTATGCAAAAAAATGAAGAAAAATATTAAAGAATTGCCAAGGGCACACCCCCCTCTCTCTCTTGTTCTTCCTCTCTCTCTTCCGTGTAGCAGTAAGATCTGGGTGTGAGGCCCTTTCTTGGGAGTGATTCCCAATTCTATCTCTTCCTCTAGGTACCAGATTCGATCACCGCCGCCTCCGCCTCCGTTCGTGTCGCCATCAAACCACCACAGCCATCTTTTGGAGCTGATGTCCCGAGCTACGACCTGCATATCTAAAGGTTAAAGAAGAGGCTATAACTCCAGATCCGACCCTCAGGTAGAGCTGATTTTTTGTGGGTTATTTCCCCCAGTACTTCTTCACTCCCAGTTTAAATTTTACGCAGATCAGAGTCCATTTGAGTCTTTTCCCAGTCATTTGTTTCCCCCTCTCATAGTCTGCCTGTGTGCAGATCTGCGAGATAGTGTCTGTTGTTTTATTTTTCCCACCCCCATAGCCATCTCCTAAAATTACAAAAAATTCATGTGTGATCCCTACTTCCCACCCTATCATCCATAAAATTCCCAAGGTCTACATCCACCTTCACCCCCACAGTCAAAATTCATTCTCAAGCAGAACCGATATGCCCTGTGGGATCTATCTTCCAAGCCAGAAATAGTTGACGTGTTGCAGAGGTTTTCATTTTCAATACAACCGTTGGATGGGCCTAAAGTTTCAGTATGTCGAATCCCTTTAAGTGCTCTTCGCAACGGCGTTAATTTCGGCCCGATCCGACACCGGATCTGGTCGTGGCGGCCATTTTCATGGAAGCGCGCAGTCTTGCTCCAAACCAGGCCAGCAAGGAAGGTGACCATAGAAATCCAAAATAAAATATGCCGGAGAAGATTCAGGAACGACCACTCCCAGCGGTCGACCATGGACCGTATGCCATCATCACGGTGAACCGCCGCCTTCAGAAGCTCTCTGGAGGTCGACGTCTTTTTGGACGTCCTTGTTCACTATCCTGCCGGCCAGCAAATCACAGAACTGGAGCCGCTGCCGCAACCACCCGGAACCCGCCGCCTTGCTGCCCGCCAACCCAAGTTCGGTGCTCCCGGTGCCATTGTGTAGCCCTTTACCTCCCTGTGTGGAGTGGGCAATAAAAATCACTGCTATAATTTAATTTTACCATTGTACCGAGAGTTACGGAACTTGGTCAGGGACATCTTCCCCACGCCCCAAGCGTGGAGGTACACTCGACACCCTCTCTGTCGTATTTGCTTGTTTAGTATAAGTTCTATTTTCCGCTGCATGTGAGTAGTTTATTTCCTAGCTAGTTAAATTTAGTCACCGCTATGAGTTGTGAGTGCGATACCCGTCCTGTGACTCATTCTGAGCACGAGAGTGAGCTAACCACCCGAGACTCAATGCCAGTTTCTCAACCGTGCAGATCGACATGTTTCCCTTGCTGGGGATGATCGTGAGCGAGTACTTCTTGTTTGGGGCACGATTGCCTCTTCAAGAACCACATTAGGTGCCGAACCAGTCGTGTCGTTGCTGGTCGCGTCATCTTTGGGTCACGTCGTCACCTAGAATCCCAATCTCGCAACAAGTCTGAGTCGAGTCTCATTGTCATCCCGGATCAAATTGGTATCATAGCGGGTTGAGTCTAGGGTAGTCGGTCCAAGGTGTCGCATTGTCTTCCCATACCCGGTATATTAAAAGGTGTCCCCAGAACGATAGGTTACGCCTATTGGGAAGGTAACACACTTGCGTGAGTGGGATCTTCAAATCAAACCTCCGCTACGTACCAGATACAGGTTGAGTCTAGGTTTGTAGTCGAGTCTGCATTCCAACTTTGCATTGTTATTTTAGGGTCGTGTCTAGTCCATTGTCTAATCCATTAGAGAGTCAATTTGGTTTGTCACCTAGTGTCTACATGGCCACCCTATAGCTCCCACGTGTCCCATGGATTCCCAATGCCCACGTCATATGAATTGTTGCGCGACACCCAAGGATGGGGAATCCAACCCGACCACCGCCGTAGGCCCGAGGCCTCGGACTTTTATGGCTTCAAAGTCCCGAGCGACTACCTAAAGTGGGAAGCTGCTATGGACGAATACTTTGAGTGTTACACTATGTATGATGCCATGCAAGTCATTTTTGCCCAAAAGCGGCTTGTTCACGAAGCCACCTTGATGGGGACATCACCCAGGATTCCCTTTGGCTCGACACCTCTCTCCCTTCCGGAGACAGGTAGTGTGTGACTGCACGACTTGATGGGCCCACGGCGACACAGGAGCTTATTACTAAGGACATATTGATGTATTTTCTCCTTTCTTGAGTCATTTTGATGTACTTGTCCTTATTTTGATTCATGTCCCTAGGTCATCACGTTATTTATCTATGTTAGGCTAGGGGGTCATATGGGCCCAATTAGACGGGCCTGGCCCATGGGCGCCCTCTTCCTTCCCACACCCCCTTGCTTATTTGTTTTTAGCATATTCTCCAGGGACTTTTTGTAAATGTTGGGATCCCTATATATAGGACCCCAACCCCCCTTGAGATGGTTAATGAAGTATTGAATATTTGAGCATAAGTGCCCCCCCTCTCTCTCTCTCTAGCTCTCTCATTCTCTCTCTCTCTCTCTAGGGGGCGAACCCCTCTCTCTCTTCCCCCTTCTCTCTCTCTCTCCCTTGGGCGAACCTGCCCTTTCACCTTCCCCTTCCCCTGCCACCTCACCTGCCACCTCACCCTCCAACCCTTCACCTCCCCAAGAGCCTTAACTTCCATCAATACCTCCACTTCCCCAAGCAACTCTTCCCATTCCCCATACACCTTCTCCACCTCCAAGGCACCCATCCCTCTTCCCCAAGCAGCCCTTCCACTCCCCCACACACTCATTCATATCCCCAAGCATTCAAACCCCCACCCCCACTACCATTTGCGCAACCCCCTCCATCCACTCACCCCCTCCTCTTACCTTGGCCGACCACTCCCTCCCCCCAACTCCTAGCTTCGGCCCCCACTCCCCTCCACCCTCCTGCACCTCCATACCACCTGCTCCGCCCCTTTCATCACCCCCACACATCCCTCCCCCATCTGCAATCACCTCCACCCTTCCCTCCATTACCAAACTCCAATCCCCCTTAACCTAACCCCACCACCATCCCATTCATTCTGTCACATCTGCAGGTGGCAGAAGAAGGCCCATCTTGCAGAAGCTCCCCCGAGGACATCTGGCAAAATCTGAGAGCGTACCTTACCTTTCTGGAAAGGTCGTCCAGTCCACTACGCAGGTGAGAAAGAATCGTACCATTCGGAGTCCGGAGCTGCCCGGGAGAGCCATTCTCCCTCGACTGCACCAAGCTCCATCTGTAGAGCACCAGAGTTCGACCAGAAGCTGAACCACGATTCACAGTGAAG
Organism: Amorphophallus konjac; assembly: GCA_022559845.1. Classification (NCBI taxonomy): domain Eukaryota; kingdom Viridiplantae; phylum Streptophyta; class Magnoliopsida; order Alismatales; family Araceae; genus Amorphophallus; species Amorphophallus konjac. The sequence goes on along the minus strand of CM040121.1, from coordinate 424,123,128 downwards.
GAATCGGACTGAAGTTCCTTCTTAAAAGTTCTTCCTCCCCCTGTCCCCGACCAGGAGAAAGAAGCAGAGCTACATTCGGCATCTGGGAGCCAAATTTCTGATTTTTCGCCTCCAGTCGTGCGGGACTGCCTTCTCCAGTCTTCTGCGACCAGCACTCACTCATTGGTGCCCCCCAGGCCACCCCGACCTCCGACGGCCTCCCCACCAGTTTTTCTGCAAAGAGGGTTCATCCATGGTTCCAGAAATTCTGACGGTTCGAGATTCGGAGCTCGGGAGCCCATGGTACAACCTCTGCATCCTACTGCATCAGATCTGAAGCTGTCAACCCCAGATTCCTTCGTCCTGTTCGAGCCTCTGCCGCGGACAGCGACGACGTTAGAAGAATTCAGTAAAATTCAGAGGCGTCCCAGCTTCTGTCACGAAGAATTCCCTTCTGGTATCGTCACCGGCAGAATTCTGGAGTAAGAACTACGACTGCAACAGCGGCGGCCTGTCCCCTCTCACAGCAAGCGAGCAGATCCTACGTCGGCTTCCTCTCCTACAACCTCGGTGAGTTTCCCCCTCCCGCCTGGCCAGCTTAGCGCCCCTCCCTGCGTGGAGGTAGTGTTTGGATGTAAGCTTGATTTCCCCACCCTTAGTCCAACCCTCCTGCGTGAGGAGTAGTGTTTGTATTAAGCAGCTCAAGCTACATCGGCGCAGTGTGCGGGATCTACACTTCCCCGCTCGCCCACGTCTCCGAACGGGGTTGGTTTCTTCAAACCAACCAGGTGAGCTCTAAACTTTGCTCCATTACTATTCAATGTCTGTTTATTTAATATCCGTAGACGTAGCTCCGTTGTGCATGCGAGCGAGTGCCCGATCTCGGAACCACCATCTTAGTGTGGTCACCGTGGCTAAAGTGAGAGAGTGGGACCTAGTGCCCCAATTGGCACCGGCCAGCCCCATAAGCATGGGCTACGTACCCTCGGGAGGGCAACCCTAGCCCAGTTGGCACTCTACCAGCAAGGGTCTTGATCCATCACCTCCCCCTAGTATCATTTAGTCACCCCGGGCTCGCGTGTGTGCGACGGTGATTTGGCCCCGATTTATCAACTTAATTGCTATGTGGTTGTGAATGCGGAATAGGTCCTAAGTTTACATTTGCTTGCTGCATACCCCGTAGTGGTTTCACATCACACCTGGAAATGGGAGAGCATTGAACGCATGAGGGAAGTTAGGAGGCAATGGCCTGTCGAGTCATGGCGTGTGATGAAGGGTGATCTTAGAAGGGTCTACCTACTTGGCCCAGTCACTTCCAACCGACCCCACCTAGTCACCTCCAACAAAGTGGGTCGTAGTCGGAGGCAAAGAGCCCCGCACGTGGATGAGTGTCACACCCCGAACCAATAGTAGCGGAACGTGTCGTTTGCTCGGAACGTGGCAGTTAAACAGTCATGTCAATCAGAACATAGTCATTTCCACAAAACACAATTTGGACAAATAATAAATTTCATTTCAAATATAAGTTCTTTACATATTCGGGCCCATAATAAACGAAAAGACTCAATAAAGAAAAATTATAAGGAGACATAAGACGTAAGATAACCAGACTAGACGGTTCATCTAGATGTCAGAGTTCTCTTCACTCTTGCCCTTCTCCATCATGTTCGGTCTCGTCGTCACTAAGGTCATTACCTGAAAAGACATTGGAAAACGCAGGGTGAGCGAATGCTCAGTAGGACTTAATATCTCATGCTTCCAAGCTAGCTTTAAGTCAATTACAGTTTAACATGCTCATGCAGGTCATGCGAGATATAGAAATCGAGAACTATAATAACACGAGATAAATCAAAGAACTAGAAAAAAACGAGTAAGCAAGATGCTAGATAAACTCAAGAAGAGTAAGGACGATGATAATCAAGAGAGTATAGCAAGATCTAATCATGTACTTTCTCAAGCTAGGTCAAGAACATTCATGAGGAAATATAACATTCATCTCTCTATGACGAACACTATCACGAAAGCTTTAATGTATCCATTATTATGAAGGATTTTCATGAAAAGATAAAGAGTACTATCAATGGGATAATTCAAGAACATCTATGATGATCGATATAGAAGTAGAACAATTACTTCTACAAGCACTACATAGCATTTGCCAAGACACTAAGGGAATATCATGACGATATGATAACCCCTCCAATAAGGCAAATCAAGATCTTTTCATGATGAACAATAAGTTGTAGAAAGGTGTATTATGATGGCAATTACTCCCGATCATCACTATCACGAGAGCATTTTCACATCTAGCACTATATAGGATTGGCCAATGCACTAAGGGGAAAATCACGACGATATGACCACCCTCATGGAAAAAGCACTAGGTAGTATTTGGTCACACACTTAGGAGTTCTCACGACTGTATGATTGCCCCTAAATGCAAATAACCGAGTTGGTGAATGCCAGCACCCGATCATCGTATACCGGTAACGTTTGGACTTTACCTCGCCCAATGAGGGTCAGATCAGGACCCGTAGCATTTAAAATGTCATTTTAGTGGGACCCATAGCCCCTGACATTTAGTCTAGACTAATTCCATATTCATGGCTAAGAATTTCAAGGATCAAGCATGTACGAACAATAGGGTAGATTTCATTGAACAGAGATTCAAGATAGACCTCGACAAGTCTAGAACGGTGGCACACAAAAACTGAGAGAATTCGAGAAATCTGAGAGATTGGCGTCTCGTCAGAGTGCCATATATTTAAGAAGTCGCGCCCACAGTGGTGGTCACTCATTCTCTGAACAAAGCATTGAAGAATTGGTACCTCCATAATACGGTTGCTCGTACACTAAGCGCCCGCCAATAAGGTCACCCCTTCAACATGCTCACGACAGAAAACGGTGATAACCAATGTAGTCGCTAATTAAATGACTAATAGGGTTCCAGGGTTCTTGTGGTACAACCAGCTCAGTCGGCCTTGAGGGAATCCAAGGCTACGAGGAGACTTACGGAGGTCCCAATGACTAACTTGCCAGTCCGAAGGAACGGAATGTCTAATAGAGAGCTCGTATGTCACCGAGAGTTGAGGTATATAACGTGAACCAATAATGAAACAGGGACTCCATCTACGGACGTGAGATGAGAGTGCTAAAAGACCCAAGGTATGGGTCAAAACTAGAAGAAAATAGTGAGAACATGAATGCGTTAATTATAGAATTCATGTCCATCCAATTCTATAATTAAATAAATTTATATTAATTGACGTCTGTGAGTAGTGTCATTTATTAATTAGCATCCACTTGGAGGGACGTTAATTCTATTATTTTTAACTTAATTTATTTAACAAGAATTCACATTAATATCAATTTAATAGAATAATTTCAAAAATATACATTCAAAGACATATTTATTTATATAAATAATTTAGAAAAATAGAATATATGATAATTAGAAGAAAAATTCAAGGATTCCAAAAATATATTTTTTATAATTTTATGTTGCATAGTTTAGTAGATATAGATTTTCAAAGATATAATTATAAGTTATATATATATATATATCTTAAATGATTTAACGACCTTGCCTGCGGTCGTCAAAATCATTTGACGATAATCACATTGTCGTCATTTAGTTAACAAATTGTGTTAATCTTTTAAACCTCTCGTTTTCGATGTACAGATGTCGGAATCACGCGTTCTATATATCGAAATGACGGGCTCGAAAAACTCTACCTAACCGGATGTTCAAAATAATTTTTCATTGAGAGATGGGGGTTCTTGAGATAGGAGGCATGAAAAACGGTGCAACCACTCTCACTATCTCGATCACCTCCCTAATAACACACCCATAAAATTTCATGGCCAAAGGATATTACAGCGCCTACGAACAATACTATTAAGGTAAAAACTCCATAACTAACTGATTAGTGTTAAACTAAAACAACATAATATCACGTAGGTGATGCTTAATATCGAGACAGAACTAACGATATCATGCTAGTTTTAATCGCTTAATAGTTTGGCTTGGGAGATTACCTACCTTTTGATGCGTTTACAGATGGAGATGCTTGAAGGATCAAGGTTAAAGAGGACGAGGAGGCAGAGGATGAAGAAGAAGCCTTCGCTTCTTATCTTTACGGCAGGAGCAGCAGGATGCAGAGGCAGCACTTCAACGGCAGAGCGCTGCAACTACACTGCGACCGCAACCGGAAGAAGATGGGATGAAGCTTTCTTCCACGTATAGCAACGGCAGCAGCCGCATGGCACTGCAGCGGCAGCAGTACGCGGCAGCCCAGCCTTCACACGGACTCGACGGGGAAGATGGGGACGTCGACCTTGCGCACGGAACGTCGACGCAGGGCACGAATTAGCAGCAGCAGCTAGCCTTTGCACGTTCGATGGAGGGGGTTATTTGTAGAGGAAAAGGGGTCCTAGTGGGGTTAGAACTCCATCGGAAGCAATGCTTCCATTTTTTGTTCTTGCCAACATCGCATCGGCCAAAAACCCAGCCGCCTGCCGTAATATCATACCTAAACCCTAGAGCTAATCCTCCTAACAAGTATATGGGCCGGCTGTCGTTGAAGGTTACATGGCCCATCCCTTGAGTAGCTCTTTCGAAGGCCTTGTGAAGTCTATTTGGTTATTATGATTGAATATAAAATAGTCGGGTCATGTACGTGTTTGAAGCCCCTTTTTACTATGGGTGTGGGTTTATTAAGCCCATGTGGTTCAGGGATATTTTCTTGGGTTAAATTCACCGACTAACTAACATTAAGTATTTAGGTATATTTCTCGAAAAGCCCAATAATTATCATTAAGGCACATTTATTATATAAGCTTTAACTAATTTATTAATAAAACTTCATACATATATAAACCCCAATTCCTATAACTTTAGTTATTAATTCTCGTCATTTGTCTTGGGTATCAGAGTCAGGTTCGATCCTATAAATATCTTTATATGTATGTGTACTCATCTATTCTTGATCTATATTTTTAATTTCAAACTTAAATTAATAAAGGTTATTCAAATTTTCATTTCTCAATTTATTTACTTATACTTTTGTTATTATTTAGGCTCATTAACTATTTAGCTAACTATTACTTTTCCTTTATCGAAATTTAATTTTCATGATGAATATTTATAGTTATTTTATTTATTCTATATTTAAATTTTTGGGGTGCTACAATGAGCCTCGACCCAAGACTAGGCCAATTGAATATGAGAAAACCCACCATGATGTCCTATTGCACCCAGACTATTTCCCCAGCAAAATACCCAGAAATAAGGGTTCGAGAATTTCCTCGAACACCTTCATGGCATGGGCTACCCGACCCCTCCGACAATCCAGTGGGCCCGACCAACGGCCCCAACCCATTAGCCGAGGTGCACAGTGGCACCAGCAATCGATCGGGACCACTCCCGACTCCTAAGTTGCGGACTTTGCCCGCCTTCTACACGACCACCCCGGCCATCCCGGGGACACTCCGACTACAAGCCACACCATGTGGCACCCAGTGAAAAGGCCAGGGGCCTACCCTGGGATGCCTTCTTTCAACCCTCCAACGTCAAAGGGAGACCCAAATAGGTCAACCACAGGCTCAGGAGGCCAGTAGTACGCGTGTACGGCTCACACACGCGTGTTCGGCATTCTGCTGAACACCATGTGGGCGCACATGTTTCAACCCTTCTACACCAATCCACAGGCCACCCCGTGATTCCAGTACACCAATTGGCTCCTACAACGACGCCCCAGCAAGTCGGGGCCACCCCCGACCCTCAGACACGTGGCAACAAGCCACTGAACTTAGCTCTCGGGCCAACCCGAGGCTACCCTGCCAACCTGCCGTACAACGTGGCACGCAGTATGTGGTAAGGCCCATGGGCCCAAGGTGCCTCCCCCCAGCCCCTACGAACCTCTACCCTTGGCCCTATGCCAAATCCAAGGCCCGTCGGCCACTTACGCGGCTCGTTCCGCAACCCGGGGTGTGCCGGGCATTCACCCGAACATCTTGCGAGCGGCCACTACAACTCAAAGAATAATGGCTCTCATGGGCCATTTGAACATCCCGGAACTTCATATCCCCCAAGAGATGTCCCTGGACGACAAAGGAAGACCCCTGGGGGCCATCCCTCGGGGTTACGGCTTTGCCCGGGGCCCATGTGTCCCAGGGCGTGGCCGCCCCCGGGGAGGGCGAACTCACCGGGGGGCCGCGCCCTCTCCCCAGCCCGGAGGCCTGACGGCCCTCCCCAGTCCCAGTCCGTGCAAACTCTCAGTTTCGCGGTCCGAGGTTCGTGCAAGGTTCGTTTGTCGTACCCTTACGCAGAAGGATCCGCAAAGATGGAGCCCCGGGATTACGCTAAGTCACACACATCAATCCCTCGATCTTCTCGCACAAGAAGCTAGTCCACCAGTGTATCCTCCCAGTATCCTTTATCCTCTTTCTTCTTAATCAATTTGGGAAGAAAACAACCAAAAAATTGGGTTTTATAGAGGTGGGACCACTCCCCCTTTCTCTCTTCTACCTGGTCCGCCCAAACCCCCCCTTGGGGAGGGGTTTAGGTGGACCAACTTGGGCCTCCAAGCTGGTCTGCCTAAACCCCCCAAGGGGGGGGGGGGGTTTAGGTCCAGGCTGGTCCGCCTAAACCCTTGGAGAATAAAAAAAAGATTTTTAAAAATAAAAAAGAAGGACCACTTTGGTTCACCTAAACCCTCCCTGGGGAGGGGTTTAGGCGGACCAGCCTGGACCCCCAGGCTGGTCCGCCTAAACCCACTGGGGGAGGGGGTTTAGGTGGACCAGCTTGGACCCCCAAGCTGGTCCGCCTAAACCTCTCCAAAAAAAAAGATTTTTTTCCCTCGGAAGAGGGGATTAGGAGGACCAGACCAGCCCATGGGGCTGGTCTGCCTAAACCCCCCCTGGAGGAGGGGTTTAGGCGGACTAGACCAGCCCCTTGGGCTGGTCCGCCTAAACCCCACCCCTTCCACTTCGACACACACACAAAACACACAAATAAAATGTAAATAAAATAATAATAAAAATACTATTGGGGGGTTTTACCCGGACCAAGTTGGACCCCCAACTTGGTTCGCCTAAACCCCACCCCCACCCCTTCAACTTCTATAAATTGCCCCCCTTACCAAAGCACGGGGCATATGGTATGTGAAGCATGGACGCACGGACGGACGAGCAAACTTCCCCGTCCTAATTGTCGCACCCTCGGATTCCCGGGGCTTTCAGCAAGGGTCGGGAACGCGAGAAGACAAGTACGCGCACTGTTGGCTTGCAAGTCGGCTCACACACGCCGAGGGTATGTCGCACGTACACCCCTCACGCGGTGTCTAGCCGTCTCATGCCAAGTCCATCCCCGCCACATGTAAGATGACCGTACCAATGGCAAATACGCCCGCACCCCGGGCCTACCCGTGTACGGCAACTTACGACACTTACGATGGTGATGAAGGGTACTTCATAGCGCCGCGTCGGCCCTCGACACCCCAGCATGACAACACTCGCCGTCCGAGACTCGGACCCGACCGCTCACCTCGAGCCGCGTCTGACCTCCGCCAGGCGCCAGCCCGTGTCCGTTCTGGCCACCAAGGCAGTCGGCCCTACACCAACTCCTCTGTAAAGAGTTCCAGTAAAACACGCGTACATCCGCTTTGTCACGCAATGACCCGGGGACCGACTCACATGTCAGAATTGTCCCACGGCTTGCTCCAGTTTTTCTTCGGCCCATTAAGGCCCACTTGTAAAGCCCATGTGGCACATCATAAAACCAGTGAAATACATACGTCCGTATTCGGGCCTCCAGCTTACTACCCACTCCACTCGGCATCTGTGCCCAACACTGATGCGGGATGGACACGGGAGACGACACTACTAGGTGCCACCCTCGGACTCTAGATGAAGACGCGACCAGCAGCACACACCAGGGAGACACTAAGCCCGACACTACGAGCTCCTAGTGGCAAAATGTCGCTAACAGAAGTGGAAGCTCACTCGTCGTCCCAAGCGAGGGAAAGCGCGGACCATGCGCGGTTAAGGAACCGGCGGAGGTCAAGGGTAGTCCGACTCAACTTCCGGACTCGGATCGAGTCACGGGACGGGTCACTCTCACTCTCACACCAGTGACATGGACACACGGGCTAGTACCTACACTCTCGGCAGCGGCCTAAGACCGTATACTAGATAAGCAATGTAACGCCAAGAAGTTCGGACTATTACCTCCACGCACCCGGCGTGGCGAAGACAACCCCGGCCAATCACGGACTCCCGGTTAAACAATATCACAGCAATACAAAAATTTGACCCACTCCACGCAGGGAGGTAAAAGGTCACATGTAGAGCCCGGGAATCACGCAACTCGGGTTGACGGGCAGCATCTTGATGTCGCCCGGCGGTGCCGAACTCCGCGTTTTCGTGCTTTCCGAACGGCGGGTTCTGCGGGCCCGCGGGACCCACGGACGGCGCTGTCCTCCGGATCTACGGGGGTGGGACCCACTGCGATGGGGACCCCTGGTGGCGCGCCTCCACGGACGGCGGTCGGCCGGGAACACCGATCGGGGGTCGATCGGCCCCGATTCCCAATTGATGAACTAGCTGTCCACGGATTTTCGTTGCTGTCTTCCGGCGCGCGCTCCGGTGAAAACGGCCGCTGTGAGCAATCCCGACGTCGGATCGGGACGCATGAGCTATCGTTGGAAAGCTCTCTTCAAATGCTTCGATCTAGACTCAGAGAGATCTGCTGGATCTGGTCGGATCAGAACTTTATTGAATTTACAAGCCCCTGTTGTATAGTAATTGAAATCTCAGGTCTGCAGGGCACTTGTCTGAGAACCACCATTGACCGCCTAGTAAATCTCCGATTCAGCTCTTGAGCTCTTCTTAGGAGTTGTGGGGAATCAAACCGCGGAACTGGAACGATTTTTAGAATTGGAGTTGGAGGTGGTGGCGATTTGATATGATTTTTTGAGTGACTGGTGGTCGGATCTGGGAACGGGTGAACAGAACTGTAGCTGGGACTGAGAATGATTTTTATAAATTATGAGATGGACGAACCAAAAATGGATAAAAATGGTGGATGAAGGGGTAGATAGAAGGAAGACCCAGTAAAATTGGGCGAACCAAAAAAAATCAAAAAGTGGACCTAAGACCTAAAACTCAGGGCGGAGATACATCTAGATAGACTACTGTCAGAACTGGAATGAAAGAGGAAACGAAAATCAAAAATTATGAAACGGGATCGGAATGACAAACCAATTTTTTTGGGACATCCTTGACAACTATGCAACCTCCAGTAAAATCCCCAGGTCGATCAGAGCTCTTGGATGAGTTGGAAATTTTGTGGAAGTTGCTGTGGTACTGCGCGGGCAGAACTTCGTTGAAGGCGATGGCGATGCGGTGGCGGCTCGTGGCGGCGGCGGCGATCGTCGGAACTGATAAATGAGGCTTCACACCTCAGAATGGAAGCCTTCACAGCATCCAAGGGGGAGAGGGAGGAGAGAGGAGGGGGGCGCACCAGCCCTTACTCTTGAATATCTTTGAATCAAATGGCATTAAATCAAGTAAAATGGAAAATACAAGTTTAAATACCTTACATCTCACATCCATCCACAACCATTGGATCTAGGGGATAGGAATGAAGGGCTGGGATGGCATGTGACACACACACACAAAAATAATAAAAAACTAAGGGGAGGGGGGCGGCCCTTGGGCCAAGGAGAGAGGGTGGACTAGGTGGTGGGGGTAGGTGGCCTCTCATGTGGACTTTTCTAGTCCATTGTCTCCCATGTGTCCATTTAGCATTCAAACTTCTAGATGCCCCCATGTGGCATGTTGACTGACCCCACGTGGGACCCTAGGCTGAGGTGGCCCAATGGGGTGGGGCCTGGGGGGCCCGTGGGGCCCACGGGGTCCGAATTACACATAAGCCCCTATTACACTCAAAATGGCAAACCGAATGCAACGAAATAAATACAAATTAAACACACATAAAGTCTAACTAAATATAATAAATGGGGAGGCTCAAGGCGGAGTCTCCAGGCTGTCTCCGAGCCAGATGGACGCTGAGGTGGCTCGAGTCGTGCTCCGTGTGCGGTACCGGTGGCTTGGCGTATCGTGCCGATCAACTGCTCGGGTGTCCGCACCAATTCTCCCCGGGTGGGAGAAACTCGACCCTGTCGAGTAAGGGTCTGCATCGCTCCTGTATCGCTCCAAAAGGTCCGGATCAATCCGCTGCAACTCACCATGTGTGCTCCATGTGTCCTCAGTAGCGGGCCGTCCTCTCCATCGCACTAGGTAGCGCGGGTAAGATCCACTCCTGGTAACTGTCACTTGCTCGTCCAGTATACGATCTATATGCTCACGCTGCCGTGAAAAAGGGGCTGGAGGTGGAAGTGGACACTCAGGTGTGGGATCACTCTCAAGGGGAGGAGATGGCTCAAAAGGCTCACTAGGGATCACCGCTGGGTCCCTATATGCAACAAGATCCGATACATTGAAGGTAGAGCTTATACCATATTCCTCGGGCAAGTCCACAACGTACGCATTGGATCCAACGCGTTTCAACACTCTGAATGGACCGACTCCACGAGCTTGCAACTTCTTAACGGTTCCAGAGGGAAACCGTTCAGGTCTTACCCTGATCATGACGTATTCGCCCTCGTGGAACTCTCGGTGGTGTCGGTGGGCATCGGCTAACTCCTTGTACCGTGCATTGCTGGCCTCAATGTGACGACGGATGTCGTCATGCAAACTCCTAACATGCCTAGCAAACGACTCGGCCGACTCCGACACTCTAGCATGGATAGGCATGGGGACAAGGTCAACGGGTTTCCTAGGCCTACGACCTGTGACAATCTCAAATGGACTCATGCCGGTAGACCTATTCACCGAATCATTGTATGCAAACTCAGCCATAGGTAAAATGAGATCCCAATCCCCAATGCGGTCCCTAACTAGACACCTCAAAAGATCTCCCAGACTCCTATTGACCACCTCAGTCTGACCATCTGTCTGGGGATGATATGCAGTGGAAAACTTGAGGTGAGTACCCATCATATGCCATAGTGTCTTCCAAAAGTAGGAAGTGAATCTAACATCACGGTCAGACACTATAGTGCGAGGCAACCCGAACTTGCACACCACATGCGTAAGAAAAAGGTGGGCTACCCTCGAAGCATCCGAAGTTTTCGAGCAAGGAAGAAAGAGGGCCATCTTCGAGAAACGGTCAACCACCACATAGACCAAATCATGCTTCTTGGAGGTACGTGGCAATCCCAAAACAAAGTCCATACTAACATCCTGCCACGGGGCATCAGGCACGGGGAGAGGCGTATAAAGGCCCGAGCTTTGCTTCTTCATCTTGGCCGTAGCACATGTACGGCACTGAGCCACGATGTTAGCAACATCGCGCTTCAAGCTCGGCCAATAAAATCGATGCTCCACTGCCTCAATACTCTTGTTCCGACCAAAGTGGCCGGCTAGACCTCCCGCATGTAGTTCCCACACTAAGAAATCTCGAACCGAAATTCGGGGAACACATAGCCTGCTACCTCGAAAGAGGTAACCCTCCTGAAGCATATACTCATCAAGGTCTCTTGAGGGTCCGGCCTGGAGGGTGGTAAAAATCTGACCAAAGTCGGGACAATCAACATAGGCCTCCTTCATCTTCTCTAACCCTATGACCTCGGCACTCATGGTGGTAAGCAAACATGCTCGCCGACTCAAGGCATCAGCCACCTTGTTCTCCACTCCAGCCTTATGTTTCAGCACAAAGGTGAACTGCTGGAGATACTCGACCCAACGACTATGACGCGAGTTAAGCTTCTTTTGGGAATGGAGGTACCTCAATGCTTCATGATCGGAGTATAGAACAAACTCCTGATGTAAAAGATAGTGCATCCAATGCCTAAGAGCCTGAACAACTGCGTAGAATTCTTTATCATACGTGGAATATCGCAGTTTCGCGTCATTCAGCTTCTCACTGAAATATGCAATCGGGTTGGACTCCTGACTCAAAACTCCTCCAATTCCCACACCCGACGCATCACAAGAGACCTCAAACACCTTCGAGAAATCAGGCAGTCGAAGGATAGGTGTCTGGGTCATGCGCTCCTTGATGTCCTTGAAGGCGGCAGATGCGGCCTTCGTCCATACAAATGTGCCCTTACGGATGCAATCCGTGATCGGGGCGGTGACGGAGCTAAATCCACGGATAAAGCGACGATAGAACGTCGCAAGACCATGAAAGCTGTGGACATCATGAACGGTACGGGGTTCCGGTCACTCAACAATGGCCCGGACCTTCTCCGGATCGGCGGAGACCCCAGTACTAGACACAATAAAACCCAAGAAGGTAAGCTGAGGTGTCATAAAGGCACACTTCTGTGGGTTCACAAATAACTGCTCTCGCCGAAGAAGTAGACAGACCTGCCGAAGGTGGTCTAAGTGGTCCCCTGTGGTGCGGTTATAGATAAGGATATCATCAAAATACACCACTACAAAGACTCCAATGAAAGGTCGAAGGACCTGAGTCATGAGCCACATGAAAGTGCTAGGGGCATTGGTCAACCCAAAAGGCATGACCAACCACTCATATAGACCGTCCTTGGTCTTAAATGCGGTCTTCCACTAATCACATGGCCTAATCCTCACCTGATGGTAGCCACTCTTAAGATCGATCTTCGAAAAGATAGTGGCACCTGCCATCATGTCTAGCATGTCATCCAGGTGGGGAATAGGGAACCTATACTTCACGGTGATCTTGTTGATGGCACAACTATCAATACATATTCTCCACGTGCCATCCTTCTTCGGGGTGAGTAACGCGGGTACAACACATGGACTCATGCTGTCCCAGACAGATCCTCTCTGCACAAGCTCATCGACCTGCCGTTTAAGCTCGGCATGCTCCGTGGGGCTCATTCGATAATGAGGAAGGTTGGGCAAAGAAGAGCCCGGAACAAGGTCGATGGCATGCTGAATATCCCGCATGGGTGGGAGTCCCTCGGGAAGCTCATCAGGAAAAATATCAGCAAACTCCTGCAGAATAGGAACAACCTCGGGTGGGAGCTCACCCTCGAAGTCCCGCTCCACCTCTCGGACCGTAATGGCAAACACCGGACAGCCCTGACTAAGCTCCTGCTCCATTTCCCGGGAGCTAATCATCATCAATCTCCTCATCGAGGGCTCTCCTGGGCCAGAGGTAACAGTCATAGTCCGAGCTGGGGATGGAGTACTAGGCCCGGGTACGGAAGGCTTTGGAGTACTAGGGCCAGTAGGACCCCTAACTGATGGGCTCCTGGGCCGAACGGGGTGGAGGGTGACCCGCTGGCCATCGTGGTCGAAGGTACAGGTGTTCGACCGACCATGGAGTGTGGCATCTCGGTCGAATAACCACGGCCTACCAAGAATGATACTTCCCACTTCCATGGGGAGAACATCACACCAGATCTCGTCACGGTAGGAGTGGAGCTGCAGCGGGACCAAGCACCGCAGCCTGACCGAAATGGAAGTGGTGTCCACCCGTGATACCTGATAGGGACAAGGATGGTCTAGGGTGTGAGACCAAGACGAGCGACAGCGTTCGTGGAGATTGCATTGATACAACTCCCGCTATCGATGACCACCTTGCAAATTTGCTTTCCCAGCCTACAGAATACCTGAAGGATAGTGGTCCGACGCCAGTCATCACTGACCTGTGGCTGGGTGAGGATACATCTGACGACCCCCACGTGGGTACCGTCCGACTGCTGGACATCCTGGGCTTCACCTCCCATCTCATAGTACTCGTCAGCTAACTCTTCATCTGCCTCATAGCTGACTAACTCGAGGCCCGTAGGGGTGGTATCCTCGGCCTATGTGTCCCCAATGTGAAGAGATGGGTGGGTGGGACACTGGTTGGCGAAATGGCCAAACCCATTGCAGCGATAACACTGCTTCCGTGATCCACTAGGCTCCCCAATCATAGGTCCTTTACCTTTATCCTCCCGACGGATAGGAGGCGTAGGCAACAAAGGACGTGCAGGAGGTGCGGGTGCCGGTGAACGGGCTATGGGTGGGGCCGTAAGATGCTGGGGATGAGGAAGGTCCCTCGGGGGTGGAGGACGAGGCCTAGGAGCAAAGGGCTCGGGGCGAGCGGGCTCCTGAGGTCGTGCCATGGGGGCCCTCGGATACGTGCCAGATGAGCCACGGGACTCGACACTACGAAGGGGAAAGGAGCCCAACCGATGGGGTGACTCAAACTCGGCCTCGAACTGCTCCAATTCGAGAGCAATCTGATATGTCTGCTCCAAAGTGGTGGCATTGCGGCGAAAGAGTTCATATTGATAATTGGGCCGCAAACCTCTCCGAAAGCGGGATATCGTCATGGTGCTCTCTTCCGTGACCCCGCACCGCAAATAATACTCATCGAACTCGGCGGTGTACTCAGTCACGGATCGGTTCCCTTGGGAGATGCTTTGCCACTTGTCTATGAGACATTGGCGATATGAGGCGGGAAGGTACTTCTCCCTCAACTTGGTTTTCATATCATCCCAAGTACCGATCTGGGGTTGACGTCGCTGGTTGAGCAGGCTCTCCACATTGATCCAATAAGTTTGGGCCTGCCCTTGCAACTTCATCTTTGCGTATCGGACTCTTCGGTGGTCCGTCATCTCAAACCACTCGAAGTACCAGTCCATGCCGGCCTCCCAATCTAAATACACCCTAGGGTCCAAGGACCCGCTAAAAGTGGGAGGGTCCGCACGCACACCCCTAAGAATGCGGTCGTCATCCTCGTCATCACGATTCCGTCATTGATGACGATGACCGTTACCCCCTTGATCATTATCAGATGCATAATCATCCACCACATGCACCTGTTGAACCCCAACATTCTCCGCCTGAGCCCTTGGCACAGTAGGCTGCTGAACCGGCTCCTGTTGGCCGTTCGTCGGCGCGGGTTGCGCCGCTACTGGGCCCCTCTCTAGGACGGCAATCCTCCCAACAAAGCCTTGAATGGACTGCTCCGAAACCCCGGCCCGATCCTCGAGGACCTTCATCCGCCCTTCTAGACGCGTCCCTATGCCATCCATACGCGCACTAAGACCATCCATACGCGTGTCTAAACGATCCATGATGGCCCGGAACATCTCGGCCGTGGAAGACTCATCGGAACTACGGGCTCGGGACTCCGCCATAGGTGGTGGTGGCGAGTACTGGGTACCTCGACGGGTGGGCATGCAACTGACACACGACCTAGAAGACACCGACTAATGCAAACACACACTAAATGATGCACTTAGACCTAAACCAATATCCGGTACGGGGCGGAGTTAATCGATCCGAAGATCACTCCCGCAAGTGTGTGACCTCCCGGTAGGCGTAGCCTAACGTTCGGACAACACCTTTTAAGATATCGAATAAAGGGTGCAAATGCAATTTAAAACACACTTTTTTTTGTTTTGAAAAATAAGGATGATCCTAGACTCGACTTAGACCATGATGCATGACTTATGCAACGACTACCCTAGACTCGACTCGCTCTGATACCAAACGGGACGGACACAGGAGACGACACTACTAGGTGCCACCCTCGGACTCTAGATGAAGACGCAACCAGCAGCACACACCAGGGAGACACTAAGCCCGACACTACGAGCTCCTAGTGGCAAAACGTCGCTAACAGAAGTGGAAGCTCACTCGTCGTCCCAAACGTGGACCGTGCGCGGTTAAGGAACCGGCGGAGGTCAAGGGTAGTCCGACTCAACTTCCGGACTCGGATCGAGTCACGGGACGGGTCACTCTCACTTTCACAGCGGTGACATGGACACACGGGCTAGTACCTACACTCTCGGCAGCGGCCTAAGACCGTATACTAGCTAAGCAATGTAACGCCAAGAAGTTCGGACTATTACCTCCACGCACCCGGCGTGGCGAAGACAACCCCGGCCAATCACGGACTCCTGGTTAAACAATATCACAGCAATACAAAGATTTGACCCACTCCTCACAGGGAGGTAAAAGGTCACATGTGGAGCCCGAGAATCACGCAACTCGGGTTGACGGGCAGCATCTTGATGTCGCCCGGCGGTGCCGAACTCCGCGTTTTCGTGCTTTCCGAACGGCGGGTTCTGCGGGCCCGCGGGGCCCACGGACGGCGCTGTCCTCCGGATCTGCGGGGGTGGGACCCACTGTGATGGGGACCCCTGGTGGCGCGCCTCCACGGACGGCGGTCGGCCGGGAACACCGATCGGTGGTCGATCGGCCCTGATTCCCAATTGATGAACTAGCTGTCCACGGATTTTGGTTGTTGTCTTCCGACGCGCGCTCCGGCGAAAACGGCCGCTGCGAGCAATCCCGACGTCGGATCGGGATGCATGAGCTATCGTTGGAAAGCTCTCTTCAAATACTTCGATCTAGACCTAGAGAGATCTGCTGGATCTGGTCGGATCAGAACTTTATTGAATTTACAAGCCCCTGTTATACAGTAACCGAAATCTCAGGTCTGCAGGGTACTTGTCTGAGAACCACCGTTGACCGCCTGGTAAACCTCCGATTCAGCTCTTGAGCTCTTCTTAGGAGTTGTGAGGAATCAAACCATGGAATTGGAACTATTTTTAGAATTGGATTTCGAGGTGCTGGCAAGTTGATATGATTTTTGGAGTGACTGGTGGTCGGATCTGGGAACGGGTGGACAGATCTGTAGCTGGGACTGAGAACGATTTTTATAAAATACGAGATGGATGAACCAAAAATGGATAAAAAGGGTGGATGAAGGGGTAGATGGAAGGAAGACCCAGTAAAATTGGGCGAACCAAAAAAAATCAAAAAGTGGACCTAAGACCTAAAACTCAGGGCGGAGATGCATCTGGACAGACTGCTGGCAGAACTGGAATGAAAGAGGGAACAAAAATCAAAAATTATGAAACGGGATCTGAATGACAAACCAATTTTTTTGGGACATCCTTGACACCTATGGAACCTCCAGTAAAATTCCCAGGTCGATCAGAACTCTTGGCTGAGTTGGAAATTTCGTGGAAGTTGCTATGGTACTGCACGGGCAGAACTTCGTTGAAGGTGATGGCGGTGCGGTGGCGGCTCGTGGCGGCGGCGGCGATCATCGGAACTGATAAATGAGGCTTCACACCTCAGAATGGAAGCCTTCACAGCATCCAAGGGGGAGAGGGAGAAGAGAGGAGGGGGGCGCACCAGCCCTTACTCTTGAATATCTTTGAATCAAATGGCATTAAATCAAGTAAAATGGAAAATACAAGTTTAAATACCTTACATCTCACATCCATCCACAACCATTGGATCTAGGGGATAGGAATGAAGGGCTGGGATGGCATGTGACACACACACACAAAAATAATAAAAAACTAAGGGGAGGGGGGCGGCCCTTGGACCAAGGAGAGAGGGTGGACTAGGTGGTGGGGGTAGGTGGCCTCCCATGTGAACTTTTCTAGTCCATTGTCTCCCATGTGTCCATTTAGCATTCAAACTTCTAGATGCCCCCATGTGGCATGTTGACTGACCCCACGTGGGACCCTAGGCTGAGGTGGCCCAATGGGGTGGGGCCTGGGGGGCCCGTGGGGCCCACGGGGTCCGAATTACACATAAGCCCCTATTACACTCAAAATGGCAAACCGAATGCAACGAAATAAATATAAATTAAACACACATAAAGTCTAACTAAATATAATAAATGGGGAGGCTCAAGGCGGAGTCTCCAGGCTGTCTCCGAGCCAGATGGATGCTGAGGTGGCTCAAGTCGTGCTCCGTGTGCGGTACCGGTGGCTCGGCGTATCGTGCCGATCAACTGCTCGGGTGTCCGCACCAAACACCCTGACCCCAGTTAACACCCCTCGATCTTACGCTTACCCCTGGCTGCTGGACGCCTCTGGCCCTCCACCCACGGCTTCAGACACATATACAGACTTTTCTTTAGCATAGAACAAAGGTATTCAGATTCAATCCGATGGAAATAAACATTGGTTGCTTGCAGTCGGTGGGGAAAGACGTCATGTACACGATTCCCGCAATCGCTTACGCACTCGCACCCATGGAACCCCTTCTCTCCACGTGTCGCCCGATCGCTCGAGCCCATGTGCCGCGCCCTGGTGGCGCTTCCCCGGTCAAACCTTGGTTCCATGAGTGATTGTCGAGAGATCGACTGGCACGCCCGCATCTTGTCCGATTAACCCTTATCCCGACACTTCCGTGCCATTCGACCCTTTCTGACTTTTCGTAAAAAGGAGAGTGACCGGTACCACCGTGAGAGGCATGCACCCATGAGGAGGATACCCAGGATACATCAAAATCCCATATTTTCCTTCACCACTGTATCCCTTCCCTCACCCCGGTAATCGGCATAAAAAACCCGTGCAACAGAGAGGATGGCACTCCTGGTGGGTCGTCTCCTCCCGCCTTCCTTCTTTTTGCTAAAGAAAAGTCTATGCCAGCCCTGAAGCCCAGTGCCCTTTCCCTATCCTTGCAGGAGAGGCAGAGGAGGGTACTTGTGCGCGTTCTCCAGCAGCTCCTGATTCATGTTTTGATCGTCAGGCCGTTCTCGGCGACTGTCTGCGACCGTCACCTCCGCAGCACTCAGCATCCCAACAACCATGGCAGCCGTCACTTACGGCCCCAACGTCATTGCCACCCATGCCCGGGTGGGCTACTTGGCAATGCCGATTACTTTCGACAGCTTTGCCCCGATTATCAGATCACCCTACTTCCTGGGTGTGTCCCTGTTGCTGCTTCTCTGCCAACTCCAGTCTCTCCAGTGGCCCCCGCGGCCAATGCGCCATGCGCGCCTCCAGCTCCAGTGTCCCACCTGAGTGTCGGGCGCCGGACTGTCACTGCAAGCCCCTACAGGGCCCCCACATCAACGCTGACCCGGGTGAACATCACCTCCCAAGGCCAGCTTCGTTCGATATCCAACACGGGCTCTGCGCCCCGGACTTCGGTCAACATCACGGTATCTTCCTCGGGTCCTCAATCTCGAGTCCCAACCAAGCCGGCACCCAACATGGGCTCCCTGCCCCGTGTCCACGGCTTCCCAGCATCTCCCTCAGGTCCTCAGCCCCGAGCCGCAGCCAAGCTGGCACCCCATACGGGCTCTCTACCCCGGGTCCATGGCTTCCCAGCATTTCCCTCGGGTCCTCAGCCCCAAGCCGCAGCCAAGCCAGCACCCAACACGGGCACCCTGCCCCAGGTCCACGGCTCCTCAGCATTCTCCACGGGGCTTCAACCCCAAGCCGCAGCCAAGCCGGCACCCAACACGGGCTCCTTGCCCCGGGTCCATGACTTCACAGCATCCTTCTCGGGTCTTCAACCCCGAGCCACAGCCAAGCCGGCACCCAAGACGGGCTCCCTGCCTTTCGTCCGCGGCTTCCCAACATCTCCCTCGGGTCCTCAATTCCGAGCTCCAGCAAAGCCGGCACCCGGCACGGGCTTTCGGCCCTGGGTTTACGGCTTCCCAGCATCAGCGTCAGGTTTTCAACCCAAAATCCCGACACGGCCGACACTCGACATGGGCTCACAGCCCTGAGTTCACGGCTCCCCGATAGTGCACTCGGGACCCCGGTCCCGAGCTCCAGTTGAACCGGATCTCCCCGTGGGTCTTCCACCGAGAGGGCAGCGTTCCTCAGCACCTTTCTCGGGCATCTAGACCCGAGCCCAGACTACACCGGCACCTACCACGGGCCTTCGACCTAGGGGCATTGGCACCCTAGTACATCCGACGGCATCACCTCCCGGTGCAAGAACGTCATCTCGAGCATTGGAGACACTCTTATCGGCGCGGGCGAAGGCTTACACTCGAGTCACCCAGCCATCGACTCCCGGTGCGGGCTACTTGCCCCGGGGACCGATCCCGGCACTTCGGACTGACGGCTTCATGTTGCCGATCGTTTCAGGCCATATTTTCTCTGTCTACCATCTTGGGGCAGAGTCTTCCTTAGCTCCTCAAAAGAACCGTCGCCATGGCCGTAGAGCCAGGCGACCTACCGCTGCAACCAGCAACTCCGGCAAGACGGTCCTTCTCGGCGACTTGCGGATCCGTCTTGATGGGGGTGAACCAATCATACCCCAGGAACGGACCATTCCCACCATCCCCACCTCCAATCGTTTTGACCTCTTGCGTCAAACACGAGAGGATGGGGTGAAGTTCAAATGAGCGGGGTCCTCGGCGGCAGCCCGGGGGCACCCACCGCAGCTAGACACACGGCCTCCCAAGATAACTCGTCGGAAAAATGGCGATAAGGGAGACCAGCAATCGGACTTAAGGAGAATCTGGGTCACCCTAGAAGAATCTCAAGTTATTCAAAGGGCGTGTATCACCAACCCCCTGCGAGCACTCAGACGCAGCATCAGACGGGATGCGGCGGGTCTCACAGCAGCATCGTCTAACGATGCCCAGTCATCCAATGTCCCCCGCGCAAGGAAGCGGAGGCAAAGGCGAGCCCGTCCTTGGGCCATCCAGCAACCTGTCCAGGGTTCTCCTCCGACCAACATCGGGAATGAGCCCCCTCGGCAACGCATCTCGGTCTTTGACAGACTAGGGATGCCTGTTCGCCCCGAGCGACACCCGCGGAGGAAGCGGATGACCCGGTTCATCAATGATACGGTTCGAGTGTTCGCGTGCTACACCACCGGACACCAGCCAGACACCCAGTCTGACGACTTGAACCAGCCTCTATCTCACTTTAGTAGGATGTGCCACCAGGCTCCGTTGCCTCCCTCAATAGGTCATATCGACATTTCTGCCGGACCGCAGGCATCGGAACGCGTAGAAGAGGTCCCGGCGGAAGATCGCGCCCCTCCGATCAACGCAGAGCCAGTCAATAACAACCCTCTTGCGAACGAGGTTCAAGAAGTGACCCTTGACACTCTCATGAAGGAGAACCAGCATCTGAAGGCCCTCCTGCAAGACCTCCTTCAGGAGCGTGACCTTCATCCGCAGCGACCTGACAGGCCTCAGGTCGAGGCACCGACACCCCCGGCAGCCTGCGATGCTGCCAACACCTCAGCGGCGATTGCCCGAACTCCATTGGCAACGGGGTTTGGCACGCCTCCGGTTGATACTCAACCATGAGCCTCCAATATGCCAGTGCCGGAGGATCTCTTGGCGCAACGCCAGATGATGGAGCGCATTATCGAGACAAAGATCGCCCTGTATGGTAAAGGGACGGTCACGGTGGATACTACAGTGTACCCTACCCGCTTCACCACCAGTTGAAGAAGCTTCCTCTAGAATACTCCAAGCCCCCGAAGCTGCAATAGTTTGATGGGTAGGGGTCGCCACATGAACACTTGGCCTACTATGTCACGGCCATGGGTGAGTTAGCGTTGGACGAATCATATCTCCTTCGCTACTTCGCCACTTCGCTCACGGGAACGGCCTTCCAATGGTACTCCCGCTTTAAGCCCGGCTCAGTCGTCGACTGGGCCGACCTCCAGACGAAATTCCTCGACTAATTTCAAAAGGCCGAGCGAAAGGTCTCCCTAGTCGAACTTTGTTCCCTTCGGTAGAAAAAGGGCAAGGGCGCCCTTGACTTCATCAAAAAGTGGCGAGACCTCAGCATGAGGTGTGTCGATCCACCCGTCCAGGAGGACACCATCACCATATGACTTCGGGGTCTGGCGGCCGAGGTAAGCGAAAAGCTTCTCGGCACAAATATCAAAGGCTTCGACCAGCTCAATTCGGCAATCGCCGAGATGGAGATGTTCTTCGCCGACAACCCGATCTATACTGTAGCAAAGGGTAAGCAAGTGCGAGAATGCTATGTCGACGACCTCGTCGTCAAGACCAAAAGCCATGAAGGCCATTTGTGCGACCTTTGCCAAGTCTTCGAGCGTCTCCGGCAATATGGGCTCAAGATGAACCCCATGAAATGCACCTTTGGCGTATCCAGCGACAAATTTCTCGGCTTCATCGTCAGATACCGAGGAATCAAGGTGGATCCCAGTAATATCAAAGCGATCTGGGAACTTCCACCACCTAGCAACATCACTGAACTTAGGTCCTTCCAAGGGAGGTTGACCTACATTCAGAGGTTTATTTCTAACCTCACCAGTCAATGCGCCCATTCACATGGGACTCGGAATGCAAGGCGGCTTTCGAGCAAATCAAGGAGTATCTCCTTACTCCCCCAGTCTTGGGAGCACCAGTCAAGGGTAAACCCCTCATCCTTTACATTGCTGCCATGGATGCTTCGCTAGGAGCTCTGTTGGCGCAGATCAATGAAGAAGGTAAAGAGCAACCCCTCTATTACCTCAGCCGAAAGCTAATCGGTGCCGAGTACCGCTACTCTCTTATGGAGAAGGTCTGCTTGGCATTAGTGTTCACAGTCAAGAAGCTACGGCATTACCTCCTGTCTCATCGAGTCGAGCTTATATCCAAGCACGACCCTCTGAAGTATCTCCTTAGACGACCTATCCTCTCGGGCAGACTGGGGAGGTGGGCTCTCCTGTTAATGGAGTACGACATTACCTATGTCCCCAGAAAAGCAATCAAAAGACAAGGTATGGCTGAATTCTTGGCAGTCCACCCAGCGCCAGATAATTCACCCTTCAGCTCGGAGCTCCCGGACGAGGAGTCCCTTGCTACTCAATCGCAACAACCGGTTGAACAGAGCGGAGATGTCTTGCATTACTGGCAGCAGAGTGCTCTCACAACCACTGTTGCTCAATCACAACAACCAGTTGAACAGAGCGGAGATGTCTTGCATTATTGGCAGCCCAGTGCTCTCACAACCAGCGTACCTTGCTGGGAGCTCTACTTCGACGGTGCTTCTCGAGGGATCACCCGGAGCAACCAGGATCCAGCCACCACGGCAGGTGCCGGCATTATTTTCCTGACTCCTCAGGGCGGAGTTTTGTACAACTCCTACGCCCTCATGAAGTCCCTAACCAACAATGAAGCCGAGTATGAAGCTCTACTTATTGGGCTCCATATGGCTCTCCACATGGGCATTAAATGCCTCAAAGCCTACGGGGACTCCCTGCTGATAGTCTGGAAGGTCCTAGGCATCTATGACATGCGGAAGCTAGAGTTGGTTCCATACTATACCACCATCACCAGACTAACCCAGAAGTTCTATTTCTTCAAAATAGATTACATTCCCAGAGGCAGCAATGCTCAGGTGGATGCCTTAGCAAAATTGGCCGCAGTCATCAAGCTCCCGCCTGAGGGCGAGGTCGACATTGTCATCAAGCACCGAAGACTGATGCCGAGCTCACTCGAAGGCAACACCGGTCTCACCATTTGCGAGGTCCACGACCTTGACCAAAGCACACCTCTAGAAGAGGATGATTGGCGTGCGCCTATCATCAAATGCAAGAAAGGGTGGCTTCCACCTGACCGAGCTCAAAGAGTCCAGCTACTCCGCCGAGCAACCTCTTACGAGTTGATTGACGACTCCCTATATCGGCTCATCCACGAGAAGGATAAGTCGATTCTTTTGAGATGTGTCTCTCTAGTGGAAGCTCGAGCCATCATGTAGGAGGTCCACTCCGGATTGTGCGGTGTGCACTAGGCCGGAGATCGGATGAAACACAACATCAAGCTCAAAGGCTTCTACTGGCCAACCATTGTAGATGGATTAATCTACCCCGCGCCCCTTAAACTAACCATGCATGTATATGAAGCAATCATAGAAGTATGAACAAGGGGGTAATGAATAGAAGAACTAACCGTGATCGCCACCAAGGTTCCAACAACGCCAAAGGATGAAGAAGTGTAAAGAACGGCACCGTGTACCTTGGAACTTAGAGACTTGATCATGTTTGAAACAGGGTGCGGGGAACTTGTGGATTCAAACCTCCTCTCCTTTCAGTCGGCTAGAGGAAGAGGGCCTTACGTTGTATTCATGCTCTCCTGCAAAACAAAGTCAAAACAAGGACAAAAATCCCATTAGAACATGCATGTGTAGCATCAATCCCGTAGTGATAAAATAGGGGTAAACATTGAGGGCAAACTCACCGGGGGGAGGTTTTTAACCCCTGTGGAAGGGTGGAAATAATAGGTGTGTGTATTGTGCATGCATAAGATTTGAAATCATGAGATTTGATTGAGAGAGTAGAGAGAAAACGTTGATGCAAAATGTGCAAAAGTGCATGTGTAGCAGAAAAGTGCAGAAAATTGTGATGATTTATGATTTTGAGAGGAAGAGAACTAAGAATATAGACCATGAAATCAAGCCCAGAAGGATGCAATGGAAAGCTAATACTTCCCTCTTCAAGCTAGGGTCGAAGTTGTTTGTTGGAGTTGCAGCATGGCTTCGCCCCACGTCCGGAAAGAGCCCCCCTTTGCAACTGCGAACTGGGCAGTTTTTATAGAGTTTTGCAAGAAAGCCCCATCTTCTTATCACGATTTCCAGAGATATATTCCAAGATAAATCGAGTCCTCTGGATCAAACTCGAGATAATACTAAGGACAAGAGATAGGAATAAACGGGGATCAATTCGGAGGAAGATTCTAGAAGATATGGCTCTTGGAAGGTAGCCCCGTCGCAATAGAAAACAGAGTTTTAGTTGTACCAGGATGCTTAAATCCTGATCTTGCGACCCAGATCCCGAGAGATATAGCCAATGAAAATTTGATTTCTATGAACCAAATTCAAGATAATACAAAGGGCTAGAAGTAGGAAAAAATGGAGATCAATTTGGATAAGAATTGAAGAAGTTATGGGCTCTGCAAGATAGGCCCGCCGCACTATTTTTGGGGCAGAGTCTAGCACAAATTGGACTCTCGACTATGTGTAACGGTCTATCGTAGGACCGTCAGAGTTATGTAACGGCTTAGGGTAGGTCCGTCATGCTCTGAGGGTTGAGCGGGACGATTTCGAGAAATTTGGGTGTGACGCACCTATATTAGACCGTCACATGTGCTCTGACAGTCTTACGATAGATCGCTACATGTGCTGTGACGCGCCTACACTAGACCTTCACACCGATGAAGGAAAATTCTAGGTAGACCGCGCGCGACTTTGGAAATTGAAGCGTATCTCTCAAACGGAGCCGAACTAGCGAAAGTGGTAGAAGAAGAAATTGTAGATAACTGATAGAGGAACAACTTTCATGAAAAAAGCAAGATGAGAAAATGATCAGAAAAGGGAGAAAGTGGTGCTAGAAGAGAGAGAAAGAATTCTGAACAGCATAGCACGCCGGAAAAATGCGAATAGCTCACAAACGGGGCAGAACTGGCCAACGGCGTAAAAGAAGAAATTGTAGATCTTTAAAAGATGAACAACTTTGGTGAAGACAATGGTTTGAATAAAAAAAGAGAAGGAGATGAAAAAGGATAACTTTCAGGACTGCGTAGCGGGAGAGAGCCGATTACTTGAGGGAAGTCGACCTAAATGGGCTATAAGTTGACTTGAAAGCCAGAATTTGATAAGATAAGCTCTAGGGCTCTAGGAAATCATCATCTCTAGGGCTCAAAGGGAATGTAACAATGAAAATTGGCTCGAAATCCATCCAAGGAAGGCTTCAAAATAATGGGTAATTCGGGAAATCAAAAATGATGAATAAGAGAAATGACGTAACTTGTGGGATAAAAACGAGTGACAACAGATATCCCTCCTTGATGTCTGCTTGGCAAGGGAACGAGCGAAAGTGACGCGGAGGCAAAATGGAAAGGAGATGGAACGAAAGTGACAGCGACGTGAAATGGAGATGAAGCAGAGAGAATTGAAAAGTGAGCATCAAGGTAAAAAGACACCCGTCACAACCAACAAGCGATAGGAATTCTCCCAAAAATGTCGAACTAACCACAAGGAATGATTGACAAGGATGAGACATGTCCGGATAACTAACTAAGGGAAAGGAAACACGACCAACCTCATCGGGGACACAATCCACGGACAATGAGTGGGTCGGAAGGAACACAACATAAGAGCTGGAAAAGGAGAGATAAGACTGAGATAAAATCCAGACAGGAATCACGCTGGCCAAACAGACCGAGGGGCAAGATCAGAGAAAACATTCAAATTCAGAGTGGAATAAAGAATCTCTTATCCAAGAGAGCTTAAGTGCAATCAACCATTGCTGAGGAGAAATCCTTAAAAGAATCACGAGACCTGAATGCTCAAAATGACATGATGCTTGCTGGGCTAAAATAAAGAAATCATTAAAACAAATGCAAAGAAAGATAAAATAGAAAGTACTCAAGGATACTATTGCTAGACTGAGCCAGGACGGGGTCAAGAGTCTTCTTGCAACCACGACGTCCGAGACAGAGTCTATCGTCCCCCACTCGACTCAACCGAGCGGCCTATCCAACGATTAACCGTATACTCCTAAATCATCATCATTTTTGTTAAAGGGAAACATCAGATCCTAGAACACACGGACAACCAGCCGGTCCTTGAGAGGCTATAATAATATAGATACCATATAGTAATGCAACAATGAGCAGGGATAGAGAGCCATACCTGACTTACCTGTCAAGCGAAACGGCATCTTTTTGGATTTTCTAGATTTTTTCTGATTTTTATGGATTTTCAAATAAGACAATAACAATATGAATGACCATGATAAACAAGCACAACGATTAACTGAACGACCGACAACACAACAAAATATAACGATCAAACGAATGGAAAACAACACAACAAGACGAACAAGCACATATGCAATGGCATGAACAAACCACACGTGTGCAAGATGAACGTGGGGGACAACACAACAATGTAGTGAGACAACACACGGTTGGGACAAGAACATGAAGGATGACCACACGGTTGGGACAACACACGAGATATAGAAGGACGACTAACAACATATGCAAGATAACTAACAACACGTGGTGAAGAACAAAATAACATGTGTGGGACAACACAGTGGGACATAGACACGGCGAGACAAGGACACGACGGGACAAAGGACATAAACAAATACGCCCTTCAATCAAAACCCAAGATCAGAATGAAGCAGAACCGCTTGGTTCATAATCGTGAGGTAAAGTCCTATCATATAGATATAATCATTGCAAACAAAAGTTGAGAAGGACATAAGCTTCATAACAGATCAAGAGATATGAATGAAGAAGGAAAGAACATATCAAAGATGTGGACATGAGGCAGAGCACAAAGATATTGCAAGGAAAGCTTGAGTACCTGCAACCTGCACACTTAGCAAACAGATTACGTATCTGTTCTCAAAATAAAAAAATAGAAATGAATAAAAAGATAAATATTTTTAGATTTTTTAATTTTCTGGATTTTTTAGATTTTAAAATATTTGATTTTTTTGAATTTTGAAATATTTGAATTTTTTAGATTTTTTTGACAATATCTCATTTTTTTAGATTTTTGACAATATCTCATTTTTTTGGGTTTTTGACATATCTCATCATTTTTTTGGGTTTTTGACAATATTTGATTTTTTTTGAATTTTTGAAAGTATTTGATTTTTTTTGAATTTTTGAAAATATTTGATTTTTTTTGAATTTTTGACAATATTTGATTTTTTTTGAATTTTGAAATAGTAATCTGCAGCACCTAAAGACGGGCTCGAACTACTGGTCAGGGATCGTCGTCCCTCCCCTCTCATTAAAGACTTCCCTTGAGCAGGACGTGCATGTGAGGGTGGCTTACCACAACTAACCGCTTCTAAAGAACGGCGCCCCTACTAAGGCCATACCCGGGATACAACCCAGCCTAAGAGGGAGAAGCAGAAGAAAAATTGGAGACAAACTTAATGCAGGATGGGAGACATCAGGACTTGACTTCCTTTTAGGGCACTACCTCTCAAAGAGTAGGTCTGTTGCGCCGGGGCTTTGTGTCTTTGATTTTTAGACCCATAATTATCAGGCACGCATGCGACCGGGCTCATGACGTCCCGCGGGGAACTGTACTGCCACTCTTGCCATGCCTTTGATTCATAATTTTGCATTGATTCATCCATTTATTTTTGACAGCCCTTATTGGCTAGATTTTACATGAAAGCTCATTTTTGAGGGTCAAGACTGCCCCTATTTGAGACCTCTCTCGTATTAGGGAGCGCCTAGGTTGGTCATCTCATCCATCTCTTGCCCCTGCACTTGGTCGAGTAGAGAAAAGAAAAGACATTTGTGCATACCTAAAGTATGGCCAAAGCAGCAACGGTGTGCCTCAGAGAAATCGGCTATGGCTCGCCGTGTAGTGTGTGAAAAATCCATACTCAAAGGTCACCCTCAACAATCAAGGAAAGAAACTAGACTCCCAGTGCAGAGTTATCACCAGCCTAAGGATGCTGCAGAAGCGAACTCATTTTGACTAAGCTTAACTAAGCAAATTTCTAAACGCCACTGAACCATGTCGAGGAATAGCATTATAAGCGTGTGCAGGAGTAAGAGAGATAATAGCGATGATAACACAAAATGACGATACCTTGCAAATCCATGGAACGGAAACCAGCGTCCTAAAGCGATCTTGACCATCGAGCTTTTGAGCAGCATGAGCTTTGTATTCCTTACTTGACAGGACAAAGATGACACGATAGCAAAGGATCAAAGATTCCTCTACACGGAGGAGCGGCAGACATCAAATTGGATGAATAAGGATAAAAAGGAAGAGAGACGAGGGCTAGAACTCCCTCGTTAAGGTGCAGAGACCTTGATAACAAGGAACCAGATACAGAATAAGCAAAGGTTAGCTGGGATCAAGGCGGACTAAAGCCTCGAAAACAGTAAGAAAAAGGGCAATGACCCTGAAAGGGAGAAGAGGAGTGAGTAGAAAGAGGAGAAGAAGAATCATCTGACGTGGTCGGAGAAGGAGAGTAGCGATCACCCGCCAGAGGTGGGGAGGACGAACCATAGACACCCGACAAGGTCGGGTAAGAGAAATGATATACACCCGACAAGGTCGGGGAAAGAGCGTGAGGAACACCCGACAGGGTCGGGGAAAGAGAATGAGAAGTAGAACCCGGGGATACTAGAGGAGACGGATCAAAAGAAGTCCCGAAAGTGAGATGAAAGGATGTCATAGGCCAAGGCTTAAAATCATGAAAACATGGAAGATCGGGCGACTCCAAACTAGGAAAAGGGAAGTGGGGGTTCACGGACCCAGGAGGAGAGGAGAAGATGATCGAAGTAGGATTGGACGAAGGGAGATACACCACCCAAGGGTGGGAGCTGAGCAAGAGAAATGAGGAATGGAATGAAGAGGAAGAGGGAGAAGTGGACCCCTGAGTGCATAATCGACGGCCCTTGAACCGGAGCTGCCGCCTCTTCTTAGCGGAAATTTCATTGAAATGAACCCGCCTGATGCGGACTTGGACCTTCGGGCTTCTCAATCTGTAATACCTTCTCAAATAATGGGCCCACCTGGCAGACGGCCTCGCCCGGCTGTGAACATGCAACTTCATCCGGGTAGTTTCCCCTAGACACCCGGTGTTAACAATATGCGGACATTCTTGAGCAAGTGACTCCTTAGAATGATGAATATCAGAAAACCATGGAGTTTTGTCTCTCGGCACAAGCAACATGAGATTCGGTAACTCTACAAGGAAATCAGGCCTGAAGCATAGCTCCCTTGATAAAAGAGCAGGATGAGACCGAGGGAGAATAATACATGGCGTTGACATGGCCGGCTTGCTAATAAATCGAGAGAGATTGCATAGGATGTGCAGAATGTCCTTGGAAAGTGCAGAAGATACGGCAAATTGCCCCTTGAATATAGAATTCATAAATCCTTTAGCAGCCGTATGAGTTAGCATAATCTGAGTAGAGAACCCTTCTTGGCCAGTAAACTGAATGGCGAGAGAGCGAGAAAGAAAAATAACATCAATAATCAAACCCCCGGTAAGTAATGAGATTGCCACCGACCTCGCTCTTGAAGAGACTGGCACCAATGCGAGGGAACTCTTCTAAGCAACCGACATAGGAGATAGTGGCACATCAGCCCTGAAATAGCCTAGGACCAGGACACAATCTGCATTCGGAGGATAAACGCTTGACCTTTGAAATGCACAACCGGCAAGTAATCACCCTGACTCGACTCATCGTCTCCCTGGGGCCAGACCCAAGGGGCACCGGAGGTAGTGCGCACCCGCTCTGTGGGGGGTAAGTGGATGGAGGAATGGGGACAGGAATCGATTTGGATGGCATGGAGGTTTCAACGAGAGTGGTGATGTGTTTAGGTGGAGGCAAAGGGGTTGAGATGATGGCAAGCTCAGGTGCGGGCAAAGGTGAAGCCGGAGGTGAGGGTGGAGGTATAGCCTGCTCAGGCTCGAGCCACGATGGTGACGGAGATGGCAAAGGCTGTGGAGATGGTGGAGGTGACGGAAGCACTTGTGGTGGAGACGGAGATGATAGTGATGGCAATGGAAAAGGTGAGGATGGTGATGAAGGTGATGGGGGTAATGGACATGGGGGTGGAGAGGGTGAAGAGGGAGGTCGTGGTGCCCATCGTCGACGTGTTGACACAATGCGTCGAGCGGCGTTAGGGATAGAAGTCCTGGAAGTGGCGGCGGGAGAAGAAGGGGAGGCACTAGCCTGAGCAGAGGCTTGGGTTTGTGGAAGTTGTGGAGATTGGATAGGAGATGGAGAAGGTAACGGGGTAGGTGATGGAGCAGGTGCAGCACTAGATGAAAAATCACAGGGGTGCCCCTGGCCTTGAAATGGAGACGACTGCTTAGGTAGCGCTTCTTGTTGCTGCTGCTTGCTACGGAGATCTAAAACAACTTTACGCATGGCGGCCCAATCAATCCTTTTATTATCTTCCACGTCATAAACATACTCTCGGAACTTGGGACAATCCTCAACCAAATGCCCCTGCTGGTGGTGAAAATCACAATATTGAAGCATATTCCCGACCGCGGGTTGGCAAGGTACAGCCGGAGAGAGCGGCAATGCGTGAGCGACCATCAAAGCCCTAAAAATGTCGGCAAAGCACTCCAGCAACGGAGGACAAGGAGCATGCTTCGGGTAAGGCAGATGCCGAGGGGTATGAGGTGGTGGAGAAGGTTGTGGAGATGGAAGTGAATGTTGCGTAGGTAATAGTGCTTGGCCGGTGGAGGAGGGATTTGGTGAAGGCATATGTGGAATGGA
This sequence comes from Amorphophallus konjac, assembly GCA_022559845.1. Lineage (NCBI taxonomy): Eukaryota > Viridiplantae > Streptophyta > Magnoliopsida > Alismatales > Araceae > Amorphophallus > Amorphophallus konjac. Next base: position 424,092,128 of record CM040121.1, on the reverse strand, counting down.
GTGGGGAGGTATGTAAAGGGCATCCACCTGCTCGGGATGTGGTGTGACCTTGACCGGGGGTGGAGACGGAGACGGGTATGCGGACGCAGGAGGCTGACTCATGGAAGGTTGGTATGCGGAGGCATATGGGTATGTAGAGGCGGGGGGTTGGCTTGTGGAGGGATATGTGGCGGAAGGCTGACTCATGGCGGGCTGACTCATGGGAGGGTAGAGTTGGCACGTGGAGGGTGAAGGTTGATATGTGGAGGTGGATTGTGGAGATTCGGGGTCAAGGGAATCTTGGATTTGTTGGTGAATGAAGCGGGCTCGACTGTAAAGTTGTTTCCAGGAGGTGATGTTGTTGAGGGTTAAGATAAACTGATACTCGGGCGCGACATTGGATATCAGCATCTTGATTTGCTCTCTCTCTCTGGAATGTGCCTTGGGACCTGCGCGATAAGGCGACGCCAACGGTCAGCAAAGGTGCAGAACCCCTCGTCGGGCTTCATCATCTCATGGGCCAGATCCACAATAGAGTACTTGGGCCCAACCTGGTCTTGAAACTGCTGAATAAATCCCTCTTGTGTAGCTTGAAAATTCACAACTTGCTCTTGCGGAAGAGAGAAGAACCAATCCCGAGCCGGGCCTTCCAATGACAGACCAAACAGATAAGCCATCAAGTGTTGGTCATGTCGAAATTGGGACGACTCATAAACAAACTCCTTCAAGTGCACATACGGGTCACCGACTCCACTATAACGGCGATATGTGGGAATTTGTGATGGAGGTGGGATCCGAAGACCTTGGAAAGCGAATGGAACACTTAAAGAGGATTTAAGATCGATTCGATGTTGAAGCTCATCAAGTTGACGTTGGGTTTGAACAATCATCTCTTGGGTAGGGAGAGATCGGGAAGAATATGGGCCAGCTTGAGCAAGAGGATGTGAATTCGGACCAGTATAATGATAATGGGCCGGATAAGAGGATCCAGGTTGAGAAGAAGAAGGGCCCATTCTGAGAATGGAAGGATATGTGGGCCTGAAAGAAGCATGAGCATAAGGACCCATTGGGCTGGCAGCATAAGGGGAAGAACAATGAGTCCCATCAGAAAAATAAGGCCCATTAGGAGAATGGGGCCCGTTAAGATGATGAGGCCCATTAATGAGAGAAGAAGGCCCATTAAGAGAAGGAGGCCCATGAAGATGAGATGCAATAAGACGTTGGGCCAGGGCCGGATCCATTTGGCGAACAAGGCTTGAAAGATGGGCCATGAGATTAGCTTGTTCCTCGGAGAGATCAGAGGGACCACGGGAAGATGGGCCCGCGTGGGAAGAGGATTCCACGCGAGAATGGGAAGAAAATTGGAAAAAAGAATGATACAAGGGGTTAGAATGATACTCCATGAGGGCAAAATGAGACTTAATATAAGGAGATCAAGGACAATACAAATGGGGAAGCAAGGGCTTAATGGGCTTGAGAACAAGGGGCGGCTAACCCACTAATGCAAAGATCAATGGACAACGGACCATGGGACAATGGACTAGACAAATGAACACACAAAATTGGGTAGCCTAAAGTGGGCCTAACAACTACAAAACATGTGGATGCAACACAAAACACCACTAATGGGCCTAGACAAGCCCAAACAACACAGACAATGCAATGTGAGAGTTTTCACCCAAGTCAAACAAGTTGATATGATGGGAAATATTTTAGGGATTTTAATAGACCTTTTAATGATTTGAATTAATAATAATTCCCTTAAGATAGGAATTGTAAGGCCCCGAATTATTTAATTGAGCCCAATATAATTATTAAGCTTTTATTAATTAAGAATTGAATTTTTATTGAATTAATAATTGAATTTTAATTTTATTAATATTTAATTCGTTAGAAATAGTATAAGTGAAAATCTGACTACCTTATAAAAATTCATAAAAATAGCAAACAGGTTAAGGTCGATGTAGACAACAACTTTGTCTTCTGGCATTAAGACATTTAAAAATCCGTGGTTAGATCTAATTGGAGATTAAGCCCAAAAGTGCACACTTTTTAACCCTTACCTAACCTTAGTTTAGAACGTAAAATTCGGGCTTAATACACAACCAAATTAGCTCAAATCAGAGGCAAATGAATAGCCATGAGCTAAAGATTAATAGCCCTAAATAAATTCGACACAAACCTAACCCTAGGAGGCGCAGCAGGCCGAGTTTGATTGAGTCAAACTTTTCGGCGCCGTTTCTAACACGTCACTTGCCCCGTCGAATTCTCCCAGCTCAGAACTCTCCAGAAGATGTGTGAGCTATAGATAGAAAGATCTTTGAGTCTAGTTTCTTTTGGTGGCTGTGAGGTTCGTTGAAGTTTCAGATCTAGGAAGATCTTGCTCGATTTGTGGAGGTGTGTCGGCAGGTCGTCGGCTTCCTTCTTCCTTCTTTGTTTCTTCAATTGAGGTAGGAATTCTCAACCAAAATTTGATCATGAATATATGATTTTGTTCCTCTCGAGGAGATCTATCCAGTGGGACTGAAAGCCCCAATTTTTATCAGGTATCTAGAGAGCTATCGTGGGTTTTGTGAAGGGTGATCCAGTTTGTTCTTCATTTTAGGGTTTTAAGTTCTCTCTTCGATTGAGGTAGGTTTAACAGGCCTAATGAACTTATATGATGTAATCAGCATGTTGTTAACTTTCATTTAACGTAGAAAGCCCCAATTTTCATTGAGCATGCTTGGAGAATTTTGATTTTTAGTGAGAGCATGTCTAGAACCTGATTTATATTGTGACCCTTTGAGTTAGAGCTTGATTACGGGCTGATTTTGAGTTATAAAACTTGATCCACATATAGCTTATCATATATGGTTGGATTCAGCATTGAGTTAGCTTTTTTTTGACATTAGAAGCCCCAATTTTCGTTATGTATATTGAGAGAATTTCATGATTTAGTAGAAGCATGTCAAGAATTAGGTTTTTATGTGTGCATCATAGAATAGGTTAAGATTTAATAGATTTCTGTTGAAATTAGTGTTTCAAATCACTTGTTTTATGACCCTAGTATGCATATTAATAACCCTAGATCATGTGGTTAAGATCCCAACTCAATTGGATCTCAATTGGGTGAGTTTATACGTTTTCCGGAGGTTAAAACCGTTTTTGTTCTTGCAGGGGTCGACCCCTGGGGTCGACCCGTTTTTTGGGAGCCCTGGCAGGCCCGAGGGTCGACCCCAGGGGTCGACCCATCCAGCACCCAGCAAGGGTCGACCCTTGGGGTCGACCCATACGGCCAGAGTGTGGGGGTCGACCCCAGGGGTCGACCCATTGTGCAGAAATTGTGGGGGTCGACCCCAGGGGTCGACCCATCTCACTGGCAGACCCCATTTTTACAGGGGTCGACCCCAGGGGTCGACCCATGTACCAGAAACCCAGTTTTTGTCGTTCTTCGACCCGAGGATCGATCCGGATCATTAGGGGATTGGCCCATTTAACTTAGACCAATTGAAAAGTATATTCTGGAAGAACCAGTGACCTATTCATGAAACCTTATGATTTCAATTTGCATTGGTCCCTACATGCAAACGTAGTGTAAAAACATGCCATTTGTCATCTTCTTACAATGGTTAAATAGAAACCCACATAATTAGTGGTTAATGGTGAAACTAAATCTCTTTTAATGCATGCTATTTCATTCCTGTACGAGATTGTTCCTTTACCTTATCATCTTGAATCATCCTTTGGCAAATTGGTTTAATGCAAATGATAATGGATAATCCTTGATATATTAACTTGGTAATTAGGATTAAATTGATTGTTAAGTTGCTGTTTTAATCCCTATTACTCCAGTAGAATAGATTACTTACACACTTGAACGGCATACTGTCAGCCGTTCTTTCTTGACCCCGAACCAAGCTTTGGTCCAGTTCTTGTAATGCGGCACCGAAGTGACCGTATAAACCGAGTTTTTGTTTTGAATCCAAGGACATGTTAGTCCTTAATTCTCGTACTTATGACAGTAATTCCTCTGATTAATTGGCCATTAAAAATTGACTGAATGTCTGGACGTGTGGGACTTTGGGCCCATAAAAAATAAATGCCATCGCATCATAAGGGCCCGGTCTGGTCCTAGGGAGAGCGCCCGAAAAATTACTGAGCCCATGGGATGCTAATGACATGGTGGGGCATTACATCGAAATACTTGCTTGCTTATTGCGTCTATGACAAACATCTCTTGTTACTTGTTACTTGTTACTTGTTACTTGATCGCGAATGAATTGATATTACTTACTTGTGGCCAATTCTTTACTACTGTCTCTTGTTATATCTCCTGTTGTAAACTCTTGTACTTGTTATCTTGTTAATTCTTGACATCACATATTTCTTGACCTTGCAAGATCTTGTTATTACGTTGTTTCATTATATCGTTATCGTCATTTCTTTCTTTCTTAGTATTGCATATGAAAATGTAATTAACTTGTTAATCACGTAAATTACCTGTTATTTCCTACTGAGCGTCAGCTCATAGTTGTGTTTTCCCCCCTTTCCAGGCTTTTCAGGTGACGCGCTTACCGACGGGGAAGGGCAGGAGTGATGTCATGAGTGTGTCCGTTCTAGTGTGTTAGCAGTGCGTTATCTTACTTCTAGTTGTGTTTTGGAGAGCATTTAGTTTCAGTTACGTTTTTGAGGTTATTGTATCAGTTGTGGTTGGTTAATGATCATTTAGTATTTCCATCTTGTAGCATTGTGTATTATTTTAGATAGATCTCTCTCTTGCCATCTCGTTCCCGACTGTACGTCACGATATTCCGCGTCGGGGCGTGACAGTTTAGTTGGTATCAGAGCCCTAGGTTTCACATTCCTAGGTTTCCCTAAGTTTAGGTTTTCTTGCATTGCATCTCAATAACTGGTATATCAAAAGGTGCTGTCCGAACGTTAGGCTACGCCTATCGGGAAGGTCGCATACTTGCGCGAGTGGTCTTCGGATCGATTATCTCCGCCAGGTACCGAGTTTTTGGTTGTGTCTAGGTGCATTAGATCCCTAACCCTGTAAAAGTCTAGAACCCGACCTGGTGAGATTGGGTAGAAACTTGGGTTAAGTTCGTTCCTTAATCGTGTTATTATCTATCTTATTGAACCTAAGTAATCTATTTCTCGTGTAGATGGCAGCTGATCGTGCTGAATGGAGGAACCTGCAGCGCACGGTTCAAGGCCTTACTCAGGCCCTTCAACAGGTAGCTCAGGCAGGAGCAGCACAGCATGGCACCGGTGATTTATACCGGAACTTCCGAGGGATGAATCTGCCTAGATTCACTGGTTCGACCGACCCCGACCAAGCCGAGCACTGGCTAGATGAGATGGGGAGAATCTTTGAAGTTATGCAATGCACCAACCAGGAGCGTGTCCTTTTGTCCACATTTCAACTGGAACGTGATGCACGTACTTGGTGGGATTCTATCAAGGCGACTCTCGGTGACCGGCAGGTTACGTGGGAAGAGTTCGAGGAATTCTTTAACAACAAGTATTTTTCTGATAGAGTGCAAGAGAAGAAAGCGACGGAGTTCACGGCCCTGAAACAGCGAGGGTTGTCCGTGGCAGAGTATGAGGCTCAATTGGCACGGCTTTCTCGTTATGCTACACATCTTATTTCCACCGAGAAAATGAAGGCGAAGCGTTTTCTCAATGGTCTGAAGCTACATTATATTAATCAACTGGCACCGTTGGAGATTTCCACTTATTCCGAGATGGTAAGGAAAGCACAAGTTCTGGAGGATACTCTTGAGATGACGGAGAGGATCTGTGGCACAGGCATGAAGAAGGAACGACCTACGGGTTCCGGGAGTGTCAAACCCGGGTATATCAAGAAGAGGCCCGCGAGTGGGTCGAGTTCGTGGACCGGAGCAGGATCATGGAAGGGAAAGATGTCGAAGCATGAAGATAAGAAGCCTGGACCTATTATTCCATACATGGGCGTTTGCAAGTTTTGTAATAATCCTGGCCACAGGGTGGAGGATTGCTGGCGCAAGCTAGGCGCATGCCTACGATGTGGAAGCAAGGAGCACCGTATCTCCGATTGCCTTCGTATGTCTGAGCAAGCTACCCCGGCAAAACCGCAAGTCTTCAAGAAATCACAAGGCAAGCTCCAAGCTCTGCATGCTGAGGAAGCGGGAATAACCGAGGATGGTGGACTCATCGAAGGTACACTTATTATACTCGACAAGCCAGCATTTATTCTTTTCGATACTGGTGCAACACATTCCTTTATTTCTCGGAGATTTGCTAAGTCTTTAGCTGTGGAACCTGTTTTGATGAATTCTCCATTAGAGATATCAACCCCTATTGGTACTAGATCAGCAATCCAGTATTTCTATCCCTCTAGTACGGTTATGATTGGTGAACAGAACTTACCAGCAGATTTAGTCTGCATGGACATGAAGGATTATGATGTAATCCTAGGAGTAGATTGGTTGGCTCGATATGAGGCTAGTGTTCACTGCAGTTCTAGCTCAGTGTCATTTACTAGGCACCCGAGACTTTCTTTTGTGGGTGTTAAGCATCACAACTCCGTGTCACTTATTTCGGCTCTTCGAGCTGATAAGCTGATGAGACGTGGATGTGAGGCTTTTCTAGCCTTTGTCTGTGCAACCCCTGAGCAACAGATTGAGATCAAGGACATTCCTGTTGTCCGAGATTTTCCTGATGTGTTTCCAGAGGAACTACCAGGACTTCCGCCTGAGCGGGAAGTTATCTTTTCTATTGATCTTATTCCTGGCACATCTCCTATTTCCAAGGCTCCTTATCGTATGTCTCCTGCAGAACTGAGGGAATTGAAGCAGCAGTTGATGGAATTACTCGAGAAGGGCTTCATTCGTCCTAGTACTTCTCCGTGGGGAGCCCCTGTATTATTCATCAGGAAGAAAGATGGTTCGTTGAGGTTGTGCATTGATTATCGGCAAATAAACCAGCAGACTGTCAAGAACAAATATCCATTGCCGAGGATTGACGAGTTATTTGACCAGATAGCGGGAGCTCAATATTTCTCTAAGATCGATCTTCGATCTGGATATCACCAGTTGCGGATTAAGGAGGAGGATATCTATAAAACGGCTTTCCGTAGCAGGTATGGTCATTTCGAATTTGTCGTTATGCCTTTTGGTCTAACGAATGCTCCAGCAACATTCATGCAGTTGATGAACAATGCATTTCGGCCCTATCTTGATCAATGGGTCGTGGTCTTTATTGATGACATCTTGATCAATTCCAAGAGTGAAGTGGAGCATGCTGAACATCTGAGGAAGGCATTGCAGTTATTGAGGGATCATCAACTTTATGCCAAGTTCAGTAAGTGTGAATTCTGGCTGCAAGAGGTGTCCTTTCTCGGACATATTATCACCAAGGATGGTATTTCTGTTGATCCTTCGAAGGTTGAGGCAGTGAAGAATTGGGAACAACCTACTAGTGTGACAGAAGTTAAAAGTTTTCTAGGCCTGGCAGGCTATTATCGAAGATTTATCCAGGATTTCTATAAGATTGCGGTACCTATGACAAGATTAACCCGCAAGGAGAACAAGTTTGATTGGTCTGAAGATTGTCAGCGAAGCTTTCAGACTTTGAAGGAGTGTTTGACTACTGCACCTGTATTGGCTTTACCTTCTGGTGAAGGAGGATTTGTCATATATACTGATGCTTCAGGTATCGGCTTAGGCTGTGTACTCATGCAGCATGGGAAGGTGATTGCCTATTCTTCTAGGTAGTTAAGGAAGCACGAAGAGAATTATCCTATTCATGATTTAGAACTGGCAGCAGTCGTGTTTGCTTTGAAGATTTGGAGGCACTACTTGTATGGAGAAACCTTCACGGTGTTTTCAAATCATAAGAGTCTGAAATATTTATTTTCTCAGAAGGAACTCAATATGCGGCAGCGCAGATGGTTGGAGTATTTGAAAGACTTCGACTTCTCGATTGAGTATCATCCTGGCAAGGGTAATGTTGTGGCATATGCATTAAGCCGGAAGCCGGTAGCTAGATTGTCAAGTCTTATGTTACAAGAATGGAGGTTATTGGAACAATTGTCCAGCCTGGATCTTAATATTGACAATGATCGGGTTATGATTGCTCAGATCCAACTTAAGCCTGAATTGTTGATGGAAATCAAGTCCTTGCAAGATAATGATCCCGAGTTGGTAGAGATCAAGGGAAGCTTGAGCAGCAGACCTGACTTCATGTTGGCCGATGATGGAAGATTATTATTCAAGGGCAGAACTTGTGTACCTGACGAAGCCGCAATAAAGAACAAGATTCTGGAGGAAGCTCATAGATCCAGATATACTATTCATCCTGGCGGCACTAAGATGTACAGAGATTTGAAAAGATCCTTTTGGTGGCCGAATATGAAAAGAGGAGTTGCAGATTTTGTGAGTAGATGCTTGGTATGTCAACAAGTTAAGGCTGAACAATTCAGATCGGCAGGGAAATTGAAACCACTCGACATACCCCAATGGAAGTGGGAGAGCATTGGCATGGATTTCATTATGGGTCTACCTAGGACTCGTGGTGGATTTGATGCGATTTGGGTGATTGTTGACCGATTGACAAAGTCAGCTCATTTCTTACCAATTAAATCTAAGTGGACGATTGATGTATTGGCTACTTTGTATTTGAAGGAAGTGGTGAGACTCCATGGTATTTCAGTCAGCATTGTGTCTGATCAAGACCCCAGATTTACTTCACATTTCTGGAAGGGACTGCAAGAGTCTTTGGGTACTCGTCTGAATTTCAGTACTGCTTTTCATCCGCAGACAGATGGACAGACTGAAAGAACCAACCAGATAATGGAAGATATGATTAGAGCATGTATGATTGATTTTGGAGGCAGTTGGAGTGATCACTTGGCATTGATTGAATTCGCCTACAACAACAGTTACCAGTCCAGCATACAGATGGCTCCTTTTGAAGCATTGTATGGTAGGAGTTGTCGTTCTCCGTTATGTTGGGATGAGGTAGGTGAGAAATAGTGGCTTGGACCGGATCTTGTCTCAGAATCATCACAGAACATACATATTATCCGAGACCGGTTACAAGTAGCCTAGTCAAGACAGAAGAGTTATGCCGACAACAGAAGAAGAGCATTGGAATTTCAGGTTGGCGAGCATGTGTTCTTAAAGGTCTCTCCGACGAGAGGGATCCGAAGATTTGGCATTCATGGCAAGCTGAGTCCGAGATACATTGGTCCATTCGAGATTCTAGATAGAGTGGGAGAGGTGGCATACAGACTGGATTTACCGCCGTAATTGTCGGGCGTACACAATGTCTTCCATGTCTATGCTACGGAAATATGTGTACGACCCCACTCATATCATTCAGCAGGTGGATTTTGAACTGAAGGAAGATTTGACCTATGAGGAAAGACCTGTCAAGATTCTGGACCGGAAGCAACAGAAACTCCGGAATCGTTCGATACCGATAGTCAAGATTCAGTGGAGTCGGCGTGGGACCGAAGAAGTTACATGGGAGTCTGAAGAGACTATGCGGAAGCGGTATCCCGATTTATTCTAGGTGAGCAATCTCATTCCCTACTCTCAGTTTTAGTGCAGTGAATTTGGGGGACCAAATTCTTTTAAGTAGGGGAGGGTGTAAGGCCCCGAATTATTTAATTGAGCCCAATATATTTATTACACTTTTATTAATTAAGAATTGAATTTTTATTGAATTAATAATTGAATTTTGATTTTATTAATATTTAATTCGTTAGAAATAGTATAAGTGAAAATCTGACTACCTTATAAAAATCCATAAAAATAGTAAACAGGTTAAGGTCGATGTGGACAACAACTTTGTCTTCTGGCATTAAGCCATTTAAAAATCCGTGGTTAGATCTAATTGGAGATTAAGCCCAAAAGTGCACACTTTTTAACCCTTACCTAACCTTAGTTTAAAACGTAAAATTTGGGCTTAATACACAACCAAATTAGCTCAAATCAGAGGCAAATGAACGGCCATGAGCTAAGGATTAATAGCCCTCAATCAATTCGACACAAACCTAACCCTAGGAGGCGCAGCAGGCCGAGTTTGATTGAGTCAAACTTTTCGGCGCCGTTTCTAACACGTCACTTGCCCTGTCGAATTCTCCCAGCTCAGAACTCTCCAGAAGATGTGTGAGCTATAGATAGAAAGCTCTTCGAGTCTAGTTTCTTTTGGTGGCTATGGGGTTCGCTGAAGTTTCAGATCTAGGAAGATCTTGCTCGATTTGTGGAGGTGTGTCGGCAGGTCATCGGCTTCCTTCTTCCTTCTTTGTTTCTTCAATTGAGGTAGGAATTCTCAACCAAAATTTGATCATAAATATATGATTTTGTTCCTCTCGAGGAGATCTATCCAGTGGGACTGAAAGCCCCAATTTTATCAGGTATCTAGAGAGCTATCGTGGGTTTTGTGAAGGGTGATTCAGTTCGTTCTTCATTTTAGGGTTTTAAGTTCTCTCTTCGATTGAGGTAGGTTTAACAGGCCAAACTCAAATGAACTTATATGATGTAATCAGCATGTTGTTAGCTTTCATTTAACGTAGAAAGCCCCAATTTTCATTGAGCATGCTTGGAGAATTTTGATTTTTAGTGAGAGCATGTCTAGAACCTGATTTATATTGTGACCCTTTGAGTTAGAGCTTGATTACGGGCTGATTTTGAGTTATAAAACTTGATCCACATATAGCTTATCATATATGGTTGGATTCAGCATTGAGTTAGCTTTCTTTTGACATAAGAAGCCCCAATTTTCGTTATGTATATTGAGAGAATTTCATGATTTAGTAGAAGTATGTCAAGAATTAGGTTTTTATGTGTGCATCATAGAATAGGTTAAGATTTAATAGATTTCTGTTGAAATTAGTGTTTCAAATCGCTTGTTTTATGACCCTAGTATGTATTTTAATAACCCTAGATCATGTGGTTAAGATCCCAACTCAATTGGATCTCAATTGGGTGAGTTTATACGTTTTCCGGAGGTTAAAACCATTTTTGTTCTTGCAGGGGTCGACCCCTGGGGTCGACCCGTTTTCTGGGAGCCCTGGCAGGCCCGAGGGTCGACCCCAGGGGTCGACCCATCCAGCACCCAGCAAGGGTCGACCCCTGGGGTCGACCCCAGGGGTCGACCCATCTCACTGGCAGACCCCATTTTTACAGGCGTCGACCCCAGGGGTCGACCCATCCAGCACCCAGCAAGGGTCGACCCCTGGGGTCGACCCCAGGGGTCGACCCATCTCACTGGCAGACCCCATTTTTACAGGCGTCGACCCCAGGGGTCGACCCATGTACCAGAAACCCAGTTTTTGTCGTTCTTCGACCCGAGGATCGATCCGGATCATTAAGGAATCGGCCCATTTAACTTAGACCAATTGATAAGTATATTCTAGAAGAACCAGTGACCTATTCATGAAACCTTATGATTTCAATTTGCATTAGTCCCTACATGCAAACGTAGTGTAAAAACATGCCATTTGTCATCTTCTTACAATGGTTAAATAGAAACCCACATAATTAGTTGTTAATGGTGAAACTAAATCTCTTTTAATGCATGCTATTTCATTCCTGTACGAGCTTGTTCCTTTACCTTATGATCTTGAATCATCCTTTGGCAAATTGGTTTAATGCAAATGATAATGGATAATCCTTGATATATTAACTTGGTAATTATGATTAAATTGATTGTTAAGTTGCTGTTTTAGTCCCTATTACTCCAGTAGAATGGATTACTTACACACTTGAACGGTATACTGTCAGTCGTTCTTTCTTGACCCCGGACCAAGCTTTGGTCCAGTTCTTGTAATGCGGCACCGAAGTGACCGTATAAACCGAGTTTTTGTTTTGAATCCAAGGACATGTTTGTCCTTAATTCTCGTACTTATGACAATATTTCCTCTGATTAATTGGCCATTAAAAATTGATTGAATGTCTGGACGTGTGGGACTTTGGGCCCATAAAAAATAAATGCCATCGCATCATAAGGGCCCGGTCTGGTCCTGGGGAGAGCACCCGAAAAATTACTGAGCCCATGGGATGCTAATGACATGGTGGGGCATTACACCGAAATACTTGCTTGCTTGTTGCGTCTATGACAAACATCTCCTGTTACTTGTTACTTGTTACTTGTTACTTGATCGCGAATGAATTGATATTACTTACTTGTGGCCAATTCTTTACTACTGTCTCTTGTTATATCTCCTGTTGTAAATTCTTGTACTTGTTATCTTGTTAATTCTTGACATCACATATTTCTTGACCTTGCAAGATCTTGTTATTACGTTGTTTCATTATATCGTTATCGTCATTTCTTTCTTAGTATTGCATATGAAAATGTAATTAACTTGTTAATCACGTAAATTGCCTATTATTTCCTACTGAGCGTCAGCTCATAGTTGTGTTTTCCCCCCTTTCCAGGCTTTTCAGGTGACGCGCTTACCGACGGAGAAGGGCAGGAGTGATGTCATGAGTGTGTCAGTTCTAGTGTGTTAGCAGTGTGTTATCTTAGTTCTAGTTGTGTTTTGGAGAGCATTTAGTTTCAGTTATGTTTTTGAGGTTATTGTATCAGTTGTGGTTGGTTAATGATCATTTAGTATTTCCATCTTGTAGCATTTTGTATTATTTTAGATAGATCTCTCTCTTGCCAGCTCGTTCCTGACTGTACGTCCCGATATTCCGCATCGGGGCGTGACAGGAATCTTATGTGAATAAGGTCTAAACTTTGGGTTGACTAAGGTTAACTCCCTCACACTTATGCAAATGTAAGCTTAAAGGGTGGAAAGGTACAACCGGCCCTGTGTCCGTGTGGGAATCCACGGCTCGCGGGGACTTATGGAGGTCCCGGATAAGATCACTTAGTCGACTCCAAGGAATATGCAGGTGAGAGGATCACTTACCAATGTAGGAAATGCAACTATGATATGCAATGTATGGCCCTAGGCGCACCGGAGTGCATGCAAATTCTAGCTTAAAACTAGAAAATCAAGACTAGATTAAACTATGCAAACTTGATCCAACTAAGACAAATAGTATATGGATGGAAAGACAATACAAAGGTCTGCACAACGGGCCTAAGAACAGAGCAATCCGACCCCGAGAGGTCAATCAAATCACTGAGCAAAGTTACCCCCGTGAACCTGTGCGCAGACCACATGCAGATTTTATGGACAAAATGCTAGAATGATGATAATTTTTAACTAAGCAAATGAGACCCAAATGATGCAAATAAGCTATGAATGGAAAGAAAATACAAAGGACTATCCAATGGAATAAAAATCAGTACAATCAGATGTCGGGAAGGCAGTCAAATCACTGAGTAAAGATGTACCTGTGAACCTGTCCCTGAGCTTGCCTGTAGAACTTATACAGAAAATTCAAAAAGTTGGACAATATTAGAATATGCAAATGTTAACCAAATGATGCAAATGATATATGTATGGAAAGACAATACAAAGGGCTATCCAACGGAAGAAAAATTAGTGCAATCCGACCCCGGGAGCAAACGTTATGCCTCAACGAACATGGCCCCGCACAGGACTGTCAGAATCTGTAACGGTCTACCAAATGACCGTTACATGACCATGACGGTCTACCATAAGACCGTCACACAACCAGAGCCCGTAAAACACCAAAAATAGTGGGAGAATGGAGGAAATATCACCTAAACATGAACATGCACCCACCCAACCTACAGAAGAGCATGAAAACAAGCGTGATGGGCATTAGTGTCCCACCGTGATCGCCAAAAAATAAGGATGTAGATGGATTAATCTACCCCGCGCCCCTTAAACTAACCATGCATGTATATGAAGCAATCATAGAAGTATGAACAAGGGGGTAATGAATAGAAGAACTAACCATGATCGCCACAAAGGTTCCAACAACGCCAAAGGATGAAGAAGTGTAAAGAATGGCGCCGTGTACGTTGGAACTTAAAGACTTCATCGCGCTTGAAACGGGGTGCGGGGAACTTGTGGATTCAAATCTCCTCTCCTTCCAGTCGGCTAGAGGTGGAGGGCCTCACGTTGTATTCATGCTCTCCTGTAAAACAAAGTCAAAACAAAGACAAAAAACCCATTAGAACATGCATGTGTAGCACCAATCCCGCAGTGATAAAATAGGGATAAAAATTGAGGGCAAACTCACCGGGGGGAGGTTTTTAACCCCTGTGGAAGGGTGGAAATAATAGGTGTGTGTATTGTGCATGCATAAGATTTGAAATCACGAGATTTGATTGAGAGAATAGAGAGAAAACGTTGATGCAAAACGTGCAAAAGTGCATGTGTAGCAGAAAAGTGCAAAAAATTGTGATGATTTATGATTTTGATCTTCAGATCTTGATCTGTCTCGTGATTTGTACAAACACAACCATAATCCATTTTCCCGCATCTTACGAATTCTTGAATTCCAATCCATGAAAATCTACTTGTGTATATCCTACATGGTCAAACCTTGGACCTCTTAAACTATCATTTGGGAGTGTTGGAGCAAAGTGCCATGCAGGGCAAAGTGCTACGTTGTGGGAGCCACCTCTTGAGGCCGTACGGCGCAAAGTGCTACACGACGGGAGCCACCTCTTGAGCCTGTAGGGGCCACCTCTGTTGAATGGTTACGAAAGGATCCAGAGGGGGGGTGAATAGATCCAGGTAAACACAATGAGCAATTTAAAATGTTTTAAACGATGAAACAAAACAAGCCTCAGATCTGAACAGTAAACCCGTGAGCTATGCAGCGGAAGGAAGATCTTGGTAACGTTGTGAATGGAGATAGGAGAGATGGAAGGAAAACATCACACCATCACACAGGGATTTTATGCTGGTTCGGTTGTCCCAAGACAAACCTATGTCCACCCCTCTCCCAACTAGGAGAGGCTTCCACTCTTTGGCCAAAGGAAGTGTTACCACACACACACACACACACACACACACACACACACACACACACACACACACACACACACACGAGGAGCAGGCTCCTCACGAGGACGACGTCCTCACTACACACGGGGACAGGTCCCCCACACAGAACAAGCTAAAAATGAAAAGGAAAACAAGAAGGCAAAAACAACAAGAACAAAGATTGACAGTGGAAGGAAAGGCAGGGCTGGCTTCACGGCTGCTGATCTTCACTCTTAACTTCCTCCTATTCTTCCATCTGGGCTTAGTAGGCACTCTTCTCCCTTTTCTTTTCTTTTTAACTCTCTATCTTTTGCACTTAGAAAGGTTCACCCCATAACCCTGCCAGCAGCGACAGCAACATCATCTTCATGCATGGGGTCCTTCTATTTATAGGCACAATCAACCCTTTTAGAAGAGGTTCCAGGCTGAGCGTGATTGGCCCTTCATAAATATCCATTTGTCTTCAGGAACCTTTTGTCTTGGCAGCTGCTGGTTGGCCACGGAGGTATCAGACAATTTCCTCTCATTTTGTTGCTTTTGGTTGATCTGGGAGGGTGTGAGAGGAGCCTCCTAAGAAGGATCGTTAGGATCTTTACTGACCAGCTGGTAGGATAGCCATGACGCCCTTTTGTCTTGAAGGATCTTACAGACAGAGCCTCTGATTGGGTGGAATCAAAAGGTTACGTACCAGGAAAGGTGACCTTTCCCACAAAAGGTAGCTTGCTTTTCCACTGACCAAAAGGACTGATATAGCAACCCATGATTACCAAAATAGTTGACTGACCAAGGAGACCTATCCAGACCTCAAAAGATGTGTTCTTGGACACTTCTGATTCCTATTTTTGCTCTCTAGATCACCCAGTTAAAATGACAGAAGGCTGCTTAAAACGGAGGTAGTTTGGCTCACTGAGACATTTCATCAAACACCTCTTGTTGGTTAAATACGGTCGGTGCAGCTTCTGGACTTGAACAGTGAGGTCGGTGCAGATAAGATCCTTGCCCTTTGGCAAGGTCAGTGCCGCTTTAGATTTCTTCATTGGAGGTCGATGCAGGTTACTGTTCTACCAGGCATTGGTAAATGCACATACGAAGCTTGGTCCTCAGTAGGGTCGGTCCAGATCAGAAGCTTGGCCTAGGCAAGGTCAGTGCATATTAAGAGCCTCTTCAGTAGAGATCGATCCTTCAGATGAAGTCGGTGCAAGCTTCAGGGTCAGTGCATGCTTCAAGGTTCCTCGCATGCAGGTCAGTGCAAAGTTTTAACAACTGCTAGAGACGGTCTGTGCATATATGTCGGTGCACACATAGATGTGCTAAGAGTGAAACTTGGTGCATGCGAATTGTAAAGAAGGCAGAGAAGGTCCATGCAATATTTGCGAGAAACGAAACAACGATAGGGTCCATGCATATATCAGAGTCTATGCACATTGTGTAAAACACGAGAACAAAGTCGGTGCACAATTAGACAAGCTTATGTATAAGACACCAAGATGAGTCTATGCACATTTATGTGCAAGTCGGCTCATATTTTGAAAGACCCATGGAACATGTCGGTGCATGGTTTGGCAAGGTCAGTGCATGTTTTGTAAAAACACGAAGACCAAGTCAGTGCAAAAGCCAAACATGGTCGGTGCAAGTTTTGAGCTTAGCACACAGAAGTCTATGCACATTACTGTTGCCGCCCAGTCAAGGTCGGTGCATGTCTTCCCACCTCACAGCAAGGGTCGGTGCAGATGTTACCCGCTCGCAGTTGAGGTCCGTGCGTATTGGAACAAGGTCGGTGCACACTCTTGCCCGCTCACAGCTGATTGGCAGAAAGTCTTTTTACCTGGACATATCAAAAGGATATCATGAGTTTGTGAGCCAATTGACTAATTACTCATGATGTGACATCATCAAGACAGTATAATTAAGCATATTACACATATGCCCAACATTCTCCTCCTTTTTGATGATGGGAACACTATGAGTCATGTCTTTGCAATGAATAATGCATCAGGATATGCTGTGAACAAAATATGCAAATTATTGATGCAAACTCCCTAATGCAAATTTCCCTAAGAAATGCAGACTCCCCCTAAGCAAATATTCCTAGTAGTGCAAACTCCCCCTGAACACACACTCTCCCCCTTTGACAACATCAAAAAAGGAAATAGGGAGGAGAAATATCAGAGGAGAGGTTCAGAACTAAGACACACAATGGTTAACCTGGACCATAGAAGTAAAGGGTTTCCCAGCATGCAAGCATTAGAGTGCAACAGGAGAAGCGGAAGGATTAAAATCAAGAACACATGCAAGCACGGGTGAAAACAAGGAACGAGCCAGGTTATGCTCACAGAGACTACTAAGGCTGATATACCTTGAGAAAAATTGAAACATAATGTTCCTGGTTCAGTTTATCTCAAGAAGCCAAGTGACGTGAAAGTAACAGCCGCCATCAGTATTGAAGTCAACCAATATGTAACACAGAGACTATGAGGATAGGCACCTCTGGTAGGCAAATTCAAGAGCAATTGACAGTCAAGTTGAACTGGCACCATTTGACATGAAGAGTCACATTTCTTTCAGTGCAACTGCCCCAGTTACTTAGTGTAGTTTACTATCGTGCCGTAAGGGAACCAGAGTTGGCCTACCACATCATGCCTGACCCGTGAGCACTTCTTTGGTGAAAGGGTGCAGATTCTCAGTGGGAATAGGCTATTGCTCTGAGTTTTGATAAGTTTATTTCACATTTTTGTTTTTGTTTGTTGTTGAAGAGCTAGAGTAGAGATAGTCAAGAGCGCGGTTGGACATAAGACACCTCACGTCTTAGGTGGAGTGCACCTAGTTACTCAGCACACCTCAATCATTGCTCTGCAAACTAGTGCCTTGAACCAATGTCTCCTGAAAGAGAATGGTGGACCACAATACAGAGGGTGCTAGCAAACAAAGGTCACTGGATGAGCATAAACAGACTATGTGTCAGGGCATATCAATCATAGTTGATCGATGAGGTCCCCCTGTCAAGGTTCAATGTCTCAAGGTGCAGAGGGTTGTTGAGTTTAAGCCCTCTATTCAAGAGTTAACCTCAATGCAAGTGTAGGGATTTCTACTGAGAGTGGCCAATCAAGGAATGGATCTTAGAGAATAACCTCTCATGAAATAACTTGCTCCCCCTGAGTCCATGCGTGCAAATGGAGGAGAGAATGCAGTGCAAAGGAGTGTTTCCAAGAAGACTGAACCTGCCCTTCTCCACATCAGCATTTTATGTACCAAAGGGACACTTACATGTGATGAGCATGGCAACATGTAGACACATGAGATGCAACTAGCTAGACATGCAAAAGAACATAAAAAGACCCCGTATGTGGGATGCACTTATTTCAAACGACAACAATCAGGTGGGAGGACGACACAAACCCAGTTCTCTTCTCAAGGTGGAGAACATGTCACTGCTCAGAGGTTTTGTAAAAATATCTGCCACTTGTCTTTCAGATTCAATAAACTGGAATTCAAAGTTTTTCTTGCTTACCTCATCTAAAAGAAAATGATGCCTTATTTCAATATGTTTTGAGCGAGAGTGCTGGATGAGATTTTTAGCCAGATTGATAGCACTAGTGTTGTCGCACAAGATGGGCGTGCATCCAAGATAAACTCCATAGTCCTGGAGTTGGTGCTTTATCTATAGTACCTGAGTCCCACAGCTGCCTGCCGCTACATACTCAGCTTCGGCCGTGGACAAGGCTATGGAGTGCTGCTTCTTAGACGCCCAAGACACCAGGCAGCCACCCAAGTAATTGCAATACACACTAGTGCTTTTCCGATCAAGTTTGCACCCAGCATAGTCAGCATCAGTATATGAAATTAATTCAAGATAGCATGATGAGGGATACCATAGTCCTAGGTCATGTGTGTTAGCAATGTATCTCAAGATTCTCTTAACTGCAATCAGGTGAGATTCCTTTGGTTGTGCTTGAAAATGGGCACACATGCACACACTGAACTGTATGTCAGGCTGAGACGCAGTGAGATATAAGAGAGATCCAATCATACCTCGGTATGTTTTAGGATCTACAGATTTGCCATTTTCATCTGCATCTAGGGAGGCATTTGTTCCCATGGGTGTGGCTATGGCCTTGGTATCCTTCATCTCGAATCTCTTCAGGATTTCCAGTATGTACTTGGATTGATTTATGAAGATCCCTTCCTTTGACTGTGAGATCTGCAATCCAAGAAAAAATCGAAGCTCTCCCATTAGGCTCATTTCGAATTCTTCTGTCATGAGTTCAGCAAATTGGTTGCACAAGGCAACATTTGTTGATCCAAAAATTATGTCATCTACATAAACCTGTACAATAATGATGTGGCCATTCATTACCTTTGTGAAGAGTGTTTGATCAATCTTACCTCTGATGCAGCCCTAGTCAATTAAATGGGCGCTGAGTATATCATACCAGGCCCGTGGAGCTTGCTTCAAACCGTACATAGTCTTGTTCAACTTATAAACATGATTAGGCAAATTTTCAAGCTCAAAGCTAGGGGGCTGTTCTACAAAAACTTCTTCCTTTATCAGACCATTCAGAAAAGCACTTTTGACATCCATTTGATATAATTTAATCCCTAAAGAACATGTAAAGGCTAGCAAAATTCTGATGGCCTCTAGTCTAGCAACGGTGGCAAAGGATTCTTCAAAGTCAATGCCAATTTCCTGATTATATCCCTTGGCCACTAACCTGGTCTTATTTCTTATGATGGCTCCAACCTCATTGAGCTTGTTCTTAAACACCCATCTAGTTCCAATGACATGCTGGTCGGTGGGTCTAGGAACTAAGTACCAAACTTGACTCCTTTCCAATTGGTTGAGTTCATCATGCATGGCATTAACCCAATTTTCATCTAGCAGGGCCTCCTCGATGCATTTGGGTTCAAGTTGAGAAACAAGAGCAGTGAGGTCTTCATTATGAACAGCATTATGGAAAGACCGTGTCCTAGAGGATCATGAATGCTTCCTATGATGTTCTGAATAGGATGGTCTTTCAGAGTTTGAAGGTTTGTAGAAGACTCACCTGGCATGATCGGTTGTGCAGGGACTTCGGTTGGCTGAACGGTCCATTGTTCTGCAGGTTGTGACTGATCGTTCACCATAGGATCTTCTTGGTGTTCCAGAAAGCTTCCGTCAGGATCCTCCCTTTCCATGATCACAACACTGTCATGTTTGTCTGTTAATGTTTCAGAGAACACCACATGTGGAGTTTCCTCCACAGCTTGATTTCTAACATTAAACACCCTGTATGCTCTTGATGTCTCGGCATATCCCAAGAAAAAGCGAATGTCACTCTTGGCCTCAAATTTATCTAAATCTGATTTATCGTTATTGTGCACATAGCATTATGCACCAAAAACTCTGAAATAGGCCAAGTTGGGTTTTTTACCTTTCAACATTTCATAAGGGGTTTTCTTACACTTTGGCCTTACCATGGCCCTATTGATGATGTGGCATGCGGTGTTTGCTGCTTCATCCCAAAACTTTCTTGGGAGTTGACTCTCGACCAACATGGTCCGGGCAATCTCCACAATGATGCGATTTTTTCTTTCCACAATCCCATTTTGTTCTAGAGTCCTGGGGGAAGAGAACCTGTGCGTTAGTCCTTCTTGATCACATAGTTCTGAGAAGGATGAATTTCTGAATTCGCCTCCATTGTCAGACTGGATGGTGGAGATTTTGAATTTACCTTCCTGCTTCACTTTTCTAAAGAATTTCTGAAACACAGTAAATGCATCATTCTTGTTATTGAGAAAGAAGATCCATGTGAAACGAGTGTGATCATCAACAATTACATATCCATACCTTTTCCCATTAAGGCTAACTGTTGTCGATGGACTGAACAAATCCATATGCAAGAATTCAAAAGGAGTAAGAGATAGGGGCTCACTTCTTGATTTGAAGGTTTTTCTAGTTTGCTTGTCTCGGGAACACGCTTCACAAACCTGATTAACTTTGAATAAGACAATTTGGGTAATCCTCTCACCATTTGATGTCTGGATAGTTTGTGCAGCGTGCCGTAGCTGACATGTCCCAGCCGTCGGTGCCACAGACCTGCGTCACTTAGTTGACTGGCCGTCAGGCACATTCCTTCAAAGCTAGGGGCATCAAGATCTATCATATAAACGTTATTGACCCTGTGACCTATAAAGAGTACAGATTTAGAGTCTTTCTCAAGAATTTTACACTCATTAGCGTCAAACATCACCTTTTGACCTTTATCTCACAGCTGGCTTATACTAAGCAGATTGTGCTCAAGACCCTCAACGAGCATCACATTTTCAATTGATTTAGAAAGGTTCTTACCGACGATGCCTGTGCCAATTACCTTGCCTTTATCCTTACCTCCAAACTTGATTTGCCCTCCTTCCTTCTTGATTAAGCAGCTAAACTTGTTCCTGTCTCCCGTCATATGCCGTGAGCCGTCACTGTCCAAGTACCAGCGGTTGTGATGGGCTGCTAGGCAATCCTGCATAGAAAATGTTAGGCAGAGGTCTTTGGAACTCAGGCACATCTGGGTTCATAGTCAGAGCTGAAAGTGTGCAATAAAATCTTTGAAACCCAAACTTGTCTAAACCCTTTTATTCTATGACCAAACCAGCGCGGGTTATAAATGTTACTTGGTTTGTTGTAGGCATGACAGGGATATATCATGAAGTTCATTGGGTGTATGTTAAACTGAGGTTGGTTTTGAGTTTTTTCAAAGCGGCCATGTTTCGTATGGTAGACACTCATGCTGAACTGACCATTGAGCCTTTTTCCTTTACTGTGGTGATTTTTCTTGTCAGAATGGTAGGCTGTCCTGCGTCTAGGCATATCCCAGGTGCTTTGACCTGAAAGGCGCTGGGGGGTATTGAAACCACAGCCTGGTTGTCCAGACCATTGACCTCGCCTCTTGGCATCCTTGTGCTGAGTCTGGGGCTTAGAATGGTTGGATCTGGTCTGATGATTGTGGCCATGATCTGATTCAGTAGCATGATGGCTGGAAGTCTCTTTCACGTGTTCATCAACAATCAATTTTCCCTTCCCTTTTTCAGGACGGAATGAAACAGTTTTGAACTCGAAAGACCTCTTATTGGTAGGATTGAAACCAAGCCCTTCTTTTCTAAAGTTGGCCCGGGTACCTAAGATAGCATCTAGATTAGATTTTCCCAGCGTCATTTTTTCAAGGGTAGATTGTTTGCCCTTCAACTCTTCTTTAATTTTTTCAAGGTTCTTCTGCATCACAAGGTTAACAGTGTTAACAACTTCATATTTTTCAAGATTAAGCCTGCTCTCGTTTTCCCACTCTTCACATTTTTGTTTAGTCTGGCTCAATTGTTCTTTAAGAACATCACTCTCCTTTTTTAAAACTAACATATCTGAGCTGGTAATTTTAGCTTATTTTTCAGTTCTTCATTCTCAGCTCTTATAGTTTCTAGCTCCTCGTTAAGAGGACCATTTTGAGCAAGAGAGTTTAGTTTCTTTTTCAACTGTCTGTTCTCCTGTCTATATATTTCAAATTTCTCAAGAAGATCTGCATAGGCATCTTCTCAATCTTCTATAGAAAATGTCTCGAAGGGATTCCTTACCTAATCCTCACTCTCATCAGCCATGAGGTAGTAATCGTCTTCTTCTTCATTCGAAGAAAGGGTTTCATCCTCCTCTTCTTCATTGCTTCAAGTGGACACCATGGCCTTGGGCTTCTTTTCCTTGGCCTTGGTCAGTTGCTTCATCAACTTAGGACACTCTCCTCGCATGTGACTTGGTTTCTTACACTGGTAGCAAATCAAAGGATCAGACTTCTTGAGGTGGGTAGATTTGAAGAAAGGATTTTTACTTACCTAAGGGTTCTTCTTCCTCTTCTGGAATTTACTTCTTATTCTTAGGAAATTGTTGAACTGTCTGGTGAGCATAGCATGGTCGGCCAGAGATGTCTCTGGGATGTCATCTTCATCCTCTTCATCTGAATCTTCTATGGTCTCAGATACCTTGAGCCCAACAATCTTCTTGGGTTTAAAATTTTCCTCACTTCGCTTGAAGTTAAGCTCATACGTCATGAGTGAGCCTATCAATCCGTCAATGGTCAATGTAGACAGGTCCTTTGAATCCTCAATGACAGTGGCCTTGGTGTGCCATGCTGGGGTGAGAGATCTGAGGATCTTCCTAACAAGTTCAGTTTGATTGTATTCTTTGCCTAGAAGTTTTAGATTGTTTGTCAAATGAGCGAATCTCGCATACATTTCAGAGATAGATTCCTCCGGCTTCATTCTGAACATTTCATATTCAGAGGTTAGCAGATTGGCCTTGGTGGCCCTTACTTCAGTTGTCCCCTCATAGATTAACAGGAGTCTATCCCACATTTCTTTTGCTGATTCTCAAGTGGAGACTCTTGAATATTCTGTGGGGTGGATAGCGCATTGCATGATGTTCATGGCACTCCAATTAGTGGTGGATTTTTTGATCTGATATGGGGTCCAGGTATCGTCTATATCTGGTATGGCAAACGGACCCTTACTAACCACACGCCAAATCTGGTGATCCTGGGCACGTAGGGAAACTTCCATTCGGTTCTTCCAATATAGATAATTAGTACCATCAAAAAACGGCGGTTTGTTAATGGCTTGGCCCTCAGCTAGATAGCTGCGAGGGACACTCCCATCGGATCTCCCTGGGTCGTTGGACCACATCTCTAGGAACCCGCTCTGATACCAATTGTTGGATGGTTAGGAGAGGATCTAGAGTGGGGGTGAATAGATCTAGGTAAACACAATGAGCAATTAAAAACGTTTTAAACGATGAAATAAAACAAGCCTCAGATCTGAACAGTAAACCCGTGAGCTATGCAGCGGAAGGAAGATCTTGGTAACGTTGTGAATGGAGTTAGGAGAGATGGAAGGAAAACATCACACCATAACATAGGGATTTTAAGGTGGTTCGGTTGTCCCAAGACAAACCTACGTCCACCCCTCTCCCAACTAGGAGAGGCTTCCACTCTTTGGCCAAAAGAAGTGTTACCACACACACACACACACACACACACACACACACACACATACACACACACACGAGGAGCAGGCTCCACACGAGGATGACGTCCTCACTACACACGGGGACGGGTTCCCCACACAGAACAAGCTAAACATGAAAAGGAAAACAAGAAGGCAAAAATAACAAGAACAAAGATTGATAGTGGAAGGAAAGGTAGGGCTGGCTTCACGGCTGCTGATCTTCTTTCTTAACTTCCTCCTATTCTTCCATCTGGGCTTAGCATGCGCTCTTCTCCCTTTTCTTTTCTTTTTCACTCTCTATCTTTTGCACTAAGAAAGGTTCACCACATAACCCTTGCAGCAGTGACAGCAGCACCATCTTCATGCATGGGGTCCTTCTATTTATAGGCGCAATCAACCCTTTCAGAAGAGGTTCCAGGCTGAGCGTGATTGGCCCTTCATAAATAACCATTTGTCTTCAGGAACCTTTTGTCTTGGCAGCTGCTGGTTGGCCACGGAGGTATCAGACAATTTCCTCTCATTTTGTTGCTTTTGGTTGACCTGAGAGGGTGTGAGAGGAGCCTCCTAAGAAGGATCGTTAGGATCTTTACTGACCAGTTGGTAGGATAGCCAGGACGTCCTTTTGTCCTGAAAGATCTTACAGATAGAGCCTCTGATTGGGTGGAAGTAAAAAGTTACGTACTAGGAGAGGTGACCTTTCCCACAAAAGGTAGCTTGCTTTTCCACTGACCAAAAGGACTGATATAGCAACCCATGATTACCAAAACGGTTGACTGACCAAGGAGACCTTTCCAGACCTCAAAAGATGTGTTTTTGGACACTTCCGATTCCTATTTTTGCTCTCTGGATCACCCAGTCGAAATGACAGAAGGCTGCTTAAAACGGAGGTAGTTTGGCTCACTGAGACATTTCATCAAACACTTCTTGTTGATTCAATACGGTCGGTGCAGCTTCTGGACTTGAACAGTGAGGTCAGTGCAGATAAGATCCTTACCCTTTGGCAAGGTCAGTGCAGCTTTGGATTTCTTCATTGGAGGTCGGTGCAGGTTACTGTTCTACCAAGCATTGGTAAATGAACATACGAAGCTTGGTCCTCAGTAGGGTCGGTCAACATCAGAAGCTTGGCCTAGGCAGGGTCAGTGCATATTAAGAGCCTCTTTAGTAGAGGTCGGTCCTTCAGATGAAGTCGCTGCAAGTTTCAAGGTCAGTGCATGCTTCAAGGTTCCTCGCATGCAGGTCAGTGCAAAGTTTTAACAACTACTAGAGACGGTATGTGCACATATGTCGGTGCACACATAGATGTGCTAAGAGTGAAACTCGGTGCATGCAAATTATAAAGAAGCAGAGAAGGTCCGTGCAATATTTGTGAGAAACGCAACAACGATAGGGTCCGTGCATATATTAGAGTCTGTGTACATAGTGTAAAACACGAAAACAAAGTCATTGCACAATTAGACAAGCTTATGTATAAGATACCAAGATGAGTCTGTGCACATTCATGTGCAAGTCGGTGCATATTTTGAAAGACCCATGGAACAGGTCGGTGTAAGGTTTGGCAAGGTCTTTGCATGTTTTTTAAAAACACGAAGACCAAGTAAGTGCAAATGCCAAACGTGGTCGGTGCATGTTTTGAGCTTAGCACACAAAAGTCTATGCACATTACTGTTGCCGCCCAGTCGAGGTCGGTGCATGTCTTCCAAGCTCGCAGAAAGGGACGGTGCAGATGCTGCCCGCTCGCAGCTGATTGGCAGAAAGTCTTTTTACCTGGACATATCAAAAGGATGTCATGAGTTTGTGAGCCAATTGACTAATTACTCATGATGTGACATCATCAAAATAGTATAATTAAGCATATTACACATATGCCTAACAACCTCTAGAGTCCTCCATAACCAAATGACTAGTTAATATTGTCTGTAATACTATGTTTCTTAGTTTCTTGAAATTCCATATTGGCTATAAATGAGAGTGGATGTCAAAAGTAATACATGAAATGCTGTACATATAGGGCCCGGTCTAGTCCTGGGAGGAGCACCCGAAGGTATTTGTGCCCATGGGAGTTTATTGACCACGGTGTTTGGCATTGCACTGGAGTACTTGCTTGACTTGAGACACTCCACCCCAACTCTCTCTTTACTTACTTGACTTGACTTGCGTGGCCCGGAACGGGCAATACTTGACTTGTGACCCGAGAAAGGGCAAAATACTTGATTGATTGAAATAGCCAATTCTACTGATACGCACTTGACATTACTTGCTTGAATTGAATTTTTACTTGCTCGTACCTGAGATATACTTGTATATGAGTTCATTCTTGCATGTGTGTTCATAATCGTACATGAATCCCTACTTGCCCCGAAGTGGCATTTACATCTATAAATTCTTGAAATACTGCTTGTCAAATACTTGAAGTCATGATATACTCTCTTTATACAGTTCTTGATCTCTTACTGTTCATCATGCCTAGATTTACCTGTATACCTGATAGGCTTATACGTACATCATGCATAGCCATACTGATAATACATGCAATTTGTAAATCATGTAAATATTGCTCGAATTTGAGATGTAATTCCTACTGAGCGATTCGCTCATCCAATTGCTCCCTAACATTTTCAGGTGATTCGGATAGCGACAAGAATGGGATTGAGACCGAGTGAAGAGTGCTAAAATGCCAATCACCTATCATTAGCTAGTCGTGTCTTTAAATTTTATTTGAGTCCTACTTTGTATTCCAGTATGACAATTTAGTTGTCCAGCCCATGTTAAGGCATGTAGCCTAGTGTTGGATTTTAAATTTGGAATTGTCATAGACTATCTTTTAATTCCTTTGGTTAATCAAATAATCATCACTTGGACTATTGGGATTATTAAATTTTATTAATCTTTTGCGCACTCTGTAATTATGTATGTCAAAATTTTATCGCTCTAATGACACGATCTATATAGACGCGTCACACATCCGAGTATCTTCCACGCTCGAGACGTGACAATTGCCCAAATGAACAAGTGGCACTCAGGCCCCATAGCAGGGTGATACGATGGCCTCTGCAACTACGTGATCCGATGGCGCCCCAGCTCATTCGATCCGGTGGAGTCCCTAGCCGCTTGATCCAGTGGCCCGCCATGTGCCTCAATCCAGTGGCTCCCTGAACGCCTGATCCGGCAGCCCCTCAGTAGGAGTGATCCGGTGGCACGGCCCTTCGCCTGATCCGATGGTGCTACAAGTGAATTGAACGGGTGGCGCCCCAGACTCGTTCATCCGGTGGCACGTCTTACCCCGTTCATCCGGTGGCCCCTCGTGCTACCTCATCCGGTGGACTCTCTACACAGCTGATCCGGTGGCCCTTCCCTGCTAGCGATCCTGTGGTTTCCGCCTTCTTCTTCATCTGGTTGCTCGCTTCAGCAGCGCATCCGATGGCACAGTCTGCTCCTTCATCCAGTGGCTCCGACAGCGTTACGTAGGGCATGCACTTCTCTAAAGATCACTGGGTATTACCAGTGACTGAAGGTCCTTGCCCAGGGGGAGTCTCCTCTCCAGCGCGCAGTGCGTTGACAACCTGTCCTCTGCTCCCAGAGTTGACCCTTGCAAGATGGGACAGCCGTAGAGCCTTGTTGTCCCCCTTCGACGGCATCGCAGGCGGTCATATAAAAGATATAGAGAAGAGGAAGAAAAAAAGGAGGAGGATACAAAGAAAATAAGAGGCTCAGAAAAAAAGAGAAGAAGAGAGACATGCCGTGAGTAGAAGAGAACAGGTGAAGGTAAGAAGAGAAGAAGAGATCCCAGGAGAAGAGAAGGAGAGTGAGGGAGAAAGCAGAGAGGAGATGTTTCAGAGGGGGAGGAGATCATCCTCCGTCCCCTTTCCCCATTGTATTCTTGTTATCTTCCTGTTGTGTCTTTCTTTATTCTTCCCCATTGGTTCTTGTTTTCCTTTTTTTTTGTAATATATCTATCCCTTTGCTCATTTTTTTTCGCAAGGAATAAGAGTCAAGTGGTATTCACGTTTTATGTCTGCACCTCTTGTGTTGTCGTCCCCATCTTTCTCTCGGTTTCTCTCTGCATTCTCCAATGTGCTCCACTTGCCCGTTTATGTTCCATATGGAAGAGCCAACCAGCTCCTCACCCTCACGGCATCTATGGCCCATTCTTTCATGGAGTTCCAAGGTCCAGAGCATCCCTAAGCCTCAAAGATGAGACCGTCACCCTGAGCCCAAGGGGACGCTCTCATTTTCTCCTTACCGTTCCCTTCCCCCTTTGTTCCTCTCTTCAAAGTGTTGATTGTGTGGGCAATAGCACCTGGGCCCTGCCATTCCATGGCTGCGGTCTAGGCTTTCTCCATGTCAGAAGTCTTTGCTCATGAGCAAACCCCCCCCTCACCTTACTTTGATCCAGTGGATCCGGTGACCCTCCTCTTCTTCCCATGATCCGGTGGGTTACCCACCTCCTTTGATCTGGTGGCCCAACCACCCATGCGTGGTGATTCGGTGGCCTCTTCATCCAAGTGATCTGGTGGCCCTCAGCCTTCCCCATCTGGTGGCCTATCACCTGGCTCCTGATCCGGTGACTCAGCCACCCTAGCTTCTGATTCGGTGGCCCCCTTTTGCCCAAGTGGTCCGGTGGCCTCTTTGTCTAATTGATCCGGTGGCCCCCGGCCACCCTTCTCTCCGCTTATGATCTGGTGGCCTCCCACCTCGGGTGATCCGGTGGCCCACCCCCATCCCTGGAGATCCGGTGGCCCACCACCATCCCTGCTGATCCGGTGGCTCAGCCACCTTATCCTTTTGATCCGGTGGCCCTCGTCACTCTCCTGATCCGATGGCCCTGCCACCAGTTCTTCCTGATCCGGTGGGGTCCTCCTCCCTGCTCCATGTCTTAATCATGGGCCAGTGTCTTACGTCCGTTGTTTTGTGGGCTTTGTCAAGGTGTTGTCACTTTCGTGCGCATCTCTACTGTTGGGTCACGTCACTCCTTGTGGACGTGTACCCACTTTACCCCCCCAGCTTCTAGGTGAAGGGGGAAATGCTACCGAATTTTCGCCAGAACAATACACTTTAAAAAACACAAAAGGAAGCAACAAATAAACGGAATAAACAACAAGAAGATGCCTCCGGCCGAAACAAGAGAGCAGTGGAAGGCACGAATGGACTTAAATATGGACATCATCACGACGGGACTGCCGAATGTAACTATAAACATAATCTGCATAAATAAAAGAGAATCAAGTAAAAAAAACCATCCACATGCATTCTATGAATAAAAGAGGTCCCCTCACACGTATTTAACAACTGCATTGCATTTCATTTATGCTTAGCCCTGAACCCCCGGTCAGGCATAAACCCAGAAACCTCTCTCTTTGTGCTACCAATCCAAGCACGAACATGAGCATCGACTGCATGAACAAAAGAAGAAATTAACTAAAAACTCATATGCATCTCATGAATAAAAGAAATTGCCCCTCTTGCATATACAGTCACCCGGCCGTTGCATGCATCGACCTTAGCTCCCCTTGCGTCGACCTCCCCTCAGCCCAGCCACTGCATGCGTCGACCTTAGCTCTCCTTGCGTCGACCTCTCTTCAGCCCAGCCACTGCATGCGTTGACCTCAGCTCCCCTTGCGTCGTTTTCTCCTCAGCCCAGCCGCTGCATGCATCGACCTCAGCTTCCCTTGTGTCGACGTCTCCTCAGCCCAACCGCTGCATGCATCGACCTCAGCTCCCCTTGCGTCGACGTCTCCTTAGCCCAGCCACTGCATGCATCGACCGTAGCCCTTGCTGCACTGCTGCCCGAACAAAGAAGTGTTAAAGGACACACAAAAGAAATAAAACCCGTATTCAAACGGCATTAAGACCATCAGGATAATAATAAAACTTGCTCATGTCAGCGAATACCGTGGAGATCTCTTCTACCCTGGGACCCCATCGGGGGAACATCAATGCTGCCCCGCTGGTTGACTATGAGTCCGGGGGATCATTTCTCAGCATGGTCATGAGTCATCCTTGCTTGGGCCAATATCTCTCTGAAAGTTGACCCATCCTCATATTAGACATTAAACTTTCCGCGTCCTCCGCAGACATCTGTATGGGTTTGTCACCGTCTTCGTCTCACTTTTAATATGGGCTTCCTTTCGAATATGGAATAGTTCATGAGTGACCGACATGGCTTAGATTTCATACCCTCGATACGGGTTTTAGTGTAATTCATGTTTCTTTTATCATTTTGTCTTAATTTCTTTAGGCCGTAGGGCCCTTATTCTTGGCGATTAATCAAGGGTATTCTCTCCTCGGGGGAGATGTAAACAACGGCGTGGCCTTTAGGGCACAGCGGGTTTTGGTCCCGACACGAACACACACAATCATCTAATCAGTCAGACGGCATGCACCCATGGCTCTTCGGAGCCCAAACAAATCGTCACTTTGTGACTGGCATGCCCACGCACTTAATAAAAGAATAAACCCATCGAATAAATTGACCTAAAGAACAGATAAAATGAGCGTGTCAAAAAGTGCGTCCACAAGTCTGGCACGCTCGGTGGGACCTAAAATCACCTTTCATCTCTTCGCCAGGACTGAGGGCCCTGCGGTCCCTTCTTGAAATACTAATGGTTCAATTTGTAAATGCAGGTTGCATTAGAACAAACATCAATGGCGGTAACTTTTGGCCCGCATGTCATGGAAAGCCATGTCCGGGATGGATACATGGCCGTTCCCACTTGCTTCAGGAGCTTCCCTCCCATCGTGGGCTTTCGCAAGTTCCTTGGGGTGGCCTTCGTGAACTTGCTGGACATGGAGACGTCCAAAACTATTGAGATCAATGCTCCCACCCAGGGAGCCATCAAGATTGTTATTGGCCGGTTATCAACCAAGATTGCTGAGGGTGCCCCGATGAGGACATCAAGCTGCTTTGTACACCACGTGCATTCAGCCGACGGTCTGTCCAATCCAAGGTCGGCGTCTCATCGAAGGAGGCTCCGAAGGAGCTGGGCTGATGCTGCAGCCATCGGAAGCCGAGTTTCAAACACCGGCAAATCTGTTGCCATCGGAAGCGTCTGGGTCCATCTAAACAGATGGCGAGTTGAGATGATCCCAGAGCGGATCGTCTCTAATGTGCCGGTGCGGAATTCCTTCCAACCATTGGAGGAAATTGAAAGAAGAAGACCAAGTAAGGCTAAGAGGCCGAGGAACCCGCTGGCCCAGCCGCCGGTGAAAGGCAAGCAAGTCTGGGTGCCCAAGGGTATCCAAATTACCTCACGAGCTCAAGCACGGCCGGAGAAGGTCCGCTATAAGAGACAAAAGAGAGAGAGACGAGCCGATCTAGTAGCCCCGGAATATCAACCGGCGCCGACTGCCCCGTCTCCACCAAGGGATGCTCATCATCGGCATTCCCGACACCACCATAAGGCTGCCCACGTAGGGTATGCAACTTACCAGCCCTTTACTGAAGCCAGGATGACATCGCCTGTCCTCTCCTCTGCACAGCCCTAGGATGGGGTGAATGAAGTCATGAGGGGTTACCTATATGGCCTGGGCAGGACCACTTTGGGCCACTCGAGGCTGTTGCAGGCGATGACCTCTACCCCAGAAGAGTATGAAGTCTGATCTCCGCCTAGTGCAGAGTCGAGAAATATTCCTGAAGAGCACTACCGATCTCCACCCCGGAGAGAGGAACAAGCATGAAGATCTATCTTTGACAGGCTCACTTTCCCCAACAAGCCGTCAAGAAGGGCGGCAAGGAGGGGCGGAGATATTCTGGTCTACGCTTGCAATATGGCCTGAATACTTGGCCGATATGGGGCTCTATCCACTGAGCCCGAAGAAGTGGCCAGGGTCGCCGAAAGGCAGGGCCCTCTCACTAGAAGAAGGAGAGCAGCGAGCGAGGTAGCACAAGCTCACGCCGAAGGGATTGCCCCCGAAGAAACGCCTATGGCTGGAGACACTAGCGGGATGCCATCCACATCATCGGAGGAAGCCCTGATTGAAGAAGGAAGGGGATCTCCTAGTTTCTCCATGAACGATCCAGCCATACTACTCATGATGCAGCGATACCAGCAGGAGATTGAACTACTAGAAAGGCATCTGAATGAAATAAATTCCCAGCCACCAACATCCGGGCAGACCGAAGCACCACCAGAGACTCCTAGGGGCAATGGTCAAGCCTCTGAAGCTTCCCCGAAGGCGGCAGTGTCTCTGCCAATGCCTAGCTACACCGGGGGCATACCTCTGTAGCAGCCGCAGCATACCACACTGACTCCACCACCTACTCTCCCATTTCAGGGGTCTACCGGCACACTGCAAGTGACAGTGTTGACAATGTCGCTTGCACAACTGGCTCGCTTCTACCCGAGCCCAGTTGACCCGAAGGCGGTGAGCAAGTTGATGTTGGAACAAATGATAGAAATAAAATTGGCAGAGAGGGCCGATGGCGATCACACGCCATTCGATGTGTATTGGATACCTTACCCGGCGCACCATGCTGCCAAGAAGTTGCCTCCAGGCATCACCAAACCGCCGAAGTTTGAGAAATTCAATGGGCATGGATCTCCTAGGGAGAATATTGCCTATTATGTGAACATCATGGGCGATCTCGCTGCAGACGAGTCTTACCTCCTCAAATTTTTTGGGTCTACATTGACCGGGCTCGCCTTCGAGTGGTACTCGGGCCTATCCGTCGGGTCTATCATTGACTGGCCCGACATGCAAAAGAAATTCAAGTAGAGGTTCTATGTAGCCAAACGAGAGGTCACTATGTCAGAGCTCTATGCTACCAAGCAGAAGAATTATGAATCCACACTCGACTACATCAAGAGATGGAGGAGCCTTAGCATGAGGTGTAAACGCCCGCCACATCAGGAGGACGGAGTGTAGATTTGTAAACAAAATCTGAAGAAAGAAATCTTGGAAAGGATGATTGGTGCCGAAGTCAAGTCATTTGACCGCATGAACAACATTATGGCGGAAATCG
Organism: Amorphophallus konjac; assembly: GCA_022559845.1. Lineage (NCBI taxonomy): Eukaryota > Viridiplantae > Streptophyta > Magnoliopsida > Alismatales > Araceae > Amorphophallus > Amorphophallus konjac. The sequence continues at coordinate 424,059,288 of CM040121.1, read as the reverse complement.
AGGCATTCCTCGCCCGATATTACTCCATCCTTGTTACATCAAGCTAAAAGGCCAAGCAGGACGAAAGGAGACCAGCGCCACAAGAGGTTCACGCGGTGGACTTCAACGCTTTTGAAAAGCAGAGTGAGAAAGAGAAAGAAGCAGCCAAGCCTTCCCCGACCAAGCCCGCCGAGCGGCGAGGAGGTACCTCCCTGCGAGATAAGATGAGAGGCAAGTTCTATTCTTTCCCCCGAGACAAAACTCGGGTTTTATTTGAATGGGATACCAAGTATAACAAAATCACACTGCCAGAGCCCAGGAGGCCAAGTGACTTGAGGAGAAAGGATGACCCTCGCTTTTTCCCGTATCATCAGATGATCGGGCATACTATTAAGGATTGCTATATCTTCAAAGACGTCATTGAGTCATTGATCAAGAAGGGAGAGTTGGACATGGGGAAGATTAAAGTGGATCCCTCGCAGCCGCATGAAATGCGTAATTTGGATACAACTATCAACATGGTGTCGCTGTACCAGCAGCTACCTAAAGAACTGTCGGAGGCCAGCACCTGGCATACCTATGAAGTTTTCGTCCTCACGCCGGCCCAAGACTGAGGAGATTGGCAGGCTACGTCGGCAAGGAGAAGGAGGAGAAGACAAGCACCCCGACCTAGTTCGAGAGTTCATATACGGGGCATCACGCCCCGACCAGCACCACCACTGGTAGTCCCAGTATGGCATGACACAGCCCCTCGGCTAGTCATGAGGCATCCCACCTACAACAAGCAGAAACTCATCCTGATGCGGATGCACGGAAAAGTCAGCCCTGCAGTTAAACGCCTTCAGGCCATTATTGATGGGCTCGAGGAATATGAGCAGTCTGAAGCCCAGCCCGTAGAGCTGAAAGAATATGTTCCTTGGGAGCAGCTAGAGTCCCTCAAGCTCGACCCAAAAGTAGAACCCAGGGTAGGAGAAGAGCCTCCTCTATGGGGTGAGCTCCCCCAAGAGCAGCCACCCGCCCCCAAGGAAAAGAAGAAAAAGAAAAAAAGAGGGTCAAAGAACAAAAGAAAGGGTGAAGTTATCTTGTCCTGCAATAGCCTCACAGCCTTGTTTGACATTGCTCTTTCCCTGGAGGAAGATGAAGAAGGGATCTGCCTCGAACCGGCAGAAGCAAATGAAGCTGAAGCCTCCACTTCTCAACATGCCACCCGGTCGAGAAGAAAGTGGGGATGCCCTCTTCAAGCCAACCACAACATCTTGTTCAAGGGAGAGTGGCCATATCATGCTTCCGAGCCCGAGGTCAAAGGCGCGGAGATTCCTCCTCCATCGGGTGTCTACCCCGAAGAACCAAGTGGCCAAGGTGTCCCTTCATTCGTCGAATTCCTGCGGTCACAAAAGGACAAACAATCATGTCCCTGAGAGACCCAACAGGCTAAGGAGGCGAGCTGTAATACCCCGGTTTTAAAAATTGAAATGAAATTGAAATGAATGAATTTCAGAATTTAATATTTAATTCCTTAGTGAATAGGACAAGTGGAAATTTGACTACCTTATAAAAATCTAGAAAAATGGTAATTTGGTAAAGGACAATTTATTTAACAACTTTGTCTTCTGTGGTCGACCCAGCAAAAATCCGTAACTAGGTCTAATCATTGGTTTGAGCCCAAATGCACACTTACCTAACCTTAACTTAAACCACAAAATTAGGGCTTAATACTCCATCAAATGAGCCCAAATCGGTGGCAAATGAAAGGCCACAATCTACGGATCGTTTCCCCTCTACCAATTCATCGAAACCCTAACCCTAAAACTTGTAGTCAGCCGAGCTTGGGAGAGGTCAACAATTGCGGGGACGTTTCAATCACTCCACTTGCTTCGACGAATTCTCCCAGCACAGAAGGATCCAGAAGGTGTATGAACTATAAAAATAAAGCTTTGCAACCCTAGAATCCTTTGGTAGCAGTGGCTGCCGCAGTGGAGATCGATCTAGGGAGATCTCGGGTTTAGTGGAGACGTGTCGGCGTCCCTTCTTCTTCCTTTCTTTTTCCTTCTTCACTCGATTGAGGTAGGTAATAATGAGCCCAATATAAAGTGTTATATATGGATGGAATCAGCGTCTAGTCCTCTTTCTTTTGAGTCCTAAAGCCCTAAATTCCATTCGGTATCCTGCGTTAATTTAATGGTTTGGTAGAGGCATGTCAGAATTAGGGCAGAACTTGTTCCCCTTTGATTTCAGTAGCGATTTCAGGCTGTAAATCAAAAATTGTTTCATGCATCTTGTAGAGTTTTTCAGGCTCTTTCTATTGGTAGTAAAAGCCCCAAATTCCATGTTGTATACCCTTCGAATTTCATGTTTTATTGTGACCCTAAAAACCTCGCCGAGGGCGGGCAAGAGTTGGTTCAATCGGATTTTTACCAGACTTCGACGGTCTTACGATAGACCACACATCCTGGATGGGCGGTCACTGCATGACCACACAACCTTGGATGGGCGGTCCTCACCTAACCACGTATCTAGATGGACGGTTTTACCTGGACCACACAACTCTGACAGGATGTGCGGCTCCCAGAGGACCACATATCTGGATGTGCGGCTCTCAGAGAACCACACAACCCTGACAGGATGTGCGGCTCCCAGAAGACCACATATCTGGATGTGCGGCTCTCAGAGGACCACACAACCCTGGGATGGGCGGCCATCACTGGACCGTCCAACCCAATGGGAGGCCCTCACTGAACCGTTCAACCCTTCAGTGCAGTAGATGTAAGGTCCTGTGACGACTGCACATCTATGCAGAATGGCTTAGTGTGAGCTTTACATGATTCATATTAGTATCTTAATGGATAATTAGTAAATTAGAAACCCATATGACAAGTGGTAAATTATGCAAGTAAATTTCTGTAAAATGCATGCTATTTATTCCCACATGATCTTGTTGACACCCGTTTTATACCCAATAAGTCGGGTCATCTCCTTATTTATTCAATATGATGCTCTGAGTTGTTCACTCTTCATTGAATTCCTTTTAATCAGTTGAAGCCTGTTTTCTGGGTCTCAATTCCTGGATTAGACCTGGTTCCTGGCGGCACTTTGTTCAAGAGCTTGGCAATCCCTCCATTCTATTTTCTTGAAAATCAATGATAATAACGGTCTGGACTAGGCGCGTCATTTCATAATAACGCATGAAGCCTAGGCCGTTACTCTTTGAAGAGTCCCAAGACTTAGGGCCTCGTTGTCCTTTGATAATAACGGTCTACTCTCTAGCCGTTTTTTCCTTATGACGCCCTTTTCCCTGGCCGTTACTTACTTGCAGAGTCCTATTGATTAGATCTTCTTCCCGTCGATCTTATCCTTTGGATAGGGTTGAAAATGACGGTGATGCCTTGATGCGTTACTTCCAATTGGCGGTCTATCGTGCAACCGTTACTTCCTTCAGAGAGTCCTGACAGTTCAGGCCTTTTCTCTGCTACTCCGTGGACGAGATAGGGTTTTGGATTGGCGTTATCTCCTTCAATTCTAATCCTCAGGACCTCTCGTTTGTTTCTTTGGACTCTTGTTGATATTATCCTCAAAGATTTGCTAAGGATTATCCTCCTTTCTTGGCTGATTTATCTTCAACTCGACCCATGAGTTTTGAAGGTCTATAAATAGAACCTTTGATTTCATAATCAAGGGGGGGAGATTTTTGATTCACGACGAAGTGCTGCCGAACCCAGGAGCCATCTTCATCCAGGAGGAGTTGCTTCCCACGTCCATCCATCTTCCAGTCAAGGGAGTACTTTTGTTTTTGATCTTTCAAGTTCATCTTTGCATGCTTGAGTTCTTCCTTGGTCTTTTTAAACAGAGCATTGTCCCTCCTCCTCCTCCACGTTTTTTCACTGTTGTTTTAAGCATACAAACATCCTCCCAACTTTTGAAAACGCCCAGAGGGGTTAAAAAACCAAAACTCCCCGGTAATTCCCTCTCCTTTTGATGTTCTTAAGTTCTTTAAGAATTGATGCTATGCTTGTGAAGAGGGTTGATTGAGGTTGTCTTGTCTTGTCTTTCTATTTCTTTGGCAGGTTTACAGGTTCATTAGCACGAGGCCCAAGTCTTCTAGCCGGCTGGAAGAGTTGGAGTTAAAAGAATTCAAGCTTTACTACTGCAGGTTGTCTGACGGTCTGGTTTAGGAGCGTCACTCTATTCTGGCGGTCTAGGGTGGGACCGTTATTTATAAGCGACGCACAGGTCTCTGGCCGTCACTTTCAAGCTGATCTGCAGGCTTTCTTTGGTTTTCTCTCCCGTGGGCGGGTGCTTCATCCTCCTATTTCCAAGGTATATTCGAGTCTTTGACTTGTGTTTACTTTGGTGGCGATCACATCTTTCCTTAGTGCTGGGCGATAGCTATTTCCTTCATCACATCTTTATTTCCTTGCTTGTTCCACCCCTAGTGGTGTGTTTCTATTTACTCCTTGCTCCACGCCCCGGCGTGTGTTTTTCCTTTTCCTTAGCGTAATTTGATTGAGATAGCATGCCCATGCTAGAGCTAGCTATGATTGCCTAGGTTCATGTTCACATGTTCATAGGTTTGAGCAGATCTTTGATTGCTCGTTTGTCATCTTGCCATATTACTTAGCAGACCTCAAAAGTAAGATCAAAGATAGGCAAACAAACGATCAACAGATAATTTTTTTGGCGATCACGGTGGGACGACTAGTGCCAATCGTGCTTCTGATTCTTGTTTAAACTTGCCATCATCTGTTTGTTCAGTTGTCTTTTGATCCCTTTGTTATTGCCCGTCTTTCTGGTTTTCTGAATCATAAGACGGCCCTGTCTCGGCGCGTTACAGTGGTGTGACGCAGGGACATCAGGCCGTTGCTTGTGTTTTGTGGTGTGAGCTTTCACGGGTTTTCCTGTTACTTCAGTTTGTTTTTGGTCCCCTGGCTATTACGACGGTCCGGAACCCCTGCGTTACATTATTTATGGCGGTCTGGTCTCCGACCGTTATTTCTCTCTGACGCAGTGGCCTTCGTCCGTCACTCTCCTGGCAGGTACGCATCCGAGGTGCATTTATTTCCGCAGTTTTTGGCTGTGATTTGTTGCTTGGATGCTGTTTGATTTTTGCCATCATTCTGTTCATAGCTTGATATCATTATGTGCACTCTTGTTTGCTAGATTCTAGGCTAGACTTTGCATGCACTCCGGTGCACATAGGGTCATCCATCTTTTCATATATTAGACTGCATTTTCCTACCTTGTTGTGAAGACCTCTCGCCTCCATATTCCTTGGGGCCGACTAGGAAATCACAGCAGGGACCTCCATAAGTCCCCGCGAGCCGTGGATTCCCACACGGACGCCGGGCTGGTTGTACCTTTTCCCCCCTTTTTTTGTCTAGGGTTGCATAAGTGAAGGAGAGGTCACACTTAAG